>CM021102.1:181295771-181908798 GCA_007115665.2 Sequoiadendron giganteum | reverse complement strand
GTGGGAATCTTAAAATTAGTCCCCAAGGCATCCATGGTGGAGTAGAAGGTAGAGTAGAACACTTGAAACGAGCCCTTCGACTTAGAAAAACAAGAAGATACATTATTTATCTATTTTATCTCTTCCACAACCTTTTAATTATGATAAATAACAACTTGAAATTGGTAAGGAAGTCCTTGATTGATATAAATCATCAACATCAACAGAGAGTGAAGTCAAATATTCCTTTGATTTTAATACATAAAACTCATTAATAGTACCAAATAAATCATCAAATTTGTCCCACACTTTCTTTGTTGTAGTGCACTTTGAAATATGAAACAACAAATTATCTGATACTTGCAATGTCATGTCCCCAAAATAGCAATACCAAAAAGACCAAGTGTTAAAATACTAATAAATTAATAAAATAAATAAATAAAATATTAAGATTAAATATAAAATAAATGTGTACCACATCAATATAAACATATATAAATAACAAATATAATAATAATATATAGGCAGATTATTGTTATTACATTCTAGTATTAAATAATTTAATATCAAAAATAATAATAATAAATAAATATTATAATCATTGCACATCAAAGATTGTAATGCATTAAAATTAAATAATAATAAGACATTAGCAAATTGGTTTTATTATTATACTTTATTATTAAAATATGTTCAATAAAACATCAAAATAAAATAATAAAATAATTATGATATAATATGAAATATCATAATTATTAGTAATAATATATTATTTTCAAAAATATATATTATTGTGATAATAAGTCTTTAAGGGCAGCAATTAAATCTAGCAAAGGGATATATTTTATGAAAAGTCACCTCTTTCACCAAACAATACATTCCTCCCATGAGTCACCTACCTTGGATGGTATAAATAGAAGGAAGGAAAATAAGGAAGAGGGAAAAAAACATGGAGAAACAGAACAACAACAACAACAACAACAATGATTGTTATGCATTGGAATATAGAGTCATTTAATATATATATCTATTATTTAATAGGCATACAAGTATATATGCATAGATATAGATAAATCTTATAATGAATAATATCATTATCAATGAATAAAGAGTATATATGAATAAGGAAAGAATAATTATATATATATATATATATATGCGAATAAGGAAAGAATAATTATATATATGTATGGGTAAGTAGATAGGGGAATCACTGGTGAATATACAATAATGATACTTGCAAAAATTATTAAGCCTTATAAATAATGATGACTCTTTAATATAAACATAAGTAGATTATGCATATTTTTGTCCTCATCCTATGATCAATCCAGTATAAGGTTGAAGGAAGATGATTAAGGAATAAAGAGTCATGGGAAGACATAGCCAATCAGGTGAGAATCACTTTAATATTGACATGCAGTGCATTTCATATCTTTTGAATGGAAACGAAAGCGCGGAAAAACATCAGACTTCACGAATTAGCCGCAAAATTCCTTAACTTCCATCTCGAAAATATCTCAAAGCTAAATCATAACCCGCATATTTAGTGCTTACCAGGCGAAACGGAAACGGAATCCTTCAACGTTCCGGCCACTAACTTTGAATCGATCCGGGTCGGTCATCGTTAGGATCAAACATCAATTTCAGAATGTCATATATATATTTCCTTACGGTAATTCATCCCAGAACTGAATATTTTATTTTATTTATTCTTCATGAACAAGCAACTATGCCCATCCATAATCCATTCGAATTGCATACAACAAGCATGCCACGCGTATCGACCAATATCCTCCGGGACTCTATGCCCATCAATCAGAATTCAAACGACTGTTCACCGCATCGATATGCCATATCACCTTAAGTGATCTTCCTCTAAAACTCCATCTAGCTTCCATCCCACGGCTCCAAAACTTTGGTTACATAATTTCGCTGGGCTCAAGGGCTTGGGTCCTCGGAGGGATGGGGATCTGAAGAAAGAATGGTAATTTATTCTACTGGGTCGCAAGATTAAGGCTTTTCAGCAAGAGTGGTGAGAACGTCAGCTCCTTAGGGAATTTCCCTCCGCATCGGGCTGAGGACTCCTTTCATGTTTTCAATTCCTGGTAAAGATAATTGCGTTCCGATAATTGCATTATGATTATGTTCGAATTTTTTATCTATATATTAATTAATGATGATATTATGTACATGGATGAATACTGATACCAATCTAGAGTTATGGAATTATGAGAATAATTTAATTGAGGGCGAACCTTAATCCACGCATATTCAACAACAGAATTATAGAAAATGGGTTAGATCCTAGGATAAGGTAAGGAAATTATAATCTAATTGTCCCATGTATTTCATCTAACTTATTCATATAAGCAAAAAATTTAAGCCCTTTAGTGAATTATAAAGCCTTTTCCACCAACATTTTCCATAGTCCTTATATTGTAATAGTTGTCTCATTAAGTATAATTTTATAATAGATAAGTTGAGATTGATAATATATAGCACACAATGATTTTTTATATTTTTGAAAAAATGCTTTCTAAACAAAAAAATAGAAGTTACAAGCAAATTCCTTGTGATTTTCTAATATAAAAAAAAAATCCTGAAATTCGACTTTGTGAGAAAAAAAGATATTTCAATCACAAAAAGTGTAATAAATGGCTTCAAATAGAAAATTTTGATACATGAAATAAAATATAGAAAAATAACTTAGAATGTTATGAATTTATCAAAAATATATTTCCTTTGCCCTTTAAGAAGTTAAAAACTTAAAACTATGGGTGAAAGTTATGGCTCCCTGGAAAAATCCCTTCTTTTGGTAAAAAATACATCTTGGTTATTACTTGGTGGTGACACACACTAGGATAAGTGACAATGGTAAAAATTGAGTGGCATTTCCATGGGAAAGGTAGTGATGGAAAAATAAGTAGCACTACTATGGGCACAACAATGACAGTTCCTAAGTGTTAGAGGTTGATAGAGCCACATATAGACAATAAGATGGTGAAAATGTGGTGGAATGTTCATAACATATTGTAGAGTAGGTGGCTTGGTCTTTAAAGACTAAAGCTCTATAAAGCTAGTTATTGCCAAAGGTTCATCCCCCATAGAACCAGGGGCTACAACTAAAAACCTTATGCAATGGTTTTGTAGGCTAAAATCACCGATAGGGACCTATGCTAGGTAGGGCACCTTGTGCAACATAAAGTGGCTTGGCGTCGGAGCATGCGGTCCTATCTATTTCGAGCTCAATCTCCACCAACGCTTAAAATGCAACCATGTGCCGGCGGTTTATGTTAGATTATTGCAAACTGCTGATTGTTTTCCCTACCATCTTTATCCATATCCATTGTAGAAACGAAGGATCATTCCAAATCAACGCCCATTATTCTCCGCCAATTACTGATCATGCGTACCATTGACCGGAATATTACTTTCCCATCACTCATCACATCACGATCTCACAACGCTCGATTCTTCATTCTATTGCGGGTCTTCTTTATTCTGCCAACACGCCAGTTCTCATCATCGATCGGTATATTCTTTTTATAGTTTTACCTGGCACCCGGCCTGCGATAATTTCTATGTGCCATGCACGCCATTTCGTGTTGCGATGTGCACAATGGATTTATTGAAGAGGCCATAGAAACTTTCAAGCAAAATGAAAATGGGCAAGCACAAAGCCAAAAATACAAAATCATAGACATGACACATGAACCGTTTTCCACTGCCTTCGTAGAGATAATGTAGAAGCATAAGCAGGGCACATGAACTATTTGACCAAATGCTTCAAAGAGACACGACCTCATGGAATGCGATGATTGCAAGATATGCACAAAATGGGTTTGTTGCAAAGGCCTTTGCAACTTTTAAGTAAATGCAACTGGCAGGTGTGAAGCAAGACTCCACAACCTTTGCCAGCATCCTCCTTGCCTGTGCACAAATGGAAGCTTTGGAAACGGGTATGGACATTCATCAAAGAATAACAGTAGGGGGATTTTTTCCAGATATTGCGATTGCAAGTGCTCTAGTGGATACATATGTAAAATGTGCAAGCATAGACAAAGAACGTGAAATTTTTGGCAGAACGCTTGAAAGATATGTGGTTTCAAGTCGTGCCATTGTTGCAAGATAGCATAAAAATGGGTTTATTGAAAGGGTCTCAAGCCACTTACCTCAATCAATCAATGGCGATGAGAAAAAATTGGCAGAGATAATCTATCCACAGCGGGTGCTTCATTATATTCACAATAAAGAAAATATAAATCCAAAAATATTGGGGTTTTAGAGCTACTAGATTCTTGAGCTCATGCAAAATGTGGTAGCAGAGGACAGGCACGTGAATTGCTTGGTAAAATGCCACCTGCCCACTATTTTTCCTTGTCATCATTCTCAGATGGTCGATATATTTTTCAAAGATCGTGCTTGAATTCAATCCAATGGTTGCCAAAGAAATCTATTTAAAGATTTAAGGCCATGCCTATTTACCAAGTTTCGTCAAGTTTGATTATTCACTAATCACACGAGCAATACCACATATCACAAAAATATTTAGTTTTTCTTTTAAATGCTCAGACATTGTAAGACAATTACACTCACCTACAATATGTGGTGCTCAGAAATCTTCAATGTTTGATTACTTAAGATCCCCCCTTAAGTAATCAAACAAACTGCAAACCATATCTTAGTTTCTTTGATTTTACTAACCAGTTTGACATCACATACTAGCATTAATAAAGTTACCTTGACAACATATCTTAAACATTAGTCTCACCAATCACATTTCATCATGATAAAAAAAAATTTATATAATCAAATTATAGTGATAACAGAGAAGAATATGATAATATGTCAACCATTAAATGGTCAAATATAAATTTGATGTTATCTTACTTCATAATTATACTTTTTATTTGATGGATTCAAAAATTCGTGAGAAGTTTCACATCATGTTATTCATTATGAAATTGCAATTTCTCTATTTCTCCCTCTCCCTCCCTCTCTCCTTCCATCTCTCTCTCTATATTTATCTCTCAGCCTCTCTTTCCCAAGTTATACCTATCTCTTTATCTCCCCTTTCTATCCCTATCTTCCCCCCCTCTCTCTCTATCACTCTCTCTTTCTATATCTCTCTACTTCTCTTCTCTCTTCTCTCTCTATTTCTTTCCCCCTCTCTATCTATTTTTATATATCTATCTCCCTCACTATCTATCTCCATATCTCACTCATATACACACACCCCACATTTCTCTCTCCTTATCTCTATCTCTATCTTTCCCCCTCTTGATCTATACCTCTTTCTCTATTACTTGTTTTTGTATTTATCTATCTATATTACTTCCTATATCTATATTTATATTTCTCTCTCCCTCTCTCTTTCTATATATATTTATCTCTTTTATCTCTATCTATCCATCTCTCATCTCTATCTAAATCTCTCCTTCTCATTCTCTCCATATCTCTCTCCTTCTCCATATCCATCTCCATCTCCATTTCCATCTCTAACTCTAGCTTTATCTCTCTCTCTATCCCCTATCTCCCTATAAAAAAACATAACACATAACCTATTGGTAATGGAGCCCGCTTCTCTTCTTGATTCAGAGGTTTTGCTTTAGTCATGTTTGGATCCTTCGAAATGGATGCATAGTTGAAGCTAGGGGAGAGGATCCAGTAGTTGTGCACCCTAACTTCACACTTCTCAAGTCCCCTACTTATAACTTTCGTTTCAAGGCCACATCATCAAATATGATGCCACATCAACATGCTTTTTGTCAAGGTGTCCAAAAAGGCCCAAAAAAAAAGTGAGACCAATACTTGTGCATTCACATCATGGTAGTTGAGCACTGATGTGGCATCACATGATTGGTTGCTTTTTAGATCAAAGGAATACATTTTGTTTAATTATGGGTAGTCAAGTCACAACTATTGGGCATTATATAAACAACTACTATCACAACTATTGAAACATGCTCAACTACTGGGTCCTCTCCCCTATCACTTCTCCATTGAGACCTTTCTTGCACAAACAACATCGTTTCCTAAATGACCTTCCAATTGACTTCATGTACTGCACATTTATGCAACCAATACCCCATTTTCTTTTTCCTTATTCACTTTCCACACCTCTTCGGCGTACCCATTGCACACTAAGGTGCGATTGCTAGTTGATACTTACAATCATAAGTTGCAACCACATTATCCTTTGATGAAATAAATACCTTCAAATAATAAAAAAGTGCTTTACCATACTAGAGTGATGTAAGTTGATACAAATCTCACAAATAATTTTTGTAATGATATATTGACTACATAGGGTTGTATGGACTATATGGAACTTGTATAATAAAAAATTAAGATGCCCTCAAAAAGTTCGACTCTATAACTTCTCCAAACCCTATTAAGTACTAAGATGCACTAGGTGAAAAATATTGACAAAAATCTCACAAAAAGGGAAGGGATCTTGTAGATCTAGAGCTTTGATACCATGTTGAGGTCATCAAAATGAATCACTACAAGAAGAATATTTTGCAACACCAATTAACCTTCCACACAAGAAACACGAAATAAAAATTCTATAATGCTAATATTGGTACAATAGTATATAATAAAATGAAATAAAATGTATATAGAGGACCCTTATATGAATAGACAAGGGTGAGATATAGGACACTGTGTGATTATGATAAGTATCACAATCACATGACTCGATACATAAAAAGTAAATGCCCTAAGTAAACTTAACTAAGTAGGTGTGAAAAAGACCTAAAAGGGATTTGGCTACATGGAAATACCCATTCAATCTTATAATCAAGGTGTACGTGCAACATAGTCTTAAAGGTAATCTAATTTCAACCAAAAATAATAATTCTTTAATATTTATTTATTTTTTAGGTATTTCAATATTTCCTAGTCATTTTCTATTGAAGTGTGACAAGTTTGTGGTACAACATCTGACTATATTTGTATCTCTTTGTTCAAGATTCATATTTATCACCCCTAGGAATAATCATATGTATTTCATGTCATACTTCTCATAATTTGTATAGCATGAGTTACAATTCATAACACAGTCTTTAAACACCCTTCACATTCTTGTCAATTTTCATGAAGATTTGATCACCATATCTATGTTTCTCATCTTGGAGACATAAAATAAACTATGTATTGTATAATAGAACTTGTTTTAGGCTTGCAAAAAATATTTGAATCTCACACCAATTCCTAAGATTTCTCATTTGAATTTGGGTCCAAAGAGGTTTCATATATGAAATCATATCCATTTTGAAGGCTCCTAGCTTGAGATGCATTGTTGAACACTAGGGATATTTGATTTGGATTAGGATTGAGTGAGTAATAGTAGTAGAAGTATGAGTCGTCATCACATTTTAGATTAAAAACTAGCTCAACTAAATGTGTGCCATGAGATGGCAATTGTCACTTGCAAAGGTAAAATTTGTTGCAATGATTGTTTCCTACTATATAAATTGATTTCCACTACGAACTATATTACTTTAATGTCATTAAATTATAACTATTTTGTATGTGTTTGTAAGAATATAAACATCATAAAATTTTGTATAGTTAAAAACTAATAATTACACTATTAAATAATTATATAAGTTTTTAAATAAAACCAATAATATTAAAAACTAATAAATTAGTAAAAATATATTTAATAAAATGATTATATAAATTTTCAAATGAATATAATAGTATAAACAATAAATAAACAAAAATAGTTTTTTAATATGTAATAGACAATTATCAAACCACCACTCAAGAAGGATTAAGCAATAATAATTGCAAAAAATAGCTCCACCTAGAGACAAAGGAGATTAATTTTTTTCATATAAGATGATACATTAGAAATTTTGAGTTGGCAAATAGTCTTCGATTTCACATCTAAAGCTGACGTACACATTATGACATTAATATCAAATTTGTATGACATCAATTTTGGTGCTAATTTATGGGCAAGCAAGCACATGTTTGGAAATTTTGATTCCCAATTAGTAAAATTGATATCTAATTATAATATTATTTAAGTAAATTATTTTAGGAGAGACATTTAGTTGATCAATTGATTGCTAATTTATTATAAATTTTAAATTTTAGTAGGATAAAAAATTAATAGATATGGTTAATAAATACATAAAATTTAATATGGAAAAGTTGAGAATAAGATAATAATTAGCATTTGCATTTAAAGAAGGTTTAAGGATTATGCCGATAGAAAATTATATGTATGTTAATATGTTAGAGAGTATATGTTTGTGCATGGGTGCATGTGGATCCCATGTGCTACAATTTCTAGTTGAATGTGGTTGGATTAAACAATTTATAATAAGCGCTAAATATTGAAATGAAATAAACTCAGACAAATTTAAACTTTTTCCTTAAAGAAATTAAGTATTATTTGATTTTGAAATATTTACACTTAGAGATAAAACATAAAGCAATGCAAATGAAAAAAGAAAGCTGCCATCAAATTGATAAAAAACATTGCAAATGGAAATAAAATGTTTCATCCAATTGGAAAATCAATATGTATCTGCTTTTACGTGATAAGTGAGATTTTCTAGGCTTTCACCTTATATTTTGGAGGCTTTGATCATTAAATGGCAGTTGGTTTACCATTAAATGACACCTAAAACTTGTTTTTTGATGACTCAAGAGTGGTTTACAAGCATGAGACTTGTTTCAAGCTCATATCTCACAATCGACTAATTATCATTTTCATTATACATAAACCAATCAAATATCACATAAATATCTATAATTATTATTCTTACCAATATAAGTATTAGAAGATAATTTTTCAAACATTAAGAAATAAAAAAATGAAATCATGTGATTGATCTATTGACTATCATTCCTTGTTTGTATCCATTAGTATAATATCCTTCTCTTAGTAGGGACTAATAATAAGTGTCTTAAATATCTCAAATAATAATTATTAATATTATGATCATGTGACTCACAAGAAGTCAAATAACCATTAAAAATGATATTGTTTACTATTATCTCTTAATTGTCATAATTGGTGGGTGCCTAAAACATTTATTATTAGTCTATATTTTATTGTTTAAATTTATATAAAGTTCTATGTTCGGTTAGCATCCTTGATTAATTATATATACTATAAATATTGTACTAATATCAATTATCTAATATTTATAGGAATTAGATATATTACATAATATATATTTGTATACACATATATATACTCTTGCTCTATTGTTACCATAAGATGTAAATTTATATGTATGTATATACACACACGTGCATGTGTGTTATGTATTAGATAAGATTTAGTTTTTATTGTGGATAAAGTTATTATTCAATATAAATCTGGGTAGTTTGATAATTACCATAACTAAAGTCTTAGAAAATAATATGAACAACCAAAACATATATTTACAATATCGTAATTTTAACAATTAGTATTCATCAATACTTTTTTATGGGTTATTAACCAAAAATTCCAGAGGCCTATGAAGGACAAATTATTCAACTAAGATCCAACAAGCTTTTGAAAGGCCTAGTCACTCTCAAAAACCTATTCGATTGTGATGATGCAAGAAACGACAAGAGGAAGTTTGTAGCGAAAAAAAGCAACTATGTCAACCTTCAAGTCGAAGATGGAAGAAAACTAAAGGTCGGGAAAGATGTCCCACATCATGATAAAGAACGACTTATACATTTTTGTGAAAGATATGGAGGAGTAGCAACTTGGTCATATGATGACCTCAAGGGATATGGTCCATAAATCATCCAACAACATATTGTAACAATAATGACTAAATATTAAGCGATATTTATAGATAATTTTTTAATGGTGAATAATGCATCCTTAATGTATTTACCCATTTAGTTTAGTGCATAGTTTGGGACAATGTATTAATGTATATACAACTACAAATACTATATTTTAAGTATTGTGGGGTACACATACCTAGCCTTGCTTGTACCTAGCCTCATGCTCATCACTTATCCCTATACTTATTTGCATGCAATCCCAATCTAATTGGATTATAATTATAATTATTAATCCAATCCTCTCAGGCACTCATTCTAGCTAGCTATCTAACCCAAGTTGTGTTAGTGGGTGAAAAGTCATCCTCATAGTCATGATCTTAATCCACCTAAATAAAAAAATCAAAACCAAGAATTTAGCTAATTAGACCCATCTTATATTTTGGTCTCAAGTTGACCTTGCACAAATTTTCACAAATTGGTGTTATGTTTGTGTGTAAAAAACATCAATTTTGGAAGGATCTTATTTTATATTATTGGAATTCACCATAATTAATGTCATTGATTATCACAAGAATACTCATTTATATCTTCACTCAAATCAAGTGAGGGATCTAGCATATCTAATCATACTCATCTTAGTATATGCATATCACCTAGAAATCATTTTAAAATTCATGCGCATGTTTGGAGTTTATATCTATCAAGGTATTTTTAAGTATTACAGGTATGACGAAAAAACCCTTAGAGTGAGATAGAGATAATTATTGTTTAGTAAATTAATTTTTTAAAGTTCATAAAATGTGATGAAGATCATTAGAGGTCAAATTTGTAGATATAGAATGATTTCCCACCCACAAACTAGATCCAAAATCATGAAGGTGACTTAACATAGAAACAAAATGGGTGTTCTAATTATAACCCGCATTCATGACTTTCTAGAATATTTTTAGATTTGAAGGCATATGGATCTTGTGTTATCTTCAACAAATGATAATCACTCTTTGGTCACAAAGATAAGCAACATCTCTTTATTTATTACTATTTATATTATAATTATATTTTTATTTGATATTACTTAATCTAATCTATTCTAGTCCATCTAAATAATGTCTAATATTCAATCCTTGGGTTAATTTATGCTAAGTTGCTTATATTTCTCCTTTTCAATTTTATTTAAAAAATTATATATATGTTAGAGAACAAATTATATTTCTTATCCGTAATTAATTTAGAGGCTTCACTAAATATAAAATATTATATGATGCTCCCAAAATCTTACACAACTAGGGATCTTGTGAGTAGGGCATTAGAGGTGAGTTTTATTACATGCTTCTAGATGGAGGTACACACAAATTGAACTAGTGGTATTTAGGTGTAAGTGAAATGATTATGGCCTCCTAGAGTGGTACAATTACTGAAATGGTGATGTTCATGTTGCATGTATGGGTAATAAACTTTTTAAATATCTTTGGTGAAGGTGTTCGAGTCACTCATGCCTAGATCCTAAAGGAAGTTGTGTCTCATCCATTGCCTTCAAAATCTCATAGATTTTAGAACTTAGGGGTTTATAAGAATATATTTTATGTGAATGTGATGGCCTACAATGTCAAGGTTGCAAAAATAATTTAGACCTTATCAAAATAGGATTGTAGGTTCCTTTCAAGCCTCTACCTTACACTAAATCTTCCCTTGTATTGGCTTTTGGGGAGGAAGTGATTAAAGGAGAGGAACATTTTGCAAAGAAAGGTTTAATTGGTAGGTCTAGTCACTTTCAACTTGACCTTCTAGATTTGCAAAAAATATATCTCTAAAGTCACTTTCAGCTTGGCCTTCTAGATTTTTAAAAATATATCTCTAAATATTCATATCTTATTATGGAAATAAATCCAAAGACCTATTCGTGTATGTGTGGGTTTTTATAGTGGTTTTAGATTTGATTAAAGATTAAGATATTATTTATAATCACTTCTATATTTTGGGGCATCATTATCTTATTATGACATTATGACAATTGTCCTAAGACTAAAATTATATTCCTTTAGCATTTGTTGAGAAACCTTATTCATGATGATCTTAGATGTATTTCACTAGCAATTGTAGGAATCATTTCCATTAAAACTTGCAAATTCTTCAAGTATTTCAAACACTCACACCTATGCCACTCATTTTAAGAATTGGAAATAAGTTAGAAAAACTACCATTCTTGTAAACCTCCACATGCTATTAGATTTATAAAGAATTGTCATCCATACTCCTATGAAATCTATAGTAATTAATATATCTCATGCATACTTATGTAAGGTACATGTATTTTATATATGCAAAGTAGACCAAAATAAAGAGCAAGAGTCGTATGTATAGTTTTGAAGTGACTAATTAAATTATAAAATATTAAAGAAAGAATATTTCGTTTTATGTTTCATGCATAGAGATTTTTTATGACTTAATTGAATCAACAATATTCTATCATTAAAGATATACCAAATTTTAAAATATAATAATTCTATCTCCATTGATAGAAGAACTGATAAAATATTTTGTTATTTATTGAGTAATCCCATTTTACATGAACAAATACCAAAACAAAAATAATTAACATGTAAATACAAAAGAAGACTCTCTTCTAATGATAAAAGACCCACTTAATTTTTCAAAAGAGAGAAGGCATCGAATTCTATCATTAATTATTTTAAGAGACAAGATTCCTTGTCTATGTCCAAAATGGCATCAAATCTCATCATAAATTATTTTATGCCATAAAATCCCAGACCCATTCAAAAAAAGTAGATCACCTTAAAATAATTGAACAAAAAGCAGCTCACTATTATAATAATAATAATAATTTCACGGTGTATAAATGGTGTAGGTCAAAGTGTTTTTTTATTTTGGTTCTTGTACGACTAAAATACATTTATTGCACAACACGACAGAATAAAAGTTTCTTGGAGTTACTCCATCGAATGCTTTGGAGTTACTCAACCATATGGTTTTGGTCATGCTTTTATTTTTTAATGAATTAAGTGTCTACTATGTTATTTTAGAAATTAAATATATTTTAATGTTTATACTTAATTAGTAATTGTATCATAGGGGTTTGAAAGTACTTTGCCAGTTTTACAAAAATCATCAATTTTTATATTGATTTTTATTAAGTATTATATTATTTAGAAAAGAGATACATTGTATTAATTTAAAGAAAAAGATTGGGGGAATGGTTTGATTATAATATTGTGTATTACAATTGTAACACGTTGATAGAGATTTATGAATAGAGATTTGCAAGCTAGGTAGTTTTGAGCTTTTTTTTGTTTTTTATAAAAATCATTTAAATTTATGTTGATTTTTTTTAATACTAAATAAAATTATAAAATTAGAAAGAGAAAGAATAGTAATCCATAGAAGAAAATTTACAAGGAGCCGCCCTAAAACAATAATCAACAGTACAATATTATATTATTTTAGAAAAGAGATAGATTGCTCTAATTTAAAGAAAAAGTCAATGTAATGGTGTATTAATAAGATTGACTATAATATTTTGCAGAACAATTAATTAACAATCACATCATAAAGTATAATGGCACATGAGAAGATATTTGTAAAATAATTTTATACATTTAATAAATATAACTTTAATTTATATTAACCTTTTATTAGGTATTATATTACTTTAGAAAAGAGATATTACACTAATTCACAAAAAAATGGGTGGAATGGTGTATTGACAAGGTATTATAATTAATTTAGCTTTGATCAATAAAATAAATATTATAATTAATTAGACATTGCATCATAAAATGCAATAGGCACAACGGTAGGGATTTATACGTAGTTTTATGAGTATTTGGAATATTTTATAAGTTTTATAAAATCATCTTATATTTATGTTAACCTTTTGTTAGGTATATATTATATGAGCTCTAAAAAATAAATATCAATGAATACAACCCTTACTCACATAATAAGACATCTTGTTATTATAGTGTTCTACTATTATAACTAATAAGAAGAGATAAACTCTTATCTAAACCTTACCTTATGGAGAGTGTTGTCAATGAAGTATGCACCCTTGTTGACCTATCAACTCAGCTACCTACTAAAACATGGGATGACTTCTCAAAGTGTGGGCCTTGGTGAGTTGAAGTTAACATCCAGAGAGGGTTGATTCCTTTATTGCAATCACCTAATACGAACTAAACTGCTACTTTGACAAGGAAAAGAGCAGAGGGATAACTTAAAAATGAAACTACTTCCAACTGAGGTGATGCACCAAATTACTTTGAGACCTATATTGTTGTTTATGACATATAAAAGTTCAACAATTTAGCTATTTAATGCACAAATTAAGGATTTTATACATCAATGCATTAGTGTTTTGCAAGAAGGTTTGAGTTTCTTATAGTTTTGAAGGAAAAGAGATTTATTCACAACTAATCACTATTTGCAACTATCACACAACTTGTAACCTACAAAGAATGTATTGCATGGAAATCATAGAAACATTTAAGGATTTACATGGAAATCATAAAGAATTCATCAATCATCATGTTGCACACATGAAATAGACTCTTGAAGGCTAAATTTTATTGCTCGAAAGATGCTCTTACAATAGTAAATAGTTTGAAACCACCTTAAAAATTGCTTGAAAATGATGTATTACATCGTTATTTAGTGGTTCCATGATGTTGTTGGTTGGATAATTCCTTGATTTATTTTGATTTTTTCCTAATTGAGATGTTCCTATATGCTTGGGAAAGTGAATGACTTCACCAACTATCCCTTATATCCTCTTAGCTAGCTGTCCATTTCCTCCAAACTACCCTAAATTCTTGTAAATTTTCCATAATTGGTCAATAAATCTCTTCCAACTACTACAACCTCCATCTCCATGTTTTTAGGGCATGTGTGAAAAGGTTTAAAATAGTCAAAAATTCACATAGGGACATATGAGAACTTCAAGGGTTAGATTTGACACATGTTTCATGTCTTCAAGATTCATTATCCTCACACAAGTTTTACAATTTGTTCATCTACTTGGTGGATATCATGGAATCATCATGTTGTTTATGTAGACTCTATCATATCCAACAAAATATTTTATGTTTTTATGCATTCAATAGGCTCATAGGTTTTATCTCTTCATTTGAATACTTTCCAATAAATCTTTGCCTTCAATCTACACACCTAGTTCTCTGTCTTGAATCTTCATACTATCATTGTGAAGCATCATATTTTGGAGATGTAGTTGGTACAAACAAATATATTGGGTTATTATTTGAAGTCATATCAACTTCAACTTTTTATCTTCTCGTTATCTCATCTACCCCTTTCAACCATTTTGTGAATTGTTTCTACTATGTCACTCATCCTTATGATTGTCATTCATACTTGTTAATCTCAAATCCCAAACAACTTACCTTATGGAACCCTATCATATTGAGTTTGTCTCAACTTAAGATTTTTTACAAAGACCTACCCATTTAATACCTTATTATCCTTTGATTGTAAGCCTCTATTCACTATCTTTTATTACTATATGCTACCTTTTCTTGACTGTTGTCATGTGATATTTACCAATATTACCATGTACCTCAAGAATTATTTCTTCATTTGAATTCAATAATTTTGTATAACACTTGAAGGGATCTTCTTTATCTTGAATAACTTGTCATAAGGAACTTGTGCGATATAAATTACTATTGCCCTCTTTGATTTTTGTCTTATTGGACCTTTTGTGAGATAATTGTCCTACCTTGCTATGCATCTATATCATTCTCATAGAAATGTTAATCTAAAATCCTCAATAAATTTCCTTTTGGTAGACTCCTTTTGTTACCCATCTATTACCACTTTTGCTTCACCTTTCTTACGATCTTCTTATTTTCAAGTCATCTTATAGGTATCTCCTCCTACCAACTCATTAGCTACCCATTATTGTAGCCCCCCTTTTTATAATCCTACATGACTACCATCTTTAATTTTACCTCCTATATATAACATGTTCTCTTTTAACCCTCTTTTATACCTTCATGTGCTTTTGGCATTACTACTCCTTTTTTAATTTTATAATAAATTCCCATTATATATTTTACCTAACAATTATATCATTGTAATATGTATACATTATATTTTTCCCATGTCTAGTAGCATTAAAGGTAGAAATTCCCTTGGCTATAACCTCTGAGTCAAGATCAAGTGACACCTCTTAGTAATTTGTTGTACAAACCTTCAAATTTGACACTATTTGATGTAGATAGGGTTGGGGGTCCAAATAAATGGATTCTTGACCATGTATCCTTAATATAACCATACTATGAATAATATAAAATAACACATACACATGGAAGGAAATACAAGTTTTATTAACTTAAAGAATATGGTTAAAAAATAATAATGGTACACAAACCTAGTTTTTAATGGAGTTACTTATCTCTTGTAATTTTATCAATACATTCTATATAATTTTACTCTCTTTTCATTTATATAGCTATAATCTAACCTTTACTAGCACTAAACAACTCAATAATCTATCCCTTTTACCATTAACCCCAAAAATAGCTCCCTCAATAAGATTACATATAACCTTTATTATCTAGACCATTCACCTACTCCATGACATACGTTGATTAAGATGGCAATGATTGTAAGATCAAGAACAAAGATATCCAACTTGAGTTTGTATTATGATCTTCAAACTTACCAACAGACTACTATGCTAGAAATATAGGAAATTATACACTTCCAAGGTAAAACAACATGAAAATTTCTCCCCTCTCTCTATTAAAGTTGAGGAAAATTACACGACCAACAATCCTTTAATATGTAATGGAAAAATGGAGAGTTACTTAAGCCATCATCAACTTATTTACACTAACACATTTATATCCACTCAGTCCCCACAATCAACACATTGAACATTAACAAAGGCAACATTCATAGAGAAAGATATCAAACATTTAAAATTTCACTAACTATATGCACAAAAAAATCTATGATAACATTAGCCAACTCACACTTGGTTGGGAATTAGAGGCAACAAAGAAGTTTCAAGGAAAACATAGCAAGGTTTAAGCAATGCTCATTTGGAAAACTATGCCTCATTGAAGCCATGCTCTATTGTGCCCCTCTATATCCTTATTTCTTTTGCCTTCCTGCACAAAAAATCTCCTTAGCTCCCTCTTGGCCATTGTCTTCTTTTTCTTACATGGAAATTTTCTTTTGTGCTTGATAACTACCTTCTCCTATCCCTGCGCTAGCTTCTAACTACCCATCGAACTCCTCACTGTTTTCTTTTCTATTCTTTCATAACTATCTTCTTGTAACTGTTTCTTCTTTAGTACAAAAACAACAATATATGACTGGAAAACTACTAAAAACTACTTATAAATGACTAAACATGGTCATGTGACCATTAGTATTTTATTGCCAATCATTTATAACATGACCGAATTGACGACTAAACCATTTTTAGTCATTTATTGGTTGTTTTGATTGATTGATTTGGTAATATATTTAGTCGTTGATTGAGTCATTGATTTTGTAATTTGGTCACTTATTTAGTCATTTTTTTTTCACTGATATATTTAGTCATTGATTACTGTAATCTGGTCACTTATTTAGTCATTTTTTATTCACTGATAAATTTAACTGGTCACTTATTTAGTCATTGATTTAGTCATTGATTGTTGTAATCTAGTCACTTATTTAGTCATTTTTTATTCACTGATATATTTAGTCATTGATTGTTGTTAACTGGTCACTTATTTAGTATTTTTTATTCATTGGTTTCCATCCATTGGTGGTGTCTTTAATCATTAATTGTAATCATCATTTTGATCAATTTGGTAGTTTATTTAATTATTTTTCTTCACTAATTTTTGTCAACTGGTAGTATATTGCTACTTTATTTATTATGCATATTTAGTCATATTTATTCATTGATTTATGTTAATTGGTAGTATATTTAGTCAATTGGTAGTTTATTTAATTTTTTTTGTTCATTGATTTATGCCTAAAAGCATTGGAAATGAGACAATGCTTTTGAGGTTTAAACATAAAACACAGAAAAACATAACCAATCATTCATTTGCACATAATGAAATAGCTATTAAGAAGGAAAAATATTGAAATTTTATTGAGAAAACGTGTTCTTACAGCAGATACAAGACAAAAATATGTGTCTTTGCTTTGAAAAGATTAATAGAAAGTGTGTTTCTTAGTGTTGTGACTGAGAAAACTGAGTTACAATGCTTTGTTTTGCTTATATAGCTCCAAAACAGATAAAAAACATTAATATCCTTGAACAACACATTCAAACTATTGCATAAAGTAGTGGGCCAAGCTATCTAACAACTAGTACATAATAAACATCAACTATATCATTTTTTTCAAATATTTTAGTGGCCACCGTGCGAAGGTCTCTTCTTTCTCTTTCAGACGGACAAATCCATCTATTTTGTCTTCATAAGCAAGGGTTATGATACTTGTCACCTTTAAAATATTATTTTCATCTCATGTTCCTTTCAATTTGACTCTATGTATAATAAATAGTGAATGAATCTGCCCAATGCCCACAGTAGTACCATCAAATGGATCCAGCACCTCAAATTTATCCCCTTCTTGGAGTTTATCAATAAATGTCTATAAAAAATAAAAATACACATTATATTATTTTTGACAATTGTATGTAATGTCTTATGTCTTGGAACAAATCAGTTTTTGTATGTGCTTTTTTTTATTCTGTTGAATAACAAAGAAGCAACTTTTTACTCTGAAAAAAAACTAACCCATTGCGAGGTACAAACAAATGGAGGGAAAGACTACAATTGTGCTAGACTGTACTAGTACTCCAGAAAGAGACATAGATTGGTAATGAATTCCCCCCAACTAAGGACCACGACATCCTCAAACACAATGCACTAATGCATTGTCAAAATCTATGTATGCACTCTATTACAACTAAGCTCTAAGCTTCCATATGTAAGTTATATGTTCACCCTTAGTTCCATAATCTATGTATACTAGCTAATTACACTTCACTACTATTCTAACTAGCTTCTATCAAATAGGTAATGATTACCCTTATTTACATAATAAAATAACCATTACTTACTTGAATAGTACTTACTTGCATGTGGTTTCACAACACTCACCTCAAGTTCATCATGACTACTACTATGAATATTATGTGCATGTTCATCGAGTTCATCATCATAATTACTATCAACGTCATTGCAGACATGAAATTTGTATAGCTTTGCAGAGATTTCTATTGACAGGGCCTTTTTCTTTTCATTCCGCTTTAATCATATAATTGCTCTACATGTGGTTTAATCATCATGCAAAAATTAATATAAGTCAAGTAAAGAATGCAAAACCTATAAATTTTTGCCCAAAATAATATTTTAGGCATGAAGAATGATAAAACATTGGGACAAATTAACTTACAACTTAAAGAATGCAAAAGCTATATTTTTTTGTCAAAAAGAAGAATGACAAAACATTGGGACAGATTAACTTACAACTGAAAGAATGCAAAAGCTATAATTTTTTGTCCAAAAGAACATTTTAAGCATGAAGAATGACAAAACATTGGTATAGATAACTAACAACTATTATATTACTTTAACTTTAAGACACCTATGACGACTGCGCACATGCATTCTTGTCCACTTCATCATGATCACTATTAATATTGACACCTTTGTTGACATCATGAAGGCCTTTTTATTCCTATTGCTTTGATTAAATTTCTCTACATGTGGTTTAACCACCAAGAAAAAAAGATACAAAGCATTCAATAGTCAAGTAAAGAATGCAAGCTATAAATTTATCCAAAAGAATATTTTTTGGATCACTCCAACAATAAAGAAATCAGGTTGGATTCTCCTACACTCAAATTTCAATAATCTACATATTAAGAGGCATTTGTATACATAATTGTCAAACAAGAAGAAATGAGAGAAATAGTGCCTCTTACCTCATCTAAATCCATGGATTTATGCTCATTCCATGCAAAAACTATAGGATTAATAGAGGCAACCAATTGTGAAACTTGTTGAGTGAGACCGAATATACAACTCATTACCTTTTGGTACCCTTCATTTGAGTTGACATGATCTAGAGAGGCTTCTACTAGGAATTGAATAGATGGTTGTGAAATCTTTGTTCATGAACTAGATTTCCACTTCATCCTACTCTTAGATTTACTAGGATCTAGTGCTACCATATAATTGATAATATCTTCTATAGCTGCTTCTCTATCATTATTTTCCACCTAAAATACAATGTTAATTTCAACACATATTCAGCTCAATAAAAATCAAAATAAACAACACAATGTAAATTGAACCAAAAATCCATACACTTACTACAAATTTATCCATTTTGGCATGCAATCCACCTCGGCCAACTTTATATCCAGCCCTCACATTATCTCTTGCTCTCTTGTCTTTATTACTCTTTGCCAAATATTCTTCAAAATGCATACTTTCTATCAATGCCTCCCACTGTTTGGGAGATAGAGTGGAGTCTAACCTCTCTTTTCCCTCCATGATTTTTTTTGCAATTGAATCTAAAATTGTTCATCAAAATTCTCATCTTTTTCTTGTAATATTTTCTAGAGATTTGTTCACCAATAGTATCAAAAGCATTTTCTATTTTTTATATAACATTTTCCACAGTTCATGGATCTTTCTCTACAAAACTTGATTCAAAAATATCCAAATAGCCCCTACATCTTACACCCAACTCAGAGGCCCACTTTGTAGCATTTGGCCCAATAGGCTCACCATCTCTCGATACCTCAACCAAGAATGGCTTCTTACCTTCTAATTTTATTTTATTTTGTATTCCTCTCTGTATATTTGTACAAATCATGACTCAATATTTATCTTTTGACAAAAGGAGCAGGGAAAAATTTAAGAAACCCCCCCCTCGGCGTAGGTGTAAAATCCTGGCAAATCCGGTATACTTCCCGATGAAAAATATTATTTCTATTGGTGATTTTTTTCGTTTTACGGGAAAAAAAATCCTAATTGGCAAATCTTTTATAATCCCTAGAGGTTCGTGGAAAATCTTGGCGAATTGCAATTTTTATTAATAGAATAAAATATTTTTTATTGGTGAATAAAACCGTTTTTTAAACCAAAATTATTTTTCCATTGGCGATTAAAACCTCTTTTCAAAGAAAAATATATATTTTCATTGGCGAATTAAAAAGAATCTCAAAATAGTAAAAAAATCTATTGGCGAAATAAACAGATATGCCAACGAAAAATCATAGGGGTCGTTCGTTGAATGTTTGATGGATGACTGTAGTTGCATTCTGGAAGTAAATCTCTGAAGCACTAAACTTGCGATTTGAAACCTCCAGAATAACACTATAACTGTTAGATGCAGACATGTGGCGAGATCAAGGCTCATCACTCATCACTCATTCTATCTTTTCAATGCCTCGACAGTGTACATTTCATTTAATTGAAATTATCATTCTTTTTGAAGAAAGTGTGGTTGTCGTACTGCTAGTGTAGGCAATGGCGGCGATTAAAGTGACAAATCTATACACCAACAAGAAAAAAGAGTTGCATTCCAGAAGTAAATCTCTAAAGCATTAGACTTGCTAATTGAAACCTCCAGAATAACACTATAACCATTAGATGCAGACATGTGGCAAGATAAAGGCCCATCGCTCATCACTCATTCAATCTTTTCAATGCCTCAATGTTGTACATTTAATTTAATTGAAATTCTCAATATTTTTTAAGACAGTGTGGTTGGCAGTGGCAGTGGCGGCGATTAATTCCATATGTGATATGAACATCCGAAGCAATTTCTTGGACAACTCATATATTTAATGAAACAAGATTTGTAATGATTTCATATCGTTTGAACTTTGAGTGATTTTGACAGCTTGACAACTTGAGGTAGAGTTCAAGTTGGCACGTAGCAAGACGTCAATCAAATTAGAAATTTTAATTATATAGGCTGGTAGCGACACTGGTGGCCCATAAATAGGGATAGTGATTAAGTGATTAGTAGATAGTGCCATAAGGGTTTTTATTTTCTAGGGTTAATAAGGATTCACGAGGAAGATGATGCAGTATTGGGGATACTGTAAATTCTCCTACCTACAATTATGTAGTTACAAATTAATCAGTAAAAGACGAATTTCCTTCAAATTAAGAATGGGTGGAATTGGAAAGAAGTTGATTTGGTTAACCTGAATTTTTAGACGGGTTTTGAACCAGGATGAGGAGCTTTGATGGAGATAAGTGCTATCCCAATGCATAGAGGCTGCAGGTAAAAGATGGGAGTAGATTTGCTTCTCCTCCTGTATTC
Organism: Sequoiadendron giganteum; assembly: GCA_007115665.2. Lineage (NCBI taxonomy): Eukaryota > Viridiplantae > Streptophyta > Pinopsida > Cupressales > Cupressaceae > Sequoiadendron > Sequoiadendron giganteum. Next base: position 181,886,724 of record CM021102.1, on the reverse strand, counting down.
TAACAGCTCCCATTTCCCCAGCATGGTTGGCCGGCAAGCCCCATGCATTTATTTTCAAAGAGACATTTGTATTACATCTTTTGTATGACTTTGGTTCTCGAAGGGGATAAGTACAATTTGTATCTTCACGACTCCCATTTCCCCAGGATTGATTGGAACCCCCTTTCCCCAGCATGGTTGGCAAATCCACCAATAGAAGCTTGGAAACATGAATTTATTTTTAGAGATAGATGTGTAGTAAAATTTCAGCAGAAAAGCTTGGAAATTGGAATCAATTTGTAATCCATTGTAATGAGCAACAACTTGGAATAAATTATTAAATTTTGTCTATGTAAAGTACTAAAGTGACACACTGACATATGTTATTTATAGAAAACAGGAGCTACAGTGCTACTCGTCTGTAAAAAATATATGTAATAATGTGACATTGAAATTCAATTGCAATAAAATAAATGGTTGTGTTGTGTTATTCTTGATTCCTTGATTTTTCGTTATTCATTTACTTTTAAGAGTAAAGAGTTGTTTTTTGAGTTCGGAACTTCAATGTCTATTAATAATTTAACATATTCAAATCAGTTTTTTTTTCTTTTCAGAAATTAAGTAATATACTCTATGCAATTGTTAGGCCGATGCCTATGGTATTGACTTTAAAACACATGTGTCATGTTAATTTTTTTAAGTTAATATCATAAATTAGTAAATTACTCAAGTTTCAAGTTCAACTATTGGATGAACATTTGATGTATGGTTGTAGTTACATTTCGTAATGAAATGAACAAAGTGATGGCCTTCCCAATTTAAACCTCCAAAATTACCCTATAATAGATTCAGAAAGATCAACAGTTAAGATTATGACAATAGCAAACAATCAATATGAAAATTTTATGATGGTTTGGTCATTTAAATGCCTATCAAAAAAATTGTTTAATTTACGAATTTTTATATAAAATCTTTTATAAATGGAATATCTTGAAAAATTAGAAAACAATGATAATTATTAGTGATAAATATAAAAATCTACTGTTATAATTAACAATTAACAAAAGTTTCTAAAATCGTATTAAAAATAAATCTTGTTAAATATATTCTAAAAATTAAATAAATTATGTTTTATTTTGAAAAGATTCTAAATTAATATATGTTTATAATAATATTATAAATCACATATATTAATATAAAAAATGATAGCTATTAATATTATAAAAAAGTCAAAAGTTTCTAAATTCATATTAAAAATATTAAAAAAAGCTATATTCTATTTTTTTTATATAATAAAAATTATAAAATGATATATAATATAAATTAAAATACTATATAATATTTTCTTACGATTTAATAAAAATATAGCAAGTCAAACTATACGGTCTAATAAATTTTATAGCTATAATATATGGTCTAAAATTGAAAAAATGGTCAAATATTTAATAGACCATCAAATTCTAGGCCTGTTGTCAACTGTCAAGTGATTAATGTTTATTTTTAAAGTTAATATCATAAATTACTCAAGTTTCAACCGTTGGATGAACATTTGATGTATGGTTGTAGTTGCATTTCATAATGACATGCACATAGCGATGGGCTTCCCAACTTAAACCTCCAGAATCACCCTATAATCGTTAGATTTAGAAAGATCAATGGTGAAGAATTTGCAACTTGTAGACGTAAGACGTGTCATTAACTTTAATGTTCCAATTTCGAGAAACAAAGCATTTAAAACACTTTGTATTGCTAAGTGTCAACTGGCAAGTGATTAGTGTTTATTTTTAAATTTTAAAGTTAATATCATAAATTACTCAAGTTTCAACCGTTGGATGAACATTTGATGTATGATTGTAGTTGCATTTCGTAATGAAATGCATAGAGCGATGGGCTTCCCAACTTAAACCTCTGGAATCACCCTATAACCGTTAGATTTAGAAAGATCAACGGTTAAGAATTTTAAACTTGTAGTCACTAGTCTTGTAGACCTAACTCCTAAGACGTGTCATTAACTTTAACGTTCCAATTACGAGAAAAAAAGCATTTAAAACACTTTGCACTTTGAAATTGTACAGTGATTTTTAAAGTCTTCAATCTTCAGATTGCTCATTGGCCATTGCAGTGCACCACCCTGTTTTGGATTCCACAGTTCCACTTCCAACAACGCCATTCCAGTTTTCAAGTGTCGGGACTTAGAATCTGGGTAAGTGAAAGAATTCCTGCGGCTATGTTTCATTGTTTGACATTTCTTAAAATCTTATTTTTTCAAAGTTTGAAGTTTGGTTTTAGACTTTAGAGACTCAAGAATTCATTAAAATTAAGGAGGAATAATAGGTATTACTTATTAGGGAATTCAAATTTCACAACTTCACATTTGTACAAGCATGTCTACCACCAGTACCACTAGAGCAATGTCCGATAAAAAAATACATAATGCAGAATTGCTTAAAACCCCAGGTTTCACCGATGGGTACCATGATATTTATGATCCTGAAATCTATGGTAGGCATACCTTAGAACTTAGATTTTCATCTCAGAATAAGGCTGCAAAGCAAACAAAATTTGATAGTATCAGTGCACCATGGGTAACTAGATTAGGGTGCATGATGTTACATGAAGTTTTCCCTTGCCCAGAATTTATCATGGTCTATGCCAAAAATTATGATGATAAGAAAAGAGCAATTGTTAATAAAGATAACCAAGAAGAATTGTTATCCATTAATGCAAAAGAACTTGGAAAAGTGTTGGGGTTTACAATCGAAGAATTTGGAAACCACCACATTGACCTAGAAAAGCTTTCTAGTGATTATGAAGCAGTGGAAGAAAGGATGAAAAATGATTTCTTAAATAAAATAGTTAAGGATAGAAACAAATTGAAAGGTGATCATAAGTCTCCTTATAATTTGGATTTTTTTAAACCATTGGTTTAGGATACTATTTCCATGCTAGCATTTTGCCTCGGTCTGGATAGCAATTTGGAAGTGGGTGCAAGCCTCCTTGAAATGGTATATAATATCCATTATGTTGATCAACATGTCAAATATAATTATACTCAACACATTGTAGAATCCATGCATAAACAATTTTTAATGATTAAAGCAGGTTCCACGAAGACATTTAGGTTCACAACCTACTTGTGCTATCTTTTCCTATTCAAATTTAGAGGAATGTTTCAGACCAACAAGCTCCAGATTCAACCCTATATTAATGCAGAGGAAAATAATTTGGCTCTAGTATATGAATGGACCACTGAGATAAGGATGCACGATTCTCAAAGGAACTACAGTCATTTTGTAGACTACTTTTTGGCTCCATTGCATCAAGTAATTACAAATACTCCAATGCCTAGATTGCCTATGTCATGTCGAAACTGCATGCAACTAGGAAAAGAAATACAATTGGTTGATTGGTACTTAATGGAAGAATATACTGTGCTAAGATTTTATGGATCGGGAGTACAGCCATACAAACTTCCAATACATGTGACAAAAAGGGTTTTTGCATTAGAATATGTAAGGCAGTTGCAGAGTGCTGATGAACTACACTTTCTTAGTCAGCAAAAGAAGACCTTATTTCCTTCTTTACCTTTTTCATGTGGAGGGTTCACAGTCGAGAGAAAAGCATTTAGTGTGGCACATAATCTTTTAAATTTTTTTGCATTTGATGCTATTTGTCACTGGCAGTATGATCCATGTGACATCATTAAATCATGATTGTGGCCAATAGGAATGCTAAAAATAGAATTCAACATCAAAGTAAACCCTTGCTTGAAAACTTGAGAAACAAGGATTCTTGGGATGAGGTCAAAATAGCAATGGAGAAAAGTGCTGCTGAGAATGGTATTTCTTTTGAACAATTATCAGCAAAAATTTTGACATTGCACCGAAAGACAATCAGGACATACAACAATTTTTATGAAAAAAGTGATAAACCATCTAGTAGAGTAAAAATTCCAAGTTCTCTAGAGAAGGAAGTTATAGATAAAAATTGGTCACAATAAAAAATTACTGCCTTTTGGTCTATGAGGAAGGACCTAGGTGATCCAAGAGCTCTTGCAAAGTATGATGCTAACGAAGAAGATAAAGAGTTTAGCAAATTGTGGAATATAGAGCATCCTGATGAATGTGATGAATCTGATGATGATATTGATAGGGAAGAAGAAGAACAAAGCCATGCCAATTACAAACCTGGTTTAAGTGAGGCCGCAAAACAAGAATATGCTTCAACATATACTTCAGGAGCAGCCATACTTGAAAAAATTGGTTATGAAGGTGGTCCTTTGGGGTCCAAAGGACAAGGCCCTTGGACAATACAAAATGTTGAGCATAGAAAAACAGTTGATAAATCTGGCCTTGGGCTTGGAGGTGAAAACGTAGACCAAGGGGATACAAGTCAAACTCAATTTGTTAGAGCTTCTAGTCCTCACCCTCATGGTTAGATACGATCACAACTAGGACATGCCCTTGGTTGACAGCTTAGTGCAACTGGGAGTGCCATTGGTGGTGATGGTATGGGTAGTAGTACTAGTAGTGGTCAACATGTGCTACAATGACAAATTACACACAATACTAAGAGGAAAACAAAAAAAAGATACCACAGAAACACCAGGTGATCAAGGCAATCGAAAGAGGCAAAGGATTTTGACAGGTCTAAGTCACACTATCAGTGGATCCACCAGTACCACAAAGGAGATATTTTCGGACACTCCCACAAATCCAATTAGTGTGGGTGTGACATCAATAGCAACTGCAAGTACTCCTATTCCTTCGCCATTCAAACATTCCATTGTTCTTGCCTCCCCAGGTTATGATTTCATTGAAGAGTTTAAAAAGAAATTAGACTTGAATAAAAAAGAAAAGAAGAAATTGATGGAGAGTGCGTCTGCTATAACTTCAGAGACTGCAACAACCATGGTATTACCCACATTTGACACAAATAAAGAAATCATGGAGTACACAATTGTTGTTCCCACAGTTCAAAACAAACCAACAAATTAGATTGATCGATCTAAATACCAAGTAACCAATTTTCAATTGGATTTTTTCGGTCTGAAAAATACTGACAAAATTAATGTATCAAAGAAGAATAATGAATTGGTGTATACATCATTTCTAAAGCAAGATAGAGAGAAGAAAAGGTTGTCAAACAAAATAGAAAAGTTACAGGCAGACCTAGCAAGTGAGAAAGCAAAGAGGAAAGCAACAAATAACAAGAGAAATGAATTAGAAAAAAGAATAATAAAATCTGCCTCTACATCAACAAGCAAAGAGGATAAATCAAATGAGAGAGAAGTGAATGACCTGAAGCGAAGGCTAGATGAGAGCAACAAGAAATATGATGAGGAAAAATCCACTTCAGAAAAATTAAGAGTAAGCATTGCGAATGGAAATGTACAGTGGGAACAAAAATTGGAGAAACAGAGAAAAACAAATGAAAGATTGGAGACAGAGCTGACGAAAGCAAAAAAATAAATTAAGTCTTCTCAAAATAAGTTATCTGCATTTTTTAGAGATACAGTGAGGCATATGAAACAAAATATTTTGGATGAAATAATGCAAAGGTTTGATCATTTGTGTGACATGTTTCAATTGATTGATGCTATCAGACAACATTATAAGAAGCTCAACAAATATTTAGTGGACAACAAAAAGGTGTTGGAATTAGAGAAATGTGCAAATGAAGTTCTACAAACAGTCTACAAAGCCAATAATAATGATCTGAAATCAAAAGGGATTACTAATCGGATTGAAACCTCAATGAAGTTGTCATCTATCATTGAAAAGTGTTTGAGAATGTGTGGAACAAAGGAATATTTGCATTTGGTTGCAGACAAGATGAAGGTGGTGGATGAAAAGATAAGGAACTTCATAGAGCTTAGTTTTCCAAAGGCTTTTGACAAAAATGAGCGATTCATTGGAAAGGATGGTTTCAGAAAGAAGATGGAAGGTGCAAGGAAGATTGATTTGGACTAGTTTCCTCAGAACCAAGATGTGAACTATTTGGATTCCATCAGAAAACTGATAACCTTGAATGCAAAATTGATTGAAGAATTCAAGACAAGTTCCATTTCCAATTACAATCATGAAATGTTAACAAAACTTCAAGTCAAATAACATCAGTTAGAGCAAATGTCAATTCCACCACTTGAAGAGTGGAAGTTGCTAGAAAAGTTGATACAGTGACTTGATTTATTATTTTCAATCTTTGATAATATGAGTTTTGAAGTTCCAACTCAGCTCTGTGCAGACTTGTCTTTGGGCATTGGCAAGATTTTACATTGCCAATGCCAATATGTACTCCTTCATGTGAAATTCAATTAAAAAACTCAAATTCAGACTTCAGTAATGTGATGATGTTCAATTATCTGTATTATTTATTTTATCATTTGAACTACTGATGAACTTGATGAAACTTCTAATTTTTCTCTCTGAATTCCTCTTTGTCTTGACCTTGTCTTGTTTTGTCAACGTGTCATATTGTTTGGGAAAGAACCTAAGGTTGGGGTTTTTATTTTGGTTTTCATGAAAATCCTAATGTCGTATGTAATACCTTGGGTGAAAATCTATTCAGATGTTACCTTTTTTGGGTGGGTTTTGTAACTTATGATAGTGATTTTATTTGCAATTTGGTAGCAAGCTCTAAGTAAAGACATACAGACACAGGACTTCACAAACTCATACAATTTAAGCCAGTTCCATATACCATTGGGAGTCAAATTCACAAAAATTTAAAATTTAACAACAAATTCAAATACATAGCATATAAGATCCTTGACGATATTGCATTACAATAGTGTCAATCCATATCCTAACCCAATACTTCTTACTAAATCCCTTTACAAACATATCCATCCATGATTCCATCCAAGCATTTTAATTAATTCCTTGAATTAAAGCCAAAATGGAAAACATACACACCAGAGCAATGAGATGAACACCATAATCCTTGATTATACTATTCAAAATTATGATATGTTTATACAAAGGAGAGACATGAGCTCGAAATATAACATCATAACTCAAATGCTAGTACTATTGTGAAACATCAAATCTTCATAGACCTAAAACCCCATTACCGAATAACCACAAACCTAAATTGTATTAATATTGAAATAACTGGTTCTTACAATCTATTCCGCAACTATACATAGACTCGACCTCAAAATATCTAACTTGCCAACCCCTATTTCTGGCCTTGAAATCCTTATTATAGAAAATGAAGGAGCAAACAAGGAACGGGCCAGAAATTACACGTCATCGGTCAATTGGACCACTATGTGCCAATTCAAAAATATGATTAAAACCACCGAGTCCCAGAGCATCTTTCTATTGATTCCACTCATTACATAATAGCCGCTACATTAGCTATATCTCAAAACCTACACCAAAAGCCGTCATGGAAGCAAAACCATAATCAATTATTCTATAACTGTTGAGCTGTTAATTGCCAGCAATAGACACTATTTTACTCCTCTTCGGTTAAGTACTTGTCCACCTATTTTTGGTATTCCTCATCCGTTGGCCAGTTAAAATTCACTACCTCGATCACCCTAGTATCGTAAGGTGTGTACTTCACCGCAACCTGGTTAGCCTCTCTCTCAAAAGACTAAGAATATGCTGGTATTAATTATTTTATCCATACTGCTCACCAGCAAGTCATAGTCTGAGTCATCACAAATCAATTTGATTTGTGCATCAATAACCTCTTCTACCCTATCTTGCCACTGCTGCAATGTCTTAGTATTTCCCTGTGCATCTATTATATCTGGTAGAAAAGTATCATTCTAGTCATCAAAACTCCCTACCAGTTCTCTCATTTTTTTACTCAAATCATCAGGTAGGGCCTGAAATCCCTTCAATGATTTCACAAAAAATTGAGTAGGCTTTAATGACTGAGGCCTATTGTCTGCATCAAACCTAGAAGCCTTAAACATAACATCTAAATCAGTGGCCTGAGGGATCCACTTCTCAACCAAAGGCAGAACTACTTCCCGATCTTTGTTAATGTTTTTAATTCCACCCAAGAACAAAGAATACAAAGAATGTACAAATGGAAACCTACAATAAACCTTCTCATTTAGATGCCTCAAAACGGTGTCAACCACCTCATTGTGTTTAGCAATTACATCATCCTCACTTGGCTTTAGGGCAGCCTGCAATTCTGTGATTTTATTCAACATTTACTTCTTGTTAGGATCCACAGAATACTCAACTTCCTCTTCAACTGGCTTTGGTGTAGGGCTGAGAGAAGGTGTCTGAATGGGGAACCCAGGAGTAGAAATGATTGGGATATTAAGGGGAACTGACCTTGAAGTAGTGGGTAGTGCTCTAATACTAGGGGCACTGGAGGATTCTCCTACCTGCCCATATTTCAGTCTATCTACTTCAGATTTTAGCTCAACATTCCTCTACTGTATTCTACTATATTCCCCAATTATCACATTGTATTTCTCCATCAGACTCTTCTTTTCAACTTCCTCCCTTTTACCTGTCTTTTGGGCCAATTTGGCCACATTCAATGTCAATCTTGTGGCTTCTATTGTTGTGGTTTCAAAAGCTATCTTGATGATGAGCCCTCCCCTTAGACTTGGGCCAATATCAACCACATTTGGTTTTCTACCTTGGGGTGCCAATGCCCATATGGCTAGAGTTTCATATTCCTCACTAAAAGTAGAGTCTTGCAGAGCTACCTTAACCTCTTCCTCACTGTTTTGCACAAGATGCTTGGACTGCAAGATAACATTGAATGCTACAACATCAACTATGTCCCATTCAGGCAGAAGTAAGACACCAGCCTGAGTCACAAGTCTCCTTCCTTCCTCATGAGTAATGCTCTTGAATTCCTCCATTAGTTCGACCTTAACTTCATAAATCATTCTCTTGTTCAGACCTATCAGTTCTTGACTCTCTCCTTCTCTTGCATTTATCATGATATTCCTCTAACTTCATTCTCCAAATTAACTGCAAGAATACATGAGTCTTCACGAAGGCATCATCATCCAGGAATGCCTTGCAGGCCTCCATCCTGACATCCTGTACACATTGCCCCTTTATATCCATATCAGTTAACACCAATTGTGTTGATCTAGGAGGAAAAGGGATACCAACCTGCATGTCTTGATTAGTTATAATTATTTCATCCATCAAAGCCTCTTGTGTTTCCTCAACCCTTTGCCTCTTTAGGCTTGGCTCTGATAGTAACTCTACAGGATTATTTCTCGGTGGTGAATCTAGGTTCACAATCCTTATCCCTCTAGGTTTCCTGATCCCTTGACCCGGTTGTGATGATGCTTGCATTATTTTTTTCCCCCTTTTATCTCCTGCCTCCTCATCACTGCTATCATCTCTTTTCCTCTTGTATAGAGGCCTGTCCTTTGGTGGCTGATAAGTTGGCCTTGTTTCTTCAGGCCTCACCTCCATTCTCTGAATTCCCAAGTCCACTTCCAAATTGACTTTCTTGGTTTTCAAGGTGCTCATGATATCTTTGAATTTATTCATTAAGAAATCTATTCTTTTGTGAAATGGAGTGAACTCCATCAGTGGATCATATTTTGGATCCATTTTATGCACCATAGCCAACAGTTTCTCATAGGCAATCCATTTCTCTTTATTCAATTCCTGCTTGCTCAAATCAAACTCATTTTTGATTAGATCCTCAGGAAAATTGAAAACATGTGCAAACTTGCCACCTTTAATTCATTTCCTGAATAGGGAAAAGAATCCCTCGGGGGCATGTTGCCTCTTAGATCCACTCTTCAAATGATAATCATCATAAAATATTCCAAAGTGGACTCATCCTCCCTTGGAAAAGACAAAATTTGAAACAATAGTATAATCAGGGAACAAAGTCCCTTTTCCTTTCCCTGTCAAATTATCCTCATGAATGCAACCTAGTTGCCACATGAGCTCGACAAATCCCATCCTTGATGGTACATTATATGGGAGAATGTGAGGAGCTCCCTAGAAATCATAAACCCTTAGGACAGTGCTTATGGGGTATAAGATGATGTCACCTCAATTGTGGTACACTTTTAAATCAGGCTTCCTCACTTTGGGTCAGAGGAAATCATGCAAATCCTCAAGGACCCTTGGCACATTTACCACCAATCTAGCTCTAAGGCTGGAAGCAAAACAGTCATCAAATTGCACAAAACTAACACCTCCCCTGTTGCAAGGCAAATCTGCATTCCAAACCTGTACTGGTAATATTTCTCCATTCACTTCTTGCCTCAACTCCATTTTCTCTGAGAAGAAGTCGACATTCTTGTATAGGAACATATGCATTAATAGGGAGTACCAAAAGAAAGGAGTACCAGTGTCCCCCATATGCAACTTCAACAAACCCTCATGTATCTTTTCAACAAGAAAAGATGCATAGTCGTACACTACAAAAAAATTGGGATGTTGAATCTGAGCCCCTATAAACATATAAGGAATGGGCATCACAGTATTAGGGTTGAAACCTAAAATCTGGCAAAGTGAAAAAATGTTGCCAAGAAGTGATCAGCAAAACAGCTCAGCCTAAAAGGCTCCTGATCAATTGGGTTGATGTGAATCGTTGAACTGCCTACCTTGGCTAAATGAGGACGAAGCAATTTTGATCTGAAAAGAGGCTATGACCTAGCATATTCCTGCTTCATTTCCTCAAAATCTACCTGGACTAAGAATGGGATATATTCACTCAAATCGAAAACCTGCCGAATCTCATCTGCATTTATATTCAGTAGAACCCCACCATTATTATCCCTAATAATCCTTGTAATAGGATCATATTGTGTTGGCACTGCTCTGAGTAGGTCAACATTAGGAAATACATTTGGTAGAACTAGTTTCCCCATATCGTACCTCTAGCCATTACAAAAAGGATGAGGCACATTTCGCTGCCCATACCATCTCCTAAACATTTCTAGGCCTGTCATTTGGACCTTAGCATCTGCAATATTATAGGTTTTACACCTTAGTCCCTCGCTTAAGGCTTTCCCATTCATTAAAACCAAACCCCTCTTCTTGTCGTTCGTTGATAGCGAGAATTGATCTAGGAAATCGTCATATAAATTCCTTTGCAAATAATCAATATGTCCAGAATGTTACTTTGATGGCCCCATTTTGAACAACCAAGGCTTCTCCTAAAATCAAAATTTTGAACAAACTAGGGCTACCCAAAATGAAATTACACCAGAACTTTGCAATTTCCCACAATTCAAAAGAACCAGTAACCTTATGGTCTTAATCAACAAGACCCCTGACTAACGCAATACAACCCTCCACAAAAAAACACATTCAAATAGAAACCATGGCATAGAAGGTAACTCATGGGATTTCACACCTTGTAGAAAACCAAACCTCCCTGTAATCGCTTGAAAAATTCAATCTCTGGCTTTAGAGTCCTGGACCGCTTTGAAAACATTTGAATGCCTTTGTGGTGAAGATAGAATGGAATTAACTACTTAAAGCCGATGAAAAATGGCCAGTAGACGTCTCATCTGCCATCAAAGCTCACTTGCATGCCTTGCCAACGACTTCAATCATATTTGATGCAAATTTAAATCATCACCGTCGATCTCTTGTTCCTGTCAGATCATCAATGATCAAACAACCATCTTCAAAAGGCTGACAACATCTCCATGTCATTATCGAGGGCCCACCATAATACACAACGCCAAAGGAATACACATGGCATTCGCCTGTGATATCGCAATCACTAAACACCCTTCACTTCACATGATGGCGGGCAACCGTTGATTTCGTCCATCGGTGATCATGATCATTCACAACAGTGAGCAACACCAAAACCAATCCATTGAGCAACTTTTCATCAAGGTTAAAACATCACCGTCGATCTCGAGCACATGCATCTCACATCTGGTTTAGTAACCCACTCTATAACGTACTAAAGTCTAATACAAATATTAAGCACTTTATTTACTCCTTTTCAACATTGGAAACCTAGGACACGTGGCACCCGCCCATGATATCACAATCACCAAGCAACCAACGGTTATGTCATCATGAGATCGTGGGGAACGGTCAAGATCAACGGTCACTAAAAAATACCCCTGCAAAATAATATAATTACTTAAAATAAAAGAGGGGAAGGGGACACCGCCTAGCACAACGACAAACGATGGCTCAAAGTTGTTCTAAAACACAAAGCACGGTCCGACCCAAACTTGAGAAATAAAAGGTTAGGCGAAATATTTATCAGTTTTATTAAAAGGGGCCCGACCTAGACGATTCAATGGGACATAAGTTGTTTTAAAACCACCCTCAAAAAGGTAACGTCAGAAAAGACCCAACCCAAAGATATACATTATATGGTAGGTTACTAAAGCGGTTGCAAGATGCACGTGCTCAAAATCAATGGAGGTGTTATAATCTTGATGAAAAAGTTGCTCGATGGTTATGTTCAACAATGGTGATTGTTATGAATGAACACGATTGCCGAAGACAAAGATCAACGATTTCCCACCATCACGTGATCAGAATATGCAAGGTGTTTATTTATTGCGATATCACGGGCGAGCGCCACATGTATTCCTTTGGTGATGCATAGTGTGGTGGGCCCTTCGTGCTGAGATGGAGATTACATCAGCCTTTTTGAAGGTAGTCGTTCGATGCTCTGACGAAAGTGAAGGATCGACGGTTGAGATTTGAATTCACATCAAATGCGATTGGAAACTTGGAGCCTTTGGCGCGACATGCAAGTGAGATTTAATGGCAGATGAGACGTTTTCTGGCTCAATTCGATCGACATTAAGTAATTTTCCTTTGTTCTATTTTACCACAAAGTTATAACAGATTTTGGTTGTCTTGATGACAGTTTTAGGCCACTTTTGGAGCAATTTTCTTAAGGTTTGGCGACTGGCCAGTGCATCAACCATTTTCCAGCGGATGGGAAAAACAAGAATATTCTCATGGGACTCAATTGTTGTAACAAATTTTTGAAATATCATAGGGGGGTCCAAGTGATCGGTGACATGTGTATTTCTGGCCCAATGCTTGTTTGCTCCTTCATTCTCTATAAGAAGGATTTCAAGGCCAGAAATATGGGTTAGCAAGTTGGATAATTTTAGGTCGAGTCTAAGTAAAGTTGTAGAGCAAATTGTAAAGGGTCTGTTGTTTTATTGAAAATGTTGTTTTAGATTTTGTGTCATTCTGTAGTAGGTTTTAAAATCATTAGAGTTTGATGTTTCAGGACAGTACTAGCATCTGAATGGAAATTACTCATTTCGAACTCATGTCTCTCCATTGTATAAACATATCATTATTTTTAATAAAATGATCAAGGGTTATTTTGTTCATTTCTAAGCTATGGATGTTGAACTGTTAGTCTGTTAGCTTCTGTTATGTTTTGACTAAAAATACTGATATGATTCATGAGGTGAAATATAATATAAAATATCATGGAGACTTGGAGTGCAATATAAAATATTAAATAAAATATCCTGAGCTTCAAGTGCAATGATTCACAATTTATTTGAATACAATATAAAAAATCATCAACTACTGTTTGAAATATGATTCATGTAGTGCTTGAGTGCAATATAAAATAAGATTATAAGATATCATGAACTTGAAGTGCAATGATTCACAATTTTTATTTAATAGAATATAAAATATCATCAACTACAGTTTAGACTTTGGAACAATGGAAACTGATTCAAGAAGTGCAGTAAAAATACCTAAAACCTGCTAATTCTCTTCCATTTCCCAAACAGAGTTAGGGTCCTCAAACCAATGCTCATCTTCAGATTAAGTAAAAGAGTCATCTTGATTCGGAGACTGCTCTGCACTTTGTTCGACCTGTGTCTCAAAATCAACATTCATTGTTTGATTTGTGTCAATTTCAATATCACTGTCATCTTGATCTATCCCAGGCCCACTGCCACTGCCACTAGTACCACCACCAGTACCGATGGCTCTTGGAATTGGAGAACCTGTGTTGCACAACCCAACCCCTCTTCTTTCACAAGTGGACCTCCAGATTGCGAGTGCCCTTTCATAAGTATTTTTTTGACATTATATGCAGTTCCTTTCATCCTCAAGCAATTTTCCAAATTCTTGTCCAGTTTGTTTCTTAACTTTGATTTCAAAAACCCCAATGTATTGAAAACTCTCTCATCCTCCACCGACCCCAATATCATTGTTTGACATAAATAAACAAGTTTGAAATATTCTGACATCGAACCACGCAATATTTCAATCTAACCTAAGCTTGTCCAAACCTTTTTTATTGATCCTGGTTCAAAGGCCTTCTCCTTGCCCATGGAATCATACTAGTCCCTCATAGCTATTGCAAAACTCTGACATTGCTTTCTAAGCTTATTTTTATTTAAAATTCTTTCTATTGCCTACTCATTATATGTTACCTTTTTTGAAAACTGTTCGATCACGATTTTTACTTGATCATGAAAATATTTTGGGTTATCTCGGTTTACCCAAAATTGAGGATACACAATACCCATGGCTTCAAGTATTTCATGTTGAGGGAATCTTTCATGAATCTCTGAGGAAAGAGATTTTGCAATTTCCTTCAAATTATCACTAACAGATTTAACAATGTCGTTAAAATCTTCCTCGTTAACAGGTACTTATTTTCTAGAGTGCTTGGCTATCTTACAATGGTACATTGGTATCTCATATCCATGTAGACAAATATATAATTGCTCACTTGTATTAAACTATAAATAATTATCAGGATTATTCAAATCAGTAATTTTCTGCCACATCAAATAATTTGCACCTTCTTGTGTTAGATCTAGATATAGATGATCGAGGGCCAAGCATGTAAGTTTACGTAGATTGGCATATTCATAAATATACATAGTTCTATCTTGGGCTTTCTTCACAAGATTTTTCATCTCATCCAGCATGGGGAGAAGACTAGCTGAATTCAAGAGTGTCTCTATATCGCTTAACCTATGTAAGAGTTCAAGAGCTTTGTCTATTGTGTTGTGATGCTCGTACATCAATCCAATCAAGGATTGATATTTTGAAAGAACTCGTTGCACTGGTCCATGCAGGGATATCCATCTAGTATCAACATCCTTGAGAAGCTTGTTTCTAGGTGTTATTCCCTCAACAAAATGTTGAAATTCAAGGAAACGTTTGGGACTTCAGCAGAAGTATGCGTGGATCTCGCGAACTAGATTTTCAACTTTTGATACTGTTGGAAACTTGCTTACAATTTTAAATGCTAAATTCATTATGTGGGCCACGCAATGAATGCCAAGCATGTATGGTGCACAAGTAGTTTGTAACTTTGTGCAAAGACCGCTCCTTTGACCTGGCATCATTGTAGCTCCATCAACTCCCACACACACCAACTTTTTGGCAATTGTCAACTCATCCAAACATGCAATTCCATTCAAAGATTTCTTGACTAGTTCAAATAGATTTTGCGATGTTGAACTGTCCTTCATTTTACGAACACAAACAACATGAGTTTGGTGAACATGTTGTTCTACAGTATACAAATGCATGCAAACCCAAGAAGTATTGTCTACCACAGTAACTTCATCTAAAGATAATGCAATGAAATTTGACTCTTTTAATTTCTCTTTTAAATCTTGCTTTTCCACTGTAGCAAGATAGTTCACCCGTTCCCATCCAGAGTTTACCAACCAATGTGAGAAGGGAAAGTGGGGAACACTCAAATAAGATAATAAATTAAAATATTTTGGGTAGTCTATCATAAGACACCCCCTGGACAAAATATGAAAAACAACACTCATCTGAACAGTTTTTGATAGATTTGTTGTTGCCATGGCTTTTCCAAAATGAGCCTCAAGTGTTCTTCACATTTTTTAATCTTTGACATTCTATGGTTATGCTCTTCATAATCTGCGACATACTTAACATGAAGACATTCTTCCTTTGATTTCCATTGTACGACTGATTGTTCCTTTTCGTCTATGATTTGTTTTTCGTAAACTTTGCCGATATGCTTTTCTATAGTGTCAAGCTTTAGCTGCATCATCTTGTCTCTTCCATATTTCCAACTACAAATCTTACATATGACCTCTATTTCCCTTTCAATATCGTTTTCGTTTGATACCCCCACTGGTTCAAGGAATGGGTACTTCGACAACCAACCAATTTGAAAATTCCTTGTCATTTCCCACTCGCGCCCCAATTTTGCTTTGCCTTTTCTTTTCTTGCTACCAACATCATCCTCATCCAAGTCGATTATCTCATTCTGGCTATCTAGGGTATCCCTTGGAACATCTTCTATGGTATTTCCATCCTCATTTGATACATTTTGATTTAACACAATGACAGTCTCACCTTGACCTTCCTGTGGTGGAAGAGTTGATGATGTATCTCCATCTTCAATAATATTTGGTGGAAGAGTTGATGGTGTAGCTCCACCTTGATCTAATGGATTATAATCTTTTCCAATTCCAAAGTAAGACTGTATGGTACCTCCCTGTTTTGGGCATTTTGATGGCCTCCCAGTCTCTTCATTACCCGCCTGCTCAAGAGTCTTACCCTTGCTGCTCGACATATTGATCTCACTTCGAATAAAAGCTAGAAAAAAATGTCTTCTTGTTTAAGAAGGACAAACCGACAGAGAATATAGATCCCGTTCCCTACTTACAATTATGTTTAAGACTGAAGAAAGAATGGAAAACAGATAAAGAAATCTTACTATTATAAATAATAGTCTAATAACTAATGACAGTATGAAAAAATGATCACTCACCTTTGAGTCTACGTTTTCGAGTTTCGCTGACTTCTGAATCGAGAAGTAGAACCTCAGAACCGAACAAAATGTGTAAAACCGAACAAAATAACAGTTTCAATTGTATTTGTATCAATCCATATTTGGCGAATTCTGCGGGATTTTGAAATGGTATGTTAAAAATTTGGTGAATCCTGCGTGCTTATACAACGATACCTTGAAATTTTCAAGACGAAATAGGTCCTCATAAACAACTATTTATAAATTTTAATTAGCAAATGGGTCTTCATAAGCAACTATTTTGTAAATTTTAATTGGCGAAATGGGTCCTCATATAATGTTGTCTTAATAGTATTGGCGAATATGTTGGTGTTTTATGACACGCTCCCCGGGATTCCAGGCGAAAATATTGATCGGTCATTGGAAACGCGTAGTCTGTTATGGCGAATTTATTGCCTAAACATGCCTCGTAAAAAAAAACCATTGGCGAATGGACATGCATTGGACCGATAGTTCGTGAAATTCGGGTGATTTGAACACCTTCTTGGATACCTCGAATTCGCCAAATTCGATTTGCCCAATTCCTGGAATTCGCCAATTGGCGAAGATTCGCCACTAAAGTTATCCCTGAAAAGGAGATACATCTTCTATTAAACCACTACTAGTATTTTTGGGTGATCCACTAGTTCCATCAAAAGTTCTAGATGCAATAGGTGCACTTTGAGGCACAACAGATGCAACTAGCAATCTCTCTTCATGGATTTTATTAACTAGAACTTCATGATCCTTGGCCACATCAGGTGTGTCATGAGTAGGTAGATCAGTACCGATCTCTATAGATTTCACTTCAAACACATCCTTTAATGTTGAATAAATCATCTGCTGGCCTGTTGTTCCTTTTCTTTGATGTTGTTAAATAATCTCTCTTAGAATTTGTGCTAATAGATCATCATGACATTGCACATCACCATGTGCTATATCAGGATACACATCGCCATGTGTTATATCAGGTTGCACATCACCATGTGCTATATCAGGCTGCACATCACCATGTGCTATATCAGGCTGCACATCATCACAACTATTGTTTTTACCAACTATATTTTTTGAATCACAGATACGTTGGCTTCTATGAGATGGTGGCACTGTATTTTTTCTTTCCTTTTATTTATTTTTGCATATTTTCTTTGCACTCTTTTTCTTGCCTATAAAACAAAACAAAAAATCATATTGTTTTATATACATAAACCTCTTGCCTATAAAAATTCATTAAACATTATTAAAAAAATAATATGCTACTTAGTGGATTTACAACTTGCCTATTTTTCAAACCAAGACGTGATAAATATTCCTTATTTTTTACCACTTATTCACTAAAAAGCGCTCATATTTTGTCACTAAAATTTCAACATTATGATCACTATCATCTAATTTGTGCCTTATAGTCCTTTTACTCATTTCCTGAAGTCCAAATAAACAATAATGTATAAATCAACAACTTGAATCAGTAAAACTTTATTGAGTTCATAAGTTGATAATTGTTGACTTTTCAATCTACTGATAACTGCACATGGAAACTTAAAATAGAATTCAATTTACAGATTAAAAAAAATTATAGTCAAAAACCAAGAAGATGTTTGCTAAAGGTAAAAATTTAGTAAAAATGTAGCTTAAAATTTGTAAATCTTGTGTAACAGTAGATTCAGTTTTAGTATTCTTTTTCATAATCTCTTGTGTATGATTAATCTTGAATTAGATCAATTTTAATGTTGTAAAAAGTAGACAGAAGATTGTAGAAGAAATATAAGACATAATAGAAAGGACACAATATGTACATGGAGAAACCCTTTCGAGAAAAAAAAAACTCCACCAAAATTGGTCTTGCTTGTATTATTTAACCTTTGATAAGATTACAATAACACTTATTCAATTCTCCTTGATATGCTCCCTTTGTTCTTCAACAAATCTTCTTCACAACCTGCAATATTTTCTCACAAAACTCTCTCATACAATTGCTGAAATAATAAACAATATTCTTGCTTACAAACTCATAAGTGTTATCAAATATATAATCACAAAGCCTCTTGAGAAAATCCACACCTAGGGTTGCCAAGTTGAGTTCTCATATGCATGCACAAGTCAAACAAGAGCTGCCCTCAAAGTTGGCGCCCAACACTGAAGTGTTAACCTCATAGTTGTCAAAAATATCTCATTCAAGGTCATCCTCAAAGTAAGTGCCCAAACTGGGTCCCACTTAACTGAGCGTTGAAAATATCTTTTCCATGCAATAGTTGTAACTCAAATATTCCAATTTGGGTGCCCAAGGTGGGCCCAAGTTAATCTTTGTTAACTGAAACATATATGCCATTGATTCATGCAAAACAATATGCATGAATGATCCTCCATTTGTTAACTGAATGTATCCACTTGTCATCTATCCATGCAACTCAAGTCACTGAAGTTAACTAACAACTAAAGATAACTAAAACATAACTTAATTAAACTGAAGTTCATAAACATCAATCCCTATTTTATAGGAACTCAACATGTATAAATCAAAATCCCTATTTTGTAGGAACCTAGGATTCATTTATGAAGTGTATTCAATTCACCAACCAGTTAACTGAACCAAGGTGGATCCCACCTCCCATGTGGGCGCCTATGTGCTCCTATTTTGTAGGAGCTCTCCCAGGGCGTCCCCACATGCTCCTATTATTTAGGAATAACTACAAATGTCAAATTAAGCGTTTATTTCATTCCAAATTAATCTCTTCCTAATCCTAGTGTTGTGGAACACATTCCAAGGACTTAAGAGATACATGAAATATATTTAGAATGCAATTAAATGACATCCTATTCCCAACATTCTCCCACTTGACATTATACATTGCAATTATTCTAAACAAGGAACCATTATTATAAATCAAGTACATGACTCAAGACCAATGGCCTTCCTGCACCAACTAATCAATCTGTGCCAACTTCAAATGCAACCTGCATAATCATGAAGCTCCAAGCAAATGATTAATACTCAAAACTAAGAGAACTTATATGTAGGAACTAGTTTCGTAAGATAATCTGCAACATTAATTAAAGTGTCAACTTTCTCAATTAATACATTCCCACTCTCAACCATTTTTTGCATAAAGTGATACTAAACATCGAAATTCTTAGTACGAGCATGATACATAGGATTTTTGGCTAAACAAATAGCACTTTGACTATCACATTCAAGTCTAATATGCTTGCAATTAAAACCAATACCTTTCCCAAGTCTCTGTAACCAAACTGCCTCTTTGGAGGCATGTGAAACCGCCGAGTGTGTTGAACTCACGTCCAACCAAGGTGCTTCTCAGTCTTTACTATTGAAAAATATTTTCTTACAAGTAACCATTTCAACATATATCTCTTACCATAAGAGAACTCAAGCCTCGCCTATTTCTCCAAGTATCCACGAGGACCTGTAACCAACCAATCCATGCCAAACTCCAAATGCAACATAGCACTATCATGAAGTAATCAAGAAAATGATTAATGTACCCAATAAATAAGAGAACTACACAAGATCAATGTCAAAGCTCCAACCATGAATTAGAAACATAAACATGACTACATGATCTAATCATCTCTTCCAAGGATATCACATGCATCATAACATACATAAACATCATAGTCTCAAAAGAACAAGTACCATGCCAAACTATAAACTCGTATTGAGAGTAAACCATGACATAATAGCAACCACTCTAAACCAAGAAAAAAAAAATCCTCAATCACATGAAGATAACCTTACCAATGATGCATCCATTTCACTACCAACAACTCCCACTGAACTGTGGTACAAGCTACACATGGCATCATGACTACCATCCTCTTCATGAAGATCACTCTTTAACATCAAGCAAAGATTCTTCACTAAAAAATTTACATGAAATGATCAATGCATGATTACTGTCATACGAGGATTCCTTTGTAGAAGAATCATAACTCTTTTTCTTGTTCTTACAATCCTTCTTCACATGTCTCAATTTCCTATTCTCTTCCACAACTTATATGCGGTAGTTTCATCTGAAACATTCAAGAGAATAACATTATCAAGACATAATCGTATGATCCCTCTTGCCTTCTTATCAAGCTTAGCCCAATCCTCATCTAACATTGTTGTAGGTGACTTTGTCTCATTACCAACAATTAACCACTGATCTCTCTCTTCAAGGAGATCTTCTATTTTTAGTTTCCACATCTCATACCTAGATCCATTGAACCTTTCAATATCTAAACGAGAATTAGAACCCATTGCAACTCACTAATTTCTCAAATAAGCAATTGACACAATATTAAAATCTCCCATTACATACAAAAAACCTTCCAAATTTTAAGAGAAAGGCGTCCCAAACTCTACCCAACCATTAGCTCTGATACCAAATGTTGAAAATGAAGGTAAAACTTTAGTAAAAATGTAGCTTAAAATTTGTAAATCCTGTGTAACTGTAGATTTAATTTTAGTATTCGTTGTCACAATCTCTTGTGTATGATTAATCTTGAATTAGATCAGTTATAATGTTGTAAAAAGTAGACAGGAGATTGTAGAAGAACTATAAGACAAAATAGAAAGGACACAATATGTACATGGAGAAACCCTTCCAGGAAAAAATAAATCCACTAGAATTTGTCTTGCTTGTATTATTAACCTTTGATAAGATTACAATAACACCGATTCAATTCTCCTTCATATGCTTCCTTTGTTCTTCAACAAATCTTCTTCACAACCTACAATATTTTCTCACAAAACTCTAATATATAATCACAAAGCCTCTTTATAAAATCCATGCCTAGGGTTGCCAAGTTGAGTTCTCATATGCATGCACAAGTCAAACAAGAGTCTCCCTCAAATTTGGTGCCCAACACTGAAGTGTTAACCTCATAGTTATCAAAAATATCTCATTCAAGGTCATCCTCAAAGTAGGCGCCCAAACTGGATCCCACTTAACTGAGCATTGAAAATATATTTTCCATGCAATAGTTGTAGCTCAAAGATGCCAACTTGGGCGCCCAAGGTGGGCCCAAGTTAATCTTTGTTAACGGAAACATATATGTCATCGATTCATACAAAAAAATATGCATGAATGATCCTCCATCTGTTAACTGAATGTATCCACCTGTTATCTGTCCATGTAACTCGAGTCACTGAAGTTAGCTAACATGCAACTGAAGATAACTTAAACATAACTGAGCTGAACATAACTGAACTGAACTGAACTTTGTAAACATCAATCCCTATTTTATAGGAACTCAACATGCATAAATCAAAATCCCTATTTTGTAGGAACCTAGGATGCATTTTTGAAGTGTACTCAATTCACCAACCAGTTAACTGAACCAAGGTGGGTCCCACCTCCCATGTGGGTGCTCATGTTCTCTTATTTTGTAGGAGCTCTCCCAAGGCGTCCCCACATGCTCCTATTATTTAGGAATAACTACAATGTCATATTAAATGTTTATTTCATTCCAAATTAATCTCTTCCTAATCCTAGTGTTGTGGAACACATTCCAAGGACTTATGAGATACATGAAATATGTTTAGAATGCAATTAAATGGCATCTTATTCCCAACAATTTTTACAATCACAAGTATTAGACAATTTTTCATTAGGGATATATTCACAAGAAAATAACTCACAAAAACATAACACAAGCAAGATGAAGGAAAAAAATACTTTACTTCATCATGAGGTGGGTTAGAACCTTCAAATTTTTCCTAGTTCCATAATCACAATTAACCTTGAGCTCCATGACCTGAGCCTTGACCCTTATATTCCTTTTTATTTTTTACTGAGCCTCTCCACTGTAAACAAACATATAAATTTTTTAGGTATGATTGACATTGAAAGACCTATCCAAAACCAAAAATTCATCATATATACTTAAGAAAAAATATGTCTAGCTATTTTACATCCATAAAAGCCCTTTACCGCAATCCCACAACAACAATTTGAACCCTTAGTAGGTTGGCGGTATATAACAGACAACATAAAAGTATTCACCGCAATACAGTGGGGGTATTATAATAAAGGTGTGGTTGGGAGATATAAAAGAGCTTAATTACATTATAATTGCAGTACCACCACAAGGAAAAGTTAACAATGTGGTATAGCGAGGAACAACCCACCATCCCACAAGGAAGGAGATAATAAAGAGCAGTAGTGCAGTAAGAGTCCCACTGCCCCGTGATGAAGCATAAGGAATCTCGTGGTATACACCTCGCTATCCCACAATAGAGAAATCTCAAGACAACGATACAATGGTAAGTTTGATAATAAAAGATTCATGATCTTGCTATCTCACACCAGTTAAAGAAAGAGGCGACGGTGTTGTGGTATAGACTATCAGGGCATTATTACTAGTTGTGATATTAAATGCATAACTCTTAACAACCCTTAGATCTTGTGAAAATCAATGGCATACATTCAAATTTGAAATAGGAGTTGATCATAGAATATTTGGCATACGGTTGATATTAATGATGACATGAATGAACTCATGAGTCATTAAAATTGAGAACTCGACATTGTTTTGGCATTCATTTGCAAGGATTGTCATGCGGGAAGCTAGGAGTTCAACATGGTGAAGTTCTGCAACTATCACATACCGGGTAAGTAAACTGAACTTACTAAAGAAGCTTTACAAGCATATAATTGTTTGAAATCCTACATTTAAACACTTATAAAGCTTGAGTAGAGGTAGACATTAGATTTCATGCCACCTAAAAAGAAAGAATAGGGCCTAAGGGTAAAATGAGATCAAAATTAGGTATCATGCTGCCTTAAAAGAAAGAGCCTGAGACTAAGAAGGAATATTCTAAGGGTAAAAAGAGATCATTACAACAATCTATCTTAGATATCTTTCTTGGATCAATTGACAAAGGGTACAAGAAGGTTTTCAAGGATACAGCTCATGGTTGTAGAGATGCCCGTATACTTGTTTCAGGGTGGGAATTGTTTTGGTATGTCTATGAAAAGAGGGAAGGGAGAATTCCAGTATCAAATCCATGGACATTAGATTGAGCTAAGATAATTTTCCCAAATGTCTTCATAGATGTGGAGTTCATTAGAGTTCTACCCCATAATTACCACCCTGCTACCAGGTCTGTGAGGATAACAGATGGGTGACCGTTGATAATATTAACAAAAGTTGCAATCATTGAATTCTTCAATCTAAACAAACAAGCCCTCATTAAAGTTGAATTGCAAAAGAGTGAGAAAGAATATAATAGGTTAAGGAGAACACATAGAAGTGATGAACTCCCCATATACATGGAAAGGGGTGTTAACAACAAGGTGATACCTATCTCCCCCTCTATCATCGAATCATTTGATGTACAAGATTTTTAGATTTATTTCAAGAAAAACTACTTTAATTTATGTCAAGTACTTGGGATAGATGCACAAGAACATATGCCAATTAGTTTGATGATGATGGCTATGAGAATTCAGAACCCCGAGACAAACATTTAATATGTCTTTGCCTCATATCTTGAGAAGGCATTGCATGAAGGCTTCTTTCAAGTCAGAGAGAACATGGTCCCTATAAAATTTAGGCAGTATTCTTTACTATGTCACTTGATATTGTACCAGAACAAAGATAGATGGACCAAAAGGATGTGTTTGGGTAAGGTTGATCAACAAGGGAACTTGCTTACCATGCAAAAATGGTGTTATATACATGGGATAACAAATGCAAAAACTTTGATTATGTATTGTTCCATGATGGATTTGTGTATAGAGTTATTAGAGTTCTTGGCCCCTCATTGCCAAGATTACACACACCTATACTACAACTATTGAGGCCATTGGCTTTGAAACCAACACAAGGTCATACTCATAAATTTGGTGATAGGTTTTTTCTGCAAGATGTCACAATAATTAGGATTTATGGGTGCCCACAAGCCCCACATATGTTACCAAAATTTGTTCCTCTTCGGCTAGCCTTTTTGGAATTTATGTGGTAGATGTTGTGGATGGAAAAGGATGTCATGCCAAAAAAAAATAAGGGTACATTTCTACCTAACTTGACAACATGTGAAAAATTATTTGTTGGATATGACACCCTTGAAGAATTACGACATTACCTTAAGACAAGATATTCTCTGAGGCTTGGAAGTGAAAGGGTTTTTGACCATGAGGGCCATATGAATTTTATAAGACAAAACCACCTCACAAAGGCCACAATCACTCAACAAATGGATTATGAAGAGGATGTGGTTAGAAACTGCTTCATTCCCCAAGAGGTATATCAAAGGAAAATAAAATGAGAGATCATGATGAAGCTACAGGAAGAAAGGAAGAAGAAGAATAGTGACTTCTTGGGGTATTTTGTAGAAGAAGAAAATCCTCTTAAGAGGATAAATTTGATGTTTGATAAGTTTGATGAATTATATGCTAAGTCTGGAGTAGAGGAGGAGAGGCCCACCAAATTATCTCCCAAAAGGCCAAGTGGTATTGTAATTTCAAATCCATCTCCTGGCACTATTTCAGTATGTCATGCTCCTTAAGAATCACCTCTTGAAAAACCACTTCATAAGAAATAGAAGACATAGGAGCCATATAGATTGGACTCCTATCCAATGAGCGAAGAAGTGGCCAGTGTACTAAGGATTTTGAAGGATGATGTTGAGGTAGCTAATCAACCAACCCATGAAACTGAAGCTCATAAACTAGGGGCTAGAATTGATATCCATATGCAGGGAGAAAGGGAAATGCAGGATGATGAGAGGGAAATTGTAGCTCACAAGTTTATTGAAGATGATGATTTCATTAAGACCCCTGAATTTAAGGATTTGTGGGTTAAAATGAAAATGAGAGAGTTTGAAGAAATGGTTGAGACAAACAAGATGGGTGTTGAAGAGTCTCAACACGATTAGATTCTAGCCTAGACTTTCAATGAATTGAGAATTGATAATGTTGATATTAACCCATAAGAAACTAGGGATATGGTTTTGAAGAGTAATATACTCATTATCTCAGGTATGGACCTAAAGAAGATATTGTTGGACTAAGGAGTACAATGAATTGTATTGATATAACATATTGTTTCTAATTCACACAAGCTTATTATCTCTTTGATAGTGGATTTTTCCCTAAAGGGTTTCTTTGCATACATATATTTTTATGTGTTATAGATTTTAGTTTACTTCTATAACTATTTCTCCATGTTATAGTTTAAATTTGATGATTAATCACATGTTAATCTAATTTCTTAATTATTTTTTTCACTTTCATTTTATTTACTTACCGTGTTTCTCACAAATATCATTTGATTCCTATCATTACCATGTGGATAAGCTAGCCAATTGGCCTCATCAAGGTCATTGATCATCTAAAAACCCAAATTGTAGGCATTGCTAAAAATCAACACTTCAATAAAATCTATTTGAATTCAACAACATTTTGACCATTTCACAACCATATGCTCCCTTTGTGAGCCACTACCCACGACCTCAACATCACTTAAATGAATTATATAGTCTAGTGTGTTTCAAAAATCACTATCACTATTACTATATACATCTTTGTGAATTTTGTAGCAACTTAAATGAATTATATAGTCAAGATATAAACTATCATGAAATTTAGTCAACTTCTATAATAAGGGAAACTTCATGTCCTAGTGTGTTCTTGACTCAAAGACCTTGATCTAAATCACTTCATTTATTTAAGATTGATGAATAGTTTGCAAGAGGTGGTTGGTTATGTTAGAATGCTTAAAGAACTACTCGAAGCATACCAAGGGATAGTGGAACCAATAGTGTTGTGTCTCCCAGAGATACAAGGGGTGGGGGCTTCAGAGGTGGTAGAGGATGTAGAGGAGGAGTAGAGAAGGAATGCTAGAGGGAAATTTTGGTGTTTGGGCCCTTTTTTTATAAATTTTGACTAAATTTTGTAAGGGTTTAGTAGCGATGTATTATGGTTTTGGCCCCCCTAGTACCAGTTTAACATTTAAAAAATATAAATTTTAAGTGGGTGTGTGTCCATTAAAATGCTTTCCTATGTGCATCGTGGAAAGGATTGAACACCCACTATTGAAATGATTACTTTAAAAAGATAAATATATTTTTTATTCGATAAGTATTAAATTTTTTTGTAATGGCAATTTTTTTGATCTATTCTCGTGAATACTTGTAAAACTTGGTATACTACTACAATAATTTATATTTTAATTTAAATTGTGTGTTTTTTGAGTGTCTAGTGTGTTTCAAAAATCAATCACTATCTACACATCTAGTCATTTAGTTAAACATATTAAATAGAGGGGCCTATGAAGGTCTCTACCAATTTATTCAAATCGGTTAAACAACTAAAAATTGTGGAGGGAGAGTGTTTTCTAATTTCTTTTCATATCCCATTGTATTTTTGGTAAATTATAAGGAATGAAGGGGATTATGGCGGCCTAAATGATTATTTTTTACTTAGCCTACTCTCTAAATGAGGTGGAAACTAAACTCCAAGAGGTAAGCAAATGAATTATTAAGTCAATTTTTGGCACCGTGTGACTTCATTTAGATAGTGATTTGGTGATACTATAAGTGTTACTATATGTTATAGTGTATGCACGACGTGGCAATGTTGGTACCAATGATCAATACATACTCATAATTAAAAATCTATTGAAAAAGGGGATGTGATTATGAAAGTATTATTTTTGGTGATGAGTCATAGTGGCCATTTGCACATTTCTTATTCTCTTGTAAGTGTTATGCTCTTGTGACTTTTTCTATGAAAGGTATGAACCCACCATTTAGGCTAGTATATGGGGAACCATGAAACTATGTGGATGGTGGTAAAGTGATCCCATGGTGTTCTCTTGCCTTCTTTCATTTTGCTGATTTAGTATGCTATATGTATTCTATGTAATTTTTAAAAATATAGTGTTGTTGGTACATACAATTAGGATTCCTTTATTCAATATTTTATAAGTAATATATAATTGATTTCCTAACTTATTAGGACTAGAGGTGTCACAACCCACTTCTTCTATTGACACATGGAAATATATTAGGAGTTGTCAACAGACAGTTGTAATAGTTTAAATATTAATTAATTATTGACAGTTATTATTATTCTATAGAATAATATAGTAAGAATTTTAAGTTCTTTAGCACAATAAGAGCTAAGAATAATTGTGTGAAGTCACTTGAAAAGTCTCTAATTATGAAGGGAGATCTATCATTATTTAACATAGAAAATAAAGCTAAATTAACTCGAGAAGAATTTTTATTTTAAACTTTTTTAAATTAATACTCCCATTTAAAATTGTGCATTATTGCAAGTTTTACATCGAGTTTGATGAGGAAGTCAAAAAATTGAGAAAGATGGATTTCCTTTGATGATGAGAATAATAGCCAATAATAGAGAAGTTAGGGAGAGTTTAAAGGAAAAATAGACATGTGAATGTGGGGATTGGCTAGTGATTATGAGGGGATGGACACAAAGATTGGGGCATAGGTAGTGTAGGTAGAATTTTGTTTCTCACTTCATTGGTACAAGGGGAGAGGACATGCTTTGTACTTGACTGGTGGGACTTCTCCATTGGCTTAAAATGAGTTTCTACTCCTCTTTGGGAGGTCACTCCCTTTGCGATCAATCCATTACATCTCAAATAAGATTCCTTCTTTAAGGGAGGTGCAAGAAGGCAAAATAGAGAGGGCATGTAGGAGAGATAAAGCAACTTGAAACTCTCACAAGGTAGTTGCATCTACAACATCTGATAAATTTTCCTATCCCTTATGTTTTAATGGAGTAGTGTAGAAATAGAATAGATTTCTATACCTCGCTTTCAATGGTGGCCATCTTGGCATGAGTAGGGAGGTGTCGCATGACACATTCAATGTAGAATCTTGAGGTAAGTCTCTTGTCTTTTATTCTAAATCAATTTATTGTTATCCATTAAAGGAGGGTGTTGGTTCTATGATTTTATTTGTGGCTATTTTAATTTATGATATTACTATGTTTTCTAGTGTTAGATCCCTATTTATTTCTTCATATAGAGATATTTTAAATTGTGAAATGAAAATTATGTTCAGTTAATAGTTTTAATTTTTTGTTTATTTTGTTTTCCTTGTTCTTGAAGTTACTTTTGTGACAATTTCCCTACATAATTTTTAAGTTAACTTATTGAACGTACATCAGCTACTGCTAACTACTGCTGAAGTTAATATAACTATTTTCACATAGAATGAATAGTAGAAATCAGATCATCTCCATATGTTAAACTTATTAGATTCTTCTTCACAAACCTTACATATTGCATAGAATATTATTCTCCTTGTTTTGAAAGTCATAGCAATAATATATTAGGTGCCTTATTGCTCCATTTGTATACCAGGACAACTCCAACCATAGCATATGGAGAAATTCTTCTATCCTTTCAACCCCTTTAACAAATCCATTCTATCTGAACTCTGTAAGGAAAAAAAAAAATATTCCTCAGAATATATTTATTAGAGGTACCCATCAAACGGGTCACTTGTACTACAACTATTCATCCATTTAACCTCTATGCTTGACAATGTTTGTACCTTGTCGTAGCTTCCATTTTACTTTGAAGGAGGGCAATACCCTTTTGGAAAATTCCATGGTAGGACTGTTGCTAGGAAAGTTTATGGTATCTGATTTTACACTAGCTTATATCAAATTGCATGAGAGTTCCTAATCTTTTTAGACGAGTCCATTTTTGTGCATGTTTAGCTATTATTGCATTCCATAAGACATCATCTCATAAAGGAATTTGGTCAAACTGTTCACATCTATGGTCTGATAAGGCTCTAGCAACTACTGCATCTTAGGAAATCCCCCCTGCCCTTTATGCTTGTTATACATCCATACCCTGTTCCAAAGCTCCCAATTTGGCACAGGCTAGGAGAATGCTTGCAAATGTGAGCATAACAGGTTGGAGACTATCCTCTGCTTATTTTATTAACCAAGTAAATATCTTCAGTTATTTTACGCATCTACCTGAA
The DNA here is from genome assembly GCA_007115665.2 of Sequoiadendron giganteum. Lineage (NCBI taxonomy): Eukaryota > Viridiplantae > Streptophyta > Pinopsida > Cupressales > Cupressaceae > Sequoiadendron > Sequoiadendron giganteum. The sequence goes on along the minus strand of CM021102.1, from coordinate 181,857,047 downwards.
GGATGAGTTGTCATTCTCTTATATTATATATCCTACCTACCATTTGGATAGCAAGAAACATCAAAATCATAACAACCATTCTTAAACAATAATGCATTTTGAATAGTTGTAATCCTTACGAAGAAAATGTGAAAGGGACCGAAAAGACATGCAAGATATTTATTTTTTCCATTGACTGTCGTTTGTTTGAAGAAGCAAATATTGAATAATTGATACAAGGAAACAAGAAATGATTTCATTCAATAATGATAGAAGTATTAAAAAAAAGGAGGATATTCAGATTTATATGATATTTAGATATATGTTTAGTTATAAATCCTTCAACTATAATTTTAGTAAGTTATTAAGTAAAAGGAGCCCACTTTTGTATTGGATATATTTTGTCAAGCTTGAATAATTGGGATTCTTTTAGCGTTGATGGCTTTGAACTGGGACATAAAATTAATATCACTGTTTTTAGAATCTTGGCAATACTGAGTAATGAATATCAAGAATTAAAATTTGGAGTAAATTGTTAGTAATGTGTTTTGTACTTTGTTGAATTCTTATGGATTGTGATAATCATGTTACTTATGATATATTGAAGATTATTTTTTTAGTTATTCTTGTTAGTATCATGGTATCTATGATAGCAAGTACATGTTGGAAAACAATATTTAGGTTTTCATGGAGTCTCAATCTTTCTAATATGCATAGATCCTTAGGTATGGGATGTGGTATTTGATATACTATGGTGGAGGTTAATCTTTTTATGATTGAAATTATCAATTAAAAATTTCAAGGTCTTATGAAAGGATTAACTTGTACTAAAGTTTCTTCTATTCAAAGTGTTGATTAGATAACATTACTGAAAAAATAGTTCTTTGTTAAATGCATTGTATAATGTTTTGGCTTGCTAGACCTTTAGGTAAGAAAATAATAGATACTCTTAAGGGTTGATAAGTTATGTTTTTTAATACTAGTACAAGAAAGGTAAGAGAAATTGGCATCTCAATCTTTAAGTGTAGGTAAATTTATCTTATTAATTACACATTCCATCTAGATTTAGAATAATGTCGTAAATGACTTTTGTATTGGATGTTTTATGTACTTAGGTGTGTCTTTGGGAAGGAAACTTCATAAATTAATGAAGACGGGGTTCCTACTCTAGGATACATATTGGAATGTAAGAATGAGTTTATAATGATGAATATTGTAATTAGTATTAATTTATAATATAAGAGTTGATGAATACTATGATCATTCGAGTTTAGGAAAATTATTGAGATGAAGTATTAAACTAAACCAAAATTCATTGCGTATTTGAATCGATGTTATTGAGCTTAGTCAATACTTATATAGTTAGTTTCCACTATAATAGGTTACTGATAGGTGTTTTATTATTGAGTTTGATATACTAAAGAGATATTTTAGTGAATGAGTTCTAAATTCATGTCATTTTGTTAATAGATTTTAGAAGGCAAGAAATATCATGTCATTGTTAGGTTATAGAATTAGATGTCTTTTGGAAACATATTAAACTTGGGATTTCTAGTAGGATCTTATATTGTGTGGGACCTATTTTAAGTACTCAACAATACAATATGATAAGTATAGTTTGATCTATATTTAGATTGGTTTACTATGTCATATGGATAGCTAGAACAAACGTGATTTATTAGACCCCATTGAAGGATTTTATGCATATCAATAGGTGATTTTGGTGTATGTTGAAATAATAAATAATGATGTTATCCTAGGACCTATTTAATTTTGGAGAAGAGGGTATTGTGTAAGTTAGATTACTCTTGGATAACCTCAATGAAACCTTGAGAGATTTTATGTGAATTTTTTACCATTTCTTGTTATTTATTATTCCACATAGCATATGAGTGGAAATGAGATACTTAAGATTTGTGATGCTTAATGAGGAACCATAGTAAATAGTAGTTTTATATCATTTTTTTGGACTATTTACACTAGGAAGAGATAGTTTCAAAGATAGATTGTATATATAGTTAAAACTTTAATTTATGTTTCTCTCGTGTGAGATGATTTGCTAAATTATTCTTTTAATCAGTTCCTTCAATATTTTTCAATTGAATAATAGATTAAGTTAACTAAGGTTAATAGTAGCCTTTCTTCTATTCCTAGGAAAATTCTACTATGCTTTATATCATAATAGTTGCATATAAATGAGTATGAATTCTTATAAATCTCTTTAGTAGATGGTAAGTTTGCATAGTATTGTAAATATGTATTAAATCTTAGTCAAATAGTTATGGTCACAAAAAAATATTTTTTTAATTATATATGTGTATCTAACATAGTTTAGATCAATTAAGATTAAACTAGTCATTGGATTGAATGATTTTAATATATTTTGTTAGAACATAATTTCTTATGTATTGGGTAATATACACCCAATACATAAAACCAATATTTTTTTTAATTTAAAGAAAAACCAAACTTATGTTCCAAGTAAATATGAAAACCGAGTTCACAACCAAAACTCAACATCAAACTCTAGAGTGTGTCTATAAAAAAGATTATTTTAATTAGGTTTTCATCACTATTTCACATAAGTGAGTGGCAGCCATCGAAGAACTATCTAGGGAAATTAGGTCCTCAAAAGGGTCGAGTACACACTTGTACAATTGCATAAAACATAGATGAGAAATTAGAAGTAAGTAAATAAGATGTCTTGATTCTATTTGGAAGTAGGTGCGTAAGCAATCTATTGAACAAAGGAGGTTCCCATTATGTATGGTTTTAGGTGTGAGGTTAGGGATTTCTCTAAGTATTGAATTTCTAACTTGCCTAAAAATTTGAATAAATCATTCTCCCAACCTAATACGTTTAAGTGAATCACTTAACTAAACTTAAAGGTAAACCTTTAAATTAAAATTGAGATAAAAAAAATCATGTTTCACTCAAAAGAAATCTTTGATGGACTTTGTTGAATCTTCAAGGCTTTAGGATGAATTTTGACATGGGATTCAAGTAATTTATTTTTATATATGTATGATCCTAATAGATAGTGACATTGATACACTTCCAATAGGGAAATGCAGTCTTTAGTGAGTGAGGACCTAGATGGTCTCAACGAGTCTAAGTCTTTAGCTAGAGCATGTAACTATCATATATGGATATATTATTATCCCATTTGGATAGATGCCTATCCTAGATGGATAGTGAAATGCTTGTCTCATATGGATGGATGCTTGACCTGTATGGATGGATGCCTTTCCCATATGGATAGATGCATGAGTATATATATTAATGATGAATTAATAATTTTGTTTAAAATTTTAACAAAAAAATTGTAATATTTGAGTTTCATGAACTAAGATGTTTCTCTAGGTGCATCATTCACCTTGCAATTCCTATGTCTTGATTAGTTGCATTTAATTATGTAGATGATAAATAATGTAGATTTCCAAACATGTTGGAGTGGGCTAAATGGGATGCCAATGCAGGGGTTGGGGATATTGTTTATTTATTAATTATTCTCTAAGATACTTGGTATACTATGTAATAAGAAATTTTATAGGGAGGTTACATTGAAAAGGTCAAAATTGGGATTTACTTGAGACATCTTCCTCTTTTGTTGGATATGATAGAAATATTGAATATCCTCATGGAGTGCCTATGATTGGATCTTGGTGAATTTGAATGTTATGAAAAACCATATGATATGTAAGAGGATTGTAAGAGTGTAAGAAGAGTTGTATACTATTTTGAGATGCTTGACCATGACCATAGGGGCATTATATTTTTCCATGGATCATGGTTTTGACTCATAGTTTTAGATACCACTTGATGATTTCTTGTTTCCAATTTTTATATATAAAGGAGGAATGAGATAGTGGATTCTAACGTTTTAATAGGCACTCTTATACTATAAGATTGATGCTAGAGGGATAAGCATATTATATTATCAAACTATATTATTGAAATAATAAAAGTTAGGGTATCTTTAGGTTGGAGATTTTTCCCATAAGGGTTTCTTTGTGTACATCCCATATTTATGTCTTGAATTATACGAGTTTGATAATTTATTATATTACTTCTCCATTGTTTCATTTATTAAAAAATTATCAAACTAATTGCATTGAAAACTGATTAAATCCTTATTTTTCATTATTTTCATTGTGCTATTTACCTTGTTATTTTTATATTTTGTTTTAGAGCATTAGCTAGTTTATAGAAGCATAAAAATTTCTTGTAGAGTTGTTGGGTTTTATTGGTTTCATTTGGAGAAACATTTTAGTGTTTTTTTAGATTTAATTTTGGTTAGAGAAGCTATGAAAAATACTCGACAATTGTATATTAAAAAATGAAAGGAATTGGATTGATGCTTGTGAACAAAAAAGGATGATCTCTTTGAACAAAGATCAAATGTAGAGTTATCACACTATCAAATGAAGATTGGATAAATCTAGATAAAAAGGTATCAAGAACCATATGGTTGTGCCTTGTGGATTTAGGTATTTTGAATGTCTCAAAGAATGCTACTATTTTTAGTTTATTTTCCAAACAAAGGTTCTAGTAAAAAATATTTATTTAAAAAATATATTCCTTAAAAATGAAGGAAGGGGACTATGTACATTATAAAACTTGAATTCTTTTAATCTCATTTTGATTAATCTAGGTAGTATTAATGTTAAGCTATACAAGGAGGATGTGTATTACTTTACTTTACTCTTTACCCACATCTTGGGAGAATCTAATTGTTGCATTCATTGGTTCTACTAAAATTTCTAAGAAGGATACCCTTGAGCTTTAAATTTTATTATTTATTAAATGAGGGAAACATCCATGGATTAAGGTTTAAGGATGCACTACATGTATAGGGTATACATAAGATAATGGTAGTATGAAAAAGAGGGATAAGGAGAGGTATAATTCAAAAGGATGGTCTAGGAAACCTAGTAAGATAATATTTAAACATTGGAGCTATGAGAAATGGGTCCATATAAAGAAGGAATATAGAAAAATAAAAATAATTTTGAAGACTCCTCAAATGATAAATTATCCAATGAATGAAAATGATACTTTATTTGTATTAGCTAAAATTGCTAGTGATGACTCAACATTGGCTGATTTAAGTGACTCATATCAAATGAATCCTCATAAGGAATGGGTTTATTCATGCATAAAATATGTTGGTGGTAAGGTGTTCCTTGGTAACAACAATCCAAGTTAGACTATTAATAAAAGGGAAGATAAACTTGTGCTCAATGAACCAAAAATTAGATCTCTCACAAATGGGTTGCACACTATATTAGTTTCTTAAATGCATGATGTTGGAGTGTGTGCCATAATTTATAGGAGTGATTATAGGTTGGTGAGAGGGAATTTAGTGAGAGCTAAGGGATCCTAATGGGAGACTTCATTAATCTTGATACATCTACTTATTACAACTCCACCTAGATGTAATTGAGAAATCAGATTGATTTTATAAATTTTGATTTTTGTGAGCACTATGTGTTTGGTAAACATAATGGAATAAAGTTTAATTTTGGCAACACTAGAGAAAAGGATTATTGTAAGTAAATCAAAATGATTTATTTAGACCTCTAAATGTTGTTTTTATGATAAAATATTGATATTATACTTTATTTAATGATGAATACTCACATTATATTTGGATTTATTTTTTAATCACACATTTGAAGTTTTTAGCAAGTTTAAAGATTTTAAAGTTTTGGTTGAAAATTAGATGGACTAAAAATTAAAAATATTAAGGTTAGATAATGGATGGGAATATTGATTTATAATATTTGATAAATATTTTATATATTCAAGTATTTTAAAGAAAGAAAAACTTTGTATATGACATAATAGAATGGTACAACAAAGAGGATGAACAAGACATTAATGGACAAAGGTAGAAGCATGTTAAGTAGTGATTAGTTGGATAAATGTTTTTAGGATGAGTCCATAAGTATCAAATGTTATCAAATTAACTAATTTGCATGTTTTTATTTGGTTGATAGAATACCTTATGAAGTGTGAATAGATAAGAAACCATCTATTCACAAATTGGAGTATTTGGTTTTGAGGATTTTATTTATGTTCCTAAAGAAAAATAGTCTATATTCAATTTTTAAAATGTATTTTGGTTGGTTATGGAAATAGTATTAAGGATTATAAGCTTTATAATCCTTTAACCTTAAAAATGGTATATTCTAGAGATGCATTTTTTTAGAGAACTTAGAGCTATGTGTGATTAGGTAATGTTGATGGAGGAAAAGTGTATTTTTCTCTTCCATAGTGATGCACTACATAAGTTTTGAACATATGTTGTCATTGATGTCAAAGGAAATATGTCAAAGGAGCTCACTGATGTCAAAGGAGTCATCTTAGAAAATTAGTTAGAATTAAATGTAATTACTTTTGTCATTTTTGAGTTTTTGAAATCAAGAAGTATTACTATCGTGTTATATCAGAGTGTTTGAGATCAAGAAGTATTGTGATCAGTTGCAGAATGCTAGTGTTATATTTACTATGAATAATGATACTTGTAGTATGCTTGAAATATCATCTTTCATCTATTCCAATTGTTAAGGTAGTCTGAAAGTGTTTGTAGAAGTATTCACTAGTTTTCTACTCATACATTGTATTATATTGTCATAGTGTTTTTTCCCACATTCTACCACATTCAAATGCTATAACTTCCAACTTGGACTTAAATCAATGTTACTCATGCTGTATTAGATTCCAAAGTTTCAGAGGTTGAGCTATAAAAAAATGAAAGTTATAAGTAACAAAGTGTGGTTTGTGTTGGTTGGCTAGCTATGAATAACGTTTAAATGTTTGCACCAGAGAAGGGAAGCATGTGCTACTTGAAGGAAGCATGTGAAGATAAAATAGGACTAGTTTAAGATATTTGAAGAAAGAACATAACATCATCTATTATTGGCAGCAACAAAATTGAATTAAGATCGACATGCTACATCTTTCATATCAATTTGAATTTAGATCTACCCTTAGCCGACATGGCTAATTGCAGATGGTGTTAAGAGGTTCTTGGTCAACATGAAATATTGTTAATGTGTTGAAATGTATAATATTAATGACTAGGATTCATTCAATGGTAAGTTTGTGTGGGAATGCTATGTAATTAGAGACCTTAATACAAATATCTAAATGATGTAATAGGAGTTGCATTTCAATCATTACGCACCATCATAAAAATATCATATGCTAGGTAGGAGAGTGTTTAAAGGTAGATCAGACCAAGTGCAAGCTATGTCTTTCCTATTGAGTTGGTGCTCAAATTTGTATATTGGGGATTGGTGTCTCTAGTAGATTGTTTCCTAAAAACATAATTGGGGATTGGTGTCTCCAATAGGTTGGTGCCTACAATAGGTTGGTGCCTACTCCATGATTGTAAGTTGTTCATTAATTTGTGAGGCTAGATTTGGACAGTAGCTCCAAGAAGCTCTTCTCACCATGGTTTTTCCCATTTTGGGTTTCCATGTATATCTAGTGTTCTATGTGAGAATGTGTGCATCTGTGTTTCTTAATTAATACTTGTTGCTTTAATGTTTTGAAGTTCATGTTTGGAGAAGTTGTTAATGGTAATTCATGTTGAATTAAAGAGTTTAAAATCATATATTGATTCACCCCCTCTCACTATATTGTGTGTCATTGAATAAGACCAATAATAACTTAAATACTTCTAGTTATGGGAGACAACCAACAAATCGACCACTTGAATTACAATATTTTTTCCTTATCTATTAATGCATACAACTAATATAGAAATTAAAATTCCATAAGCTAGGACATATTTGATTGTGTACCTTGATAGAGCTTTGCAACTCACAACATCATGATTAACAAAAAATCAATAAAATAGTACACACATATTAATCAATATATCAAATTCATACAATATTGAATTATAACTTCAATAGTAGAAATTGTTGGAGTTGATATTTGATCCCCAAAACTCCTAGAAATCACCTACAACAAAAATACATATCACATATAGAGAAGGAAATAGTTGATTTTTTATGCAACTTTGAGAATTAGATTGATCCAAAAAATAAAATGAAAAAGCTTTTGAATTTTATTACAATTTACAATAAGGAATCCTTATATAAAATAAAAATAAAAAAGTAACCTTAGATGACACCTTAGGTGATTAAATTATATTATGACAAGTGTCCTCATCCTATGCTTTGAGACAAAAGCTCATGACCTAAGAATAAAAAATTACTTTCTTGAGTTTAGCTTAAGTATGATAAAATAAAAAGAGGATCTAATTAATAATTAATTAATTAATTAGATGATATTCTTATTTTACTCTAATACCCCCCTTAATTACAACTTATGGAGAAGCTAAAAACCTAATGATGAATGCATGGATGGATGCATGGATGAGTCATGAATAAAAGGCCTAATGAGGTACCCATGAATAAACAAATAAATCTCTCATAATTAGAGTGAAGGAGAAAACAACATGAGAAAATGTCCTCTCTAAAAGAGAGAAAATAAAATAAATGTGTACTGGTAAAAGAAGGAAAGGAGGGCTCGATATGACTTCCCAAGGACTGCTTATACCACATAAGTATAATTAATGTCCCCCCAATATGAGAGAGAAGATGAGAATATGAATTTACCCTATAGATAATTAGCTCTTGAACCAATAATGATCAAGCAACTAAACTTGATCAAATAATAATAATGTGTGTAAAATAATAGAACACATGAGCATGTTAGAGTAATAATTTCATATCTTGAGAGCTAACTTGGATGCACATCAAAATAAAAATCAAGATAAACCAACTACTCAATGTAATATGGATTAAATTCCCAAGATTGATATTGATGTTAGATAACAAGATGTTCATGTGTTTATTCATAAGAAGGAAAAGTTTGTGACTAAATTGGCAAAGGACTTAAAGAAATTCTCTCAATTTTTTAGGTAAGGTTTTGGGTGTCAAGGCTGAGGAATGGATTCCCAATATGGATAAGTATTTTGAACTTCATACATTTTTATATGAAACAAAATTTGTGGGAGGAAAATCAACTTATAGATGAGGTGGATAATTGGTGGAATAGATAGAGGATGGTAAACTAGATGACTCTAAAGAACATCACTTGGGAGTAATTTTTTATGATGTTATTAAGAAAATTATTACATCAAATTTACTATGGTGATAAGGTAGTTGAGTTTTAAATCTTGGTGTAGGGTAGAATATCAATGAAAAAATATTGGGAGACTTTTATGAAACTCTTTAGGGGTGTTTACCCCATCAAAAAAATTAAAATCAAAAGGTAAAATAATTTATTCTTGGCTTAAACCTAGATGTTAGGGATAAGGTTGATGTTCATGACCTTGAAAACATGGATCTTTTGTTTCAAAAATTACACAAGCAAGAAAAAATTTGGACCATATCTTGACTTAATAAAATTACTAATGGGTTTAGGAAGGGAAAAGGATAATCTAATGTTCCAGCATTCAAGAGGAAATTCGCAAAAAATAATAATATTTTTTTAAGAATTATTTTGATACTAGAAATAAAGGTTTCCAATTAGATGACACAAGAAAGAAAGATATTCATGAGTGTTGGTATGAACAAGTGTTTTTACCTAACTAGTTCACCTAGTAGGTCCTATTCACACAAGTTCACATGTTTTTGAAAAGTTAAGCAACATTTACAGGGCGTCGTACCCTTCACAATGAGCCACTAGGGCCAAAAAGGAACTAGATTAAACAATAAACATAAAGGAAATAAAAAGCAGAAACAATCCACAGGCAACATAGTGACCATAGAGGAACAACCGATAGATAGGCACAGGGAGTAGCTAACTGGCGTTGTCCCAGTTTACTTAGGTCCTAAGAATATTTCTAGAAGTCTTAGTTATCATCAAATCTTATCTTATCTTATATAATTTACTTGTGTCTTAGGTCATTTAATATTTTTTGTCTTGTGTCATAGGATTAAGACACTTGTCATGATCTTGCCTAATCTTATTTGTCACCTTACCTGCATAAGCAATCCCTCATTATACATTTTGTATCATAAATAATTTGATCCATTTTTTATCAATTTTATCATTGTTGCATCCATAATCAAGCAATATATTATATTTCCATAATCTTTTAAGGAAGGATATCTTTGGTTTTAAAAGTGATTCTAGGCTATTTAGGCTTACTATCAACTCCTACGATGTGAGTATAGAAATGGTGATTATGAAAAGGGAGCCAAAATATGGATGTCAGATATGTAATGGACACCATTATGATAATCTATAACCATAAAGTAATGTTGATTCTAGTTTTGGTTACTGTTAGTAATAGGTTCAACAAACTCAATAGAGGATTCATGATGTAATTGAGAATAGCTAGTCATATTTCCAAATCACTTTTATGCAAGCATTAGGTAGGCTTTATGGTTTCCCAATTTAAATTCTCATAGATACGAGTGTTATTTATTATATCATAGTTCATCACGTGTTAGATTATATTTGTAGAAAGTCATATTTATGGATAACTCTTGAAAATACAATATGAAAACTACACTAAGTGGTGAGTTAATCAATCCTTATTTACTAGTGAAATTAAACTTCTTAGTTTCACAATAAAAGTTTACCTTTATTTTTCCCCTTTAGGAACCTATAATGTAATTTTGGGAGTGAATTGATTGTGGAAGCATCGAGAAAAGGTTGATTATTTTGAATGCCTTGTGAATTTATTAGATGAAATGGGTTACTCAATGCCTATTCTAGGTGAAAAGAAGAAAGTTTACTAATGGGTATTTTAGATTTATAATTAAGAAAATCCTATAAGAAATGTTGTACCATAGTAAGCATATATTATTTGGGTGTTAAGAAGGAATCTACCCTTAGAGATCACCCTATCTTACAACATTTTAGGGAGATATTTCTAGATGGATTGTTTGATATACCACCAAGGTAAGAATTTAATTTCTCAATTGATATCTATCCTAAGAAAAAATTACAATATAAGACACCATATCACTTGAAAAATACATAATTATTTTAGTTAAAGACCCATTTGCAAGAAATTTTAGACAAAGTGGCGATACAACCTAGTGTATCTCCTTGGGGGGAATCATTTTTTCTGAGAAAGAGGATGGTACTCTAAGATTTTGTATTGATTATAGAACATTGAATAAGATAACAAGTAAAAAAAATTGTCCCTTACCTCACATTAATTAGATTTTTTACCCAATGTGAGAGGCTACTATTTTATCCAAAATAGATTTAAGATAAGTCTGCCATTTGTTGGCATATGGCTTCTAGTGTTTTCATTGATGGCAACCTAAGTCATGGATCCGGTACCGGAAGTCAAAGTGAAGAACAGGGTATCCGGTTAAAGCTGAGTTTGTCGATCAATATGCATTATCAGTTTATCAATTCATGTTGTACATCTCAGGGAAGGTCGTTGGGTATATGGAATACCTTATTCTTGATTTTTGGGCCTACACATCAATCAGTGCATGTATAAGAGGATCTAATGAATTAATTTTTTGTTTATCAGGGCTGGAAGGTCGACTTGGTGGATATAGCCATTGCGGATGTTTAAGGAGTAATTGCTTTATTTTTTTTTGTGTTCGAACATGTTTATTTAGGTCCTCACTATGTTATGGCCAACTATGGATGGTACACATTAAAAATCATTTAAGGATTTAGCCAACGGTTGGAATATATCAAATGTTTTATTAAAGCTGACATGAAGATAATATTATCCTTTGATGCAGATATATAAGATCGATTATTTATATCCTTTTAGTATCGAAGCATGTTAGATGCGAAGTATATTATTGTGTGATGCAAAATTAAGAAGGGGATTTGTGTGAATTCATCCGCACACAAAATATTTCAAATGCGAGTTGCAACAGAGCAAAGCTGAAGAGTAGAATTAGATAGAAGATCCATAATCTGATCTATAAGCCTAACCAAAACAATTACTTGGCATTAGAAGATGCTATTCCTTTAGTTCAACCCTTCAGATGGATTTAATATGAACATTTTTTAAGGTAGTGAGCCTTCCTATTTTTAACAGTGATCTCTAGGCAGTGAGCTTGAATGCAAGTGCATTCCCATTTTGTAAAACTTATATTTGAGTACTCAAATTGTGGATTGACCTCCACCATGGTTTTTCCCCTAATAGGGTTTCCACGTAAAAATCCTTGTGTTATGGTGTTGTGGATGATTGCTTTGTGTGTTTTCATTTTTCCTTTGGTTCAATGTTGAAATGGTTTAAATATCAGAATAATAAATTAGAAGATTACGAAACACTGATTCAACCCCCCTCTTAGTGTTCCCAAATTCCAACAATTGGTATCAGAGCTTAGTTCCTCAGAAGGAGTTTGACAACTTGAGGTGGATTTTTGAATGTAATAGACTCTGGTAGTCTTCAACAACAACTTGTGGTGGCACTTGATGATCTTGATTAGTCTAAATCAAAAGTCCAGGAATTGAAAGCAAATCTTAAGGATGTTGAGAAATTCATTCAGTCATTAAAGGATCAGATTGTAAAATCCAGGGAAAAGAGGAAGGATCTCTATGATCAGATTAAGAAAAAAGAGAGGAAAAACATGGATAATGCTCACCTGAATCAAATCTTGAAGGAAATAACTCAAGAATTTGAAAATCTTGCCAGAGACAATGCTACCCTAAAGCATGAAATGGAATCTATGGTGATGAAGTTGACTAAAGAAATTGAAGAAAGGAAGAAAAATGGGGAGAATATTGCCCAGTCCCTAAAAAAAATATTGGATGAATGCAAAATAATAAATGGAGAATTCATTCAGTCAGAAAATGAATTGCAACAATCCAGAAACAACGAAGAACTTGAAAAACAAATTATTATTCTCAGGGATGAACTTTCTACTGCAAATCAATACAAGGAGAAGTTTAAGGCTAGCTCAGTTAAGCTTGATGAACTGACTCAAGGACAAAATAATGATAAAGACAAGCAAGGAATTGGATATGAGAAAGGAGAAAGCTCTAGATTTGGACAAAGAAATTTTAGGCAAGGAAATCAGATGAACAAAGGTGGAAGGTATCTGGTAAGATAACCTAATGCTCAAAATTTTAATGGATACTATTTTTCTTACAATTAATTTGGTCATATGGCTACTCAATATAGAATTAAAATGAAATCAAGTGATTCATCATTATTTGGTTAGTATTTCAACAAGAAGAAATCAATGGAATGGTTGGTCTAGATAAGGAAATATTGTGTGCTACAATTGCAACATATACGGTCACATTGCAAGATTATGCAGAAACAAAAATGTCAGTAGAAGAGGTCTAGTATACAAAGGAACTCACAAAAAGATGATAAAGGAAAATGGAAAGTGATTGCGGATGAAATAAGAGATCATATGAAGAAGACATGGGTAAGGAAGAATGAGTCAGATGCTAGAAATGGTTCTGCATCGAAACCTGCTTCCGGTAATTGCTCTGGAAATTGATTTTAGGCCATTGGCCTAGGGGAAGTTTTTTCAAGAAAATATTTTGTTCTCCTAACGGTAGTCAGCACCAAAATACAAGAGATTGTCAAAAGTTGTGCTAATAGTTTTCAGCTACATTGGAGATCACTTGTACAAAAATTTGAGGAGTTGAAGGTATGCAAAATAATTTTTCTCTCACTGTTTGAGAAAGTAGGGTATCCACAACACCTAGGTCAAAAGCATTTATTACAACTAAAATTTAGATAAAAGGCATGTTGAAACCCTCATTTGTCACTTTACATCAAAGAAAATAAGAAGGAGAGCACTCTGCAACAAAATTTTGAAGGAGTGAAGATAATTCAGCGACGAATCTCTAAATCCATCAGGTCAGTCGTTTGTGGAATTTTCATTTAATTTGGTGCTTGGTAGAAGAACTTAATCGATACACAAAATGGAACAAATCAAAGGAATTGTGAAATTGGATGAGTTTAGCAGTGAGAAGATTAGAGTTGTAAGAAACTTGTTGTCGCCCGATGAATTGAAATGGACGAAAGGTGAGAAACACGAAATTTTGGACAGATTGAATAATGACACTCTAATTCTGGAAAAACCCTATCATGTTTCAAAAGAGGTAATTGGAGTCCTAACTGGATTATGCAAAATTGGGGATATACCAAGAAAGAAGTCTATTTGGAACAAAGAAGTCGCAACCCTAACTAGAGTAACTAGAGACCAAAGGGCATTGATAATTTTGACAATCAAAGATTCTATAACAAGGTACACTATACATGGAGTATCCTATAAATCCTTGTCAGAAACAGAGAAGGAGCAACCTCGACTGGTGCAGTTTACATCTCTCACAAAATGATAATGGAATATTAGGACTTTTGACCTGTGCGGATTGCTAAAGGATCAACTTATGGAGAACATGAAATTAATAAAGGAGTCAGGTTATCCTTTCAGGTTTGGCACTTTGATTACATTTCTTGTGATGTATTTTTTAAATTCCTTGCCACTGAAGAACAATGTTGTATGGAAAGAAAATGAACCAGTTTGCAAGCAGATTTATGAACATTCTAACAAACTGGAAAATTATGATCAAGAATATGCAAGTTTCTTTAGAGGTTTACTAGAAAATTTTGGTTTAGTTTGTATTTCCCTTTCGGTAAAGGCACTTGAAGTTGGTTCCTCTTTCGATGAGTTGGAAAGAAAGAAGAAAAGAGAAAAAGAGATTACTGTCTATACCCCTCTGGTATGCAAGACTCCAAGAGTTGAAGGTAAAGGAAAAGAACAAGTGGTTGTAGATATTCCAAATGAGGAATTTGATAATGAAACTGAGGTCACTCAGGGAAAATAATTAGAATTAGTCAAACTAGAACAAGAAAAGCAGAAGGAAGTGAAGAAGAAGATGAATTAACCAAGGAAAAGCTACTGCAGCTTATTCATGAGGAAGATGGAATGCAAAAAATTACAAAATTATGGTCTATCAAACCTTCATATGAAAAGGATATGATTTTAAGTGTACTAAGTGCTCATATTGTGCACAACCAGATCAAATTAGAGAGTTTGCAAAATTTTCTACCTAAAGAGATGATCAAATGCATCAAGGAAATCATTGACTCTGAGTCTCAGAACAAGAAAGAAGAAGAAATAATTCTACACTTGAAGGAGCGGTTTAGGCTATCACTTACCAAGTTGAAAATGAAAATGAATGAGTTGAGGCAATGAATAAGTACATAAAACAACATCTATAACTATTGCATCTGTTGGCCTTATGCAAGTTGGAAATACAAAAAAATTTGGAGCAAATTGAAACATAACTGAACAGGATTGGACAAAGTTTTGATATGTTTCAGGATCAGGGTAGTGCAATCAAGTAAAGGATTTCAAAGTTACAGTCTGAGCATACCAAAATTCAATTCACCAGAAATAAGCTTGTGGACACTTTTTGGAAAGTAAAGGACTTAACAGAATGCAAACTGGAGCAGTTGATTGAGATATTGAGGAAAGGAGAAAAACTAGAAGAAACCATCACTATTCTGGAATCTCTCATCAAGATTATCAATTGGACATCTAAAAATAACAACATGATCATAATCATTGGGATTGCAGTAGAAGCTTGGAAGAAGTTTCTTCCGGAGATGAAAGAAAAACACAAGATAATCTTCTGACTCTAGTAGCAATTATTCTTTTTTTTGAATCAATTTTGAATCAACAATTTTTGGTCATATTTCAAAGGGGGAGATTGAATATGTGTTTTTCATTTATGTCAAAGGAGGAGAGAGAGCAGTGAAAAATGCCTTATCAATTTTAGGGGGAGCTATGTTTTGAAGTTTTGAAGTTTGGCAGCATACTCATATTAATTTTGACACTTAGTCATTTTTCACTAAGTGTTGCCATCAATGCCAAAGGGGGATATTGTTGGAATATGGCTTCTAGTGTTGTCATTTATGGCAGCCTAAGTCATGGATCCGATACTGGAAGTTAGAGTGAAGAACAAGGTATTCGGTTAAAGCTGAGTATGTCGATCAATATGCATTATCAATTTATCAGTTCGTGTTGCACATCTCAAGGAAGGTCATTGGGTATTTGGAATACCATATTCTTAAGTTTTGGGCATGCGCATCAATTGGTGCACATGTAAGAGGATCTGGTGAACTATTTTTCTATTTATCAGGGCTAGAAGGCCGACTTGGTGGATATCGCTGTTGCAGATGTTTAAGGAGTAACTGCTTAAATTTTTTTGTGTTCGAACATGTTTATTTAGGTCCTCACTATGCTATGGCCAACTGTGGATGGTACACATTAAGAATAATTTAAGGATTTAGTCGACGGTTCGAATATATTATATGCTTTATTAAAGCCAACATGAAGATAATATTATCCTTTGATGCGGATATATAAGATCGATTATTTATATGTTTTTGATATTGAAGCATGTTAGATGCGAAGTATATTATTGTGTGATGCAAAATTCAAAAGGGGAGTTGTGTGAATTCATCTATGCACAAAATATTTGAAATGTGAGTTGCCACAGAGTAGAGAAGAAGAGAAAACTAGACAGAAGATCCAAAATCTGATCTATGAGCCTAACTAGAACTATTACCTAGCATTAGAAGATGCTATTCCTTTAGTTCAAACCTTCAGATGGATTTAATCTAAATATTTTATAACGTAGTGAGCCTTCCTATTTTTAGCAGTGAGCTCTAGAAAGTGATCCTAAATGCAAGTGCATTCCCATTTTGTAAAACTTATATTTGAGTACTCAAATTGTGGATTGACCTCCACCGTGGTTTTTCCCCTAACAGGGTTTCCATGTAAAAATCCTTGTGTTATGGTGTTGTGGATGATTTCTTTGTGTGTTTGCATCTTTCCTTTGGTTTAATGTTGAAATGGTTTAAATATCAGAATAATAAAGTAGAAGATTGTAGACATTGATTCACCACCCCCCCACTTCCTAGTGTTCCCAGATTCCAACACCATTAACTATAGATTAGAGAGCAAGATATTCTAATGAAATTTTTTAGAACTTGTTATGGTAATTATAAATTTATTGTTGTAGTTTCTGGACTTAACATTTATGAATATTATAAATAATGTGTTCAATGATTAATTAGAAAAATTCATACTTGTATTCATAGATTATACTTTTTACTTACTCTAAGAGTAAATAAGAGCATGTGAAGCATTTAAGGCTGGGTATGTAGATATTAAGAAAGAAATAGCTATAGGGAAAGTTAACCAAATTTTATTTCTTTTAGAATCAAGTGCAATATTTAGGATATATCATCTCAAGAAAACGTATTTATGTATATACTACAAAAACTAAAACAATTATGGATTGGTATACTCCAAAAAATATGCATGAGGGGCATAATTTTATGGGATTGGCTAGATACTAAAGAAGGTCTATGGAAGGATTTTTTAGAATAGAAAATCCAATTACATATCTACAGAGAAGAGGAAATAAAATTGAATGGAATGACACATGTAAATCAACTTTCCAACTTCTAAAAGAGAAGTTATGTTTAGCTCTTGTCCTTTAGGTGCCAAATCTGGATGGTGAGTTATCTATTGTTACTAATGCATCAAGAGATAAACTAGGAATAATTATGATGCAAAATGGTCATGTCATAGCATATGAGCTAAGGATAACCAATAAATATGAATTAAATTTTGTATCACGTGATTTATAACTAGTAACAATGGTACACCAACTTTAAATATAAAGATAATGTCTTGTAGGTAAACCATTTGAGCTCAAGATGGATCACTTAGGGCTCAAGTATATATTTGATCAATAAAATTTGAATGCTAAGACAAGACAGTGGTTATATTTTATATGAGTAAGTATAACTTTAGCATCGATTATATCAAATGAAATGGGAACATAGTGGAAAATGCATTGAGTATATATATATATATCAATAATACCACTAGTAAAAACTACCTTCAACAAATATTTTTTTAATAAATTCCAAGAATATTAGCACTATCAATAGGTTAAGAAGCCCTTGAAGATAATTTTCCTAGCTATTATTTTGAGGGATATATCATAGAATCTAACGGGATTATGCAATATAAAGGTATAATTTATGTTCTAGACCAAGAAAATTTGAAAAATATAATATTAATGGAGATATTTAAAGTGCTTATTCAGACCATCTAGGAGTAAAAAAGATGTTAATGGGTTTGAAATAATTATAATTTTTGACTAGAATAAAGAGATATGGTATATAGATTGTAGCTAAGTGTTTGGAATGTCATTGAATCAAATTTGAACATTCTCATTTGATAGGAATTATTTATCTTCATGAGATTGTGGAATGGAAGTGGTAAGTTTTCATCATGAAATTTATCTAAGAATTACCCATGATGAAGAATCAACATGATCAAAGACATTAGATTTCCACAGTCCATGTCATTAAAGTATGTTGTTTTTGGATTCAACTATGTATTTGTTTTTGGATCAACGTTTCGGATCACACTCAGTGATCCATCATCTCTTTTTGCATCCTAATGATGGATGACTGAGTGTGATCCGAAACGTTGATCCAAAAACAAATACACAGTTGAATCCAAAAACAACATACTTTAATCAACATGATGTTATTCTTGTTGTGGTTGATAAATTAACCAAGGTAGCTCACTTTATTCCCAATAATGTAAGTGTTGGAGCACCTATCATTGCAAAATATTTATGCAATAAATTTTTAAATTACATGGTGTTCTAGAAATAATTATTTTTAATACGGATGTAAGGATGATATCAATGTTTTCAAAAATATTTGAATTCAACTATAGGTACTCAACTAAATTTTAGTTTCTCATTTCATACAAAAACTAATGGATAAAGTGAGTGGGTAAACAAAATGTTAGAATACATGTTTAGAATGTAAATATTATAACTGGACAATAAAAATAAAGAGTGATAATGAATAAATATATTTTTCAAGTTTTAAATTATCCCTAGATCTTACATAACAATTACATGCTTCACACTTCTCACTTTGTGTGGCATTCTTATTTTAGTTTTCGCTCTCTTGGAAATGTTTTTGGACCTATTTAGCCATTTTTTATGCCTAAAACCTTTCATCAAGGTTTTGTGCAAGTCAAACTTACATCCCTCGTTTATCTAGTGCATGTTCCTCACATCCTTAAAATTTGTATCCTCAAGAGCACTAATGCAAGTGTACTAGATACCTTGAAAAATAGTGTGCCTACACTAACACCCCCCACCAAAATCATATTTAAAATCAATTTAAGATTATAAGGTCAAAACAACTTCTTCAATATCTTAAAACATTATGTTTTCACACTCATTTTAGTGTTTGTTCCCTTAGGTATTTCCTATAGCTCATATTCTATTTTTTATACTTCTACCCATCACTTGATTGATATAAAACTACCATTAATAATTTCCAAACCCCTAAAACCTACCCCAAATATTTTAGACCTAGATTCTAAGAAGATGCCATGAAAAAATACAAGTGTTCTAGATTATAAATACTTGTGTCTAGATTAAATTTAGGAAATTTAAATTTAAATTAGCATAAAATCCTAATTTTATAAGTTTCCCTAACATGTTTTATAATAATCATTTGGGCCTAGGTATGGCATAGATCCATCTTGAGTTTCATTTAAAAGGATTCCACTCAAAAATGAATTTCACTATCCCCTATTTCTATAAGGTTATTAAAGCTCTTTTATTGATTTTTTTTTTAACAAAGATCTTCCTTTTGATACACACTTTTTATTTTCCCTCTAAATTATCCATCCTCATAATAAAATGGGATCCTTGTCATTTTCTCTTTGTTGTTCTCCTATTGAACCCCCAATTTACTCTCAAATGGCTCACAAAATTCCCTAATTGATTGCATTCCTACCCTCCATAATTCCTTCCTATATATTTAATTGTAAAACCACTTATATCCTTTCCCAACATTATTCCAATTACATCTATCACTTACACACAACACCATGTAGCTAGCTTTCTTTTCTAGGGTTTTATTCACCATGGCATTAAATATCTACACAATCACTTAGGGTCACACACACTAGATATTTCTAAAGGCTATAGTTGAAGGTTATAAAATACCACCTAGGAGATTGATTGATGTGGTCTACTAAAGAGTCAAGATCATTTTTCCCCATATAAATTTGGAAAAATTTAATAGAATATCAAGGATATTCATAAGGACAATAGGGGTGGAAAATAAATGGGATAGAGAGGTGAGTGTATCCTAGAATTATTAGGATTCCACGATTAAAATATTCTCACCCCTTTTTCTACATAGGTAAATCGTATGAGTATTTTTAGTAGAGGTGATCTATAGGAGTTCTTTTTACACAAGTGACATACAAGAGTGCCACTTGGGGCATAGGTGACCTATTGGAGCACCCGAGTCCAATGTTGTCATGTTGATGCCAAAAAACTGAAATCTTTTAGATTCAAAATTGCTCAGATCTTCATTCTAGTTCTTCAATCAAATCTAATCTTTAGATATTCTAAGGATGCATAATTTTTGTCTTTCCTCTTTCCTTTACTTGTTCCTATCATAGCTTGTATACTCATTTAGTTTAATTGATAAATCTAAGTGTATTTATGCTTTATGTTGCAATATCATAATATGTTTTAAATTTGAGTTAAGTTAGATTGATGTGTTTGAAAGAAACAAACTAGGTTAAATATTTAATTCACTTACAAAACAATATCCTAGGTTTCCCAAAACCTATCTTTCAAATACATATTTCTAATTCTAAATTCACCATTTAGCCTTTATAAATTAATTTTAAACCTTGTTTACCTCTCTCTAGTTATCTCTTGTACTCTCTCACTCTCTCTTACTCTCTTGAATTTCCATTCATGTTCTCCTATAAATCTCTTGACATTGTTTTACCAATATCCCTACTCTGTTGCATTGTTCTACCAATATCCCTACTCTATAACTCTTTCCTACCCAAACATTTTGAAATGCATGTAAATTCCTCTCTTCCCACAAACAAAACACCTTGTTAAACATATATATATAAGCTCTCCCATTGCACAAAACACATACAAACATACTAATCATCCTTCTTAGGAATTCTCTACACTTCTATAACACTCACCACAAATTATAACAAACAGCCCTCACACACCTTAAAATCATTTGCTACTTGTTTGAGAATGAAACATGTTAATTAGAAGATTGACAAAGGCAATCCCCCTAATAAATCTGTCATTTTTCCAACCCTTAGAACTTCTACATGTTATTTATCATCTCATTAATGAAAACAAATGTTCAATTCAATGATTGTGAATTGGATCTACAATTATAGAGATCAATTTGACAATGCAACATTTAACCAAAGAAAAGACTAGACCATCAGAAAATTAAAAAAAAAACAAAAATCTGTCATCACCTTATCTTTTCAATGGGACCAACAATCTTCTTTCGCCACCATAAAAAACGGCACACATGCAATAGCAGGAGACAATAATAATGTCGGCAAATGAATCACGTATTGCCATGCCAACAGACAAAGACGTGAGAGATCTGAATTGACACACAAAAACTTTTCAGTTATCCACTAAAATTAGGACGGCGCTGTTCATTGAAAAGATGATATAAAGGCTTTGGTCAACCCCAAAAAATCTGTACAAAACAATTGTTTTCTGGGCATTCAATAATAGTTTATGGGCTGTTGTTGGTGATTAATGCTGCTGCTGTTTTATGCAGCTGTTTGTTCTCTATAATTTGTGGCACTCATACTAATCTGGCATGCATTGAATGTTTGTCAACATAGAGATAAGGATCATAACTGTTACTCTTCATAATCTTTTGGTGTAAATGTTGAGTACATTTTTTAATGGTAAAAAGTGGAAGCAAATATTAAATCTGGGTGATTGATACATACATTCATACATCAATTATATTAATTGCCATTCATGATACACACAATAATATTAATTATCATGTATGATAGATACAATTGTATTGATTGTCAAATATGATATACATCAATTATATTAATTATAATGTATGGCACACACATTCATATGTCAATTTACTAATTGTTACACATTATCCATGTGCATTATTGATTGAAATATCATGTGTATGATGTGTGCATTGGCTATGGAAAGGTCAATCAAGACATTCAAAACACAAAAATAACATGTATTAAAACAACATGCAAATAAATACTTCATATTTTATAATTTAGAGTATTGCTCAAATGAGAATGTTGGTGATACTCTCAATGAGTTCAAAATTTTAAATTGGGAGATAGTTGTGAACATCAAACCTTCACCCTCTATATAACTAACAAACAAAATTAACATGTATTATAGTTCAACATACAAACACATAAATCATATTTTCTATATTAAAGCATCACTCGAATGAGAATGGTGGTGATACTTTCAATAAGTTGAGATATTTAACTCGAGAGACAGTACAAAACATTAAACTTGTCACCACTGCAAAACCAATCTATATTGTAGCTCTTTCCATCATCATCCCTTGAAACTTTTGTATGGTTAGAGTTTAATTTTTATGAGGTTTTATGTATGATTACCCCTTGTAATAGTTAAAATGTGGACAAACCATAGGTTATTCATGTTTCACAATTCACCCATACAACTATCAAATTACATGATCACATGCAATAGAAACTCAAGTGGTCTAGTACCTTGACCATAAACTATACTCTAGATAATAACAAGCACCCCACTAACCACTTGAGACAACATCTACCAAAATATTGTACACCAATGTTATGCATTGGCCAACATAGAATAACATCTCTATTGGTTAAAATAACATTCTCTAGTCCAATTGTTAATCGTCAATAAATAATTCATGTTATGATACAAACTGGTGAAATACAAGGCTTAGACTACTACCCTATGAAAATACGATATTGTATGCAAATCTAAAATTAAATTGCCTTGACTAAATTACCATGTAGAGATTCAACTTTTTATGATGCTTAAATCAGCGACTTTAATATTCTTAATAGAACCACCTTAGATGAACTTAAAAAATAATAAAATAAAGATAGCATCACCATAAGATAACAACAACAAAGAGGCACAAATTAGCAACCATCACAACATCATCTAACAACACAAGATTTACATGGAGAAATCCTTTTGGGGGAAAACGCCACCAAAAAGATAGGCAAAGAATGCATTATTTTCAAATACAAGATCACAATATATCCAATTCCATCACTCTCGTGTCTTTAATCCAACAACAAATGTGGATAAAGTCTTCACTCTAACTCATCGTATTCATTATATTTCTACCACTATAACCCCCATTTATATAACATTTTCACCCTCTAAATGGGGCATCCAAATTGGTTGTCATATCCCAATGCCCCCTTGGATAAATCCAAGCATTTAATGAATAAGATAATGTAGGTTGTGCAACCATTTTATCACCTACCTAATTTGGAGACCTGATTGTTGTTAGGTTCTAGGTGGTTATTGTTTATAACCATAAATTATTTTAACTTTAATTAGAGCCACACAAGATGACAAAACAACCTCATGTGAAGTTGAACACTCAAAACAACATTATCCTCCAAGCTTCCTTCCCACTAAATACTAAATCACTCAATAAAAATTAGTTATTGACCCTTGGTAAAAACATTAATTACAATAATTCAATAAAACCTTGATAGTAAAAAATAATTACTACTAATGGTGAATCCCTCATCCCTTATAAATGATTTAGAAACAATATTGGGAGTAATTATATGGCATAGGATTTACAAGGTTGATGGCACCTCAATTTAATGCTCTCCCACTTGACATCATACACTATAAATACATTCATAGGAAAACCAACAAGGGAAAACATCCCTTAGACAATCAATGTACCATTTGATTCTTCAATGTATGCATTTATGCTCTAACAAGGTACCTACAATAGAAACCAAGATAACCACCATCAAGAAAGAACTCCTCTTATCTTCCATCATATTAGCCCATGATAGGATAAGAAACATGCCAAGGTGAAACATACCAATTGTCAATGAATCCTACATCTAATTATACATAAATGTAAGCATTAAATTAAAATGATGACAAAAAGGATTTGATTAACCTCCATACTCATACCAAATGGAATAGAAACCACAACAAGTTGCTAGCTCATCCAATATATCCATACCTCAAAACTAAGGTAAACAAAAATCATAGGTAGAACTTCATGTCATTAACATATCAACCCAAAAATCCAATCAAGTCTCTATATATCCACCACTTTGATCATTCATCCTCCTATCTCAATACAACATATCAATGCATAAATAACCATAGATAAGGATAATTAACTAAGTCTAGATCAATATTGAGCTAATCTATGGATATAGGCAATCCATATTTGAGTGTTAAATGTAACCAATGACTAAAGATAGCCCACTAAACTGCAACTCTTAGATCCTAAATAATGAAACATACAAACTTGTCATCACATTAGTAACTTGGAAATTAAGACAACCAAAAGGGTATCCTGACAATGAAAAACATGCATATCTAGAACACTTATTGCATGGGAAATGTCAAATCTGAAAATAGATCAAGACATACTAGGTCTACCTATAGCACTCACATAAAGGATGTAGTTAATTCCTCTATCAAATAGTCTTAAGGAAATATACAATGATATGCATAAAACATCTCTCATTATCGATCTCCAAATAACTCTCCCAAGTCCTCTAAACCAATGAAGAAAGTGATAAAGGAGCTACCAAACCATTTTCAATAATAATGAAGTACAAACAAGAACACTTGACTCCATATAAACCTTAACTTCATAGACATCAAAACCTTCAAGAAGAAGACAATATACCAAGAAAGAGAGAACATGCAAGTCAAACCATATCCTTGTACCACACTAACATGTGCCAAGATGTTTAAAGTAAGATCTCCTCCTACATTCCCAAACTAAAATGATATCAACATCTAACATTAAAATCATGATGAAGATATGACAACTATAGATGTAAATCTCTCAGACCAAAGGTAGATAAAATGAACCAATCATTCACATAATAAAGTGAATATGCCCAAATCCACAAACATTTTTTTGTACCTCTCCAAATAATTCCTTAAGAATAGTTCCATAGCTCAAGATGAAAAATAAGGAGATTGAAAATCCATAAAACCATGTATTTGCTTCTCAAAAACTCCTAAGAAATTTCACATTCAAGATTGATTCACATGAGAAGACAAGAGACAATTTAAAGAATGTATTTGATATTCAAGCAAGCAATATCTCTCAAATCATTAACTTGCTAAGTAGACCTAGAATGGGATACAATATTGTCTTGTACACACAACACCAAGAAATAAAATCTTATAATAAAGGGAAACCTTCTCATCAATTTCATAATGGAATCACATCCATATCTATGTGTAGGCTTCTTATTCTTATTATTGGAAAAATTCATAATAAGTAACCATTAAAATACATATCTCCAAGGACAAGAGATATCCATCCTCACCTAGGTATCTCTATTATCCATGAGTATCCACCAATAAATCCATACCAAATTTAAATAAAACCTACAAAATCATGAATCTCCAAGAAAATGATTAACACTCAAAACCAAAGAGAACTAACTAGACCATTATTAAAGCTCCAAGTATAGAATTAGGAACATATCATGACATAATGATCTAACATTTTCTAAAAAGAAGATCATATGCTTCAATAAACAAATCCTTCTCCCAAGAGAACTTGTATCATGCAAAAGTTCTAACTCATGATCAAGAGTATACCAAGACATGATACCATTCATCCTCTAAAACTAAGGATCATCTATCAAAACTAACAATTCATAAATATCACACCTCACTAAAGACTCAAAATATCGTCCATGGAAAACTAATATGTCAACATCTTTTCAACTAACATGAAGACCAACCATCCTTTGTCAATAGAACCAAATATGTCAATGAACCCTAACTGCAACTTAAGGGAAAAATCCAAGAGCTCCTTATGACACCAATCAACCATTATAAAATAGCATTCATCTTCTAATCAAAGATTATGCATGGTTCACTACACATTGCAACAACAATAGATTATAACCAAGATCTTGAAACAAACAAGATATTACACACTATGTAACTACCCAAAAATCCCATGAAAAGTGATACCAAGTTATACATGGCATCATGACTAACAATATACTCAAAACTCTACTAAAAGTGAAAATAGCTTATCATGCACCATAAACTACTACATATTTTAATGAACAACTATATTAGGTACTCCAAAACCTTTTTTTTGTCTCATTGCAATAATCATACCAATGTAACTAAGGTGGCCAAGAATAAGGCCTATCAAATAGAATCCACATAACATAATTTACCAAATCTACTCATTATAATATTGGTGTTGGTTTTCCCAGTCAGTTTTTCTGTTTGCTATTCTGACTTTGTAACCATTGGATCAGGGCCCTTCCCCTACTTATCTAATAAAAAACATCTCAAACCTAAGAAATATATTATTGATGATTCAATTTCAATTAATTGAATAAATAGATTCAACCCCACATCAATAACATGTAGAACAAAGGTAACTAGGTATAACATGTAGATTTCCAAGACTTAAACACCATGATCACATTAGACTTGATTTTCCAAATAAATATACATAAGAGTAACCATAGATCAATAAGAACCCATCAAGTAGCCCTACAATCACGTAATTATTTCCAAATAGAAATTTCTAAGATTTTGAACACAATCTTTCTATAAATATACAAACCATGGATTTTTATTAACATTTAGAACTTATAAAAACGTATATTTATAATTCTAAATCCACTTAAAAATCCAAACACTCACATCATTAAAAAGTGTTTCTTGAAATAATGAATATCATAGTACAAACCCACAACTTTAAGAAATAAGAAAGTTGCAAAAATTATAGAGGAACCAAGTTGTCTAAAAGAATTTGTCATAGAATGACCTACTCACAACTCACAATAAAGAATAGAAAATGGGTTTTCCAAAAGCTTAGAAAACATAAAATCTACCAACTTCATAGCCCACATACAACTAGTGGAAAATCATCTTGTGCTTTCATGTAACCGGGAACTAAAACCATGAACCCAACATAATCAATTCATGTGAATAGCGGTTCAAAATAACCCACCCAAAATGAACACTCTTTCACTACACATGACCACAAGGTAAAGGAACATAACCACCATGTAAGAGGATATTCACATATTACCAAACAAGGGCTCTAAGTCGCCACCATGCAAGGAGAAAACATATGACCAACTCCAAGAAAAAGAAGATACTTAACCATGATATTTTATTTCCTATCATAGATCCCATTGACAATATCTATCCAAGAGTTAAATTTCATGGCTTCCATTCTCATAAATTTACAAAACAATTTTTAACACACAAAACATCCATGACAATCCACAAGCCTTCAACAAATCCTTCATAAGAAAATCCAAATCAGATACTAAAGTTTGGTTAAAAGACCAATCTATACTCCAATTAGTAATCATAAAAGCTCTATTCATACTATGATACCAATTGATAGGACACAAGGCTTAGACTAATACAATATGGAAATTTTAAATTGTATGAGAATATGAAATGAAGTTGTCTTAATATGAATTACCATGTAGAGATTCAAGTTATTTATGATTCTTAAACTAGCTAGTTTAACATGATTAATAAAACCACCTTAGATGAAATTTAAAAAAACAATAAAATAAATACAAAATCACCATTAGATAGCAGCAATAAAGAGGCACAAATCAGCAACCATTAGAAGATCATCTCACAACACAAGAGTTACATGGAGAAACCCTTACGAGAAAAAACCCACCAAAAGAGAGGCCAATGATATATTATCTTCAAATACAAGATTAAAATGGATTCACTTCCATCACTCCTATGTCTTCAATCCAACAACCCATGTGTACAATTTTCTTGCTCTAACTCATCATATTCATTATATTTCTATTGACATAATCCTTATTTATATAGCATTTTCACCCTCTAAATGGGGCATCCAAGTTGGTTATCATATCCCAATGCACCCTTTGATAAATTCAAGAATTTAATACATAGTATTGAAACAAAGAAAAAGAGAGGTGCACCAAAATGGATTATCAAAATGATGCACCTAATTTTTTCTATGTTGTTTCATTCAATTATGAGGGGTATAATGCATAAATCAATATCATAAATCAAACCTAACCAATATAGCAATCAAAAGGCGGGTTTTAAGAGGGTTAAATGTTGTGTACCTGTTGCAAAAAGTATTTTTCCAGGCCTCACTGAGGACTCATTCGCCCAATAAAACATCTTACAATTTTCTAAAATAATATATATTAATATATATACATATATTAATAAACCAGGTAAATATATAAATATATATGCATATATATACACACATATATATACATTAAACATATATATATACATTTAAATGAACATATAATACGTATATATAAATATATATATAATATATATATTATATATATATTATATTTTAAATATTATTAAAACCCGCATAATCATAAAAGGGCGCACTAAATCACATAAGGAACAAAACAGAGTATTTGGGGAGGGCGTTGTTTGTACGCCGATTCCCATTGTATGGAGTGCAGCTGGGGGAAGAAAACACTGGGTTGCCCCACACCTGCCTCCCCCATGGGGGCAACGGCAGTGGGGGTCCCCACAACCCCCTCCTTCCACCCCAAACTTACATTCAATAAGACTTTCAATTAAAAGAAACCCTACGATATTAAATACATATCGCCATACTTTTCTCCTTTACATCGGTTTTCTCTAATATGCATTTTTTTTAAGAAATTTTCATAGAGAAATCTCAAAAGGTTTATCAACAACAACTTTCCAAAATGGATAAACATATTGTATATATATATATATATATATATATATATATATATATATATATATATATATATATATATATATATATATATATATATATATATATAAATATATATATGTGCATGTATATATATATATATATATATATGCATATATGTATATAAAATATATATATAAAGAATTCAAAACGTTGCTTTAATTGGGAAAATTATTTTCAAAAATGGCCATCTACAAGAAAATACCCAAATTTTACAGAGAGAAGCAATTTTCAACACAAAGGTTTTTTTTTCTAAATTTCTTGAGATAAATAATGTAATTGGAAGCAATCATTTCCCACAAAAATCAAATCCAATAATGAATTGGAGCAATATTTCTCTTCAAAAACTTCTACCCAAATTTCCCGAGAAGTTTATTCCTATAGACGAATTTCTACAAAGAGTTAAATTTCTTCCCAGCAGAGATTTTCTTTTCAGATCCCTAATATTTCCTTCTGAGTTCTTCATTGTCTACGACAATCCCAATTAAGACTTGCAATAACTTCTAGAGAAAATTTCATTTCTACAAAAGATCTCATTTCTATAGAAGATTTCATTTTTTAATAGAAGATTTCACACACGATATTTTCAATTTTAACAAAACTCTAAAGCTTCATAATCTGCACAGGCAATCTTTTCCCAGATAGTAAAATTAATCTAAGAAACTTTTCCAAAATGAAATTAACTAGAATAATAGAGGAACTTGAATTCCAACACTTGAGAGGATGTGGATTGGTGTAGAACCCCTTGCTCAGAACCAAGATTCTTCTAGATCAACTAGAACTTCCTCCATAAACAAAACAAATTCCAAAGCGCAAAGAATTTTCCCGAGACTGTCTTTTTTCCCCAAAATTTTAACAACCCCAAATGCAATAACCAAAAATCTAATTTTAAAACCCCTTTCCCCATAAAATATCCTCTCTTTTTCTTCCGTGAAGAAGCGAAGCTTCTCGCCTCACATAGTTACAACCATTAATTTCTCTGTGAATATATTTTTCCCAACAAACCTCATGAATATTTCCAAACACATGTTGAAAATAAAATATCTTTCAAAATCAATTTGCACCAAATCCTCAAGATATTTCTAGAAATTAAAACATTTAATAATTTCTAAAATACTTAGCATTTCTAATTTAAACTTAATTCAATTAATTTAATTAATTAATAAAATAAATTTAATCCTAAGATTAATTTTTTTTACCGAATAGATTAAATTAATTAATTAATTTATATTACAACCTTCTAACATAATAAACAAGATTAATTAAATAATCAACTAAAATATTTAAATAATTTATTTTCCTTAAACACACTTTGCAACATAAATAATATCAAGGCAAAATTCAGCAACATTATAACAAACAAATCCAACTAAAACCGATAACACACTATGACTAGGGTGGTGGCTTGACACAAGAAACCTAACTACTATCTTCCAATCAACATTACCGTTGGGCAATGGACATGCTTAAACTTGTGAAACTAGGTGGAGTCAATGTCATGTACTTGTAAACCTACAAACAAAGCATTTATCGAACATGCATATATATCATAATAAAACACACCGTGAAGAGAGAATCGCAGAATCTTAGGTTGCTCGCAAGCGAGTAGTGCAATTTAGTCCCCTTCACCAATACAATGTCACAAAAATGACGAATCTAACATCAATAATCTACTCAAGAGCATATAACACTATTAATTCAAATAACCACTATGCTATCCAAAGCATGTCATAATAATAACATCAGAATAAAGTACCAACATGTCATAATATAAAACCCATATTGCTCCAAAGTTAGCGATCAAATAATAACAAAGTTGTTAGGAAACTTACAACCATCTAATGACAATTTCCACATAACCCAATATAGAGAACTGTGCAAATAAGTGATCAAAATCAACATGAAAAAGAATAGACAACATACCCATCAAAGATGACACAAGATATACCCTGGGAAAACCCTCAAGAGAGAAAAACCCAGCCTCCAAAAGCATCCACACTTCATGTATTATTCATAAATGAAAACCCATTACAATACATCTTCAAAGACTCCATGAACACTTCTAAAGCAAGCTATCCATGCACTCCATGTGACCAAGCATGTAACCACACATCCCATGCCATGCTTCAAACCCTCACACATTCACTAGCTCAACCTGCTAACCTGCAACAAACTCTCCAACCCTAAACAACTACCCTTGTGGTTGCTTTTATAAAAACAAGCTCCCATAAAACCACCAAGTGGTATTACACAGACCATGTGCCCAAAACCATGAACTTACAAAATCATGTGACCTCACATTTAATATTGGGTACTTTATTATATTTTATTTTTCCCCAATATTAAATAATTACATTTTACAATTAACTCCCAATGTTACATACAACATAAAGTGGCCCCAACATTATAACTCCTAGTGATGCACATCCATCTAGGTACCCCTAGGTGCACTGCACATAATAATAAATTAAACATTATAAGCATTATGCAAGGTGTACAACACCTAATTCTAACAATCTCCCACTTGTTGTATACATTGCATAAGGGGGTAACAAGTAAGATCAAACATAAAGATAATAAACTCCATAGGCAACATGTACCATCCTAGAATCCAAGTGCTCTATGTGCTCCATCAAGATACCTATAACAAGAACCAAGGTGACCACTATCTCATCCATGAATGCTTTCATCCTCCACCATGCTAATGCACTAATATAAGAACACATCCAAAGAGGTGTCACACTAACTGTCACAAAGAAGCATAATAATACCTCAAACCAATATCCCAAACACAAACACTCAATCCAAAGGTATCAATATGCACCTGTAGTTGTCAAGATACACAAACCCATAGCTCAAATAGCACCCACAATAAGTGCCAACACATCCAACTATCCATACCTCTAAGGTATACAAAACATAGTAAACTCATGCCATCACATATCCACTCATAAACTGCAATAACAAACTCCATGTGCAAACTTGTCAAAGAGTGGCATACACATCTAGGAGCTCCCACTACATGGGAAATGTCCAAATGAATGCAAACCTGAAATGAGTGCATTCAACGCGTTGCTTCGTTAACATTCCAGAAACAAGGCACCATCACAAGTGATCAAGGCATACCAAGTCTACTAACAACATCACATAGAATATGTAAACATGTAGCACCAAGGAACATCCACAATGATATGCAAAACTTGCAAATCAAACACCTATAGCATGTCCTCGTACGCACACCTCTAAATGCCAATTGTATCAAGTATGATCTCCTCCATAACACCCCATAACAACATCCAACCATCCAATCACCAAGATCAAACATAACATATGTATCATGTAACTAATCATGGATGTAAGCATCTCAAAAACAAGAAGATCAAACTCGCTGTAACCATTCCTAGACCAAGGAAATCAAACCAATGAACCATCTCCTAAACCCAACATGTACAAGGAGATAAACATGCCAACACTCCTCAAATGAACCCTCCAGAACCAAATATCCATATCCATGAGAAGACAAATCATAAACATAATGCACCTGAAAAAAAATGGGCAATACCTCTCAAGTGAACCGTTGAGTAGACCAAGAGTGGGGAATGAGAATGCTCCTCAAGGATATCCAAGTCATCATGACTCAACCAAGAACACTCTCATCATAGGTCCATGTCGAACTCATGTCCAAACAAGGTGTAGGCTCCTCAAATTTCCTACTGAAATCTCATCAAGAGTAACCATCTCAAACAACATGTCTCTAACCACAAGAGAACATCAAGCCTCACCTAAGTCTCAATGTATCCATGAGCACCTATAACCAATAAATCCAAGCAAATTATCAATGTACTCAATACAAAGAGAACCAACCAAGATCAAAAATCATAGCTCCAACTGTAGAATTAGGAACAAAAACATGACACCATGATCTCACATCTTCTCAAAAGAAGATCACATGCTCAAATCATCATAACATGTACCATGCCATAACTCTAAATAGGTAATCAAGAGTTTACCATGACATAATAACAAAACCATCCTACAATCAAGGATCACCTGTCAAAACTAACAAGTCATAAACAAATACCTCAACATCCCCAACACTTGATGTCAAAGAACTCCCACAGTAGCACACATAATTCAAGAGCTCCTCCATGACACCAATCAACTCCTACCAAAGACAACCATCCATAATCAACAATGGATCCACATGATTTCCAAATGCTCCCACTGAACCATGATACCGAGCAATCCCAAGGCATCATGATGCACACAACCAACACCACATCAAACTTGTGAATCCAAGCTCTCAATGAAACATGATAACCATCCTCTAAAGCAAGAAGATACACTGCCAAACCATCATAACCATCACCACCAATTCATCACTGTTAAAATCTCCCACTAAACCATGTAACCAATCTATCCAAGACATCGTGCTCACACCAAACCTATGAATCCAAGCTCTCAATGACAACATGATAACCATCCTCTAAAGCAAGAAGATACACTACCAAACCATCATAGCCATCACCGCCAATCCATCACTATCACAAGCTCCCACTAAACCATGTAACCAAGCTATCCATGACATCTTGATACCAATCTCCTCAAACCAAGAAGATACACCACCACAACCTAAATCAATATCCAATCCAACACCACCAACAATGCACCTGCATAAACCATCATGACATGCCAAAGTCTCTAATGCACAAGAAACATCCATGACACCATGATCACCCAACCGTGTCCACATATCTGCATAATCATAATCAACAACATAGGTCTCATATCATGACTGTATCTGGTAATACCATCTCACCTCCTCAACATGACATCAAAATCAGCAAACCAAGTGACTAAACCAAGCCACCAAAACTGAACATGCATCAACACTGAAATATCAATGGGCAAAGATAACCCATTTCCAAGTCATAGGTGCAACAAGTAAGCATAGACCACCTACAACATTGCACAACTTGTAGATACAACAATGTAATATAAAAATCCAACCAATGTTGATAACCATATCAAAAGAAAATAATATAAGATGTAAAATTAAGCATACAATGAATCCAACATCAAATCACCAAAATCCAATCATCCGTAAGCTCATAATATCTTCATAGTCAAAGAGACCCATAAACAACTCAGGTGAGAAAAATAGCAAATAAACCATGCCAAAATAACTCCAAACTTGATCCATTGTGTAGTGCTCTGAAAATTTTTTTCCATTGACTATTCGAAGTCCAAAATCCGAATCTATATGCACCTGATATGCCCTCTCAAAGCTCAAAACAAACATCTTACTTTGATCAAGCAAAACACTGTCAAAATTGTAAACTTTGGAAAAATGTCTAATGCCAGTGTAGAGCTTTGGGTCACCTTTCCAACGAGTCCAAGAAGTCGAAAAACAAACATCATGGATGAAAATTATGCCTCCTGGAATAAAATTGCTCCAATCTAAAATATAAGGCAAATTTTGGTGGCCCCCACCCCCAAAAAAATCAATTTAATTTTTCCAAATAATAAAACTAGCGGATTTTTCTATTTGATATTCAAAAATTAAAGTTTTAATGAATGGGGTGGAAGAAGGGTGATTTAATCATGGTTTTAATTTAAGCTTTATTTAAAATAAGACTTTCTTTGAAAAAGAATACGACCATCTCATATCAAAGCATTTTCAATCTTCAAAACCAAATAATTAGACTAATGGCAGTCGCTGGTACGGGGGCTGTGCAGGGCGGGTACAGGTCTGCAGACCCTATACCTCCCTAGAGTATTTTTTTTAAAATTTTTTGAAAAAAAAAAAATTCAAATCATTTTCTAACTTTTCTGATTTTATTTTTTTCATTTTTGCAAGATAAAAAATGTCGACGGGATTATTTTTTAATTGTCATATTTTTTTTTAATATATATATTTTTTTGACAACAATACCATCAATGTTTGTACGGTCGAACAAGGGTATGGGCGAAAAAAAATTGTATTTTTTTTCAGTAACTAAAATAGGTCAAATTATATATCAAAATCAAAATTTGTCTCTTGGCCAACCTGAATCCAACCGTGAGGTCCATTGTGTCCCAAGAAATCATCTGTAAAATTTCTCTTACAAAACCCTCAAATGAATGCACAACCAAGAAACCCTATTTGTCCAAAATTTTGCACACCCCAAATCTGTAAATTACCCATTATAACAGCAAATCCAAAACCCTCAGATTTTCAATAAACAACCTGCAAAACCCTCATATCTTGCCATGCCTTTCATTCTCCCATGCATTGCATAGAATCAAACTTAAGCAATATTTTTTCTCAACCTAAGGTTATCCAACGACAACCATGGATCTGATACCACTTGTAAGGAAACTTGCAGCCATCTAATGATAATTTCCACATAACCCAATATAGAGATCTATGCAAATAAGTGATCAAAATCAACATGCAAAAGAATAGACAACATACAAAAGATATACCCTAGGAAAACCCTTAAAAGGGAAAATCCCAACCTCTAAAAGCATCCACACTCTATGTATTATTCAGCAATGAGAACCCATTATAATACATCTTCAGAGACTCCATGAACACTTTTGAAGCAAGTTATCAATGCACTCCATATGACCAAGCATGTAACCACACATCCCATGCCATGCTTCAAACCCTCACACATGCACTAGCTCAACCTGCTAACCTGCAACAAACTCTCCAACCCTAAACAACTACCCTTGTGGTTGCTTTTATAGAAACAAGTTCCCACAAAACCACCAAGTGGTATTACATAAACCATGTGCCCAAAACCATGAACTTACAAAATCATGTGACCCCACATTTAATATTAGGTACTTTATTATATTTTATTTTTCCCCAATATTAAAAATTACATTTTACAATTAAGTCTCAATGTTACACACAACATAAAGTGGCCCCAACATTATAACTCCTAGTGATGCACGTCCATCTAGGTACCCCTAGGTGCACCACACAATAATAAATTAAACATTATAAGCATTATGCAAGGTGTACAACACCTAATTCTAACAAAAGTATCATAATCTATCCAAGTAAAGGCATTTTCAGAAATCATAAGCATAATAGAGTAGAACATTGTCTAAACATAAGAGAAAAATGGAGCGGTGTTACACAACACACACACCATCATTACAACATTGACATATCACACGGTTCAGGGAAGGTGATTTATGAGGAGGAATGGTGTCAAATTCCATATCACTGATCTGAAGTAATTTATATCACTAACCATGATAATATTAGGAAAGATGGTCTTGAGGCCCTCTCTAGGATCCCTCCATACATTTCCTAGTACCTTCCCCTTGTTTGTGTAAGAGGGTTAGCCTTCAAGAAGGAAGGTACACAATAATCACACACAAGATCTAGGGGAGAATGGATACAACCATCCCATACTGGTCCTATTTATATCCTCGTCCTCACAATATAAATTCCCCAATGCATCTGCACCCCCATACAACCTACCAAGGATCCCTCCTAGATATAGTAGTTTACAAATTTCATATCATGACACATATGCTAGTAGTACAAAATATTAAATAAGCCTCAAACTTAAGAAAATAAAAATAAGATTTCAAGGTTTATAATAAAATATTGAGAAAGAAAAATAAAGAGTAAGTACAAAAAAAAACTTTTCAATCCAATTAAAAATGTTAAATTGAATTAAGTCCTCAAGGGAAGAGGACCACACAAATTAAATATTCCAAAGGTGCAATTCTATTGATAACAATGATAAAAGAAAATTCAAAATAATACATAGTTCACAACAATTGGCACAATTCATGCACTATGTGACTTCTTCAAGCCACTCGAGGGGTGGAGGGGAATGGTGGTTCTCAAACCACATAGCCGACAAAGCATAGTGGTCTTAGACCACTTATGAATATAATAATATGGTGGTATCAAACCATAAAATATCCATATAGTAACCAAGCATAGTCCTATTGAGAATATGTGTCTCAAACTCACTGGTAGAAACCTTGATTCTGTCACCAAGCAACAAAGTTTCTTAAGTTTTTTGCTTAAAGCTTTTACCTCTATATTGTTGGGTGCTTATGAGAGAGGCGCGGTAGCGTGGTGTAAACCACCATTTGACTGAGGCGTGGTGGTGAGGTTACTGCCATACCGCGAGCACCTCTTATTTGTGTAGCGGTAGTGCGGTAGATACCCATACCACAGGGGCTTGCAGACTGTTGAGCGGCAGAGTGGTGGACACTGACATACCACGGGAACATCTCGACTGTCAAGTGGTAGAGTGGTGGACACTACCATATCGCTAGAGTCTTTGCATTGGGGTGCGGTAAAGCGGTTATTGCCATATCGCGGGTACCTTCATCCTATCCAGCGGTAGCATAGTATACCGCCACACCGTGAAGACCTATTAACTGTGCAATGGTAGCGTGGTGTAAGATGGAGAGCGTTGACTTGATGAGGTGTAAGCCGTTATGTGAAGTTTGCTAACTTTGAATGAGGCTGTTTGGATTCCTGAGAAGTTTGACAGTTACTAAACAGAGGAAGTTGAACTGAACCGATTGTATAGAGAAAAAATTAATCATTGTTGTTGATATACATTGCAAAGTATGTGGTCATTACAGAAGGTTGGTTAGATGATCGAATGGTATATTTTGTGAGTATCATTGTATGCTAATATGAGAGCATTGTAACAGTTTTATTTTGTGTGAGGTGATCTGAGAAATATTGTTGCTGTAAAATTGACATCTGAAAGGAGAGTCTAGAATTTGTATGTAAATTCATTTACTGTAATACAAGTGATTTTCTTTAGTGTGGTGGGTTTTTCTCCTGTAAGGGTTTACCCACGTAAACCTGGTGTCAATTGTGTTTGAGTTTATTTCTCTATTATGTTATTTCTTGCATGTGCATCTTAATGAACTAAAATTGTAAAATATAAAGGCATATCTTCATTCTCCTCTGAGTTTTGACATTAGGAAAGTTTGTTCCACACTTGAATTTTTCCTAACAAGCCCCACACAATCTGAGACATGCCAATCAAATAGCCATAATCATATATATATTTGAAGTACCCTATAATAGAAACTATCTATACATTGAATCTTACCTAAGAGAACATCATTCGCCAACATATAACTCTATCATAATCTCTATAAATTATGTATCCCAAGAAATGTCGTAATGTTCTATTGTTGCAAGCCTTGCGTTTTGTCATTTTATTTTCTTTCAGAAAATATTGGACAGTAAAAAATAAACAATTGCATTCTTCTCCCTCTCTTTCCAACACTGATCACGGACCATGACTGGTTGAGCCACTGCCTGTATGTGAATAGACCAATAAT
Organism: Sequoiadendron giganteum; assembly: GCA_007115665.2. Taxonomy (NCBI): domain Eukaryota; kingdom Viridiplantae; phylum Streptophyta; class Pinopsida; order Cupressales; family Cupressaceae; genus Sequoiadendron; species Sequoiadendron giganteum. Next base: position 181,818,859 of record CM021102.1, on the reverse strand, counting down.
GATATCACAAGAACATTGCAACTAATACCCATGTCTCTAAAAATCCAATATTTATAGCCCTTGTAGCTCAAGTGGAGGCTCATCCAAATTTTGGCACACAAGATCCATCCTCAACCCATGGGATACAACTTAGGAAAAAGGTTTTTGCACTATGGACCAACAAATTTGGTCCTCAAGGGGGGTAGATCAAGCTCAACATTCCAAGGGGGAACATAATATTCTAACATTGGTCCATTGGCTAGCATAGGGACAACATCAAGAAAGAATCACAATGTTCCAATGAACGGGGGACTCCCTCAACCCCTAATACACTAGTGGAAATCTTCTTCGAATGGAGTGTTCATCACTAGGGGAATTCCAACATACAACAAAAAACACACAATCCTAGCATCACACGTAATTTAACACAAGGGTACACACAAGTAGATCATCTCATATGTCCACCACACCCTTATCCAAAGTTGGGTACCTATTATCTCAAATTAGAGTAATGAGTATAGCATCCACTGGTTTCTCACAACACATATTAATACACTTTCTTAGCCTTCAACAACGCTTATAAAAAGAAAAAACAACCTTAATTTTATTGGAAAACATTTAGACACCTTGGAACACATCAAGACCTCTTAGCACCAACAATGCACAAATGATTTACACTTCATACAGTTACCAACACCCAAGCACATCACTATCACATTGTATTTCCAAGAAGGTATTCCACATAGGGGGAGTAGGGGCTCTACCTAGTAGGGGAAAATATATATCACATTTATCCAAAATCCAGTCTCACATCAACACCTCCATACTCCACAATGTACCACCCTTATCCATCCAAACCAAGCCAATATGCACAAGATATGGGATACGCTTATCCTTGAATAAGCATGGGTACTCATACCCTGAAAGTAAGGATGCCCCTATTTGTGGGATTCGTGCCCCCTCAAGCCCCTTGCACATGGAGGACCCAAAATCTACCTCTTCACAAGAGGGGGGTCAACTCCCTTGGAAAGTACATAAGGAACGACACACAACACAAGGGAACACATAGTCACAAACCCCAACATGACCTTTAGAACTAGTACATACATTACTTGCATAGAATCCATAAGGGGTTACACCATACTTAGAATGCAATATACCACTAAGGGTAGAATCCTTGTTTACAAGTTATTATTCTCAATTCATCTTATAGTTCCATTGCACTAAATTTTAAACATCACCATTATAAAAATAATAATTACCGAGTCTAATTTTCTTCACGCATAGCTATTGCATTTTAATTTACTACTTGAATAACTATGATAACACTTTGGATTTTATTTAGCAATACTAGTCTCCTTCTTAAAACATCAAAACTTTTGAACTAGACAAAATTTTAAACTTCAAGTTATTATCATCAAGCAAGAAAAGAAAGAATTCAATCCATAGCTAAACTTTTCATTTGAAATAATCAACATCAATATTTCCAAATTTTCAAGCATGCTATCAAACACGTGAATAACATTGCATTCAATTCATAACAAAAGGTTACACTTGTCTAAAACCAACAACTCAAATAGATAACTTTCATAATCAATTTGTGACAATAAACAAATACTATCAAATATCTAGAGAAAGCAATATCTTAATAATTAGCCCATGTGATTTTATGGAGGATTTACTATATTGAATTAAATTATAATACCCAACCAAGAAAACATCAAATTATCATGACCCACTTTACTCCAAATAATCGTTAAATAATTGCTCAAGGAAATGACTCTATCTAATTATCATCCATCTCCATTATGAAGCAAGGAAGTTAAATTGATGAACATAAGAAAATTTGATTAACTACCTCAAGAATGAAATTTCCCATAAACAAGACTATGAATTCTTGAAAACCAAAATCAAATGCATATATTTAATCCTTTACCTACTTATAATTTATTAATTTTCTCTAATGGTTCTAATTAATACCTCTTGAATTCAAAAACAAACTCCCATCCACATCTATATTCAACTAAGAATCCATATAAAGAAATACATTGGAGAAGAAAAATTGGAATTACCATCAAGAAATTAATATTTTCATAAACTTAAGTGATTCAAAGAACTTTCCCTCTTAAAGTGAAAACAATGTGCTCCTAACACGGACAAGGAAATAATAATCACAACAACCATGTTAAGAATTTAAGACATTTTAAATCAAAGGATAACATAATATAGCTTTAGGTATTTTAAACAAGTTATAATTAACATACTACTTTTACCTTTTTATTGCAATACTAGGGAGAAAGTCGCGTAATTGATACTATCTTCAACTTTACTGCACAATACCAACAAATCAATATTTACTCGATAATTAAGACATTGCACACAATTGGGACCCTAAGAAAAATAAGTTAACAACCCTAGAGTTCCTAGTTTTGGAACCCCGCTCTAAAACTAAATGTCATTCCCCAAATTTTACACAATAAAACAAACCACAACCACCAAAATTTCTCTTGAATAATACGTATAAACACTAATACTCATCAACTATACATGAACATGGAACATACTAATTATAAGATTAATACTTAATATCCACAATAACATTTATTCTAATAACATTTGTATTAGTATTATGACTACCTCTATTTGTTACCATTTTTCTTTGTATTTACATTTACTAAGATTATTAATATTGACACTAATATGATTATAATAATATTATCTTTAATACTCAATATTAATCTACCACCCTCATAGGTGTTGAATTTACACTCACAATATTTATATTAAAGTTACCCTAGCTTATATTACTAAAGATATTATTATCAAGTTTACTCTTAACATTATTGTTGGTTCTACATACTTTACTAATATTACGAATCCCAAATCATTATTCATGGAATCACTAATATATTTACTATTATAGTTAATAACCTTACCAATTATGTTTTATCATTTACCATTTACTAATCCATTAATCTACACAATAACATATGGTTTAACACTCCCTTCTCACATGATACTTATTAGATTAAAGAAACAATTGATCATACTATCTATTATCAAAATATCACCACTTATGCCAATAATCTATTTAACTTATAATGAATACTACTATAAGTAAACATTGAATATCAATAATCATCTTTATAATCACACCTACTCACACCCATGGTATGTAATCACCTAATATAATGTAATACACTTAATATACATAATAATATTACCAATAATTGAGTATCTTGATCATTGCATACTCATATAGGCAAGGAGTGGAACTCATCTGGCTATCACAAGAAATCACAATAACCATTAGATAGGATTAATCAAGAATATGAACATCTTTGTGGTATAACAACAAGCATCACTCATGTTTATTATCTAACATAAAGGAACATAAACTATAGGACATAAACCATCAATGACTAACAGGATCAACAAGACCACAAGAGATGGGGTCTTATAGTTGCACATCCAAAGAGCTCATGTTGTCACCCACTGGCATCTCCAAACTGCCCTTCAAGCACACCTTATTTTTTCAAATGGATTGGATGATGTGTGAGGGTATGTCGGACATGTTTTTGCTCACATGGAATGTCTTGAAGAAGGTAGGAGCATGCATGTCCTCCATTACTTGTTGGATTGCGCTTATCACAAGGCAACCTAATTCATCCCTTAGTTGTGGCCATGGAATTTAGTTTATATTCCATATCAACCTCTAGTAGTGAGGGACTCCCACGTGGCCTAGAACCATTCCACAACATAAGAGACTTGCAAAAAGTGTGGGTTTTATGAGAGTTGGCCTTTGCATCATGCTTGAGACTACTCACGTAGGCAAGGAATGGAACTCATCTGGCTATCACAAGAAATCACAATAACCATTAGATAGGATTAATCAAGAATATGAACATCTTTGTGGTATAACAACAAGCATCACTCATGTGTATTATCTAACATAAAGGAACATAAACTATAGGACATAAACCATTAATGACTAACAAGATCAACAAGACCACAAGAGATGGGGTCTTATAGTTGCACATCCAAAGAGCTCACATTGTCACCCACTGGCATCTCCAAACTGCCCTTCAAGCACACCTTATTTTTTCAAATGGATTTGATGATGTGTGAGGGTATGTTGGACATGTTTTTGCTCACATGGACTGTCTTGAAGGTAGGAGCATACATGTCTTCCATTACTTGTCGGATTGCGCTTATCACAAGGAAACCTAATTCATCCCTTGGTCATGGCCATGGCATTTAGTTTATATTCCATATCAACCTCTAGTGGTGAGGGACTCCCACGTGGCCTAGAACCATTCCACAACATAAGAGACCAAGTGTGGGTTTTATGAGATTTGGCCTTTGCGTCACCCTTGAGACGACACAAAATTTCACATTAGATATTTGTTTGATTTATATATGAGCATTATTTTCATGAAAATCAGCAAGTTGAAGCACGTTAAGGTCAATCTTAAATTGTCCCTTCATAATGGGTGTATAAGCTTTGCTCGATATACTTTTGGTTACTAGGTGTGAACTATGGAATTTTTCTTACTTAGAAGACTATTTTTTAATGGCTTAGCCTTCTATGAATGCACATAGGCCACAAACCAACAACTATTGGCTCGAGTTCCATCAATACTCAAATTGAATATCATAACAAGCTATGTTGACTTCATCTCCATTCAAAGCCACCATCAACACAAGATTATGACCTAGGAATCTATTCATTTGCACCAATTTCTAATTCAGTGGTGAGAATCTTCCACCATAGGCTTGAAATGCATGCACATTGACCATGAAGAACAAATCCTCCATGCATCCAATTTCCATGCTCCAAATAATCAATCTCCTCCCTTTGGAGGCACCATCACTAGGGGACCTATTTATACATTTGATGCTTTAGAGATTGAAAGGTTTGGCATCCTCCCCAAAGTATGTCATTATGTTGAGTTCTATGATAAATCCAACTCTATAATCTCCTAGGGGTATCCCATATCTAAGTCCCAAATACTCAGCTATAGCTTCATCATTCTGGAATGTGTCTAAACTAGGTGGATCTCATTGGTTCCAATTGATAAGTTGGGGGTATATAAGTGAAAGTTTGTCATTGGAATTTGAAGGATCAAAAGAAATATGGGATATTGTGCAAATGTTATGAGATCATGGAATAGGTCAGTAATATATTTGAAAGAGTCATTGTCGGTATCCTCATTAGATGACTTACCTACAAAAGGAGTTTTATCTATATCTACCAGTGTACTTTTGATAGTTGAAGACACGGTATTGAGTTTCACAAATCTAAGTCTTGTATATTGTGGTTTGACAAGTATTATAATATGTTACACCATCCATTTATTTTGTGCACCAAGTCTACTATGTCCATCATATCCCATGTGTTCCATTATCGAGAACTCTTTAGTGTACTTTTCTACTAGTAATGTGATACTATCTTCTTTGTCATTATATATCCACTCAGATTTATCATCATTTGCAGATTCTTTATCCAGCTCCCCCCATTTGGAAAAAGTAGTTGGGTTGTATTTGATTATCACGGTTGATGTTTCTTGAGATTTACCTAGTTTACCATATGATCTAGGTGATGATAGAAGATGACCTACATAGAAAGACTGTGTCATATCATACTCTCTGCACCCTTTTTCTTCAATTTGAATCTTAACCTTTGGAGTAACCGTGGACTGGGTAGATGTTTGAGTTAGTTCCAAATGGTCTATGTAGGATTTGGAGGAGGATGCTTTAATGTTTTTTTGGAACATGAAATGTGGTGGATCCTCTCAATTTTCTACAGTATTTGAAAGTATCTAGATCTGCTAGAATGGTTACTTCATTTACCTCATGATAGAACTTGAGACACTTATGAAAAGTAAAGGGTATAGCCTACATGGAATGAATCCATGGGCAACTAAGAATTAAATTGTATGGGAGTTCTAGATCCAATACCTGGTATACTATATCTTGGAATGTTGGCTCCACTCTAATTGAAAGAGTAATTATCCCTTTGGAGGGTCATTCAACATCATCATAAGCTTTGATTAGTATCTTCTTGGTTAAATCTATAACTTCCTCAAAGTATCCTAGTATTTTGACTAGTTTTAAAGTGTAGATATTCAAACCAGCACTGTAACGCCCCGATGTGGAACCCAAGGAACGACACGTCACAAAATCTATACAACCAAACTAATTTTTTTTTTTAAACATTTAATAACAACATGTGATAATAACCTAACATGAACATTCTAGGATTCCACAACTACCCTACTAAAGTAAAACAATAAACACAACACATCAAGAACTATATAAATCAAAACAAGTGAATAGTCATATCCAAAAACATTACTTCAAGAGTTACATTACAATAAGTAAGATTGTGACAAATCTCAGAAAATTACAAGTATTAATACAATGAAACCTCATGCAACATCGTGAGTGAATACAATAAGAATAAGAACAAGAATAGATGATGACCACGTCCATAAACTTGTCCATAGAACCAATCTCCGTGAACAATGTGTATCCAGGATCCTACCAAGAACAAACATGTCTCGAACAATATCACCTATAGGGGACCCAATGGAAGATGTGGCGCATTCCTCCCAACCGTGTGGAACTCGAAATCCTACCCCCCTGTGCTAGGAGATAGAACAAGTCCTCAAGTCAAAACAGACAACACGAAGAAACATCACACAATACATGGTCAACATACATGACATCAGAATGATAAGATAACTGACATACTCCCAAAGGCGACTCACAATCACAAGTGACTCAACAAAAGAGAACTAATATGTGTACAAGGACAGGAGTGTCATCACACAAGCTCGACATGGGTTACCCAATGGTATCTTCATAGGTTACCAACCCCCTCACTTGGTTAAACCCTGGCAACCTCAACCGATCCTCGGCCCCCACTCTCACTCATGCAGGATCAACATACCTTTCGAAGGGACAAGACATTTGATCTTCGCCATTCCAGGCCTTCCCACTCATCCCAAGCCCAAATGAGCAATTGAGTCTTGAGTGAGGCTAACATTATCTGAATGGTTAAATATAACTACCCAAACCCCTAAAAAGCTTATTATAGTTATCACTTGATTAACACACTTCCAAGAGGTTACCCCTGCAACCACTTTCGAGTCTAGCCCCTAACGGAAACCACTCCTCCTAAGGTACAACTTCTCAAAATGACAAGACCACAAAGCCAACATGCATGCACAAGAGAACTTATCTCCACATAGACCCAACATAGCCAAAATCATACCATGACATTAATTTAACTCAACAACATTATTAAACATGCATGGCAATTCTTTCACGAACAAACACAACTCCACTCCATGGAATTCAAAATGTTTGATAGTAAATTCACAAGAACACTAAACGTGCATGGCTCACATATTCACATTAGATACAATGCGAGAACAACCATAATGCTCTATCCATGATTCCAAAAAAACACCACTAGTTAAAGCCTCTGGAAGACGATACTCTAAATAATATATTTCAATGCATGAAATAAGAATAGACTCAAAATAGAGATACCATTTAAACATAACATAATTAAAAAAAATCATTCAAAATTCCCAAACATACTAGTCTTATTCAATAAATTTAAGTTCACTTGAATGAGAAGACAAAAGATTCTTCTATAATATGATGTTTTGAATTCTGAATCCTTCTTATGATAATAATAAGAATTCAAGACCTTATTAATCAAGGATATAAATTTATTGCAAATATATAATTAAGACAACTCTTCACTTTAGTCTTATCAATTATAACATTTAATGAGAAGTCTCATTGATGACTTAAAATCATACATGTCTCATTTAAATACTTTATACACTCATTGATCAAAAGACAATATTTAACTCACCAATCTACAATTGGTAAATTTGAGCATTTAGAGTTCCAATAATTAAAATCATATCTATTCATTATAATGTTAAAGGCAATTCATCATCCCAAATCTATCGTCTCCTATGTGATATAATTTATATGTCGTTAAATAGTAAAAATGAACTTAATTAAAATATATAAATATCCAAGCATCAATGTTATAAATTGAAAATTAACTGAGTATAAACTAAATTACTAAATAAACATATTTGTTTGTTATCAATATTAACTACATATACATTTTAGATACTATACGCTTTATGTTCGAAAATAGTAATATTACAAAGAGACTTTCATTCTTTTCCCATGTAAGTACTTTTATTTCTAATAATCACAAGAAATTATAATATTAGAATTAGAATTTGTTATGACACTATTAGCTACATTGTCGAAGAAATTAATCACAACTCTTGTCACCTAAGTAAGAAATCAACACTTATACATTTCTTACGTATTCCACTCATCCTAACTAATATTAAGAGATAAGTATTAAGAAGGACTACGACCAAGACAGTCAATAGACAAATACTCAACCAGAATACATGAGTCAACTACACCAAAACTGCATACATTCAATATCACGTGGTATAGTTTTCAACACAATTTCCGACAGTTTCATGCAATATGAAAAATTTCCTTACCCATTTGTTCCCACCGACAGGATACAAACCACCGCCCTTACTAAGAGTTATCTACATCTATAAAAAGAATGTGCATTCGGGGAAGTTGGTGAACACTTCCCCTTCCATTAACATGCATGAAGAGGCTTCATAATCCCTGGTGGAGAAACTAAGCAACATTAAGAGACTATGTAAAGAAAAGATCTAAGAGTGGAGGTCGAGATTCAAACCATACCATACGAAACTCACAAGCAAAGTGTAACCAGACATAATAGAGATACATAAGGAAACTGACAGTCAGAGGAAAAGATACTCCACATATGTGAGTAATCCACAATGTACAAGATGAACATGGCCGGTACTCATGCAAATGCGAGCTTGCCTGAAGTTAACAATTTTAAATGAATATTTTGTTGACTATTCATAGGTTTCCATACGATTTTATTAAGAGAACAAGGATGATGGCCAAATGATTACCAGTGAACCCTCCCACAAGGATTCACCATCCACACAAAAAATAGGAAAGAAAAATAAATTACAGGACAACAATCGACGCATGCAATAGGCTGCCCCCTACGTGTTTAGCAGAGCACTAACACAATACAACCGCCCTCAGGTACAACAAGCAATGAAAGTGTAGATCGACATATTACAAGCAAAAGATGGATAAACACAACAAGAAACACAACACTAATTACTCAGTCGTTCGAGCATTAGTGTGAACCGGTAAATCAACAGAGAAATATTTCCAGATGCCTAAGTATGACCAAAGGATAGCAGTTAGGGGCGAACATACTTCACAAATGACTAGAAAAGTCTAACCGCGAATCTCCCATGTTTTGAATAACTTGTACAACAATACTCATCTGGATTCACTAGACGAAAAGAATAGGTAAGAATGACAAGAAAATACAGAAGGTTCTAAGCGAAAAATTAACATAAGAAGGTTCCTTTTTAAATCTTTTTACTACTCAGAGATTTCAATGGTCAAGGGAGAAGTATCATCGATTACATGCAGTAGTAATAATCAAAGTCTAGGCAACAAAAATTACACTGAAAGCCCTACGCACAGAGAGAGAGAAACTACAAAATTCGCGTCCAAGGGCATATGTAATTTTCTCTACAAGAAATGCGAAATTAACCAGAATTATGTCGCTTCCCCAAGAAATGAAAATATCAATGTAGAACCACATAAACATAAGGTGGAGATGTATATATATGTAAGTCAGATCTCAATACTTCCCAAGAATTATCTATTTAAAAGGGGAAAAGTTAAAAGACAAGAAGAAACGGTTTTACCAAGAATGCATGCATTAAGCATGCACGCAAACAGCCACTACCTTATGCGTACTACCAATAAGAGACACTAAACAGGTGCATGCATTTAAAATCACACCAATGACATGCATTGATAATTTTGTATTGGGATGGTGCATGCATATGGTAAAAACATCTATTGAAACTAAATACAGATACAAGATGACTTAATACATGTATAAGATTGAATAGTAAACATTTTTCAGGAATAAGAGTTTTATTTAATCCTAGGACCGATAAAGGGAATTCTAACCTTTTTAATAAAGATTTAATGCAAAACGGTACAAATTAAATTCATGTAGATGTTCGTTTCACAGATAATTTCTTTTCAATTTATTCCAATTTTGCTAACGATATTCTTGTTTCTTTGTTTATACATATTTTGAACAAATTGACATGAAATTCAACAACAATTATAGCGACTAACAATTTCTAAATTCTCAAAAGACAATAATACCAGAGAGAAGAACCTGGCAATCTTCTTCAAAAATCGACGTGTGACGAAGCTAAGCACAGATCTTCAAACCTGGTATCCCTTTTATCCGAGAACAAACCTCCAAATTTACAATCCTCCAAGTCTTCGACCAAAAATATAAAAATACAAAAATACAACTTTTTCCAAAAACTATCATGCAAAAAGAATTGTCCCTCGAATTTTCATTCATTTCCTTTTTAATGCAATTTTTTCTCAAACTCAACTTCTGATTGCATGTAAATAATCAACTAGTTCAATTTTTCCAACATCTTGTTCAAAAAATGATATTTTGCAAATTAAATCACAACTAACTATTTTAGTTTTCGAAAATATCATAATTGTGCATTCAAAATAATTATATCTAATTTATCTCACAATAATATCCTATTTCGATGATCTTTTAATAAATTAAATTTTCCAACATTTAAAATAAACTTTTTAAATTTAAATAAATCAATCATAACCATTAATCAATTGATGCAATTAATCCTATTTAAATTCAATACTTATAAATTAAATCATTAAATTAATCTAAACATAACATCATGAAAACATGGCAGCATAACATGATGTGACGACCAACGAGTAAAACAACAAGACGAACGGGTAACAAAATAATACTCTTTCTTTCTAGAACGATGGTTCATGATAGAGGACAAGTCTATCTCCCTTCAATGATTTCCATTGGGCCATGGAACACTCAGACCTGACGAAATAGGTGGAGTCGATGGTTGTACCTGAAATTTGCATCACACTGCACGATCAACAATAACAACATATATATATATATAATAGTAGACACACCGTGAAGAAGAATCATGGCATAGCAGGGAACTCATGGATGAGTACTACTAAATCGTCTCCTTCACCGAACTGACATAAGCATAACATCTAACATCATAGTACCATCATTAATACTCAAGAATAATGAATACCATCATAATAATTACAAAACAACATATACCATCATAATTTATGTTCTTATGAAAGTAAACAAAACATCATAAGTAAAGTGTATCATCAACAAAGTATCACAACTGGTCATGTAAACCATGACATAAAGCATTAAAGTAACATAGTCTCAAACATCTAACTGGTAAGAGTGACTCAAAACAACTAAAATAGAAATGTCATCAGGAGTGTCACTACAAGCAGCACCATCTATTAGGACATGTTTTATGTGGTGCTTGTGGATAAATATTTCCAAGAGAAAGGCATCATTATGAATAGGCGAATGGCATGTCATGTCTATCCGGAAAAGTCAAATGATGTGAAGAGGTAATATGACCAACCATAGCTTGAAACTAGTCTGTATTAAGATCTATTAGTACCAATGAATCCCTGAGAGCTTTATATAATATATCCTTGTGCATCGGTTATATGTGCAAAAGCTCAAGAATAGATATTTGTGTTGGTGTTTTATTTAGTTGATTCATTAGATTGCATTGTGGGGTAATAGTGTTTTGAGACATGGCTCCTTGTAGAATTATTTTTCCTTTGTATGTTGTAATGTTACACTCTAGATTGGTATTATTTATAGTGATCATTGATACATGGTTGTCAACTTCCTCTATATGGTTTACTGTATAATCATAGTTAAAAATTGTATAATTGGTAATTTTCCTAAGGTACCACCTTGGGCATTTTTGTTTTCATGATTGTGTAAGGGATCCTTAAAGATCACATGGTCACTATTTGATGAATTTTGTTGGGTTTCAATACCAATATCTCCTTTGTCTATCAAGTCATGAATAAGGTGTTTCAATTTGAAATAGTTGGGAGTTTTGTGTCCTTTTACCCTATGGTAATCATAGAAATTGGTGTCTTTCCACCATGATGGTTTGACTTGTGGTTCAAATTGAATGATTTTTGGAAGTGACAACATTTTCTTGGATTAGTTCATAAAGCACAAACTCGATGGTTTCTCCTAAAAGAATGAATATCTGTTGTGGGTTTTGTTGAGTCTTGGAGGTGCTCAGTGTGTGTTATTCTGTGTATTTCATGATGTTTGGATAGTGTTTAGTGTTTGAATGCATAATGTGGTTTGAGTGGTTTGATATATTTTGCATTGACAACACCATCATTGACGATATTTGTATTCTTATTCTAAATGTGGGACTTTTCATTTGAAGAGTTTGAATAGGTTTTATTTTCTTTGAAGATTTTAATAAGTACTTTGGAAATTATGGATTTCTCAATAGTAATGCCTTTTTTAATGACTTCATCATAGAAATTAGAACATAGAATTTTTAAGTGAAATCCTAATTCAGTGTTCATGTTTTGAATGAAAATCTCAACCAATTCATTTTACAGAATGTGGCATGGGCTTTTACTGGCTAAGTTTCGCCACCTTTGTAAGAAGGAAAAAAATGTTTCTCCATCATTCTATTTAGTTGTGCATACGTCTGTCATTATTGTTTCATGGTCCATGTTATATGAAAAATGTGAGACAAACTTATCAACTATTTCATTAAAGGTCCTTGTGCCAACAGGGAGTCTAGAAAATGAATTCATGGCTTTCCCTCCTAGGCTTCTTGGGAAGAGGCACATTAGATAAGTATCATTATGCATTACCTCTAAACAAGCTACATAAAATTATTGTATGTGATCATGAGTGTCTCCCTTTCCTTTTTATTTATCGAATTTAGGTATTTTGAAGTGATGTGGAAAGGGTGGCATATATAAAGTACTATTGAATTGGTAGGGGCATATGTCTTCAACTACATAGCTCTTTCTTTGTGGCTCCATATGGATGTTTTCCATTTTTTGTTGAAAGGTTTGAATTTGCAAAGCTAGATTGTTGGAATCTATTGTGTTGTAAGTAGATATGGGCTATGATGATTACCGACCTTGGAGGTATTTTTATGATGATGAATGTTGATTACCATATGGAGGGTTTTGGGTGTTCTAAGAATGATTGGATGGGTTAGTATATTGATGTGTATGTTTTTGGTATCATTGATGGAGGTTTTTTGTAGATGTAAGTAGTTAGGGGGATTCATATATTTTTCTAACGTCATGGTGTTTTGAGTGGAGTAGGTATCATGTATGTTGTAGTTAGGATTGAAGTTGGGGGCTTGTGGAGGTTGTGTCATGGAGTTGGTGATGTATTGAGTAGGTGGTATATTGATGGGTTTACATGCATGCTTGTTATTAGATGGGAGATGTTAGGATTTTTAGGTGGAGGTTGATGTGGTGGTGATTGTGAAGGATTAAGTGATTGTGTATGTAGATTATTTGTCAATATGGAGGCAATATATTGACCAGATGCAAGGTTGGTGATGTGCATGGAGAATGTGGGAGCCTGAGTGTGGATGGGTGGTACTGTTACCTATGTGGAACTGGTAGGAATGTTAGTTTATGGAATGTTTGCTAGAATTTGTGAAGAATTAGCGGGTGGATTGTTAGGTGTTTGAGTAGTGATATTTTGGTTTGGTCATAGTGAAGGTGGTATGTTATTATCAGAATTGATTTCCCCCAAGGTCAAGGATGGAATACCATTAGTGACATTTTAGATACATGTTATATAGAAAGTGGCTAGCAATATAGCCCCTTGTTGGGAAAGCAATAAAAAGAATTGATCTAGGTTAGCTACTAGAACTATTTTTATTAGTTTCATTTCATGAGCATGTTGTTGTGCCTTAGCTAACTCTTCGGGTGTTACATCCCATACAAACCCATCGATGTTTGGACTATTGTTAGGAATCAATGGGAGTGGTGCTTCGACACCCCTTGGATCATACTTGTTTGGGTTTTCATTATTGTTTTCCTGAAATGGATTTAAGAATATGTTTGTCATGTTTAGATCAAGGTTCTACATTTTGTTCTTGAGTTGAGACCTAGTTTGCACTAGCATATGAGATATGTTATGACCTTATGAGTTTGGATGATATGTTAAAGTTGAATTTTTCATTTCGAAATTGAGCTTTAGAAAAAGACACACTAATTATATTTTCAACCAAATTTTTTACGTGGATGATCGTTGGATGGGGTATAGGATAAGAAACCTAAAAAAGATAGTAGTTGACTATATCTCATTTTTTATTCCAGTGTTTTTGACGATAGTCCTTGCTTCTCCTAGACTAATGATTCCAAGAGAAGGAAGATAATAAGGAACTTATAAACTTAGGAGTATATTGGTGACTAATAATCAAACTTGTTCATAAAGATATTGATCTGAATTTAACAACTTACTTGAGAATGATAGATTTTCAAGAAAAATGGCTAAACTAGGGGATATTGATAAGGGCTCTAAAAGACTATCTCCAATTTTGGTTTGATAAATGATGAGCTATATTTACTATTATGGATGAAGTTGTTGCTTGGTTCAAAAACTAAAGGAATTTGTTTCTAAGAAAGCCCAAGATAAAAGGATGATATCTAGATGAAGATGAAAAATCTTAGTTTGTTGATTTGGAAGACTGGTTGTGACTTACAGGTCTGTCTAATACAATTCTTTGATCCTATGATGACTGACTAGCGAAATTTTGAATCTAGAAATTTTGGGTATTCTAGAGAAATTTAAACTAATAGTCAAAAGAGTTGTTTTAGCCTATCAAAAGCATGGCACTATAATTAATAGAAGCATCTTGATTTTTCAAAATAACAGGTTTATGGACAAATGCATCATTGTATTGTGCTTGCAAGATTTGACAGAAAATTGTTTTGAGACAAAAGCGTTGATTTTCACAGATGCGTCAATTTGTAAACAAATGCACCGAGATGAAAACTTAGATGCATCGAGATGAAAACAAAAGCAGTGTAGAATGACAATCAAAAGTGTGGCTTTGACTAAGAAATAGAATTTCACTAGTTTGACTTATAATTCGTCTAAGGCTTTGAAATTTCTAACTCTTTGAAGACTAATTTTGTATTTTTCTAATATGGCAAGTGATAAAAACAAACAAAGGACACTATATAGGATTGACTCTGAGGAAATTGTGGATAGATTTTGCAAGTCTTCTTCAACAATATTATGCTAATTGGTGTCACAAGTAGTTTAAAAATAAATACACACCATAGATACCCTAATTTTCCTAACATATAATTTTGATAAATACTAATTTTTAGATGGAATTCAAACACAAAAAAAATAGGCACAACAGATATTACTCCAAAATATGAAGAGAAATCCAGAATATACATATAATATATTGACTACAATTCAAACAATGACTCAAAATAATTTACAATTGCTTCCATAGATCAAATAGTAATAGTACCACTTTCTTACAAAATCTTTAAATCTTTGATGCAATACCTTAATAAGAAATTCCCTCCAGAACCAAAGGGGTTTCATTCTTTGATCCTAGTGAGCACTGGGTTTTTGTCCAATGAACACAACTCCCACTGGTTTTTGTCCATAAAAGGAAATAGAACACAAGTGTCCCAAATTTATAAGAACTTGATGCCCTTAAATGAATTGGTTTCCCTACATTTATATGCTAATATTCCTCTTAAGGAATAGGTCATCCTTGAGCCCTATTGGTGCCAAAGTCATAATTTGAATTCCCATGTGCTACATTAGGTCATCCTTAAGGCCAATGTAGATTCATTTGGAATAAGCATGCCTTTTTTTTGACCCATCCATGCGCTTTCCCTACTAATTCTAGATTCATAAAACCTCGTTATTACTTTTGCTTGATCTCCCAGTGTCTCATCCTTCAAGCCTATAGGGGTGGGTGTCAGTTGACTAGCACAGTCACCTTTTGTTAGTGATATCTTTTTGCTTCTCAACCATCCCTTCTCAATTTTTTAATATAATGTACAAGTAACATCATGGGTGTTATGTTCTAAACCACACACCTGAACATGCTCCTACGGAGGAATGTAGAGGGATTCCCAGAATTGACTTTGTCATGGCATAGTGAGCCTAAACTAACGATCTTTTGATGGTGATATATTTTTGGTAGATGATCCTATTCTCATGATCTCTGGATATATTATGGGGCATTCATTACAAATTATATGTCCCAAACCGTAGACTAATATGAGCTCCTATGAAGGAATGTAGTAGATTTCTCAAATTCTACTCTATAACTATTTTTCCAGAAAATGGGACATTACAAACCCTCCCTTCCCAAAATTTCTTATCCCAAAGCAATGCAAATTTTGATGCTCTAGGATTTTAGGTCTTTCCCAGGTAGCATCTTCAATTGGAAATTCCTTCCAATGGATAGGATATTCAATTATATTCCTATTCCTTGGATTCTTGACCCTAATATAAATCAGAGCTTCCAAAATAAGGATGAGTTTCCCTTCATCATCAAGGGGTGGTAACTTAGTATCAGGAGATATATTCAATCCAAAAAACTTCTTCAGACATGAAACATGAAAAACATTATGGATTTTATTGTCTACCAGAAGTTTCACCTCATAAGCAACTTCTCTAGTCTTTCAGATTATCTTGTACGGTTCATAAAACTTAGGCCTGAGCTTCTTTGCTCCTCCTTTCTTGATGGATGCTTGTCTATATGGCCACAACCTGATAAAAACCATATACCCTAACTTAAATCATCTTTCTAAGTGATTTGTATTCACAAACATATTTTGGTGGTTTTGAGCAACTTGTAGATGATCCTTGAGATTTCTTAAGATGTTTTGATCTTGATTAAACAAATTAGTTGTTTATGAAACTCTACTATCAGTGAGGACCAATTCTATAAAGGTTAATGCATCATATCCATAAAGTTCTTTCAATTGGAACATACCAATGTACATGTGATGAGTTATGTTGTAACAATATTCTCCCAAATGCAACCATTTGATCCAAGCCACTTGCTGACTGGTGACATAATTCCTCTAGTATCCTTCTAACCACTTCCCATTATTTTCTAGATGATAACTTGTGCTAGGGCTGAATTTGGTGCCTACCATATGGAATAAATCCTTCCAAAAAGTGTTGAGGAAATGACTATCTCTATCACTAACAATGTTCTTAGGTAACCCATGCAACTGGAAAACTTCCTTGAATAACAATTATACAACTTTCAGAGCTTTTTGATCAATGGAGATGACAAAGAAATGAGAATACTTGTTTAATCTATCCACTACAACAAATTTATAGTCATTTCCTTTCACTTTGGGTAATCTGGTGATGAAATCCACGGAGATACTTTCCCATTTGTGCTTTGGAATGGGAAGAGGATGTAATCTGGTTTGAAAATCTTGTCCCCCTTGTTATACTCACATTTGATAAATTCTTAGATGTGTGAGAGAAAATTATCCTTAAGTCCCTCCAAGAAAATCTTTCCATGATCTTCTGATAAGTTTTGTAGAATCTGGGATACCCCGTTGCTAGTGCATTATGATAAGTCTCTAATATCTTCTCCTTTATCTTAGATCTTGAAACCAAGAACACCTTATTTTTGAACAATATCAGGCCTTCTTGCACCACATATCGGTCATGCTTCTCTACACCTTCCCAAATACTAGTAGAAAAATCATCCTTAGCATACTCCTCCATGATGGAATCCTTCTAATCAGTTGATGTGATGAACACATGGCACAATGTAGGTCTCCTAGAGAGTGCATTTGCCATGGTATTCTTCTTTCCTTTGATATATTCAATATCAAAATCATATGCGTGTAGTTTCTTGACCCATTTTCACTACCTATCATTCAATTTTTTTTGGCTCAAGATTAATTTAATATTGTTATGGTTTGTCTTGACCATAAATCTTTCGCACACCAAGTATTGCTGAAATTTCTCCAAAGCATGCATTATAGCTAGCATCTCCTTATCATATATGGGATATCATTTTTCATTTTCTCTCAATTTACTACTTTGAAATTATATGGCATGTCCCCTTTAAGAGAGAAAAACTCCAATCCCTTCGTCGGAAGCATCACATTCTACAACAAAAGAAAGTGAAAAATTAGGAATTGCAAGAACCGAACAAGAGCTCATTACCTCTTTCAAATTATCAAAGGTCTTGTGTGCTTCGAATATCCATTCAAAGGATATTGATTTAGTCAAACTGGTGAGAGGTATCATATATAGAGAGAATACTTTGAGAAACCTCTGGTAATAGCTACACAATCTAATGAAACCTCTTAGTTGAGACATGTTTGTAGGAGGTGTCAAATCTAGAATGGCTTGAATCTTTTTTTGATCAGCCTAAACTCCTTTAGAACTTATGACATGTTCCAAATAAAATATCTCTATTTACCCAAACTCACATTCGGATATCTTTGCAAAGAGGGATTGTTGCTCAAGAATTCCCAAGACAATATCCAAATGCTTCAAATGTTCTTCCCATGTTTTGCTATAGATCAGAATATCATCAAAGAAAACCAACACAAACTTCCTCAAGTGCTTACCAAAAATATGATTCATGCATAATTAGAAAGTTTCCAAAGAATTAGTGAGACCAAAGAGTGTAACCAAGAACTCATAATTCCCATAGTGACACTGGACAATAGTCTTTTGAACATCTTCTTCCCTCATTCGGATCTGGTAGTATCTAGACCTTAAATTTAATCATTAAAAATTAAACCACACCATGTATTTCATCAATCAACTCATCTATTCATGGTATGGGGTACCGGTTCTTAATGGTCTTCTTGTTTAATGCTCGGTACTCTATGCACATTCACAAAGTGCCATCCTTCTTCTTTACCAACACCACAGACAATGCAAATGGGCTAGAGATTGGTTTGATGTAGCCCATATCCGGAAGCTCCTTTATTGCTTTCTATATCTCTTATACATCTGGGGATGGAAATAAGGAGTGGTCATAATCAACTTTGATCTTGGTTCAAGCTCTATGATATGATGGAAACCTCTATCTAGTGGTAGTTTGGGAGGCATTTCACTAAAAACCAAACTACACTTATCCAACATATTTTGTATATCAATATGAACTTGACCATTCTTACCTTCAGAAGAGTCCTTTGAAATCACCAAACAACTAGCAGACCAGGCAACTTGGTTCTTCTAGAAGATCATTTCCATCCTCCTAGTTGACACTACTTGTTAACCTCCATTAGTCATTCCCTTTAGAACCACATCCTTCCCATTTAATCTGAACTTGAGATCCATCATTTAGTAGTTTGTAGTGTACTTACCTAATTAATGTAATCACTGCACACCCAAAATCACATCAATTTCACCCAAACCAATAACATAGAATTAATCACAAACCTTATGATATCCAAATGTTATTTCCAGCTTTTGGACTTTCTCCTTGTAGGGTAAGTTATACCCATCCACCACAATTACATTGAAACCTTCAAAATTCTCTGCATCCATCCTTCTTCTCCTCACAAGTCCTTCATCAATGAATTTTTTGAGTAGCTCCTCCACCAATCAGGGAAATCACTTTTTGTCCTAGTTAAACATGGTGGTGCAACTAGTTAAATGCCCTGTATGCTATTATAGTGAAAGTTTGAAGCATGTTTTTGGGTTTGTTCGTGGACTAAAAGAAAATTGAATGTTATTTTCAAATTCCTTCTTGATACTTTTTAGCATACATTAAACTGGAAAGAAGTTATTTTTGGATTCAACCTTCAAAATAATGTTGTGGTTGATTCGATGAGACAAACCATTTTGCTTAACATATGGAAAAGTAGATGTTTATCAATTTTCGCAAACATAATTTTCATCGGGAAGGGGAAATGTAAAATTTTTTCTTTGATATCATTTTCCAAATTGTCTTTTTATACTCTCAATTGCAAGGGGTCCCAAAAGAGAACATGAATATTAACAATCTCTTGGACAAGATAGAGTTTTAATTTTTGTAGTTAAATGAAAAATATACCTTGTGCTTCAAACAACTTTAATGTATGGTAAAATTTAGAATCTAAGACAACGTCTTTGTGATGTATAGGGTCTCTTCTTCTTCCCCAAGATTGTTATGGGGTTTATAAGACTGTTGGTATTATTTTAATTGATTTTATTTGTGTGGATGTCTATTGGTTGCCTATTTATATGTAATTTTATTGTATTATTTCAATTAAAAAAGCTAGGGTTTCATAAGTTAATTTATATTTGAATGTTTGAGAGATTCTAGGAAATTTTTAATCTTTGATTAAATAGTGATATATTTGAGCATGGGAGTAGTCTATAGAGAGTTAGTGAAATGTTGAGCACAATTATGGCATGTACAAGAGCGTAGTGGATCCATTTGCATATTTTTGAAAAACCTCTATTTGCCCCAAATTTTATTTTTTACATCTAGGCATTTTATCAATGAAAATCAGGATGGGTTTAGCCAAAATTATCATTATTGAAAAGGGATTACGAAGATGTTAATTTTTTCTTTTCATGTACTTTTTCTTTTTAGAATAAAAATATATTTCATTAGTCATTCTGTCAGTTCACCCTTATAATGTGAGTTCACAAATTTTGGTAACAATTCTACTCTAGTGAATGACTAGTTTACCCCTACCAAAGGGGTCAAAGAGAGAATTCAATTTTTAAATATATTTTTCTAATTTTTGTCATCTTTTTATTTTTAAAGGGGAACTGTTATTATTTTAGGATTTTTAGATGCTAAAAATGTGACACAATAGGATCCTTGAATTTGATGGAATGATGCATGGGATAAATCTAGCTCATAGGGGTTTTGGATAATCTTTTCGTTATAGACCAAAGTATTTTAGAGCATATTTTCTTGGGTAAGGTAGCTAATATTCCCCTAATTACCTCATCTTTCTATATTTTCTCTAACATCCTCACTCGTTATGAAAATAAGAAAAATAGTTTTTTATTTCTAAGGGTCCAAGGTGAGTGGACGATCACCTTATATGATGTTTATGACATCATAATTTTCCTTGTTAATAAGTGACTCAAAAGGATCTATGAATAATCTTAAATTAATTCCAAGACCATTATCATGGCTCGAATAACTATAATAACACTTTCATAGTCTTCAATAAACTAGAGCACCTCCCAATTACTTGTGATAACACAAGTATCATCCATCCATGTTTTATTGATGTCGTAAAAAATCCAACAGTGGCATAAAGTACTCTTGAAAAAATAGAATCTATGGTATCCATACTTATGTCCAACCTTTTACAATTTATACTATGTATTTAAAAATATATGAAAAACATACAAGTTAAAGTATAAAGGATAACTCACACAACAGATCACCATATTTTTTAATGTTACACTTCATACATTATATAGTGTAGTTATTGTGGTAATCTAGGTAGCACCCTTGAGGATCACACTATTATTGGTCATATTTTAATATATTTTACACCTTCTATTCATACCACCTAACCATCAAGATATAATGAGTTACAAGGAAATGGTTCATTTATAATAAGTCTAAAAAATTATGACATGTACTATGTGTGTGTGTACCATTAGCAACTTTGATAGATATGAAATAATGACTAGACAAGAGAGTAGTTCAAATAGTGACTTCACCTAGATCCACATCTAGATATTTATACACCAAGTTTCACCCTAGGCCCTAGATTAGTGATATCAAAGTGATTCATCTTGCTATTGCATGACCTATCAAATGTGATTAAAGTATTTGAGCCTAGAAATTAAAAATTAAGAGCCATCAAACTACCTATCAATTAATTTAAAAAGGGACAAACTAATGCAAGATGATATACACATAATAATCAAGAATGAAATTATAAAAGCACTTATGGACTATTAGAAATTAATGTTCAACCAATTTTCATAGAACTTCGTCAAGATTCTCATCTAGAGAGTTGCCATCAAGTTTCAATCTAGGCCTTAGATTATTGATATCAGAGTATTGCATCTTATTTGTATGGCCTATCATTGTGATTAGAGTAGCTAAGTCTAGGTATCAAACTTTGAGATCCATCCTAATACTATATATTCAATTCAAAATCACAAAACTAATGTAAGAGGAGATACACATTATGATCAAGAATAAAACTATCTAGAATCACTCATGGACCATTATAAATTGATGTTCAAATAGTTCGTATAAGTCCTTAAATGGATGGTTTTATCAATTTCATCATCAAGAAAATATTTTTTATGGTCAACTTCCCCAGGTTTTCAAGTAAACCTAGATGTTCCTATGCTTGAGGGAAAGATTAATGTAGATATAAAAGTTAGCTAGTTAGATTAATTATAAATATATTTCTCCATGAATATTTTTTTTGATGAAGAAAAGATCAATATTGCACTCTTAAAAGTATATTCACTCACCATGAATTGATAGAAATCCCATGTTCTTGGGAGAAATACTAGACAAATGAAAAATATAAGCCAAGCTAGGATACATTCCTAAAATCCTTCAAGTATTAATACTATCACAAAAATGTATATGATGATCACTACATATAGTGGCCACAATTATGAAAAGGACATGAATAAATAATCTAAGCCTGCATTGGTTTCTTTCATGAATTATATGTAATATTGGTCTTGTTTGAGTTAGAGTATCATTAATTTATCGAGTATAAAATAGCCTATGATCATTTGTTTAGTCTAGACTAAAGCTAGTTAAATTCAAAATAATGATTCAATATTATTACTATGTAGCAACCATTAAGGAGGATTTCAATCAAGGGGGAAAGTGGTAAAAAACCTCTACATTAAAGAAGATGTCACCTTTAGATAAGAAAAAAACATCCAAGATAGGTGAATGGTGTGACATTTAAAAAAAAATAGTCATTTCGACACTAATTTCCATGTTCAAAAGACCTTTCTTATATGGGTTATAATAGAGGATGAAAAATTCTAGAGCTTATATAAAATCATTTAAATAGATCCAAAAAATTTATTCATCATTATGTAAGCTACCCCATAGTGCTAGAAGCTAAAGTATAGTGACTATTATGGTCACAAATGTGAGTACAAAGGTAGCTTAATTTTTTTGATGGTGGTAGCATAAATAATATTATTTCTATTAAAACTATTACATGACTTAATTTTCCAACCATGCCTCTTCCACAACCTTACATATTAGCTCAAGTTTTGCAACATCTAAGGAATATGTGTTACTCTCTAGTACCACTTTTCCTATGATATTTGTCCTCTTAAATTAGGAGATAGTTTATGATGTGGTGTTGATCAATATCTATAATGTACTCTTTTAACATCTATAAATGTATAATCAAAAGTGTATGTACACTATTAAGTATTACAATCTAATTTTATTATGGGGTAAAAAGAGACACTGGATTATGATAAAGGGTGCTCCCCTTATAGACATAAAATTGCACAATACGGATATAACAACCAATATGAAAGAAAATATCTAAGGGATTTTATTATTCCGGAAAAGCAAAATATAGAATTACAACATTACATGGGTTGTTGAATTATAGAACATTAGTCAACATGCAAATCAGAGCCTTCAAATTTTGCTCAACGATCTCAGACTACACCCTATTTCACCACCTCCTTATCTTCTCTATCTCTTGCTATCTCTATATATCTATCTCCTCCTTTATGTCGGCCTAACTCATAAGCATTCACTATGTTGAAGTATTTCCTCATCATCTAATAAACATCCTGATCTCACAGATAGTTATCTCGTTATCAATAATTTCAGCCTTCGGCTTCATGTTTGCAATTATTGTCTAATGGTTGCATAGATCCACAATAATTATATGGAATCAAAAAGTAATATCATTCCATGTGTTTCTAAACAACTCACTCATCCATCACCATCCTCCATTTGTACACGTCATCGCCAATCTCTTTACCACTATACTGCTTGGCACCGCTCCACCGTAGGCCTTCTAAATGACCTTTGTGGTGTCTATAGGTTATTGCCATATTGCATGCCTCGTCATTACCCCATTACGGGGTTGTGGTTTCTAAACCGCCATACTACAACCTTCTTCTTGGTCTACTGCAAGGTTGCAAGTTACCCGCTATACCGCAAGCTCCCATGTATGATTGTCGCGGGGTTACGGTGTAGAAGACCTTGGACTGAATCTTCTTGCCAACTCACCAACTCTAGTTTAGACCTTCGTGGGATTGTGGTGAAGGAGATTTTTGGATCTTATGTGGATTCCAAGGCAGTGTGGGCATACTCCATACTTAGAAAACTCAGGCCAAATCAACCCTTATTGAAAATAAATAACACAAAATTTGTTTTTGGTGATGCAAGATTACTCTATGCCCTGGATGCTCCTACATCAGACACCTAGGGTAATTCAAAAATGTTTCATGAGTTGAACCCATGAAAATTTGTAGGTACTATGCTTATCCTGGAACCATCTGTCTACTTTAGTTTTCTGAACATCTTTTTAAACCCGCCTTTGCAATTTGATGCCCTTTCCATCCTTCATTCTTCCTCTCTTCCTTCCTCTCTTCACATATTCCAATTCCCACCAGTTTTCACTATGAAATGTTGGAAAATAATAATCATCAAATTCATCCTCTTTAGTAAAACAAGGAGACTCATACATTACCTCTTTCCCTATGATTGCTGCAACAATCGTTTCATTTTCAATCTCTATTTGTTCCATGTGTTCCACCCTTCCTATATCTCCTGAAAAGAAAGTTTCAACTACAGATTCATTGTTAGCAACACAATCAAAATACTCATACTTTCCATCTCTCTCCTTTGTATCCTCATCAATTTCAATAACATAATCAAAATATTCTTCCTTGTCATTCTGCAATAAATTTTCATCCATACAAATCTCTTTATCACATGAGAAATCATCAACTGATGCAAATGGAAGCTCACCAAACAAATCAACATGCACTTCCTCACCTTCTTCCTTAATTACAACTATAGTGCCTTCATTCACTACTACAATACGTTCATCTACACTAATATCTTCATGCTCACTTAAATCAATAATAAAATTTTCACATAAATTAGACTTTACCTCTTCTTTTTCCACAAAAACTTTCTTTATACTTCTTCTGAATGCAATCAACATAGTTGCAACTTGCGTTGAAAAATATCGATCTTCATCCTCATCCTCTTTAACTAGTTGTCTAACTCCATTAACCAATTATTTTCTATTGTTATTACATACCTTTTCTTTGTCCTTATTCAAAGGTTTTAATTTGTGCTCGAATCCATCTTTTGTTAAATAGTAGGTGTTAGCATACCCATCATACATTTCCTTCCTATCAAACTACCAAGGTCTTCCAAATAACAAGTGACAAATATCCATAGGCATAACATCACACAAAACTTCATCATGATAATCACCTATCTTAAACCTTACCAAGCATTGTTAATTCACCAAAACCTTACAGTCATCCTGCAACCAAGAAATTCTATATGGATTTGGATGCCTTCTCCTTTGTAGTTGTATCTTGTTCACCATTTCTTCAGAAACAAGATTTTCAATACTACCATCATCAATAATCACATTATAAACTTTACCTTCACACTTACATTGAGTGTGAAATAGAATCTTTCTTTGGTATGGTTCCTTCTCCTCATTCAGAAAGCCTCTTCTTACAACAAGGGACTCACCCCTTTCAACATCTTCAGAATGTGATAACTAAGCATCTTCATCTACATGGGCAACTCGAGCATTACCTTCTGGTCTTTAATTTTTCCTTCCTTGATATTGAGGACACTCAAAGGCTCTATTCTCTTCTCTGCATTGAAAACAGATTCCACGGAAGCCTCCTCTTCCTGGTTCTCGTTCATATCTTCCTCTATCTCTATAATTCTGCTCACGGGACTTATTTGAGCTTTCACCTCTTTCATCCTTGCTATCCTTAGCATCTCTAAATTTTTGCTCCTCCTCCTTTTCCTGCATATAATCTCTACCTTTCCCTTTTTTCTTATACTCAAATTTTGTATTCAATCTCTCTTCTACTTTCAATGCAAATTGATATGCATCCTTAATGGTATATATTCTCATGAATGCCAACTCTTCTTGCATGCTAGGTTTCAACCCATTAAGATAACGAGCTACTTTCTCCTTATTTGCTTCAAAATGTCCTATTCTAATTAGGATTTTATGAAATTCCTCTATGTATTCCTTCACCATCCTCGTTCCCTGTCTCGAATTTTGCATCCTCTTGAGCAACTCCAACTAATAATCAACTAGAATAAATTATTTCTTTGATTTTTCTACCATTTTGTCCCATTTAGGAATCTTCTCTTTCCCTTGTCTTCGTCTTTCAAGCTCAACCTCTTTCCACCATATGTTGTCATGACGAATTTTGTCTTTGCAAACCTCACTTGGTGAGGATCTTCAATCTCCTTGAACTAAAAAAATTCCTCCATATCATTGATCTAATCGATTACTTCTTCAGGATTCAGACTTCCACTGAAAGTTGAAACCTCCATTTTAGGTTTATTTCCAAGGCTGGATATTGCTCTCAACAATCAATTTTCTCCAAGATTCACTTGATCCTGTTCTTCCTCTTCCATTTCCTCTTCAGTTTCATCTTCATTGTCATCTCTTTCTCGATGCACATCTCCCCTATGAACCTCTTCCTACAAGGTTTCTAATTGCCTTCTGAGAGCTCTAATTTCATCTCTAAGTGGACCTCTTCCTCCATCGCCTCTACCTCTACCTTTTTTGCATTGGATAGGTCTATAAGACATTTTGATCTCAATCCACACTCATGGGTCCTGCTACAAACCGCATCATGTTTGGAGCTCTATTTACAGACTCAAGACAACCTACTCTAATACCACTTGATGAAGGGTTCTCCCCTTACAAATAGAAACTCGTACAACAATATGGATAAAACAACTAATATGGAGGAAAATAACTAAGAGATTTTATTATTCTGGAAAAGAAAAATACAAAATTATAGCATTACATGGGCTATTGAATTACAAAACATCAGTCAACATGTAGATTGGAGCATTCAAATTATGCTCGAAGATCTCAGACTACACCCTATTCTTCCACCTCCTTATCTTCTTTATCTCTTGCTATCTCTATATATCTATCTCCTCCTTTATGTTGGCCTAACTCATAAGCATTTTTTGTGTCAAAGTACCACCTTATCATCTAATAAACATCCTGATCTCATAGGTAGTTATCTCGTTATCAGTAATTTCAACCTTGGCTTCATGTTTACAATTGTTGGCCAATGTTTGTGTTGATCCACAACAACAATGTGAAATCAAGGAGTAATATCGTGTCGTCTATCGCCAGCCAAATCGCTCATCAATTTCCATTTGCCATCTGCACACATCATCACCACTCTCTTTACTGCTAAATCGCTCGACACCACTCCACCGCAGGCCTTCTAAATGACCTTCGTGGTATCTGTGGGTTACTGCCATACCGCATGCCTCATAACCACCCCATTGTGGGGTTTCAGTTTCCAAACCGCCATACCACAATCTTCTTTTGGTATGTCATGGGGTTGTGGGTTACCCCCTATATCGCAGGCTTCCATGTATGATTTTCGCGGGGTTGTGGTGTAGAAGACCTTGGACTGAATCTTACCGCCAACCTGCCAACTCCAGTTTAGACCTTCATGGGACTATAGTGAAGGATATTTTTGGCTCTTACGTGGATTCCAAGTTAGTGTGGGCATACTCCATACTTGGAAAACCTGGGCTAAATCAACCCTTATTGAAAATAAATCACAAAAACAAAATTGGCGATGCAAGATTGCTCTATGCCCTGGATGCTCCTGCATCAAATTCTCGAATTGATTACATTCTTAATACATGTTATATCAACTTCAAATAATATTGTGTTATCTAGTTATATATACTCAACATCCCACACTTCACTTCCAACTAATACGTGACTTGTATGAACAAAGATAAATCAAATTATAGAAACTATATATACAAAAAATATTTTATTCCCTGTATCATTCATTATATCAAGATAGCTCCCACAACAAACCAAACAATTCACCAAGCAAAATCTAGAATTCAATTTTTCATACTTAGTTCCTAGACTTAATTCAATTGATGTTATTTCTTTAAAAGGATGACTAAATAATACAAGGAAATCTACTAATAATTATTTATTTAATAATACCAAGACTATTATCATGGCATGTGATAATCATGGACTATTGTTTCTTTATGTAGCTTGTTATTTTTCTTCTTTTGCTTCTATTCAAGATTCCCTTATTCTTTCTATACCTTAAACTCACTTGCCAATAATGTTTGTGACTTAGAAAACTTGATTAGATCCATATGAATCAACTTCACTTCCTCTTGGATTAGGAGATTTGTAAAGGCATCAAACTTAGAATCAAAAAATGATGCTCCCATAGAAATTATATGGGTATGAAAGCCACGAACAAACATTGAATATTCGGGACCAAGCTTGGATAGCACATTTATAATCAATTGTAAATCCCTTTTTATCAATATTGCAATCTTTCAACTGTGTTCTTAGTTGCTTAATCTTGGAGATGTAGTCTTGGATGTAGTAAAAACCTTTAGGATCAAGATTTATCAAATCATTATCAATATGATATCCCCTAATATTATTAGCTTTACCATATAATTTCTTAAAAGTCTCCCAAGCCTCTTTAGGTTTTTTGCATGATTCAACATGAAATTGTAAATCAAAAGAGAATAATGAGCATATGCATCCAAGTGTTTTCTCATAATCAATCTTCCATTTTCCAATTATTTAGCATCAGTAGGTTGAGGAATGGTTTCTTATAGATGGATTAGATAACCTTTCCCTATAAGATAAGTCCATATTGATTTCCTCCATGAAATAGAGTTATATGAAGTTAGGAGTTCAATTTGATATTTCCCCATTGCAAGAACACACAAAAAGCAAAAGAAAAAAATCAACCACCACAAGGTTACCCCCCAAAAGTAATCAATCAAGAATCCCCCTAGCAGTATATGATCTGACACTTTATTCTTAATGCGATTATAGGTTCCACTTGCCAAAATAACAAAGTGGACTCGATCTTAGTGCTTATAGATGCCAAATTTGGCCAAAAACTCAAAGTACAATTTTAACACAAAATAAGATCAATTTGATCACACCAATGTGAAGTACATAAAAAATTATGCACTTAAAAGAAAATTGCACACAAAGATGTTATCGTAGGAGCGAGAATAGAGCCTCGAAAGTTCTCAAAATGAGAACGACTCAACAACACCTATGAGAATCTATAATTTCTAGAAAAACTAGGCACAAAAATTATAAAAACCATCTACACCATTACAAGGAGAACAAAATTTTACCCTAAATAAAATAATTCTTGCAAAAAGGTCATCAACTCGAGTTATGAGCCTCTAAATATTGAGTGCAAAAATGAAAATTATGCTAATCGTGAGGGGGCTCCTAAATAGGGGGTTGATTTTCTAACATGTTGTGTGGGCCATTGTGGTAACACCATATGGCATCCACCGTAGCTTACAAGTACAATGGGTACTCCGTAGGATTGCAGTTTGTATGATTGTGATGAACCTACTCGATCATACGATCGTAGAGTCAGACATACAACCATATGAACAAATAAATGCAAAAACAATCTTTGAATTCTATGGTAAACTGCTTGAATTTTGATGATTTGATAGTTGATCTTGGGGTTTTTAGGCCTCCTGAACGTGATGGAAATGTTTGTTTTGACCCAAGTTGTCTAAAATTGTAACTACCTCCTAGATCTAGCAATCACTTTTTAGGTTCAAACTCGGATAGACTTAGCCTCAAATATCTGATTTAGATGAAACAAAAGGAAAATTTGACTTTCTTGAACCCTCTAAACTTAATGGTGAGCTTAAGTTTGCAACAAAAAACTCTGATTTGATCTGAAATATAAAGCCACAAAGAGGAAACCCTCAAATATGGTATTTCTTTCAAGTTTTTTCAATTCTCTAGATCATCATTTAATGCAAGAGAAGAGTATAATAAACCATTTAAGATCCACCAAGATTTTCAACCTATCTCTCAATCAAAACTAACAAAAATTAATCCCACCAGCTTTGATACCATGTAGAGTTGGTATAGAAAACTTACACCATGCAATATTTGTGATGCAGAGTTAGGAGGATTCAACAACATATCTCACAATCCTTCAACAATAATCCAAAGAAATATTTGTATAACACATGCTATTAGTCATTCTATGTCACAACTGCAAACCCTAGGTAGGGTTTAGACCAACCCTCACAAAAATGGTCATAACTTATTCAAATCTTAATTAAATTTGATGAGAATTGAAGAAAATGAAATTAGATTCACCTAACAACAAAATCCAATTTGTTTTAGATAAAAAAATATAGAATTTAAAATCCGTACCATCATATCTTTTTAGACTCTAAATTATGCACAATATTGTTAGAATAGGCAGTCTCGCCAAAATAGTCATATCTCCCACAAAACTAAATAAAATTCAATGAGACAAAAAGAATTGGAAACTGAAAAAATATATCTTTCCATTCATATATGATACTCCATTATTTAAGTCCATACTAGGCCGTACAAATCACAACTTCAACCTAGAAACAATGAGAAAATCCACACAAAACTTGAGGTTGCCATTCATCAAACTTCAAAAATAATGTCTCCAACCCCCCAATTCGAGTTTTGGAGGGTGTACTTATAAATTTCCAACCAAAAAAAACTATTTTAAACCACATTTTAATTAGTTTGTTGACAAAACACCTTAATGACACTTTTGACAACTTTCTTGAGCAACTTTTACAATTTTTACAATATGGAACAACTTTAAACATTATTTGACAAATGACTTCAAATATGACTTTATAAGACTCAAACACCTATAAAATGGTTTGATAAACCTTATTATTGGACCCAATACATAAAATAGAGCAATTATTTACAAATGGCCTCATAGAGGCTTGAAAGCAACTTGGTGCTCCTGCACCATATACCCCTTGAAGAAAAAACTCAAATCCCTTGAGTTAGCATAGAATAAGGCACCTGCAAAAAGAAATGAATCTTCACTATCCCCCGCAATCATAAAAAAAATTTATCTTCATCTTAATCCATGATTTTGTCTTCCTTGATATCATGAACACAATAAGAAAAATGTGCCTTCCTGTTATCTTATCATCCCGTGCATGCTCACACTCATCCATACACTTTATGCCTTGATTTTACTTTTGTCTTATCAACCAAAATATATTTAAATCTATTTCCTCATCATAAGCACAAACTTCTACATGGAGAAAATTTAAAATGCCATTAGTCTCATCATGAAACAATGAAGTAAACATTTCATCATCATACCTTGGTAACAAATCTATTCCATCTTTTTCATCTTCTTTATCAGATTTAGACATCACTTCATCATCTTCTTCTACATTTACCTTTGAATCTTCTTATAGATTTTCTATATTCATTTCTTCAATATCTTCAACCTCTAAATGCTCTTCTTTTTCCACTTGCTTGAACTCTTCATTATTATCAATCTCTTCAGCTTGATTGCTTTCTTCTGCCTTCACCATGGACTTCATCTTCTTAACTTGCTTTCTCTCTTATTTTATTTTCTACACAATCTCCTCAATAGGAAATGTGACCCTTTTCTTCATCTTCAAGTGCCAACTTGTGACTCTTTTGAGCAACTGTTATATCCTTTCTTCCAACCCTTTGATTTTTTGATCAATCTCCTTTTGCCTCATCTCTTCCTATTTTTTCTTCCTCTCTTCCTCTGCCTGCAAAAATATTCTTATCACTTCCATATTTTAGATAGTCTCTAAGAAATTTTATCCTTGCTTAAATTCAACTTTTATCTGCCTTCTCAATGGCAACAACCAGGTTCTCACATAACCTGCAACCAACCAAAACACAACACCAAAAACAAAACCACAACTACAACTCACCAGCCCAAATCTTTCTCGGGCTCTAATACCAATTTGATGTAGAGTTAGGAGGATTAAACAACATCTCTCACAATAATTCAACAATAATACAAAGAAATATTTGTATAACACATGCTATTAGTCATTCTATGTCACAACTGCAAACCCTAGGTAGGGTTTAGACCAACCCTCACAAAAATGGTCATAACTTATTCAAATCTTAATGAAATTTGATGAGAATTGAAGCAAATGAAACTAGATTCACCTAAAAAAAAATCCAATTTATTTCAGATCAAAAATATAGACTTTAAAATCCATACCATCATATCTTTTCAGACTGTAAATTCTGCACAATATTGTTAGAATAGGCAGTCTCGCCAAAATAGTCATATCTCCCACAAAACTAAATAAAATTCAATGAGACAAAAATAATTGGAAACTAGAAACATATATATTTCCATCCATATATGATACTCAATTATTTAAGTCCATACCAAGCCGTAAAAATCACAACTTCAACCTGGAAACAATGTAAAAATCAGAAAATGCACACAAAACTTGAGGTTGTCATTCATCAAACTTCAAAAATAATGTCTCCAACCCCCCAATTCGAGTTTTGGAGGGTTTACTTATAAATTTACAACCAAAAACAAATATTTTAAACCAAATTTTAATTAGTTTGTTGACAAAACACCTTAATGAAACTTTTGACAAGTTGCTTGACAACTTTCTTGAGCAACTTTTACAATTTTTACAATATGGAACAACTTTAAACATTATTTGACAAATGACTTCAAATATCACTTCCTAAGACTCAAACACCTATAAAATGTTTTGATAAACCTTATTATTGGACCCAATACATAAAATAGAGCAATTATTTACAAATGGCCTCATGGAGGCTTGAAAGCAACTTGGTGCTCCTACACCAATTTGGTAGAAGATTATAGCCACCCAAGATCTAGAAACTTCATGAAAGCACAATAGAGATCAACTATGCATGATAGAATAATGATATTATTTTAAATATGAAAATGATATATTATGATTGTTATGATTGTTTATTTACACATGAAGACCCCTTAATCGTATAGCCAAGGAAAGACATAGGATTAGAAAAGATCATGTCAAGTGTCTTAATCCTATGCCATGAGATAACTACCTCAACAATTATTAAATGACCCAAGACACTAGAATTAAATGTCAAAAGATAAGATAAGATATTATGACAACTAACAACCTTATAAAATGATTCCCTTTAACCTAAGTAGACTTAACATGGGAATAAGACCTACTAGGTGAACTAGTTAGGTAAAACACCTTATTCACACTAACAAACATTGGGAGGTTTACCGATTACTTATGTGTTTAGTTTGTTTGATGGTACAATTATTTGTATGAGTAAGCAATAGGTTGTGATAATTCCTTCCACTACACAAACAAATTATATGGTAGCTACTCATGCTTGTAAAAATGTAGTTCGGCTTCAAAGTTATGTTTAAATATTGGGTCGAGCTAGGGGCAACTAGAGTGCCATGATTTTGGTAAAGAACTTAATATTTTATGCATATATAAAGTTCATTACTTTAGTATCATTTTGTTCATGGCATGGTCAATGATGAGAGGGTTATTGGAGAAGGTGGAACTTTGATGAATGTTTCAAATGCTTTGGTGGATCCTATGAGCATGGAGAAGTTCAAATAGTGTAGAAAGGTTATAAGTCTTTTGATCCTTAGTAGGTAGTTCACTTTTGTTGGTTTTCCCTCTTGCTATTGTAAGATATACAAAAAACATGAGAATGCTAGGTTTAGGTATTATACACCCCATAAAATCTAATTCTTTATTTATTTAAATTAATTTTATATTATTTATGTATCCACAAGGAACACTATATCACACTTGAGGTGATATATTGTGCCACATGTACTTTGTATTATGATGCCATATACATATTTTATGTCATGTTAGATGTGAGAAATTCTATGATGTGTGCAAGAGTATGTAAGAGGGAGTTAAAAGATGGACTAGAAAAGTCATGAAGTTTTTTTGACCAACTTATGACATGCCATAGTATAATTTGCTAAAAATGAGTTAAATAGTACCTTATTTGGTGGGTTGGTATAACATGGTGAGTTAGATTTCATGTTCAGATATGAGATCCATATAGATTTGGGTGTTTGATTTATTCATGGAGATTTGTGCACCACATTTAGCCTATGGTATTCTATCCATGGTTTTGTGAAACTATTTGTGGTTTTGGTTCGGGCTTGCTCTATTTATAAGATGCTTGGATGGAGATATGTAGCACTTACAATTTACAAGGGGTTATTTTGTTATATTTTTTCTAAACAAATTTGGTGATTGGGATTGAGAGTGATACTTTGATGGTGTACTGCAACTATAATTTTGGTGATTATAGAGTATACATTGAGGCTCCTTGTTGTTGGGTTTTTTCTCAAAAGGGTTTTCATATGACATGTATCATGGCAATTGTATTTTTTTATGTGTTGCACATTATTACATGTGTAATGAATCTTTTTTAATTGTTTAGATATTAGCCTATTTAACATTTCTCACTTCTTAAGATTAAGTAAGAAATTATTTTGTATTAGTTGACTTGTTTTCATAAACAAGAGACTTAAAATTTATTACAAAATAAATTGAAATCTCATTTTAAAGATAAGAACCCTACTTTTTAATTTAAAAAAAATTAATTCCATCTAAAATAGAATTAAAAATTTCCTCTATAATTCATATATAATTAATTTTATATATAAAAAGCATCACATTTTTTATAACAAGATATCTAAAAGAGCTAGAGTCCCTCCAGGGGGGGAAATTTGCTTTTTGATGTTTGAAATAGAGTGTGAAAAATAAATTCAACAAGTATAAACCATCGTATAAAATCTATAATATTTAGTGAAGTGCTATAATATGTACATATTTGTATGTATGTATGTATATGTATGTGTATGTATAGAAACACATACATATATGTATATAGTATGGATGTGTAATGGCATACACACGTGTATAAATCTATATATATACATATGTGTAGACATATATATACATACATATGTATAGACATATATATACATCCACACATATATAGATACATGTTTGCATATTATAAAGAAAAGACATTGGTGGATTTCAAACAAATAGGTTACAACAGAGAAATCGCATGAGAGATAGTTGGGCATATTAGTGGCAATACAAAATATTGTCAAGATTTGAATCAAAATTTGAATGCGAAAGCAAGGAGAAGGAAAATACATGCATAACATAATGTACTAGTGTGGTAAGAATAAGATGCTCATTATCACTTTGTCCATATCATAATCCAATGATCAAATCTAAGTTTCATTGGTGTAAATCTACATTATGCATCTTTCATCTTGTAGAGCTTGATTGATCATTCTCAATTTGTCTTTGCAATGTGAATGCTAAGTGGGAGTATCCTAGGATTAGATGTATGATTCATCTTGTAATTTTTATGTCTTGATTACTCATATTTATGCATGTATATGACAAGCAATTTATGATCTTCAAACATCGTGACATGTGGACATTATCTATTCTTTGAAATACTTGGAGTAGTTATAGAATATCCTTCCAATTAAATACTCCCATGGAGTACATAGTGTTAGAACCAAAATTTTATATAAAAATCCTAGAGGTATTTTTCCATTTGGACCCATTCATTTGCTATCTTTTCCATTAAATAAATCATTTTTTCATCCATATATACTTTGCACCATATACTGCTGACTTAACATTCATTAAAATTTCACTCACCAATTGACCGCGACCTCCCACAATCGGCTCGTGGTATAGCGGTGGCAGATAAGGAGCAGGCATTATGTGTTTACCACCACACCATGTGCAATCAATTCATTGACCGTGGTGGCAGTGAGATAACCGGCGCGACATCAACTAGGAGGCAGTTAGAGGGTTTACCGCTGGTAGTCAGGCCAGTGACCGTGGTAGCACGGTAAACAGCTAGCAGTCGACGGAGACAAGTAGTTAACGGTGAGGTAGCATCAAGATGGCAGTTTTGGATAGTCACCACAATACCATCGACGGTCAAGTTTGAGAGTGCGGTGACTGCGGTGGACAGTTGATAAGCGACGATGTGTAACAATTAAACGATTATCGTGCAACTGCGTGTGGTCAAATCACAGACCGCAGTAGCACGGTAAACGGTCAGCCCGGTCGGGAGAAGAGTCATTAGCGGTGAGTGGCAGGCAACAGTGAAGATAGTTATCGCCATACCACCGACAGTTAGGAAGCAGACCGAGGCAAAGAGGTGGTGGTTAGCAAATAGTTGTCGTGGAACCGTTGGGAGTCAAGATGAAGACCACGGTAAGGCGGTAAAGATAATAAAATCTACAATAAACGTGAGAGTCAAGTTATAAGGAAGGATTAAAGCGAAAATTATGTAAGAAATATTTAAATTGTCGATGAGGAAACTTATTTAAATGTTTCATTTTTATTAGAATGTGGAACGGTTGTGACAGGAAAAATGAAGAGTCGTGACTCTTGAAGTTTGTCGTATAGATATTTGCAACAACAACAAAAAACTAGTCGAGAGGATTCGATGGAAAAGCAGTGAGAGATTCTTATCAAAAATTAAAAAAACTAGGAATGGAATAATGTTAGAGAAACCTTCTGGAAACAGTGCAATGGAGATGATTTTCTTTGGCCAAATTCCTTTATGAATTTTTTGTTGTTGTGATGTCATAATTAATATTTTTGCTTGGTTCTCTCTAATTTGAGATCTTTCGATCATTTGAGTCTAAATATCTAGTATTTTTTGATTCATCAGAGTGTATTTCTTTACTATGTGTGATTTTATTTATTGGTGTTTGCAAGGCAGAATTAAATTCCTTTGAGTAAGTCACTGTGTTTGCAAGATTTCCTTTGGATTGTTGAGGGAGGGCTAGGTGAGAAAATATTTCAACACCATTTATGCCAGTCATAAATTCATGAAGTCACGTGCCAGTCAGTAGATCTTCATCTTTTAAAGTGTTTAACAACATGAATTTTGTTAGAAAGGGAGATATACATATATAATCAGTAATATTTTTGACTCTATTGCCCAATAGATGGAAAACACTGATCTGTCATATCCCAGAGGATAGAACTCATTATAAATAATATTTTCAAATTTTTCCTTTTGTGTAATAAGTGTAGTTGTAGTATCTTTTGGTTTACCCATTCCCAATTTCCATTGTGGGTAGATTATTTAGCATGAAATCCAATTCAAATCTGCATGATCTATGTAGGTTCACCCACCATGGTCTAGCAGAACCTAAAGAGCAGAAGGTTCAATTGTGTAACTGGCCTTGTACATTGGTCAAAAGTGTTGGAGGAGCTTGGCAAACTCTTATGGTTAAAACCTACACTTTTGAGAACCAACAGTTTGGCGACTCTACTAGAGAAATAATCTCAAATAAGCCTTTGTCATAGAGTCATTATTTTGTAGAAGACTCTGTTGGGAATAGAGAATTGTAGATTTTCTCACTTTTGGAAAGTAAGTGGCGACTCTAAATGAACAAGTGCGTTGAAACTGATAACGTGAAGTATATATCTGAAAGGAATCTTCCTAGAGTTTAGACCATCACAATTGCTCCCAAAATGCAAGGAAGAAGGTTTGTATATAAAGATGGTGATGGTCCTAATGGAAAAAATAAATGAACAGAAAAGAATGATAAAGGTAAGAAGGTGATTGATGACACATAACCATCTAACAAAAATAAAACATCAAAGGCATCATTGGAGACACACAATTCTTATGGTACACTAGCAAATGAAGACATCCCTTCCAGGGAACCTCCTGAGGAATAGAGGAATCCCTTTTATAATCCAGACCTTGAGAAAGTTAAGGAGTTCATGGCTGAATGCGAAGCTGAAAGAGAAAGAAGACAATGTGAATATGATCAGAAAATGGCATTTCTTGAAGAGAATTAGGATGGAGTTGGCTATGAAGTTGCCTCTGAGGAGAACTATGAACATATGGCTCAAGATGAAATAAATGCAAGACTGGAACATGAGAGACAAGAAGTGGAGAAAACAAGAATAGAATATCAGTAGAGGCTCCAAGAAATCATAGAACTTGAAGAGTTGAAATTAAGAAAATCTCAGATCAATACTCAAATGGCTAATTTGCAAAAATATGCGCCACCTCATAGGTAGGTTAATAATAATGCAGGCTCATCAAAAGCCCCACAGGTCCATCAAAATCAGCCAAATAGACATCAGAATGTTCCACCACAAAATCAAGGTGTTCAGCCACCTCCTTATCAACAACATACCTCCACAAGACCAACAATATGTGGCAAATAATAATCCATTGTACCAGCGTCAGTATTACCAAAATCCTCCTCCATAATATGCAACCATGATTAGGCAGTTTGATTTGGCTGGATTTCAAATATGTCCTTACCCTATGGACAACAGTTGGAGAAGTCTTGTCCCAAAATTCACAGGAAGTAGTGCAGTTTCAGCTGAAGAACATTTAAGGAGTTTGAATGCCTTTTTGCAAGATTTGGATATGTAGTATGAAGATGTGTAGATGAGGTTGTTTATGATGTCACTAATTGAAGATGCCAAAGATTGGTTCAATAGTCTACCAACAACTGCTATTGATTCTATTCATGTGTTTTATGAACAATTTTTTGAGCAATACGGGAATCAATATGCACCAGAATTTGCATTGCATGAATTGGTGACTATTCAGAAGCATCAAGATGATTCATCTTATGATTTCAACCAGAGGTTTTCTAAGTTGCATAACAAGATACCACCTGGATCTAAATTAGTTGACCCTATTGTGTTAAGCATTTATTTAAAAGCTTTTGACCCTAAGACAGGATATAAGCTTAGGAACAGAGGTCCTAGAAATTTGGCTGAAGCTCAAAGGATAGCGCTTACTATTGAAAATAACAGGAAGATTGCAAGGATGATGGCCAAGAGGGATAACCCTAGGGTTCCCCAATAACAAGAAATCACATATAAGAATGAAAGGCCTAGACTACATGATATGCCCTATAATACGAATTGGAGAGATGGAAAACCAATGATGGATAATAGGCCAAGAAATAAAGAGACACCTAATCCTTTGAAGAAGAGAGGGACATACATGGTCGATAATAGTCCTTGGTGTTTAGTATGTGACATGCCACATTCTTCATAACATTTTGTTGTAGCTCAGTCAGTGTTAGGAAAAGACATGGAAAATAATAATAATGAAGAAGACAATAATATCTATTTGAATTCTCACATTCTTCACTCGGTAGAGCAAGGGTATTCATCTTCAGAAGAAGGAGGATATGAATATGATGTTGATCATCAGAAATATAATGTTCACATGGTAGAGCAACAATTTTTTTATTATTATGAAGAAAGTGATGATGAACAAGGTCCTCCTACCACATCATATTAGCCTAATAGGGGAAATATGAGGAGACCAACTGACAAAGAAATTAAAATATTGACTATTGCAGCAGTTGAGTTGGCTAAGAACAAGTACCGGTTGAGGAATAAAATAGTGAATGAGAACGAAGGTGTTCTAAGAGGAATATTTTTGAAAGATAAAAAGATGTCCCATGAGATATCGAAATAGACAAATGATGAGTGCCTTGATAAAAAAGAACATAAATATGTCCCCAAAGAAGAAAATAAAGAATTCCCCAAAGACAAACAAAAGATAGATCAAACATCAAAAAGGGAGAAAGAGGAGAGCAAAGGTGAACCAACAGAGCAAAATTAGGTGATAAGAATTGAAGGTGCATCTTTTGATTTTGTGCAAGCTTTATCCTAGGTAAAAATATTTCTCCCATTACTTGAAATGATGAAGATTAAAGAGTATAGGGAAAGTGCTATCCAATTAATGTATGGTGGGAGGAATCAGATTATAAATTTTGAACAAAATGAGAATCCTGGAATTGCTAATAAGAAAGGAAAGATAAAAGTTTCAGAAGTTGGCCTAAATGATGCATTGATGAATACACCACAAATTGATCCATTTTTTACTACCCTACTCATAAATGGTAAATTGGTAAGAAATTGCATGATAGATTCAGGCGCTTCTATGAATATTATGCCAGTAGGGGTAATGAAACAACTTGGTATGTGGATAGATATTGAGGGTGGTAAATGTTATGCCATTGATAATAGGCCTATCCTAGTAGTGGGGATTATGAAGGATGTAGAAGTAAAATTAGCAGCCTACCCACAGGCAACATTTAATATTGATATAACTATGATTGATACATCTCCTCAGTTTGGAATGCTTCTATCAAGACAATGGACTGTACTAGTTGGAGGTAATGTGCAGTTTGATTTATCATATGCCACAATACCCGTTAATGGTGAAGAGGTAAAATTGCATAGAGAACCAAGGGTGAATCAGATAGTTGAGTGTGTTCCTCAAGGACAACTTAATTGCTTTTGTGATGTGGATTTAGGGAGTTTTAGAGTAGAATTATCTTAGCCAGAATTAATGAATATTGACCCAATGGCTAGACTTGCTTCTAGAAATCAGCAAGGTGTGTGGAAAATGTTTTTTGATGGGGCTTGCAGCCAAGAAGGTAATGGAGCTAGGATAGTTTTCATATCACCTGAAGTTACAACATTTAAATATTAATTTTTGTTGGCTTTTGAATGTACAAATAATGTGGTAGCGTATGAAGCCTTGTTGATTGGTTTGAACATGGCTGTCAAACATAAGATTAAGTTGTTGTCTGTCTTGGGAGATTCTGAGCTAGTTGTGTCAAACTTTGGATCGAAGTATGCTGCAAAGAATAAGAGGCTGAAATAATATAGAAATGTTGTGTGGGACACAGTGGAATTGTTTGATGCATTTTCAATTAATTGGATAGATAGATCTGAAAATTTAATGGCTAACTTTTTGGCTAATGCAGCCTTGAAGAGAAATGATATCACTTTGACATGAGTGTCTTAGGTTGAATTTAAAACAAGACCAGCAGTCCCTAACAACATATATAGTTGGCGATTTTTTAATGATGATACCGACCTTTTGAAATTTCTTCATTGTATAGATCAATATGAGGCAGAGGAGATAGATTTCAATGCTTTTGTGGAAGAAGTGGATGGGAAAAAACTATATTTGGGAAGGAAGTTTTGCAGCTTAAAACTAACAAGCTTCCCAAAGGGCTTGTGGAATTGGAGAGAGTGTATTATGGGAGTGATCATTCTCTCATGAAGCAGACACCTGTTAAGAAAGAAGATATTGAAGAAATAAATTTGGGAACTGAATTAGTGCCAAAAATGGTTTATATTGGAAAGAAAATAAGCCCAACTATCAAAAGAATGTTGATTACATTGATGAGAAAATACAAGCATGTGTTTGCTTGGTCTTATGAGGATTTGAAGGCATATAGAGAAGATCTTTTTCAGCATGAGATTCCACTTAAGCCAGACACAAAGCCATTCAAACAGAAGAAGAGGCCTATCAACCCAACTCTGGAACCTAAGATGCAAGAGGAGCTAGCAAAGCTTAGAGATGGAGGTATCATAAAACCTATTAGGCATTCTACATGGGTCTCAAATTTGGTTCCTGTCAGAAAGAAGAATGGGGACATAAGACTGTGTGTAGATTTTAGAAATCTGAATGTTGCTTCCCTAAAAGATAATTATCCTCTTCCAAACATGGAGGCAATATTGCACAAAGTAACAAGGTGTGAGATATTGTCAATGATGGATGGATTTTTTGGTTATAACCAAGTCAAAGTCAAAATTTGAGTAGTACAAGACAACATTTACTACACCATGGGGAACGTATGTCTATATGAGAATGCCATTTGGTCTCACAAATGCAGGGGATACCTTTCAAAGGGCCATGGATGTGGCATTTGCAGATTTAATTAATTATATAATGGTGGTATATCAAGACGATCTCACTGCTTATTCCAAAAAGGAAGAAAATCATGTGGGGGACTTGGAGAAGATCTTCATGAAATCTTTGGAGTAGGATATTAGTCTTAATCCTAAAAAATGTCATTTTGTTGTCGCAGGGGGTAAAATTTTAGGGCATATTGTGTCAAGAGATGGGATTAGGATAGACCCTGAAAGAGTAGATGTCATAGATCAAATTCCCATTCCCAAAACTGTCAAAGCAATCCAATCATTCTTTGTCCAAATTAATTT
The DNA here is from genome assembly GCA_007115665.2 of Sequoiadendron giganteum. NCBI lineage: Eukaryota > Viridiplantae > Streptophyta > Pinopsida > Cupressales > Cupressaceae > Sequoiadendron > Sequoiadendron giganteum. Next base: position 181,776,716 of record CM021102.1, on the reverse strand, counting down.
TGTTAGGAGGTTTGTGTCCATTTTTGCTGAGATTGTTAAACCTGTATCTAAGATGTTGAAAAAGGGAGAAAATTTGGACTAGACTGTTGAAGCCATGGATGCCTTCATATCTATAAAAAAGGCTATCAAAGAAGCCCCTATCTTGAAGTCCCCTTATTTTACTAAGCCATTCCAATTTTTTTCTTTTGCTTCATTCCATACCATAGTTGTTGTTATGTTATAGAAAAATGATGAAGGTCATGAGCAGTCTGTTTCTTTTTTCAGTAAGTCTTTACAGGGGTCAGAATTGAAGTGTGATATTATGGAAAAATAGGCTTATGCACTGGTCAAAGCAGCAAAGGATTTCAGACCTTACCTTGTTGGAGCTAAGGTAATTTCTTATGTCCCACATGCAGCTGTGAAGGATATCCTGGTGTAGATAAAAGTGACAAGGAAGAGATGCAGATGGATTAATAAAATCTTGGAGTTTAACATGGAGATTCAGATTACCAAGATGGTAAGAGGATAGGGTCTAGCCAAGCTAATGGCAAAAACAAATATTGAAGCAAACCAAATCTACAATGTAGAAAGTAAGGAAGATATCATAGCAAGTATTGAGCATACTCGATGGTATACAAATTTGATGTATTATTTGAAAAACATGAAGTGCCCTGAAGGGATGAATGATAATCAATGGAGAACTTTCAAGTTGCGGGCTTCTAAATATGTTTTTATAGAAGGAGACTTATTCTGGAAAAATATGGATGGTATATTGTTGTTATGTCTAGATGAATCTCAAGCAATGTATGTCTTGAAAGAAATGCACGAAGGGGTATGTGGAGGCCATTATTCTGCTAAGACTACTGCACACAAGATTCATAGGGTTGGTTACTATTGGCCTAGGGTATTCAATGATTCCTTTGCATATGTGAGGAAGTGTGAGGCTTGTCAGGAGTTTTCAGGAAAGTTGAAGTATCAGGGAGCATTGCCACTTAGACCTTTGTAGGTAGAAGCACCTTTTCACCAATGGGGAGTTGATTTCATGGATAAATACAAGAAAGATCAAGTGGGGGACATAGGTGGATACTAGTGGCCACAAATTATTTTACTAAGTGGGTGGAGTTTGTTCCAACTAAGCAAGCAATGAGCAAAGTGGTGGTGAATTTTCTGATGGAGAATGTTATAACTAGATTTGGTACCCCAGTTAGATTGATCACAGATAATGGGATGTGTTTTAGATCTGATGAGTTTAGAGACTTTTGTAAAATGTATGGCATTTATATTTCTTATTCTGCCCCATATCATCCACAAGCCAATGGCCAGGCAGATTCAAGTAATAAAAATATTTTTAAGATAGTAAGGAGAATGCTTGATACAAAAAGAAAGGCATGGGATTCAAAGTTAAGGTTGGTTGTGGGTAGATAGGATTACAGTGAAGAAGGCAACTAGAAAATATCCATTTGAGCTGGTGTATGGGGCACAAGCTAAGATGCCATTGCAAAACCTTTTGCCAGTTTATAACTTCATTCTACAAGAAGACTTGGATATTTCTGACCCAATGGAGGAAAGGATGGAGTAGCTTGCAGAGCTTGATGAAGTGAGAAGAATGGCTCATAAGCAGAATGTGAAACTGCAGTCACAAATGAAGTACCTTTTTGATAAAAAAGGCCAAGGAGAGAAAGTTTGAAGAGCATGATTTGGTGTTGATGTGGAACGCTCGATGTCAAGAGAAGGGGAAACATGGCAAGTTTGAAGCCTTATGGTTGGGTCCTTTTGTGATAATTGGTAAAGGAGGTGAAGACTCCTATTTCCTAAAGAACATGTCAAGAGAAGAGCAGGAGTTTCTTATACATGGGCAGTTCTTGAAGCACTTCTTCTCTTAAGGATTGTCAATGCATGGACAATTCTTAATAACCCTCTTTAAATATTTTCCATGCACAGTAGTTTAGGAAATTTTCAAGGGTTTGGGTTTTCCAGTACATGGGCATTGCTAGGAATTCCCTTTTCGAAAGTGTTGCTTTCTTTCCATGTACAGTAGCTTAGGGTCATTTTCACCCTCCATTATCCATGCTCCACTTTCCATTTTCCATCTCCTTCACTCTTTCATTCCCTCCATCCTCCATTGCTCTCATTTTCATGTCCATTCATGTCTTGGTCTGCTCTCCCAGTTGCATTCTGGATTCTTGCAGTGATTGCACAATCACTCATCCCCAACAAGAGCTAATGTTAGAACCAAAATTTTATATAAAAATCCTAGAGGTCTTTTGCCATTTGGACCCGTTCATTTGCTATATTTTCCATTAAAAAAATTATTTTTTCATCCATATATACTTTGCACCATATACCATTGACTTAACATTCATTAAAATTTCACTCACCGCTTTACCACAGCCTCCCACAATGGGCTCGCGGTATAGAAGTGGCAGCTAAGGAGCAAGCATTATGTGTTTACCGCCACACCACGTGCAGTCAATTCATTGACCACAGTGTCGCGGTGACGATGAGATAACTGGTGTGACAACAACTAGGAGGCGATCAGAGGGTTTACTACGGTATCACTGGCGATCATGCTAGTGACCGCAGTAGCACGATAAACAACTAGTGGTCGACGAAGATAGGTAGTTAACCATGAGGTAGCATCGAGATGGCCATTTTGGATAGTCACCGCAGCACCGCTGACAGTCAAGTTTGAGACTGCGGTGGACAGTTGATAAGCGGTGATGCGTAACAATTAAATGGTTACTATGCAACCGCGTGCGGTTAGATCACAGACCGCAGTAGCATGGTAAATGGTCAACCGGGTTGGGAGAAGATTCATTAGCAGTGAGTGACAAGCAACAATGAAGATAGTTATCGCCATACCGTCGACAGTTAGGAAGAAGACCGAGGCAGCGAGGTGGTGGTTAGCAAACAATTGTCGCAAAACCGCTGGGAGTCAGGATGAAGACCGCGGTAAGGCGGTAAAGATAATAAAAGCTACAGTAAACATGACAGTCAGGTTATAAGGAAAGATTAAATTGAAACTTATGTAAGAAATATTTAAATTTTTGATGAGGCAACTTATTTAAATGTTTCATTTTTATCAGAATGTGGAATGGTTGTGGCAGGCAAAATGAAGATTCGTGACTCTTGAAGTTTATTGTATAGATATTTGCAACAACAAAAAAAACCAGTCGGGGGGTTCGGTGGAGAGATTCTTCTCAAAAATTAAAAAACTAGGAATGGAATAATGTTAGAGAAACCTTCTAGAAATAGTGCAATGGAGATGATTTTCTTTGGCCAAATTCCTTTTTGAATTTTTCATTGTTGTGATGTCATAATTAATATTTTTTCTTGGTTGTCTCCAATCTGAGATCTTTTGATCATTTGAGTCTAAATATCTAGTATGTTTTGATTCATCAGAGTGTATTTTTTTACTATGTGTGATTTTATTTTCTAGTGTCTACAAGGCAGAATTAAATTCCTTTGAGTAAGTCACTATGTTTGCGAGATTTCCTTTGGATTGTTGAGGGAGGGCTAGGTGAGAAAATATTTAAACACCATTTATGCCAGTCATAAATTCATGAAGTCACATGCCAATCATTAGATGTTCATCTTTTAAAGTGTTTAACAACATGAATTTTGTTAGAAAGGGAGATATACATATATAATCAGTAATATTTTTGACTCCATTTCCCAATAGATGGAAGGCACTGATCTGTCATATCCCAGAGGATAGAATTGATTATAAATAATATTTTCAAAATTTTCCTTTTATGTAATAGGTGTAGTTGTAGTATCTTTTGGTCTACCCATTCCCAATTGCCATTGTGGGTAGATTATTTAGCAGGAAATTCAATTCAAATTTGCATGTTCTATATAGGTTCACCCGCCTTGGTCTAGCAAAACCTAAAGAGCAGAAGGTTCAATTGTGTAATTGGCCTTGTACGTTGGCCAAAAGTGTTGTAAGAGCTTGGCAGACTCCTATGGTTAAAACTTGCACTTTTGAGAACCAACACATAGATTTGAGAAACTATTCATTTTGATTGCTATGACACAATCTATGATATATAAAGACATGTAAGAGGAGTTACCTTCTAATGTAGGATGTTGATCATGACCATTTCTATATATGTATATGTATGCATATGTATATATACTGATACATATATATATGTATAGTATGGGTGTATAGATATATATAGTAATCACATACACACATATATATAGATGTATATATATAGATACATATATATACATATATACATACATATATATGTATGCATGTATACATGTAGACATATACATCTATAGTGCATTTATAGATAGTAGATATAAATATATATATATCTAAATATATCTTATCTATATGCACTATACATATATCGAATGTTAATGTTCATCAAAGTTTATTACCAAAATTCAGTGTCTAAGTAGTAGTATAAGTCAATTTAAAGTACATTGAAATGTATTATCAAAAACATTATCCAAACATTTGCATTAATGTTAGCTTATGTTTGTTGAATCTTGTCGCGTCAATAAATAAAGCTTGACGATGATCAAAGGAGCCAAGCACATTTACTTTTGTTTGTATTAGGTGTGAAACATTGTTTTCCAAAACTTTGGCTTTGATATATGTATCGTAAAGCCAAGAAATTTTAGATTAGTTTTGTTCACTTCTTGACCATGTCATTAATCTTTATTGTTTAATTAAAGTGGTACATTAGTGTTAGACAAAATGATAGGCATATTATATTGATGTAGTTTTTTTACTTTGATTGATACAAGGTTGGGTGTTTTTGGTGGTGTTTTTTTTGCAAGGTTTTTTGCACATATACTTGTTGTTCATATGTTGTGAATAATTTTTTATACTCTAATTACATGTTTGAATGGATTGGAAAATTTTATTGTTAATATTTTTTTAGTGTCATTGACCATATATTCAATAAGCATGTAAGATAGAGGGTGGAGATGGACAATATACATGCATAGAGAGAAAAAGAAAAAAATATGATTATCAGGACATATATGAAAAGTGCTTAAGCTAAGAGATCAGATAAATAATAAATGGGTGTAAGATAATGTGACGTTGTACTATAATGAGATGAAATCAAATAAACATCATATGAATAGGCATATTAAAAAATATTTGAACATATATGTGATGAGATAAGTTTTATCTAAACTAGGATAAATATCCTTGATTCAGTTGTCCAAATCAAAAATGTGATATTTGATAGATTACAAAGAATTATGAAATGTGTAATTTATTCACTTTCAAATAGTTTTATGTACATTGAATTAGTCAATATGATGCATGTGGAAATGATAGTTTCATTGTGATCATAGCAACATGGATATCAATGAGCGCCACCTGAGTTGTCTTTTCAAACTTCATTGATTTAGGTAAATACATCAAGAAATTGAAAGTAGTAACTAGTTCACGCAAGAAATAGTTAAAAGCAAAAAGCGTGAAAATATTGGAAAGAGAAATTGTTTAATATGAAAGAGAAATAAGATGCAAAAATCTTACAAATGTCCTTTCAAGTGTTTTTGAGAGGGCAACAAGGGTAGGAACTTGATATCATAATCCATTGACGATGATTGTGGTTCATTCCATTTGTAATAAATGAAAATTCTATGAAATTTTTCTAACAGCAACAAAACATTACCTATTCCTTTCTTACTTGTGGGCAGCAAAAAAGTCAACATTAATGAATTATGGTATTAAGTTTGTAACTCAACAAGAGACACCGAACCATAAAGGCAGTGAAAGACATGGAAGAATAGAATTGAATAGATAAAATGCAGAGGAAAACAAACAATAGACATTAAACCATAAAATGTAGAGAACAACAAACAATAGATGTTAACCAACAAATTGCAGAGATGGAAAAAACTATAAAATGACACTGTAAAATATATAAGAACTTAAAAATGTCTTGTATCTTGTCTCCAATATGATAGAAATAATGTTTGCTAGTAGATACAAATTTTATTCTCATCAATGTTTCTGAACAAATGAATAAACAATGCAAAAAATGAGTATGTAAAAGATATAGGAAGAATGTGATGAATCAGAGAAGTGAATCATTTATTGTGCATCTATTAGCAGAAGAAAATGGGAAATTGAATGGAGAACACAGTTATTACATCTAGAGGCAACAATTTGGAGTGAATTCGAACAACTCGATAAAGAGGAGAAGAGACATTGGGAATTAGGTGATAACAATTGCTTTTCCATGTAAGGATCAAGTTACCATAGGAAATAGAATAGTTGTTGGTATGTAGAAAGGCTCTCCATGAAAGAATTTATCCACATCAAAGGTCTCTATGCTGGTTCAAAACTTGTTTGGGAAGGCAAGAAAAGCAAATCAACTTCTTTCCAATTTCCCCCATTCTGAACTATGATGGATATAGACTGTGTGAATTGACATAGATGTCATCCTCGTGAGCCAGTCTGAGCAAATGAATAAACATTGCAAATCATTTTTCGATGAGGAGAGTCAAAAATTTATACCATAAGACATTAATGGAAGTTTCATTATAGTCTATTGATAATAAATAAAAATGACGGACTATATATGCGTAAGACTATCATTAGAATGGTATGCGTGGATAGCAATAGTGAGTGCGAAAACACAACTATACCAAAGAAAATTAGGAATCCATGAAATATTTTCAATATTAAGCAGTACATTTGCATTTACTATTTGCAAATTTTCATTTTAGCAGAATGTTGCTTATTAAAATGGTGCATCAGAAATCGTGTCGGTAAAATATATATGATTTTTTTGTTGCAATTTTGTCATTGGCTACTAGTATTTTCTTCGTGGTTTTGTCATTTTATAATTTATTTAATTATTGTAACGAACTTTTCTATTAGAAATATTTCATGAGTTTTTTTGGTATAGTCGTGTCTTGGCATGCACTATTTATGGCAATGCATGGTGGTTTAAGCATTACATTTGCATTTACTATTTGAAAATTTTCATTTATTGCAAGCAGACTGAAGTGCAGGCATCATTAGTGGCTTATGGTGTGAAGTTTTAAGTCTGTCGAGAAAATTATTATTTATGTTATTTGTTCCGTTGCTTGGGTTGTTTGATGAGGTTGAAATTTGTGTCTGTTGAGAGGGTTTACATCTACCATGTTGGAAACAACAAAGGTGGCATTTGTAAGTTCCTATATCTTCTATAGTTTCATTTTTGTGTTGTCTAGTCATTTGCTTAGATTGTTAGATGAGGGTGAAATCGGTGCCTTTTGAGAGGGTTTATGTCTAGTATTTTGGAATTACAAATGAGAAATTTGTAAGTTCCTATATCTTTTACAACGTCATTTTAAAGTTTTTTGCATCTTTGCATTGTGGGTTAATGCCTACTGTTCACTATTTTTAAGTGCATTTATGGGTTAGTTTCTCTTGTTGAGTTAAAGACTTGATGTATTGATGAAATGTTTGTTATAGAAAATAATCCTTTGCTTGGCAGTCTTAAAACTTGACACCAAAATCTAATAATGACAACCACAATTGAGCCCATTGACAATAAATGAAAACCACACACTAACGAATGGTAAATGTACTTGTTAGAATGTCAAGCATTGACAGAAACACTCGGTGCAAGGGGATGACTATATCAAAGAACATTACATAGCCATGAAATATTTACAACATCAACAGAGCATTATCAGGACTGATGAAATGAGTTTAATAGGTTCAAGTGCAGTTGGCATGCATGCATGAAGAGAAAATATTAGTTCCATTCTTAATTTTGGGTAGCAGAGAAGTTGGCATTAATGAATCATGGTGTTAAGTCTTTAATCCAACAACAAAGAGTGACTCATAAAAGCATTCAAAGATGGGGAAGAATAGACATTGAGCCATAAAATGTAGAGAGCAAGAAACAATATGTAGGAACTTATAAAATGCAGAGATGTAAAAAAGTATAAAATGATAGTGTAAAGGATACATGAACTTACAAGCACTTTTTTATTCACTTCAAGTATGATAGACATAAACCCTTCCAACTGACACAGGTTCCAGTTCCATCAAATAATTTAAGCAAATGAATAAATAATGTAAAAATGAGAGTGTAAAAGATATAAGAACTTACAAATTCTTTCTCTTTTGGTTCCAATATGATAGATATAAACTTTCTCAAGAGACACAAATTTTACCCTCTTCAAAGAGTCAAAGCAAGTGAATAAACATTGCAAAGTATCCTTTGCTCCATAGACTTAAAAATTGACACCATAATCCATTAATGATGACTGCAATTCAAGCCATTCACAATAAGTGAAAAATGAGGAATAATAAATGTAGAGAGAAACAAACAATAGACATTAATCCATAAAATACAGAGATGCAATAAACTGTAAAACAACATTGTAAGATATATAGTAACTCATAATTGCCTTGTTTTTTGTTGTTAACTAGACATAAATCATGTTAAGAGACATGAATTTCACTCTTATGAAACAGTCTGAGAAAGTGAATAAACAATGCAAAAAATAACAGTGTAAAAGATATAGGAACTTACAAATGACCACGTTTTCGCTTCCAATATGTTTGATATTAATTGTCTGAATAGACACAGATTTCACCTTCATCAAAAAATCTAAGCAAATGAATAAACAACGCAAATGAAAGTTAGGGTCTATATATGGATAATGTTGACATTAAAATGCGATGCATAGGCATAAATACAGGATGTGAAGACATCACTAGATCAAAGAACATTTGAAAGCCATGTAAAATTTCCAATAGTAATTAGGAATGATCTAAATTTGTGATTTTCTGGTGCCAAAAAATAGTTTGCAATACAATAGGGCCCACCACAAATGCAGAGATGTAAAAAACTAAAAAATAGCGCTTTAAAAGATATAGGAACTTACAGACACGTCAATTTTCCCTTATAAAATAGTACACATAGACCCTGTTGATAGACAAAGAGTTCACCCCTATCAAACAATCTGAACAAATCAATAAACAATGCAAAAAATGATAGTGTAAAAGATATCATAACTTACAAAGGCCTTCTTTTTTGTCTCCATAGACTTAAAAATTGACACCATAAGCCATTAATGATGCTTGTAATTCAAGCCATTCGCAATAAGTGAAAGTCGGGGACTAATAAATGCAGAGAAAAACAAACAATAGACATTAATCCATAAAATGCAGAGCTACAAAAAATTGTAAAACAACACTGTAAAAGATATAGTAACTTACAACTGCCTTGTTTTATGCTACTAACATGATAGACATAAATCATGTTAAGAGACATAGATTTCACTCTTATGAAATAGTTCGAGCAAGTGAATAAACAATGAAAAAATTAACATCATAAAAGATATAGGAACTTACAAATGTTTGCTTTTTTGCTTCCAATATGATTGATACTAACTCTCTAAATAGACACAAATTTCACCTTCATCAAACAATCTAAGCAAATGAATAAACAATGCAAATGAAAATTAGGGTCTATATGTGCATAATGTCGCCATTAAAATAGGATGCATGTGTAGAAATACAAGATGCAAAGACATCACTAGATCAAAGAAAATTTGAAACCCATGCAAAATTTCCAATAGCAATGAAGCATTAGGAATTGTCTAAATTTGTGCTTTTTTGGTGCCAAAAAATAGTTTGCAATAAAACAGGGCCCACCACAGATGCAAAGATGTAAAAAACTAGAAAGCAACACCGTAAAAGATATAGGAACTTACAAATGCATCGATTTTCCCTTATAAAATAGAACACACAGACCCTATCGATAGACAAATATTTCACCCCTGTCAAACAATATGAGCAAATCAATAAATGATGCAAAAAATGACAGTGTAAAAGATATGGGAACTTACAAAGGCCTAATTATTTATCTCTAAAAGGATAGATATAAAGCCTTTCAATAGAGACATATTTTTCCTTCATCAAATTATCCATCGATCTTGTGAATAGAGCATATTAACCATAGAATAGATATAAACCCTCTCAATGGAACACATTATCTAACAAATGGTTTTGAGAATTTGTTGGAATTTCCAGGCGAACCGTGCTGGGGAAATAGGAGTTGTGAAGATACAAAATGTACCTATCGTAGTTTCCATGCATCTAGATAGCATTTATCACCATCAGAGCTCCTCATGATGGTTGAAAATCTGTTCGAGAAATCAAGAAACCAGATCAACCTCTTTCCAATTCCAACCATTCTGAACTTGAAGGAAATTGGTCTTTTACTCTGTTACTTCATTTGCAAGATAATAGACATAAATCCTATCAAGAGGGATAGATCTGAGTGTCATCAAACAGTCAAAGCAAGTGAACAAAGTATGCAAAAAATGCAATGCAAAAGATATAGTAATTTAAAAATGGCTTATTTTTTATTTCAAATATGTTGGATATAAATTTTATTAGTAGACATATATTTCACTAGATCATCAAACAATATGAGCAAATGAAATCGTTTGCTAGATAGAGTGAAAACTTCACACGATAATCCATTAATGACACATGCATTTGAGGCTATTCACAATAAATGAAACTTAGGTACGAATAAATACATAATGCCCTTGTTAAAATGCCATGTGTACACAAAAATAGTGTGTGCGAAGACATGACAATATCAAAGAAAATTACAAAGCCGTGAAGTATTTCCAATAACAATAAAAGACTAGGAATTGATTATATTTTTCCATTTCTTGAGTGGAAAATAATTTACAATTGGGAAAATACAAAAGCATACAAAAAATACCAACAACCAATGAGAGATTACTTAAATTTTTTGCAAAATGTTCGGATAGTTAGGAAAAAACATTTTGTATTGGTGAAATGTTTCTCATAGAATATTGAGTTATATAGTGCAAAGATGCCAACAACTATAAAAGGAAACTATAAAAGATATAGGTACTTACAACCGGCTCGCTTTTTGCTTCCAACATGATAGACATAAATCCTATCAAGAGCGATAGATTCAATGCCCATCAAATAATCTGAGCAACTGAATAAACAATGGAAAAATGACAATGTAAAAGATAAAGGATCTCACAAATGCCTCATTTTTAGCTTCCAATGTGATAGATATAAACTCTCTGAATAACAATCTAGGAAAATGAATAAACAATACAAAGAATCCTTTTCTCAACAAACCAAATACTTTATGGCATAAGCCATTAATGACACCTACATTTCAGTCTATTCACAATAAATGGAAGTGAGGGACTATATAAGCACAATGACTTTGTTAAAACAAAATGTGTGGGTAGGAACATTGGACATGAAGACACAACTATATCGATGAGAATTACAAAGGCATGTTATATTTCCAATATCAACTAAACATTAAGAATTGGACAAGTCTTCCACTTTTTCATGCCAGGGAAAATTTGGAACAAAACAGGGCACTTACAATTGTAGGTATGTAAGAAAATATCAAACGAAACTACAAAAGATCTAGGAACTTACATATGATTTGTGGTTCGCTTCCAATATGATAGACATAAACCTTGTGAGCAGACATAGATTTCATCCTCATCAAACAATGTGAGAAAATGAGTAGACAATGAAAGAAAGTGACAACGTAGTAGATATAGGAACTTACAAATGCCTCATTCTTTGCATTCAACACAATAGATATAAAATATTTCAATAGAGATTGATTTCACTTTCATCAAACAATCTAAGCAAATGAACAAGAAATACAAGCAATATTTTGCTTAAAAGATTTAACACTTCACACTATAAGCCATTAATGAATTGCAAATGCATATAAACTATAAAATAACATTGTGAAAGATATAGGAAGATACACATGCCTTGTTTTTTATCCATTTGCAATGAATGAAAACTAGATCCAAATAGAAGCATAACATCCTTGGAGATTAAAGACATGTTAACTAACAAATTTCACGATTGTCAAATAATGTGAGCAAATTAGTAGAAAATGCAAGAAAATGATAGTGTTGTAGATATGGGAACTTACAAATGCAACGTTGTTTGCGTCCGACACAATAGATATAAAATCTTTCAATAGAGACTGAATTAAATCTCATCAAAGAATCAAAGAAAGTGAACAAGAGACGCAAATAATCTTTTGTTGGACAGAGTTAAGACTTCACACCATAAGCCATTAATGAATTGCAAATGCATATAAACTATAAAATAACATTGTGAAAGATATAGGAAGGTACATGTGTCTTTTTTTTTACCAAGTCACAATGAATGAAAATTAGACACAAATAAAAGCATAACATTCTTGGAGACAAAAGACATGTTAACTAGCATCTATAACTATAATCTATTTTGGGATGAAATTGATAGATTGGAACTGTAGTGTATGTTTTTCATAGATAGAACGAACAATTTCAATGTTTGAAAAAACAATGTGATTCAAAATTTTCACAATTTTTTTAAAATTTAATCAAAATAATATGTTCGTGGTGTCTAAATGTCCCCATCTCTGTAGTGATTGACTTATGAAGATTTTGGAAAACAAAAAATAAGTTTTTCAAAATAGCGTTGCAAACAAGCTTACAATCATTTTTCTAGATAAATAATTATTGGGAGGAACATGTAGTGTTCATGCATTTTGGAAAAAAAAATCTAAGTACTTAAAAATAGCATTAGAAACAAGGCGGCAATCATTTTTCTAGATAAATAATTCTTGGAAGAGTACAACACTGTATGTAAAAGCATCAGGAATTTTAGTAGGCATTTTTTATTTCACATAAAATCAATATTGAATCTCTATAGCTTTCATTTGATTACAAACATGCATTGGTATGATTTGCAAAGAGTAAAGAGCATTACACATGGAACATTAGTTATAACTGTTTGTGATATTGCAAACAAAGTTGTTTACATTTATAATATATATGTTTGAAACAGATGAATAAACAAGTGTGAAGTTATGTGGTGCATAGAAGAAGTCAAAATAAACTAAAACATAAATTATAATTGTTTATGAAATTGAAAGCATAGTTGTTCACATCTATACTACGTATGTTTGAAAGAGATGAAAAGACAATTGTCAAGTTATGTGGTGCATATAAGAGGTGAAAAGAAACTATCAGACTAGTCTCGATAAAATAATTAACACAATTGTCTTATCATTGACATTGTCAACAAAAGCTATGCTATGTAGGCTCTTAGAATTTTTTCTATTTCATATTGTTCTATGTTGGAACATTGTGTTGCCTCGACCCTGCTTCATAATCAATGAGCATTACACTCCTCACAATTCAGTTGGTATGATGTGCTATCAATGAATAAGAATAAAAATTGGAATAGTGTAGGGTAAGCACTTGTGCTAAATGGAAAATGTCTTTTCAAGTTGGTGGAGATGTCTTGCTACTTCCTTGAGTGAAAATTTGTATGATGCAATTATCCATTGCAAGTGTGAAGGTTCCTTACAGTCAAAACTTCTACAACAAGAACATTACTGTAGATATGTCTTTCTTGTAAGTTTGAAATTGAATTGCAGCTAGCTGGGGGAAGCTGTTTTGTAGCTATTGTTTGTGAAAATAACAGTCAACATGCCCATCTGCTATTTGAATAGTGCATTGCAGGGAATGCACATATTCAAATTTTGTGTCAGCGCCACATGTTGTGCACCGTGCAACGTTATTGTTTGATGTTTGTGTAAAAAACTCTTTGTTTACATGAAGTGTAGATTGGTTTGTATGGGGCAAGTGGAAATTTTTGGGTCTTAGTGTTCCAGTCACCTATAATGGTAATGCAAATGTAATCAATGACAAATTATAGTAGCGCATCGTCTAGGAAATTCATAATAGCAAGGCACACATGACAAGTTCTTTGTATTGGAAATCTATACTATTGTGTAAAACGTAAATGATTCAAGTCTTTACTTCCATGTTTGAGGACTTCAATGGTTGTAGGGAGGCCTTTGTAGATGCAACATTGAGTTCATCAATGAAGCTAGGCTATGTTTTTTTCACCAAACTTGTGTCTTTTTCACTAGAATGAACAATATGAAAGGGTTTTTTGGTGATGCCAGGATCAATTGAAGTGTCACATAGAGCTTTGTATGGCTGATGAGGACTATAAGCTATAAAATACACAATTATCGAGATGCAAAATTCCAAGGGAAATCAGTTTAAAAATTTGATGATATTGAATTAGAGTAAAAATTGTATGTTCAAAAATACATACATTAATCTAAGGGTTATCCCACAATACTCGTTTACAATTTCTCAGAGATTTCAATTTTTGCTGAAATCACATATTTTTAGAAAATATGATGTTTTAAGCCTTAAAAAGTTCCATTTGAAGGATTCTAATTGAAGAGGGTTTGATCAAACCACCTTAGATCAAACCCCCTTGGATAGAACCCCCCTAATTTTAAACCATACCTATAACATAGTCTCCTTTACACCTATCAAAATGCTGATAAAAAACCACTTTTGATTTACCTTTTGGGGGGTCAAATGAATTCATTTAAATTTTTTTGGTAAGTATGTAGTCCTTATTATAAGCTTCCCAAAAAATATAATTTCAAATAAATTTAATTTATTATTATATTTATTTTTTATTTCTTGTGAATGTAGATTTTTCACCGAAAATCAAGCTCTTTGTTCTACACCTATGGAAAAATAGAAGACTATCATTTTTTTTTTAAAGTTATCAGTGCACCAGATATTGGAGTCCTTGATTCAAAATAAATAAATCTGAATTTTGATACATACAAAAAAAGTTATGTGTTATATAGTCTACCTATGTCTGAATTGTAATTGGTTTGACTTCGAAACTTGATTAAGGAAAAAATATTAATAAAACACTATGAAACCAATTGGAAGCACTAGATATTGTAGTTACAAATCTAAATTCGAAAAAAATAGAATTTTATCCTTCATGGAATAAAATTTATGTGTTATACAGTGAGTGTCACTCCTTAAAAAATGGTGTTTACTGAAAAAACCTAGTTTTTGAAGGAGATGGAAAAAGAAGTGCAATATGATTCCAATTTTTTTGAAAAAAAAAAAATTAGAATCTACAGAAAAATGTCACAAATCACTAGTTTACATCATCTTCAAATTCCTCATGGTTTAGCCGCTATAGGTGTCCGAAATTGAAGATTTAGTTAGAAAAAATCAGTTCAGTGTCCAGTTTGGCAAAAATTGTAAACTAGTATTGTGGGATCACCACTAATCAAATAGAGACTGTTCAAATGTAAATGTTGTCAATAAAAAAATAAAATTTATAGGTAGGTTTTCTCTATGGATTTTTTTTTGTAAAAAGTCTTTAGTAAAGTCCAAAAATCAAAGCGCTCAAATTCTATGATGTCGACATGAATTGTGTGGAACATCTTATAGTGATGAAATCATCTTGGGTCTCTCCATCTTAAACTTGCAGCTCACATTGCATTGGCGCTTGATGATGACTAGTAACAATAGAGCCAATTGTTGTAATAGAGAAGCTATCATCTGATTGGATGAGTTGTGAGATGGTTGTGTCGGGAATCAATCTGCATTTTTTACAAACTTTTCCAATGGGTTCAATGGTGCTTCTAGCAATTAAAATAAAGGAATAATCAACATCCCCTCTTTCATATTGTGTTTTTTCCTAATGACAAAATTTGTGAACTAGGCACTTGTAGAAGGTGATAACAATAGCAAAAATGTGTCAATTAGTTTGTTGTTGATGTTTATAGTGATTGTCATTTGACCACGATTGTCAACTAAATCAACATTCACATTGTTGCTTTAGGTGGTGTTCCAACATTTGTGGCAATAGCAGGACCATAAATGGCTAAAATATCACCTTCAAATGCTAAAGTCGATTGTTTTGTGCATATGTCGAGGATGCTTGATGGCTCTGCAGTTTCTGCTTTCAATTTATACATTGTGATTTGAGCAATGACAAAAACTAAATTGATAATTAAACATATAAAGAGTCAACCTATATATGGCACAAATGAGATATAGTACTTGCCTCGTTTCATCTTGTTTGTCAATCGATTGATCTATCTTCCATTGTGCAAGAAATGTAGTTTGTGTTTTCCAAATGTTTATGCAAACATGTGCAATGAGATATTTATGTCGAGCACATATTAAAACAAACTAAAAAGAAAACATTAATGAGGTTTGATATGATTTTGAAATTTGTTGGTGTCAAATGTCAAGTATTTACCTGTTTGTAGATAATTTAGATGTTATGGTGTAGGCTGCAAAATGCTAAGATATATGTTGTATGAAATAGAAAGAGATTTGTAACCTCCAATTGGAAATTTAGAAACTCAATATGCATACAAAAAATATTATATGGTTCTGCTACAACCTAGTTTTTTGTAATGCATAAAATTTTTGACTTTCCAATTTGTTTCTAATAAAGAAATGAATGGTGCACAATGCTTTAGTAATATTTTTCATAATAGCATACCTGCATCAAAACAGTTGTGCAATAATTTGCAATAGTATAGTCATGCAATATATTTCCAACAATATGATTGATATTGTTCTCTTGGAACAATAGCCAAACCTGAAATTTGCATGAGTAGAAAATAGAAGCAGTGACATAAGAAGCTCATAGCGACTACACTGGATAGTATAAACAACAAATTGAATAGGACTTAGTAGAAGCCATGGATTCAAATTAAATATTATTTGGATGTGCTTGAAGGTAGTTCTACAATCCATAACAAACTGAGCTTTGTAATTTGTCTCTAAGGAAGAAACATATAATGTGCAAAGGCTTAGCAATATTGTGAATGATGGCATACCTATTTTAGAATAGATATATACTGACTTGCAACTGCATAATCATGATAAATATTTAGAAGAGCATGCTTGGTAGTCTTAACCAGGAACAATAGCAAAGTTGAGATTTGCATAAGCAGAACAACGAAAGATTAAGTATTATGATTAGAGGCACAAATAGTATGAAGAAAAATTGATGCAACAATTCTTTTATACTCGCAAAAATTGCAAGTTGGTTTTCTGCAGAAGTGAGCAATAATGATAACAACACACTACAAAGAGAATGTTGATAATAAATAGTTGAAGTTACAAAACTATATACTATGTACCGATGACTAGAGATGGAGGGATATTGCAAAGTGGTTTGACCAATATGTATCTAGTACTCTGAATTTGACAATAGCAATTTCAATGTTATGTATCCAAAAGTGATCCAACAGATTGTCTACATGTGTTGTTGGCCTGTCAACAATCAGTGAAAATTGGTGTTGTTCCATAAATTCAAGAAGAAGTACTTTTGGTCTCGTGGATTCTAACATGTCAATGTTGAAGTCTCCAACAATAATCAATTTCAAATTAGGTGGCAATGGGGTAACAATGGTTTGTATAAAATTAAAAATATCATGAATAGGTTTGTTTGGTGTCAAGTACAAATTTATGATGTTCATAGTAATATGCATATGCAATAGGTCAATGGTTATTGATTCTAGATATTTTGTTGAAAAATTCTGAAAGTTTTGCACTAAAACTATCTTCTTGTAGTATGTCCATGAATGTTTGTTGCAGTATAACAATTGTATGTTTTTTCAAGGAAGCCAATTTGGTCGGGCAGATTATGTTTGGTTTCATGGAAGCAAAGGATAGTTCCTTGGAGCATATCATGGTCATTGGTTATTTCTTTTGCATGCAATGCAAAGCTACATGTATTCAAAGATCATATGATAAAATGATTTGGAGAGACAGACAAAAGCCTATGCTCTACTTTCCATTTTGTCGAGGCCATAAGGCATTGCATTTCACCATTTACTTTTGTTGACACTTTGAAATTTTGTTGTTGTAGCTTATGCATGAGATACAGTGACTCAATGTTTCTTACACATGATAAGGAAGTGTACATAGGGCCATGCCGATAGACCTTACATGGATCAAAAGCAGTTGCATCCATTGTAAAACCTTGTGCTCTTTGAATAGTTTGCACAAATGCAAGTTGCAAAGGAAATTTTGATGTAGTGACTATTTTTGTACCTATTTTGACTTTTCTAATGATTCTCGTTATGGGCGTCAAAGAAGGCATAATACAATTCATGTATAGATTTTTCATTCTTTGTCGACGCAATTTACCAAGTTTTCTCTATGGAAAACAAATTTTAAAAAGTCTTTAGTAAAGTTCAAAAAGCAAAGTGCTCAAATTCTACGACATTGACATGAATTATGCAAAGTTTGAGGTGAATTGCACCTGCTAATTTATGTTGATATGGATATTTTCTAACCTGTAATTAATTGTTGTATCATAAAAAATAGGCTAAATAGTTGTTCATATACCATTGTTTCAAATTCAAAATTTCTATACCTTATTCTAGGAGAAAATCACAGGGGGGGTCTATACATAAGACTCCATTGTTTCAAATTCAAAATTGTTGGCTCTTTCACAATTGTTTGCTTCATTTATTTGATCTAAGACAACCTAATGTATAGAAGATGCTCTCAAAATCATAGTAAAATCCTTTATTTTGGGATGATTGTTCAGAATCTTCCCATCATTTTAATGAACAAAATCATCAACCATTAACTTGAACTTTGCAAGAGCTTCATCAAAGTCTACCTTTTCACTCTTTTTTCCATTCTAAATTTTATTTCCAATTTCATCCATGAAGAGCTTCCTCAACCTGTAGATCATGTTATTAGCCATAACTTTACCAGGTGTTGAGGATAGCTTTGATTTTTTACCCAAGTAATAGTTGACAAAATTCAGCCTTACCAGATACAATATGTTGAAAAGCTCTTTGAAGTCATTCTGCAAAAGATTTCTTGAGACTATAATGCATAGTTTTGAATTAACCTTTTTGCATGAATTCCATATCTTTGATCGACTATTTTGAGCTTGATGACCTTCATCAAGAATGAGCAGACCTAGGCTCTCTAAAATCAGTTTTCCAATATGCCTGGCCTCTTTAGGAAGGCTCACATTTATCTCACAAGTGAGTGGCATAGAAGAAAAAGTGTGCTTGCTATTGGCTACAATCTTTTTGTATTTCATGAAAAGGCTAAGCACATTGGAAAACTGCTTTTAGAGAGCACAAGCCTGCTCATTTTTTATGAAGGTCATCAAGCTTGAAATAGTCGATCAAAGATATGGAATTCATGCAAAATATCTAATTCTAAACTGCACATTATATTCTCAAAAACAATTTTCCAGAATAACTTCTAAGATCTTTTCAACACATTATATCTGGCAAGGCCGAATTTTGTCAATTGTTGCTTAAATAAAAAATTGAAGTTATCCTCGACACCTGGTAAAGTTATGGCTAACAACAAGATCTACAGGATGAGGGAGTTCTTAATGGATGAAATTGGGAATAAAATTTAGAATGGAAAAGAGAGTGGAAAAGTAGAATTTGATGAAACTATTGTAAAGTTCAGGTTAATAGTTGATGCGTTTGTTCATTGTTATGATGGGAGAGATTCTAAACACTCATCCCAAAATAAAGGATTTTACTATGATTTGGAGAGCATCTTTTATACAACAGGTTGTCCTAGATCAAATAAATGAATCAAACAATTGTGAAAGAGCCAACAATTTTGAATTTGAAACAATGGTGTCTTATGTATAGACTTCCCCTATGATTTGCTCCTAGAATAAGGTATAGCAATTTTGTATTTGAAACAATGGTGTCTTATGTATAGACTCTCATTGTGATTTTCTCCTAGAATAAGGTATAGACATAAACTGTTGCGGTAGCGAGCAAAGAGAAAACAAATGGATGATACATGGATTTATGATAGCCCATCATCCTCGATACTCTCTTGGAGGAAAATCTTGCACACTCACCACATTCCTGAGGAAGCTTAAGTACCATTTGCTAAGACAAGTTTGTGTCTGAACCAACTTCTTGAATTGCATTTGCATTCAAGGAAGGTGCTTTCAAAATTATTATTTCTAATTGATCACTCATGTTATCTCCTAGTTTTCTTCCAACTAACTAGTTTTATGAGTGATTATTTCTCATTGAGGCATAAGCATATTTGGAAGTGGATTTTTATGAGATATTATAGTTGCAAGTTCCACTTCAGGTCACCAAATCCTTCACAAAACCTTCTGCACAGCCATCGTAACACTGCATGGTTATTGTTGGGCATTTGCAATGATGCGGGGAAAGCATGATGATGGCCCAAGCTACTTAGGAAGAAAACTAAGTTCAAATTTTTTCTTGCCTTCAATTAGAGTATGTTTTGGCCTTGGGAAATGGAGATGCTTGCCATATGTGTATTGTTGCATCAAACATTTGGGACAACCATAGTGCACAAATTCAAACACTTCAAAGCCACTTTCACATATGGCATCCCAACTCTAGAAACCAATGGTTGTAACTACAATAGATGATTGTTTCTTTGTATTCTAGATTGACCAAAAGCATAAAAACAACCAATTGCATATTTGTTTTGAATTGTCAATCCATTGGCCAATGACTGTGCAATGAATAATCGCAAAGTAACTGGATCAAATTGTTTAGGAAGCAAAAATTCTATACAAGCAAACATGCTTTTGCAATATGTACTAGCAAATGTAGCCACTCTACAAAGTCCAAGTGTTTCAAAAACATTTGTTGTTGTGTGCTAAATGTTGTCCAAATTACAGAATGTGATTTGCAAATGTGATTGGATATTTTTGGTGTGATTGTATGCATTTAGTCATGAGAACATAGGCTCATAGTGGCTAGTAGCAGGAGTTGTATCATGGAAAATAATTGATATTGTAGGATTACATGCATCCTTGTTGAAATGTAAATACATTATTTTGTATGTTAAAGACCATATGTGTATTGGTTTGTTTAGCCGATATGCTAGCCATTATAGATAAAATGTGTGACCCCAAAGCCGAGTTTCATCACTATTGTTGATTTATGTGGCTAAGGGCCAAATTATTTGTAGATATGTGTTTTTGTCATGTACATTATGCAAATTCATTTGCATTGTTGGTTGAAAGTCAGTATCGTAGGAGCGTAAAGCTATAGGACAATGATTGTAAAAAAAATTTAAGAAATGATCCACGAAGACACTACATAGTTGCTTCGATTATGATGGAAATGAAGAAAAACATGTATTGTGTCAAACAGGCAATCACCAACTTTATAATTGAACGAGTCAATTCAGAAACAATGTGCATAGTGGAGAGCTTCATCAATTGATGTGAAAGGTGCATTCACACTTGGTTTGTAGGTTTCTACTACAATTGGTTGTTGTGATAGTTTTTGTCTCTTAGTACAATTATTTGTAACCATATTGGTAGATTTCATGTGAAAGGACAAAAGATATGAATTGTATTGACACTACTTAGTACAATAATAACTATAAAAGAATGTGTGAAACTTGAAATATTGAATACATATAAAGAAGAATTGAAGAGGCAATTACTCACTGTGATCAATAGCAATGTAGAATTCCTAACTATAGTGTTTGGTCCACTATTGTGCACCAAAAATCCTACAAGACAAAAAAAACATAATTAATATCAATTCACGTGGCTAAAATGAAACTTGTTTTAGGACTATTGAGCAGGGTAGTGGGTATTTGAAAACAGGAAAAAGAGAAACAAGCATGATTATGTATTGCTCACATTGATCAACAACACTGAAAAATGTGACAAAATATCATAGAATTGGAAATACTATCTAGTCCACAATCTACAAGAAATAAACCAAATTAATTGAGCGGTGGAAAATGAATTTAACAAAAGAAAGAAAACTAAGCATAAGAAAATAAATCAATCAATTTTTGTAGTAATATTGTTATACTTTTCAAATCCATGTATGGTTTGAGGCTAGATACATATATATGTACACACATACATATTCATATATATATACATAGACACGTACATGCATATACATATATGCATATGTATATATATACATTTATGTATTAATGTAGTTGCAATCTTGGAACTTCTAAGCAAATTTTACACTATCAATCTATAAGCAACATAAACTTTGCAAAATAGAAGGGTATTATGCTTTATATATTTGGTCCAAAAAACCAATGGACAATGTGCAAGACTGAAGAACAAAAGAATATTATGCCATGTTTATGTGTTGTGCGAAGGGAAACTGTGAAATGCAATATGGAAGAAAATTTTGTGCTCTCAAGTCCTAAGGAGCAACAAATTTCCATTGTCCAAGGAAATTCCACTGTCTCAACATCTAATTAGCAATAGTGTTTCAAGGTCCATGAAAACTATGCTTTACCCAAATTTTGCATTAAAATTGTATTTACAAAATTATATTTTTTCTTGATATGATTAAAAACATAAGCGTAGCTTTCTAATATAGGATTTGGTGACTGATTACCAATAACTCAATAGAGTAGTAGAGACCAACATTAATGCCTAAATAACCATAGAGGTTTCCAAATTTGTGAGGCTGGCCAATTTCTATAGTCTCTACTTTCTAACCGTGAACGCCATCCTACCAAAGGTTTCTTCTTTATCACATTTGATTCCTGTAATGAAACAGGGTCCATTATAAATGATTGGAAGCAAGTTGTCAAGTACTTTTGTGTATAACTATAAATATAAGTGAAATATTCATTGAAATATGCAATAACCAACTGTACGAAATATCTTTGTTGAATGACACTGTAATAATATAGAAGTAGAACATAACAATAGCAAATAAAGCACAAAGCATGAGAAGCTAAAAGTGCAAAAATAATATAGTTGCAAAGAAT
Organism: Sequoiadendron giganteum; assembly: GCA_007115665.2. NCBI lineage: Eukaryota > Viridiplantae > Streptophyta > Pinopsida > Cupressales > Cupressaceae > Sequoiadendron > Sequoiadendron giganteum. The sequence goes on along the minus strand of CM021102.1, from coordinate 181,754,108 downwards.
AACATAGGAATACAAGCCTGATGCATGACTATAACTATAATCTAGTATATTTTCTACATTTAACCAGAATAATTTTCTTCCAGGAAGAATAAGCCATGATTATATAAAATAGGAATAGAAAATAGAGTGAGCTTACAAATTTAGACCATAGCACGTTATAAACTTGATCTCCTATGTACTCACGTACACAACAAGTGGTCTGAGTAACAACCACCACCTGAGAAGAACAAGACACCTATCAATCTTAATAATAAAAAGGAAATTTGAATAATAATGTATTCCAATTTCCAATGCTTAACTTTAGCACCAGTTTTAGACAAGGCATGTGAAAAACTATGAACAATGCCACCTATCCACAAAAACATTTGCAATGAAGACATGTGCATAACAACAAAACATTAGTAATGCATAATCCTATCACAATTTGCTACACAACAATGAGGTTTTCGCTATATTTTATGGGATTATTTTTTCCTATTAGTGTGTGCACTAATGTTTTTGACTAAATGTTGCCTATTAAAATGGTACATCATAAATCATGTTGATAAGATATATATCACTATGTTGATGTTTTGGGGATTAATTTATGAAAAGAAAATTATTGATTTGTTTTTTGCAATTTCTTCATTGGTTATTGGTAATTTCGTCATGGTTTTGTCATCTTGTAATTTATTTAATTATTGTCATGAAATTTTCTATTAGAAATATTTCATGAGTTTTCTGGTGTAGTCGTGTCTTCACAACCACTGTTTCTGGCAACGCGTGGTGTTTTAAGCAGTACATTTACATTTACTATTTGTGAATTTTCATTTATTGTGAGTAGACTGAAGTGCAGGAGTCATTAGTGGCTTATGGTGTGAAGTTTTAAGTCTGTTGAGCAAAGTATTATTTTCTTTGTGTATTCATTTGCTCAAATTATATGCATGATGCACATGCATCAAAACATCCATGGTAAATCAAACATATCTTGAACAAATAGAGATCCTTCAATGTCTATCACTATTTGATGAATACATAATTAATTTGGATTGGAAAAATATAGAATGATGACCAAAATATCAAAAGCCAATGATGAAGTCACAAAAACAAAGATTAATCCATAAGAATGTTGATTGATAAGGAACAACAAAGATTAAACCATTACAAAAATGTAAAAAATGATTGAGAGGGTGAAATATGTGTTTGTTGAGAGGGTTTATGTCTATCATATTGGAAGCAAAAAACAAGGCATTTATAAGTTCTTATATCTTTTACAGTGTCATTTTATAGTTTTTAACATCTCTGCATTTTATGGGTTAATGTCTATTGTTTGTTGATCTATGCATTTTGTGGGTTAATGTCTACTCTTCCCTATCTCTGAGTGCTTTTATGGATAAGTCTTTGTTCTTGACTAGAAGACTTAGCACCATAATTCATTGATGCCATCTTCTTTGTTGATCATGATAAAGATTGGAAGTAATCTTTTCTCTGTGTGCTTGCATGACAAGTGCACTTCAATCTATTAAATAAAAATGAAAATTAGGCCTAGGTGAGTACAAAATGTTTCCATATGAAATCATTTCATCAATTGGAAATTTTTTATTTCTAATGAAAATATGTCGTAAATATATTATGTTCTTTGATATAGTCATGTATTGGCACCAAATGTTCATTTCAATGTGTGGTGTTTTAGCAAGGACATTTAACATTCTCTTGTCACTAATTTTCATTTATTGTTAGTGGACTGAAGTGCAGTAGGCATTAATGGATTTTGGTGTCAAGTTTTAAGACTGTTGAGCAAAGGATTATTTGCATCGTCTAATCATTTCCATAAATTATTTAATGACAATGAAAAATGTCAAAAAAGAAGGCATTTGTAATTTCCTATATCTTTTACATTGTATTTTCTGCGTTGTCTAATCATTTATTCAAATTGTTTGATGAGAGTGAAACATGTTTCTCGTGAGTTTGAAAGTTGTTATATCTTTTACACTGAAATTTCATTTTTTTATCTCCCTCTAATGGGTTAATGTCTCTTGATCCTTATCATTGCATGCTTTTATCAGTCGATGTCTATTGTCCATTTAAAGACATCACACCATAATTCATAAATGTTGAGTTCTCTGTTGACCACCACTAATAGTGCAACTAATCTATTATTTGTTACACATGCATGCCAATTACAGTTCAATCTATGAAATGAAAATTAGTTCTAGGTAAATACAAAATTTATTTATGTAAAATCTATAATATTTCATCAATATGCAATGGTTTTTCATTGGGGACATCTAGTTCTTCTTTCAGATTAGATTCGTAATCTTCTATCTTTTCTCTTCATTTCATTCACCAAGAGTGGAACTAATCTGCTCTCTGCATGCATGCATATGAACTGCATTTCAATTTATTAAATGAAAATGAAAATCAAGTCTAAATAAAAGCAAAATATCTTAATATAAAATGATTTTGTCAACTGGTAATGTTTTTGTCTATTGATGCTTTTTTTTGCATTTTATGGGTTAACATCTATTCTTCGCTATCTTTGATTACTTTTATGGGTTAGTCTTTGTTGTTGAGTTAAATACTTAACACCAAAATTCATTAATTTTGACTTATCTACTGACCATGATTAAGAATGAAAGTAACCATTTTTTTGCACGCATGCATGCCAATTGCACTTCAATGTATTAGATGAAAATGAGAATTGTTCCTATTGGAAATATAGTTGTGTGTTTGTATGAGTCCATGGATTTTATTAGAGACATTAAGCCATTAAAACATTCAACAATAGCGAAGAACAAAAATATTAAAAATAAAAGATTTGTGTTTATTGGAAGCTAAGAATGAGGCATTTGTAAGTTGCTATATCTTTTACACCGTCATTTTATATTTTACTTCTATGTCCCTATGACAATTTTTATGGTTTAATCTCTATTGCTCATTTAAAGACTTAACACCATAATCCATTAATGTCAACTCTTGTGTTAGTGATCACTAACAATGGAACTAATCTTTTCCGTGTCAAACATGCATGTCAACTGCACTTAAATCTATCAAATGAAAATTAGTTATAAATAATTGAAAAATTTGTCAATATAAAATCTGTGTCTATTGAGATGATTTATAACTATCCTATTAGTATGCATACTATAAAAAATATCTTCACATCATTTTAAAGTACTTGTGCTATTTTAACCATGTTTTGGGTGTCACAAAGGTTTTTCATAATTTGCTCACAGTATTTCTAACAAGTACTACTGCGAAGACCAATATTTTCTACACATTATTGCCTATCGATGCATTTACTAGAAATCATGGCACTAAAATTTATCCTATGGTTTCTAGCATTATTTTATTAAAAGGGAGTTTGAGCTATTGTTTGCAAATTTTCCATTCAATCCAAATTAATTGTATGCCCATAAAATAGGGAAAGTCATTGAAACATGTGTAACTGTTCAATATATACCTAATGCTCTGTCTATTTCTTGATACATGGACATCATGCACATTTTCAAGAAATCACTATGGATATCTTTGGTGGGTAATTCACATTGTTGATAGTAGTCGACATGTCTCATTAGAAATTGGAATGCATGCTTACGTAGATTTTATTTACTATTAATATTGATAGGTGCCTTGACAATAGAAGCAATAGCTTACTGTTATAAGGCAATCAACAAATGTAGCTAGCAAACTTAGAAATCACTTCAAGCAAATAGGATTTTGATGCTCATGATTCTAGCTACCTGTTTGAGATGCAATTTTCCAACATTGGAAGAAGCAACACCAATGGCCAAATACATGTGAGCAGGGGAAATATGTCCCAGAGTATATAGCACAGTTATAACTATGACTGCAAAAGCAAGAACAGTTGCTAGCCACTCATCGACAACGAACCAAGATTAGAATAAAAGTTGAAAGAGTCTCTAATGCACTTCACAAACATCATACCAAATTCATTAGAGAACATCTAACAAGGACATGTCCATAACACATAATAAATATGTATTGTGTTCAAATCATGGAATATGATCCCAAATAAAGTTGAATTGTAATCTATGCATTCAAAAAAGATACCAAGCCTCATTAGATAGACTATAGATTTGTAATACTATATTAGTAATCTTGTAAAAAGCATAAAAAGACTAAATGAGCAAAAATGGGAAAAGACACTGCATTGTTCATTGTAGCTTTAATCTTAATGTCCATACTTCACACGATTCAAGGAACATTTAAAAATTAATATATATGATGAAGTAATTCAAATGTTACTCACATGTTACTTGAACTTTTCAATGCTTATCTCTACTTCCTCATTAGCAGACATTATCATGGATGCAAATTCCTGTGCAATTTCAATTTCTCTATCTATGATTAGCTTCAAAATTGGTTCAAAGACAAGGTCACAAACATATACTACAATGCATTAAGTAGAAGTGTTAAGCCTGTAAAATGAAGTGACAATGCAATTTACCTGGAGGACAATTTATCATGCTTATCAACCACACAATGAAAATAATAGTTAGATATTTGATCAATATATTTAACTGTCAATACTTATTTTTATCCTAAAACTAAGAAATTATAAAGCCATGTGAGCTTCTGATTTATTATTGAATGGAAGTAAAAATCAATCCATTTGATTGTGAGTGCGTTTGGTACAACAACAAGACTAGAACCAAAACAAAACATAAACCAAAGATAAAATAACTTAGGCTATGTAAATGTGATGCATCATATATGGGGAGAAATGTGCAACACAATTCCAAAAACCTATGAAACAAATGCTGCTATATCAAAAGCTAAGCTTTAGGCACATACAATTGATTTGAGTTTTTTGAAATGAAGTACTTTACATACTAAAGTGTGGATATAATTGCTAAAGCTATTAGAACAATCATTGTGCAATAAATATTATGTTCACTTTCTTACACATCTCATGCCATAGTATTCACAAATGCATAAATTAGTTTAGAGCATACCTCTCCGCATTGTTGTAGTAGTATATCAATTTCTATAACGAAGGTAAGATCCCAAACAATAAACATTTGGCATAGATTCCTGCAAAATCTATAACCAATAGAAAACACACTGTGTCGTGCTTCTAAATAAAAAGGTGTTGAACATTATGCATGTATTTGGCATGTGGTTATAGACAATATACATTCTACACCAATTTTATCTAACAACTTCTAAAACTGTTTGCCATATAGTTTCTTCATGTCAACGACTAATACTATTCAGTATTTTTTCCATGCACATATGCACAAATAACAGGTTATGCCTTCATCCATACACACACACATATATACGTTACTATTTAGTATTTTTTCCACACACATATGCACAAATAATAGGTTCATGCCTTCATCCATGCACACACACACAGACACACAGACACACAGACACACACACATATATATATATATATATATATATATACGTAAACACACATATATATATATATATATATATATACGTAAACACATATATATACACACACACATATACATGTATACACCCACACACACATATATATACACATAGATATATATATATACATATGTATACATACATACATATGCATACACATACATATGCAAATATACATATATGCATACATACATACATACATATATACACATAAATATATGTATATATAGACACACATACATACATATACACACACACATATATATACATATACAAATATATACAAATATATATGTATATATATACATTCATATATACATATATACATATACACACATGCATATATATTTATATGTGTATACTTATATATATATATATACATACATATAAATGAATATATATATATATATGTATGTACACATATTTATATATGTACACATATATATGAATATATATATGTATGTATATAAATATACTTATATATATATATTCGTATATATACATGTAATAAACAACGCAAACAATATTTTGCTTGACAAACTTAAAACTCAACAACATAATCCATCAATGGCAACTGCACTTGAATCTATTCACAATAAATGGAAATCATATCTTAATAAATGCAAAATGTAGAACACACACATATATAAACACTTATGTATACATACATACATATATGTACATATAAATATATACACATATATATATTATATGCACACACACAAATATATATATATGTGCATATACAAATATATATGTATATTTATGTACACATACTTATATATATACACATATGTATATGTATGTGTACATACACACACATATATATACACGCACAAGATCCTTTTTTCTTAACAATCATAAAACTTTACACCATAATCCATTAACAACAACAACACTTGAATTTATTTACATTAAGTAAAAATTAGGTCGAAATAAATAGAAAATGTGATCATATGCATGAAACATGTAGGCCACTATTGACAACACCACATGTCCACATAAACATTTGCAAAAATGACACATGCATAGCAAGAAATCATTAGAAAATGATAATTTTTTCTTCTTCCATTGCTCCCAATAATAAATTGCAATTGCGAAAATACAAAACCAACAAACAAAACACCAATTGCCAATGAAAAAATTGGCAAAAAAAACACAAACTTCATTTTAACAATTCCAAATAGACATTTTTGAAAGAGGTCTCATCAGTACAAGATATCCATGACATACATGGATTGAAACATCAATGGTACATCAGATATATCGTGTACAGATAGACATCTTTCAATGTCTATCACTGTTTCATGTACACACAATTAATTTGGATTGAAAAAATACAAATTGCAAAAAAACAACATAGGCTTCATTTTAAGACTTCCAACATCAAAACATCCATGCTACATCAAACCATCACTGAGCATCAAAAGCCAATGAGAAAATTGCAAAAACAGGGATCAACTGATAAAAACACTCATCAATATTGAACACCAAAGTTTTAATCATTAAATAAAAGTAAAAAACTATGCAATCACAATGTAAAAGATATAAGAATTTACAAGCACCTCTTTTGTCACTCCCAACACGATAGATATAAACACTCTCAACAAACAAATATTTCACCCTCATCAAATAATATGAGCAAATGAATAGTCCAACAACCTTAAAACTTCACCCCATAAATCATTAACAATGGCTGCACTTCAGTCTATTCATAATAAATGAAAAATTAGCAAATAGTAACATACATACATATACACACACACACACACATACATATATAAACACATTCATATATATTAATACATATGTACACATACATACATATATATACATATACATATACAAATATATATACATACATATATATGTATGCATACACGCACACACACACACATATATATATATGTGCATACACACACACACACACACATATATATATATATGTATATATATGTATATATACTCTTATATATATATACTCACATATATATAAATATATGGATGTGTATCTACTAAACAACTTAAATAATCTTTTGCTTGACTGCACCTAAATCTATCCACGATAAATGAAAATCAGATCTACATAAATGTAAAATGTAGAACACACATACATATATATATATGTACATATTATATACATACACACACACAAATATATATATATGTGTGTGTGTGTGTGTGTACATATAACACACACACACACACATATATACATGTACATATACAAATATATATACTTATATATATATAACACACACATACATATATATATGTTTTTGCAATTTTCTCGTTGGTTTTTGATATTTTGGTCATATATATATATATATATATATATGTTTTTGCAATTTTCTCATTGGCTTTTGATATTTTGGTCATGGTTTTGTATTTTTCCAATCTAAATTAATTGCCTATTCATGAAACAATGATAGACATTGAAGGATGTCTATCTATTCAAGATATGATTGATTTACCATGAATATTTTGATGCATGCGCATCATGCATGTAATTTGAGCAAATGAATAAACAATGCAAGTAATACTTTGCTTGAAAAACTTAAAACTTCACACCATAAGCCACTAATGACGCTTGCACTTCACTCAACTCACAATAAATAAAAATTCACAAAAAGTAAATGCAAATGTACTGCTTAAAACACCATGCGTCGCTAGAAACAGTCTGTGCGAAGACACGGCTATACCAAAATACTCATGAAATATTTATAATAGCAAAATTTGTTACAATAATTAAATAAATTAAAAAATGACTAAACAACAAAGAAAATATCAACGACCAATGAGAAAATTGCAAACAAAATTCAATAATTTTCTTTTAATAAAAAAATCCCCAAAACATCAACATACAATATATTATTTATCGACACGATTTTCGATGCAACATTTTAATAGGCAACATTGAGGCAAAAACATTAGTTTCCCGCCTATAAAGTAGTGACTAACAATACAAACACATTTATTACAACATGCATACCAACATGGTAGTTATAAACCCTCTCAACAACCATATAATGTACATCGATAGGTTTTGCACTTATACTTAAAACAATAATAACAATGAAAGTTCGAAGATGGTGGTTGTAATTGTGAAGAGATGGATGCCAAATTTATATACGAAGTTCGCAAGACAGATCAATGAGATTGAATAAAAGATCGATAAATGACATTGAATGAGAGAATGTGCAAAGAAAAGTTGCTCATTCAAAAAATGGAAAATGTGAGAAGGATGGAAGAGAAAAGTGAATGAGAAAATAGAAAAATGTAAGAGATGAGTGGACAAAATAGTGGGAAGTGGAAGAGTAAACTAAAAAAAGAGACAGTCAAGTGAAAGAAAGGGCCAGTTTAAGTGAAAGAGAAAATAAAGAGATTGAAGAGTTAATCGAAAATAAAAAAGTTAAGTAAAGAGGAAATTGTGACAAGTTTTTGAAAATAAAATAATTTTTTTTTTTTGATGTCATGAATAATTAATTAAAGTAATTAATTTTGTGATTTTTAGCATTGTCTCAAAGGAAAATTAAGAAAAAATTTAATCGGGTCCGGCCCTTGCAAAAATAGGATTATGATGCCCCCTCAAGAAATTTGTTAAAAAATTGAAGCAAATTTACCAATAAGATGATTTAATGCATCTAAATAGAAGAAATATTAGCTAGAAGACAAGATTAGTAAGAAGGGAGGAATAGTTAGTAATGTGAACAAAAGAAAAAAGAAGTGATGAACATATCATCATAAGCCTTGGCAGGTGCACATTTATCAACATCAGACATTTTTATTTTGCAAATTGATGACATACACTGAGGTATTAAAAAACCATGGTGTGAAATGTTATCACTTTGCGTAGACTACATACATTGCAGGCAACAAGTACCTTGACTCATACTAGGAACTTAATTGCCCCAACCATTTTTTAGACAAATTTTGCACTTATCTAAGTCTAAATTTCATTTAATAAATTGAACTCTTGTTGACATGCATGCGTGATAGACCATGAAATGACAGTGTAAAATATATAGGAGCTTTCAAACACGTTCTTTTTTGACAGATTTTTTGATGAGGATAAAATCTATCTATAGAAACATCAAAGCTTAACCCATTGGAAGGACATAAAAAAATAATGAAATGATAGTGTAAAAGATATAGGAACTTCAAAATGTGTCCTTTTTTGACAAATTGATTGATGAGGGTCAAATTTATGCCTCTTGACAACCTTAAAACTTGACATCACAATCCATTAATCAATGAAAATTAGGCACTAACAAATGCTAAATTCTCTCATTAGAATGACACACATTGATAGAAACACTTGGTATATCAAATAACATTACAAACCCATGTAATATTTCCAACATGAACAAAAAATTGACAATCAATGAACTAATTTTATACTGAAGCATTTTGCACCTATTTAGATGTAATTCTCATTTTCATTTAATAGATTGAAATACAACTGCCATGCATGTGTGTCAAGAAAAGATTAGTTCCATTCTTAATCATGGCTAGCAGAGAATTTGACATTAATGAATTATGGTGTTCAGTCTTTAACTCAAAAACAAAGACTGACACATAAAAACACTCAAAATGCAGAGAACAACAAACAATAAACATTAGTGACAACATAGAGTGACTCATGAAAGAATATATATACATACACATGTATGTGCATTTCATAGACACACATATATATACATCCACACATTTTACCCTCTTCAAACAATCCGAGCAAACGAGTAAACAACACAAACATACACAAACAATTTGAGCAAATGAACAAACAACACAAATAATACTTTCTTCGAGATACTTAAAACTTCCATAGCAAATAATACAAACAATTCTCATTTTCATCCAATAGATTGAAGTGCAGTTGGCATGCATGCGTGCACAAAAATGATTACTTCCATTCTTAATCATGGCCAACAAACAAATTGACATTAATGAATTACGATGTTAAGTCTTAAACTCAACAACAAACACTAACCCATAAAACCAGTCAAAGAAAGCGAAGAATAGACCTTAAGATATAAATGTTAGACAACAACAAACAATATACATTAACCCATAAAATGCAAAAATGTAAAAAACTATAAAACAACACTGTAAAAGACATAAAAATTACAAATGCCTCATTTTTCACTCCCAATACGATAGACATAAACCCTCTCAACATACACAGATTCAATGATTTTATACCCAAACATTTTCCACTTACTTGGACCTAATTTTCATTTTCATTTAATAAATTCAAGTGCAGTTGGCATGCATGCGTGCAAAAAAAATATTAGTTCCATTCTTAATCATGACCAGTACAAAAGTCAACACTAATGAATTATGGTGTTAAGTCTTTAACTCAACAAGAGAGACTAACTCATATATGCACTCAAAAATAATGAACAGTAGACATTAATCCATAAAATTTAGAGACACAAAAAACTATAAAATGACACTGTAAAAGATATATGAACTTACAAACGTCTCATTTTTCAATTCCTAAATGCTAGACATAAACCCTCTCAAAAGGCATCGATTTCATCCTCATCTAACAATCTGAGCAAATGAAAAATGAAAGTGTAAAAGACATAAGAACTTATAGACGCCACCTCTGTCGTTTCCAACACGGTAGATGCAAACCCTCTCAATAGACACGAATTTCAGCCTCATCAAACAACCTGAGCAAATGAACAAACAACGCAAATAATTCTTTGCTCGTTAGACTTAAAACTTCACACCATAAGCCACTAATGACGCCTACACTTCAGTCTACTCACAATAAATGAAAATTCGCAAATAGTAAATGCAAATGTACTGCTTAAAACACCATGTGTCACCAAAGACATCGAATGCCAAGACACGACTATACCAAAAAACTCATGAAATATTTCTAATAGCAAAGTTCGTTACAATAATTAAATAAATTACAAAATGAAAAAACCACGACGAAAATACCAAATTTGCTTTTAATAAATTAATCCCCAAAACATCAACATAACGATATATATATTACCAACACGATTTACGATGCACCATTTTAATAGGCAACATTTTGCCGATATTTTTCTCGCAAATAGTAAATGCAAATGTATTGTTTAAAATGCCACGCGTTGTTAGAAACAATGCGTGTAAAAACATGACTATACCAAAAAAACTCATGAAATATTTCCAATAAGAAAGTTCATTACAATAATTAAACAAATTAAAAAATGACAAAACCATGAACAAAATACCAACAACCAATGAAAAATTGCAAAATAAATCAATACTTTGCTTTTAATAAATTAATCCCCAAAACATCAAACATTTTAATAGACAACATTGTAAAAAAACATTAATCTCCTCCCTCTAAATAGGGACTAATAAAATGCATGCAACCACTAATTACTTCAAAAATTCTCAAGACAACCTTATTCTCCTCACTTTCCTTAACCGCACCCACAACCATAGCCTAACGAACTCTTTTTTCGGGATCTCTTCTTTTGTTTTATTTATCCATTTCTCACCATATCTAAGTTTCGCTTATGTCACAACTCACAAGCGCAAGGTTGCCCGGCCTTCGCTCATTTGTCTCACGTCGCAGAATGGGGGTGCAATATTTACCACAACAAAACAAAACGATAACAATGTAGAGGGAAGGAGCTCGTTGATTTCAGAAGCGCCATGTTAATTGCGTGCTTTTTTAACTTTCCACGGCTTTAAAACGGAAGCGTCTCATGTAAGTCGAACAAAATTTAAATAATTCTTTTCCCGAAATGTGTTCTGTATTTTTTCGAATATCCTGCATTGCAGGTACGTTATCAGGTTTGTTCGAATGCTTAGAAATCTAGCTTTATACAAAATAAGTTTGGGAGTGGTTGCGGTTTTAAATTCCATGGAGTTACAGTTTTCGGTACAACGAATTGAGCGTCAAGTCCAGTCTGTTTTCTCATTTCGAGACATTCTTGAAATGTCAGGTGATTTTTTCCCTTTTTAAAAAAAGAATATTTTAGTTGTGTGATGAAAGATTGGGCACAGGGAACAAAGATTGCTATAAAATTGCATGAAATTTGTTAAATAATGTGTTGTACATTCAGTAAGTAAAAAAGATGCAACGGATGAGTAGTTGATTCTGGTATGAGAGAGTTGGTTGTGAATATGCTGTGACTGTAGAATTTCAAGATACGTGGAGAAAATTCAACTTATAAGGATAGAACACAAAACTGATTCATCAAGAAATTCAAATCTATATAAGCATTTTCTGCACTTTCGGGATACTTTTTATATTTGTAAATATTTAGGTCTTTGCCTCGCCAGCAGTTCAATTTGGCACATGAGGCTCGTTGTTTGAATAGGGAGACTTCTCTAGTTTGCCGTAAAAATATTGCTAGTTGCTTGCATTTTGTGCTCACCACATGAGCAAGCTTGCGAGTAAATCGCGCCTTGTCAAGAGTAAAGAAAAGTGTTCTACTAGAAAATCAAAAGGGAATCCTACAGTCAGAAGAGAAAAACACACAGCTAAGGGAAAGACATCAACAGAAAATAAAAGGAAGTTGTATAGTTGAAGGCACAATTGAGAAAAAAAAGAATACAAACACACCTTGCAGATTATATCGAACATCTAAGTAGGTTCTTGGTTAGGCACCTGATTACAATTCTGCTGATCTTAACTACGCGGATCAATTTGCTAGTAAATGCAAATTCACACCAAAACGCTAAACTGGTACGTTAGATTAGGCAATCACAGTATTATTTTGTGTCATATGGCTTTGTGTGTATTCATTTGTCCTGTATTTATCTGTATGGTTTCTCCTCTTTTCTGAGGTATATTTTCCTTCTTAGGTCTAGTTCTAGTAATAGTTTCAGGAATTTGGCTGCCGGAATCATTTTAGAGTTTCTTATTTTCTCGTGTACCAGCTGTACTTTTGAACCCCATTAATATTGCTGGTCAAACGACAGTAATATTATTGTTTCTGTTCTTTCTTTCTTTTCATAGTTAAATAATAAAAATACTTGACTTCACTGCAATGTGTCTGCAATATTGGGAATTGTTTCCTTGCAGCTTTGCAAGTCATTTGGGAGATAATGGGCGCACTATTCATTGACCTACCTTCTACACGTTTGGGAATTTCCCATTATTTACCCAAGGCTAGTTTCAGTGGGTAATCTTTTCATGTTGTTTGACTCCTAGGATGTACATGTATGATGTAATATTCTTTTTCCATATGGATTACAAATGTCTTACTTGAAATTTTTAGCAACCTATAATGCATGACTTCCCACATATGGAGTTAATAATAATTCAGCTTGTTGGAGCAACAATGATGTTAGAGCAACGGGATCATTTGTTTGCAGATAATGAAATGAAGGTGTTAGGTAGTGGTATAGCAAAACTGACCAAGACAATTTTGTACTAAAATTTAAGAAGCCTTAGCAGACCTGACAAGAGTTTGTTGCAAGACTGACCTGGAGTCTTATGTTCTCCTGCTCAAGGCATTGGATCTTTCCTGCAGATAGCCAGGTTGTGAGATTGTGGAATTGAATAAATGTTGTAAGGTTTGGTAGCAATAGAGATCGCTTGATCTTGCACAAAAGCCAAGATGAAAAAGAGTGGCTGATAACCTTGTTGAATAATGCAAGGGGCTGCAGGTCTGTGTAAAAAAAATGGATGTTATGAAAAATTTAGCACATGTGGAATTGAAAATGGAGCAGATAAATAAAACCTACGATCAATGCTATGAATTGCCAAGGAAGTGGAATCCTTTGAAGGAAAGGTAGTATGTCTTGTAAGTTCAAGATGGAAATTAAAGGGATAGATGAAACAATGGTGAAAGAAACAGTATAGAATGACTGAGAAAAAGTAAGAGTTGGGCGGGCAGATTCTAACAATAAAGTCACGATATCAAAATGCAGGCAGGTGTCTTGAACAACTTCATGTTCCTGGAAATCACTTTGAACATTAACATCAAAATGCATACGAACATGGTCTATACCAACATCTACAGAACTGGAAGGAGAAGGAGAAGCAATGAGAGATTGCAATTGGAATATCTCTTGCAAAGTACCTCCCATAAAGATTATAAACTTTGGGAATGGACCATGATTTTGCTTAGCACCTGTTTGGCAATTGCTTGAAAATGTGGGTGATTGCTTTCAGTTATGACCAGTTTGGATAGAGGTCTGCAACCTTGGTTCTATCAAGGAACACAAGAAAGTATGAAGCAGTAATAACTTGATGTGGAACAGTTGCAGAATCAGAGTTTCAGGATGGATCCATGAGGCCATGTTGGAGAATTAATTGGGAGTATTGGGATTTTAAGGAAGAGCAGACATGTTTTCAAGAGCTAGAAGTTCTGATTGAGGATAATCTTAGAGGAGTGGAACTTCATTACATGTAATATGTATAAAGAAGTCAAATTCCCTGACATAGAAGCAACAAGGGAAAAATATTTAATGAAACTCACTGGAATTTCAACAAAGAAGACAATGACCATTTTTTTGACTTTAGACAAATCTTGAGAAGACACTTAGTCATGAAAGCTTGAAAGCTCCTAGTATTTTGATTTTAGTGTACATTTCAGGTACACGGGGATTTAAAGGCCTTTTTTTCTTTGGAGTGAAACAAATATGCTAGGCTGATTCTTAGCCACTAGAATTTGTTAAAGCAAGTTAACAATCATTTGATCCACAAGCTGATCATGCTGTTGGGTACAGAGTAATCAGCTGAGTATTCTTAGCAATTTGGAGTTAAAGAGGGTATGGATGTGGTGAGTTATCACTTTGGCAAATCGGCAGCAAGAGGAGTGTTGGAAGATGTGTTGGGGTGAGCATGCTGATGGGTACTGTTGTCCAGAGATGGGAGATGATGAGTGTTAGTGCTTGAAGCAGGCTGAATAACATGATGTTTGTTTGTAGAAAACACAAATAAACCCATCACAGGGAAAATAGGTAAATAGGGAAACAAGCAGCACTGGACTGAGTTATTTGTCTGCGGTTCATATGGAAAGCAGAGTAAACTAAACATCAAATATATGTTATTAGATCTCTACAATAAATTTGCATTCACAATCCTCAATGTCATTATATTATAGGCAATATTTTTGTTTAAATGAAGAAATCTGAAATAACATTCAAATTCTGATCTATGAAACTATTTTGAACTTATTACTTTTCTCTAGCTGATAGGTGTGGGTGCCAACTTGCTTCATTGCCCTATACCATGATTTCTTCGACTTAACTTTGTCTCCTTTGTCTTTATTTGTGTGTTCTTCTATCATTTGACTATCTTTATTGAATCAAATCTCATGACAAGCATGTCAGCTATCTTCATTGCTTATATGTGAGTTTATCCTTCTTTGTGGCTAAGGCCTTCTCGTGAGTGAGAGATAGGTTGTATTAGTATAGTATAGAGAAGACATTGGCTATAGTTACAATTTCTTTTCAGTTTAGAATACAGTGGATACACATATACATTTTAGAAACAATATCTGTAGGAAAATTAAAACTCATTTTTCTCTGCATGAAAGAATTTGTGAAAAGCTTCTCTGGTGCTAAATGCAATGCAATTTAAACTTAATAGCTGTGGAATTTGTAGTAGTGCTTGTTTACACTGATTGGGAAATTAGTGAACATGATTTACCCTACGTATCAGCACACAATCCATGATCATTTTTATCAAACTCTGTTGTGGTTCTTATGTTGTTTTAGCTACTTTGTATTATTATTTACCATTTGTTTCTGTATTTCATTTAATTTTGTTAGCCATGTTTTGTACATGTTAGGTACGTATAATGGATCAAGCTAAGAAGATAGAGGTAGCAGCTGGGAGCCCAGGTCCATCAGAGATGGATACTTCAAGTTCTAGCAACTGCTGTTCATCACAATTGGTTCAAAAAATGCAATCTATTGTTTTGGATTCACATGGAGAGTCTCCAATTGCAGGATTCACTGAGCATAGTTTACAAGATGGGGATCTTTCACCACAAATTGCTTCAGAGATACTATGGAAAACTGGAACATATGATTGCAAAATTCCTAATGGATTTTACTCAGTTATCCCAGTAAATTCTTCTTTTCCCATCATTATACATTGTTGATTGCCTTTACTTTTTGTGCTTGGATACCTTTGTATAAGGTTCAACAAAATAGTGCTTGCATACCTTTGAATAAGGTTCAACAAAATATACTTTCTTTCGGATGTTTTGTGTTCCCTAGACATAATCTGATCAAGTTATTTATATATTTTAAAATCAAATCTGTTATGTCTGTAAAAAGATAAGGACATTCTTGACCTACACGTGTTAGGAACTCAGAGGAAATCAATTGAAGAAAAAATGCTAGTCATGATGTGATTGCTGAGGCTTCCTATCCTACTAGGCTGATTCAAGGATGCAGGGAAATTCCTATGTTCCTGTCTTTGTGGATGATTTTATTCAGTATTTAATGTACAATATTTAACAAGGTCATAGATGAAGTGGAATATATATAGAGCCTTTGAAAGGGTAGTTATTACAAACTAGACAGCATAGATGAGGATAACAATACTCCAATGAACATTGATGGTTAAAATAGTAAAGCTCAATGTAAATCAATAGGTAACCATAAGAGTTACTTGGGGCAACAAAATAGCTTCCTTTACAGTTCAGAGGAACAAACTACCAATTGGAACCCTTCAAACCTAGTAGCTTGTGATACTTGAAACAGTAAGAGAGCTTGGGTGCTAGTTGAAACTTGCACCATTATTATGTTAATAATGTCTTTGAAGACTATTTCAATAAGGTCTTCCCTTGTTGTGCTGGGATGCATAACCTATAGTGGCAGGGAGGGATGTAATGGTGTGAATGGAAAACATAAACATGAAATGTCACAAATAAAAATAAAAATGAAAATAACAGATAGCTCTAAAGTAAATAAAATAACTCTATGACCTATTTTAAATATTTATGTGTACACGTCTTAAGTAAATAAAATAACTTTTGTAAGTAAATGAAATAATTCTCTATCAAATAAAATAGCTGTATGCCTTACTTACCTACTAACCTACTAGTGAGTAAATGAAAACGACTGAAAAATAAAATATATCTCTAAAGATGAAGTAAATAATGTCTAAAATAAAAGAGCTCTTAAGTAAAATAAAATAGCTCTTAAGTAAATAAACTAGCATAGAAATCTTAAATACATTTATTTTAAAGACACATTGAGAGAGATTAGTTTCCAGGCTCATGTATTGAATTTTTACGTAGAATAGATAGGCCCCCCTACACTAAGATCTCTCAACATCTTTTAGATAAATGTATTTAAGATGTCTATGCTAGTTTTAATTATGCTTAGATGTGTAACTACAATAGCAACAAGGGGTTTGTAGTGGTATGAGTATGTTCACAAAAACCTCCTTAGTACTAGCATACCAAAAATTTAAATATGTAGTGGCTGCCCCAAAAAACTCGAAACCTTTTAAAAATGTAAAATATAAAAGACTAATTACCCTTCAAATTATTATTATTTTTTGATTGGTTATTTGAGGCATTGATATGGCACCCAAGTAGCGAGACATAAATGGGGGGCCGGTCCTTGGGCACTCAACAAGTCCACCCAAGAGTACTAATTTGGGTTTAATTACCCCAACCAAGTACATATTCACAAAAAAATACAAAATCTCTCAGCATAGGGGTAGACATTGATGGTTTTCATAAGAAGGGGTACTTAGTGTTGAGAAACTCAAGAATGAAGCTTGGGCAAACTTGGTGAAAGATGGTAAAACTTGCAGATCAAAACATTCCAAGCATAGCGCTTTTCTTCATTCAAAACCTCAAATCCCAAACCACCATAGGAGTCTTGAAGGAACAGGTGATCACAACATCGCTTTTAGAGCAAGCAACATCCACCTTCACACAATCAACCGACCTGTTCACAACCTTACCAACCACGTGGGCAAATTAGAGTCATTTCTTTAGTTTGTTTGCAAGGCATGTTCAAAACACCAAGATTAAATTTACGTGTATTGTAAAAAGCTAGTGTCATGCCCCACCCACGTAAGACAATACAAAAGAAAATGGCAGCAATGAGAATTCTATGAGATCACCGCTGTGAATGAAATTGGCAAAGGGGTCGATTAACAATAGACAAGACTAGCATGGGTGGCGATTCCAAAAAGGTATATAATTAACAAATAAAAAAGGATTAAGGCAACGCTTAAGTTAAAGGGAGTGATTCTAAGGGCAGTGACCCCTTGGAATTGAAATAAAGATATTAAAATTAAAATTAAATTAAGGTTTCAGACCAGCAATTAAGGGAATAGTTGTGACTCTTCTAAAAAGGCAGTAATAATGAAGAGGTGTGACCCCCAAGAAATGAAAGATATAAGGATATATAAGGGAGGTCAAATCATTGGAAAAAAGGGCATGGGAAATCTGATCTGGATAGAAGGCAGTAAGAAATTAGAATTATAAAGCAGTGATAATTCAAATGATTAGGCAGTAAGATACAACAAACTTAATATTCCTGCAGTAGTGGGTATACCACATATTTGAATCCAATATTTATTAGTTTATGAATTTAGTAAAGAACATATTTATTTATTTAATTAACTTGCTAATTCATCAAGAATCTTAGGATTAGTAATTATTCATTTGATTTTCATAAAGCAGTCATACTAGGAATTGGCAAGGAAACATAATAGGGAGGTGCAGGAATATGGGTTCCCTCAATTAAGTAGACCACCCATTGAGTTGGATTTCTTGTGGGCCAAGGGGTCGGATTGATTTGGTTGGTTGTTCGGCGCTCTTGGGCTTAGTTGTGGAGGACAGTCTCTTGGAGCCCCATTGTGCTTTCCCCCCTCAAGTTCCTAATATGGTTGGCTATAGTGTGCATGTTACATTATCATTTGTTTGATGGTTATTTTCCTAAATTCAATTGCTATTGTGTAGTTTAGTGAAAGAATACTCTTGTAAAATAAATTGTATTATTGGATTTGTTAATTTTGGGCAACAATCAGGTACTCCCTCAACAGGTGACATTACAGCTAGAGGTCGTTTCCTTAGATTCTAGGGTTTGGTTTAGTCTTATGTGTCATGTCCCCTTCTTAAGCGTAAAGAATTTTAGAAGATCCTTAGCCTATTTAATTTCCCATTGGCTTATTGGGATGCTGCAAGGGAAATAATTAATTAATTAACTTAAGTTGTCTAGTGACATTTTATTTTAAAAGGACAACTTACGTTTAATTGATTATTGTATGAAGGGTGGCTGGTGTCATAAAGTAATTTTAAAAGAGGGCCATTTTGGGAGACAAAAAGTAATATCAAATTACAATATTTTTAAGTCACTCTTGGAGGGAAATGATTTATTATTTCAAAAGTGCATATAAAAGGAGGATTTAAGGAAGGAAAAGACATTCTATGCATTTTATCAAACCCTAGATTATTGGAGGGATAGAACTTGGCTCATTCTTTAGCTGTAGGATGAAAACCCTTTTGGCAATCAGTTTCATGGATGCAAACCCACCTAGCTGATCGAGTGAATTCATCTAGATTCACTATTATGCTTTATTGATTGGACATGTAAAAGAGATTTGTTTAATCTAAATTTTGATTGAAAATATTGACGATTTTTTATATTTTTGAATGCTACTATAGTACTGCTACAATACTTGATACAGTACCCACTACAGTACTTGCTACAATACTTGATACAGTACCCACTACAGTACTTGCTACTGTTTAAAGGAGGAATCAACATCTTTCCAGCTGTATAATCACCCTTGGAAGGTTCTACTTGTGAGTTTGATAATTTTCTAATGTAAATATTAGCATTTGACAAATCAAAATGTATGGTGTTGTAATGAAAGATGCATAAAATATTAGTTGTCTATTGCATGGTTTTCTTTAATGTATAACATATTAGTTTCTGCCACTATTGTATCTTGACACTAAATACCAGTAGGGATTGTGCTGGCCAATTGTTTGTGAAATTGTCAATGAAAGGTTGATGCATGACAACTATTTGTTAAAATGTCCATGAATTGTTCAAGCTTGCAAATGTTTGTGAATATGCCCATGATAATAAAAGATATTTGCAGCTGTTTCTAAGTACTAAATTCAGAAATATTGATTAGTTCAACGTTCCATTATTTGATGAATTGTTTGGGAGTAGGAAATCAGAAAATTTGCAAGTTTGTTGAAATATTTTGGTAGGGACTTTGCATTTTGTTACAAAGGAGCTTCTCCATCTAGTTCAAATGAAGGTTTATTCTTACAGGGTGTTCCATTTTGTGTTGTACCGAAAGGTGCAAATTAAAATGCTAACAAGCTCAATTGAGAGTTGAAGGTTAGCCATCAAAGCATAATTCACCTTTTAGATGTCTTACCTCTTTTTGGTTTTCCTTTGGCCCTCATTTCAAGAATCTCATCTATCTGAACATCACTAATAGTGCTGTAACACCATTTTGATCTTTTCTTCAGCTTTCTCTCTTCCAAATCAGTGCTGTTATCTTAATGATTTAAGGCATAAAGTTGCTATATTATTAGAAATCATTGTGTTAGATGGACCGGTCTGGGTTTTCACTTTCTGTTTTTATGGTATCCTATATCTAATTTGGAAGACAGAATCCAGTGAATGTAGATGTGGAGACTAGGTGCTGGAATCAGATTGAGATCAACCAAGGGTACTACACAGCTGTGGAGGATATACCAAACCTTTTAACAGTTCTGATCATGATTTTTGTGTGTTGAAAACACTTTCCTAAAAACTTATGGAACTTTTATAAATATAAACATATAAATATACAAAACTATTTCATTTGATGATTATGGTTGAATTAATTGGTTTTTAAAAAATGAAATGGATAGGATTGAATGAGAATCTGGATATGCTTTAACAATTTTTTCTTGCAAAGCTGTATTTTATCTGTTTCATATGGCTGTAGGTATTGCTGCTGAAGAGGAACAATGTTGCTGAATGTCCAAGAGTTGTGTAAGACTGCAGTAGCCATCAGAAGTCATGACTATGACACTGTGCAAATGGAAAGGCAATTCTATGAAGTCAGTGATGAAATCATTGCTATTTTGTCATTTTGTAAAGTTGTTTTTTGTAACAATTGTTAAGAGTTCTTACCTTGAGTTACTTGGCTAGTGTTCTCATAGTGATGGCACAATGTGACAGCAGCAGAACCAGATGTGTGTGCAACAGAGAGATCAACATGCAGAGGATGCAGTTATATAGGAGAATATGACCCAACTATGTAGGGAGTCTTCTTTGAGATTAGTGCCTAGTTAACTATTCAAGACATGAGTGATTTGTGGATATAACTTGCTCTTAACTACTTTGATTAGGAGTTATTGTTGTTAGACTAGGTTGATTAATTGGTTAGACTATTTGATTGTTCAGCCGAAGCTGAGTGTCACTCTAGTGAGTTGTGAGCTCAATTTGGAGCTTTATTTGTAAGATCATCTAGTTTCTCTTGGTATAGATTCATAATGCACTTGTCTATTTAAAGGGCACATATTCTAATTTTAATCATTATGAATATGGAGTCACTGTTCTAAAATTTCATTCTACTGCAGTGTATTTCTTTTTAGTTTTAACAGAAGATAGATGTAGTATTGAGAGTTTAGATCCACTTTGCTTTACCATGGTTTACAAACTAATATGGTATTAGAGCACACAATTTGAAAAATTCGACATCTATGAATGAAGTGGGTTGCTAGCTATTAGAGGGGAGCTGTTGGAGGATTTCAGAGAGTGTGGTGCCCTTCCTTTAGTGATTGAAGCAATCCAGACTTTTGAGAGGTTGTAGATCTAAGTTATTTCTTGTGGATTTGTTTGGTTTTGAGTGTGTTCCTAGAGTTACATGTATGACTAATCTCAGTTTTGGAGAGTGTGACCACCTAGAGGGAGCTTCCAACTTTACAATTTCCGATTGTCAATTGTAGATGTTACTGAAGAAGGTTGATCTTTGGAGTTTTATTGAGATGAAGATTGCAGCTCTTACTAACCTTGTTAAGTTGGATCAATATAACAAAAAGTCAGCCAAGGCAAAGTGAGATGGACCATTTGATCCTTCACATTCAGAGAATAAAACAACACAGGAAATGATAATGCCTTGATCACTATTTACAAGAGAGTGAACATTTCCTACAAGATGCTGCTAAAGAACAAGCTTAGTGCCACATGCATGAATGATATAGACATAGCGATCGATTATCTTATGAAGATCATTGAGCTTTGATATCAGCTTGCAGCTGTCGAGGTGAAGGTGGTGGATGATGACTTGGTGCCCATGGTTATAATGGATTCTCTATATCTTGGGATCTATTTGTTTAGGGTGTGTACTTATGTGAAGCTTCCCACATTTGGCTCTTGAGAAGCTTTGGGATGATTTCATCTAGGAGGAGATCGTATTGGAGATTGTTCTAGCCAAAAGGGAGGATATTCAAAACCTAGTGCTCATTGAGAGGATGAAGAAAGGTGGTAATGAAGGAGGAATTGAGAAAGGTCAAAAGGGGAAGGAGGATTTTTGTTCTTCTTGTTGGACTCAAGGGAACACTGAGATCGAGGGGGGGGGGGGGGTGGGTGAATCAGTGTTCTGCAAATCTGAACTTTATTAATCTGATATTTAAACCATTTCAACATTAAACCAAAGGAAAGATGCAAACACACAAAGTAATCATCTACAACACCATAACACAAGGATTTTTACGTGGAAACCCTGCTAGGGGAAAAACCACGGTGGAGGTTAATCCACAATTTGAGTACTCAAATATAAGATTTACAAAATGAGAATGCACTTGCATTCAAGCTCACTGCTCAAAATAGGAAGGCTCATTGCCTTACAAAATATTCAGATTAAGACCATCTGAAAGATTGAACTGAAGTAATAGCATCTTCTCATGCCAGTTTACAATTCTGGTTAGGCTCATAGATCAGATTTTGGACCTTTTGTCTGATTTTTCTCTCCGCTCTGCTCTACTCTGCTCTTTGCATCACAAATCCATGCACAGATGAATTCGCACCACTATCCTTCTGAATTTCGCATCACACACTAACATACTTCGCATCTCATACATTCACTTGTGTAAAATGATACAACCGATCTCATATATATATCCACTATCAAAGATTTGATCATTCATATGTCGACTTTTATAAAACATAAAATATTTTCCAATGGTCGGCTAAATCCACAACTAATTCTTTATGCACACCATCCATAGTCGGTCATAGCATAGTGAGGACCCAAATAAACATGTTCGAACACAAAAACATTTAACCAATTACTCCTTAAACATCCGCAACGGCTATATTTTCCAAGTCAGCCTTCTAGCATAGATAACTAGAAAATCAATGCATCGGATCTCCTAGATCGTACACCAATAAATGCGCACCTCGATACTTCTTGAATAAGATAGTGCGAACATCACCATACCTTTCTTTGAGATCCACAACTCAAAATTTTAGTCCAGTGAAGTACACAAATCGGATACCCTGCTTTTCATTTTATCTGCTGGTATGAACAAGTACTAAACTGTGGACCAGATCAATGACTTAGGTTGCCATCAATGACAACACTAGAAGCCATATGCCAACAATCTCCCCCTTTGGCATTGATGGCAACACTTAGTGAAAAATGACTAAGTGTCAAAAACCAATATGAGTACGTTGCCAAACTTCAAAATTTCAAAACATAGCTCCCCCTAAGATTGATGAGGCATTTTTCACTGCTCTCTCTCCCCCTTTGACATCAATGACAAAATTAGAAGCCATATGCCAACACTTCTCAACAAGGGAAGAAATGCTTGAGCCATATTGAGTGTTTCAAAGGCCACAAGAATGGCTATTCCATATCAAGTGTTTCAAATGCCACAAGAATGGCCATTATGATTCTTAGTGTCTTAAGTAGAAGGGGAAGGGCAAGAAGCAACAAAAGTAGTTTGTAGGGAGTGCAAAAAATTCAACAATTGATGAGCTTTCATCCAAGCATGAGACAACCTTCCATAGTGTTGTTACTATCCACCAGCACCATTTTCGGTGTAGTGTGCTATGTGGATAGTGGAGCATTGAGACGCATGACCTTCAATACAAATGTTTTCAACAAAATTCAAGAATAAAATGTAGGTGCATAAGTAGGGCTTGGTGATATGCCAAATATCTAGTTATAAGGGCATGACCTATTTTCTTCCACATGCCTTTAGGTGATGTTATTGAGCTTCATGATGTCTTATATGTTCTTAGGTTAACAAGAACTTGCTTTTAGTGTTAGCCATGATTGATCTTAGTTGTGTGGTTGAGTTTGATAATAGACAAGTCATTATTAGAGATTGTAGCTAGGATCTTGGTTGAGTTTTGGCCAAAGGTATTGGATAGGGTGCCCTTTATAAGTTGCTTGTTGATTCGATTAAACATGGAGCCATGGCTTAATAGTGACCAACTATATAAGCTATGGCATGAGACTTGGTCACCTACATTATGGAGCAGTACCTTTCTTAAAGGACATGGTGTAGGGATTGTTTGGTTTCTTAAAGGACTTGGTTTCCTTCTACCTCTCATCTTTCTTTTCCTCCTTTTAGGTACCATTCACCATGACCAATAAAATCATTTTCATTTAACATACTTATGTATGTTGCCTTAACATTAATACAACATGAATCACTTATTCCTCTTGTTCCATCTCCACCTTGTTATGAAATTCCACCATCTCTTGTTTATTCTGTCTCTTCTCCCAAACTACCTCCCACCATTGAAATCCCTTCTCCCATTAGAAATTTCTTGAGAATGTAGGACAACAGAAAAGAAGCATTAGAGTGGGTGAGATTTGTAGATAATAGAATTAGGAAAATTCCTCCCCATGTGACTCTCTTCCATCATTTTAGAATTAGAGCCCCAAAAGCTCCAAGAGATAGTCTAAGGTGACGAGAGCTAAAGATGTTCATTTGGTTATGGAGACTGCTATTTCTTTAGAGCAGAAAACTATGCTAGATGTTGAGGTAGTAGACTTCTAGATAGTTGAGACCACTTTGTGGGCTAGTACACACCACATTGATGTTAATATGTTGAAGGTTGTAATTGAAAATATTAAGGAAAGAGTCCTTAAGGACGAAGAAGATGAGGCAGCCTTGAATGCCAAAATCAAAGAAGGGTTCATTGCTCGTCTGTAATATCCCCACTACAAAAAGGCATTCGGGAATGCAATTGGAAGTTTTTGGCAATTTCGTGAGTCTCCTTTGGAGACGAAATCGTTGGAGTACGATTTTCTAGATATATATGCTAGGAGAATATCTCATTGTTGATCGATTATGTCTGGCTATTCAGTTGGAGCAATCCATATTTGATCTTATTTGTATTGATTGATCGTTGGAAGATAATTGTTCTTTGGACTTCTTATAATAATAATATATATATCTCTAGAGGATTGGACGATTCACATCTGAGCAACTCTATGGATAGTGGCCATGTTAAATGCTGGTCGATATTCCTTCCTCGAGTGCACATTGATTAATATATATCTGCATATTTATTATATTTTATGGTGGAACGATGGCTAGATAAATGTATCAAAGACTTATTATACACAGTGCTATTGTATGGGATATATCGGTTTTTTTGTTTTTATCACCATATTATCTCTAACGCCTTCTGGAGCCACATTTATCGATTGTCCAATCATATTCAATCAATATTTGTTGATCGAGCATTGAGCATCGTAACCTGGACGAGAATTATTGTTAATGGGCAGCGATCTTTAAATATGTTAAGGTAACAATTAGAGTTAATGAAATACAACGATTCATATTATTTAAAGAAGGCAGCAATTACTAAAAGGTTGTGAGTATATTTTTAAAGGTAGTGATTAGTATAAAGCTGTGATTACATTTCAAAGTCAGCAATTGGTTCTTAAAACTAAAAGTCATGTCCTTTCTAAAAGGACATCATTGATCCAAAGGATGTGTCTCTTCATAGAGACATAGAGATATAAATAGAGTTTGAAGAAGGTGGAAATAAGGGGAGATATAGAAGATTGTAAATTTCATATTCTAAAACTCAGATTTGGTAGCGCTCATAAGAGCCTAAAATTAGTCAAGTATGGGTGGCGTATAACCCACCATTTACTAGGCTAAGGGACACATGAATAATTAGCCATAATTAGTGTAGTGTAGGAAGAAGTATCCCTTTTTCACACTTAATTTGGAAATAATTAATAATAAAATGAGCTTAATTGTGTCTTAATTTAGTGTTGTAATATGTTTTACATATTCACATTAAGTTTAGGGCCTTTTTAAATTAAATTAAATGGACTTAATCGTGCCTTATTTTTGATGTTGTAAGGTGTACCTTTACACTTTCACATTAATCTAGGGCTTTATTAATTGATTGAGGTTAATTTGCCTTAATTGGCCCCTTTAATTGAAATCCAAGCCTAATTAAATGCAATTTCCGAGGGATAAAACCCGACATTCATAAATGCCATTTCATAACACTCAACTTTGGAAGATGTGTGTCCTAGGTAAGTGACCTAGGACCCATTGCCAATGGGTCCTCACTTAGACCTAGGACCCCCCTTTAAAATATGTTTTTGGTGGTATTTTAATGATTTCAAATATACAATTCAATGTCAGCTTGTGATATTTGAATTTCGGGAATTAATCTTAAGATATGTATAAATAAGAGGTTATTTCACTATGTTTCACTTAGCAAATTAAAGTTATCATAATAGCATTCAAGTGAGCATTGATAGAGCATTTCAAGAGAAATTTCAAGGCATTCAAGGGCAGATTTATAGAAGATTATTGCAACAATCAAGATTCCTTTCATCATTTCAAAGATTTATTGCATCATGCATGTTGTTTGAGCTCCTATGATGATGTAGTGTTCAAGATCTATTCAAGCATATCAAAGGAATTATTTCACATCAGGTTTCATGATCAAGTTCTACATTCATTGAGGCCACCTCATGCTAGTGTGTAGATTTGTAATCCAAGGTTCAAATAAGGTTTGGTGAGTTGTTACATATTGTTGTTCATTCATCATTCCTTCATGCTATTTCATTGTTTCATTACAAGGTTTAATTACCAAAAAGGGTTTGACCAAGGCAAACCCCCATTCACCTAACAGACAACATTTTTCTCTCTTTGATGTGTGATTCCAGATTTTAGGTTGAAGATCCTTTGAAGAGCAAAATTGAAGAAAGTTGCAAAGTTGTCAAAGTTGCAAGAAAAGTTGTCAAATCACAGAATTTCCTCTACAAAATTTATTTTCAGCTGTCCAACAGTGAACACCTGGAATTTGGAAGTGCAGATCTGGCAGAAGAGAATCCATGAAGCATTTTTCAGAAACCCTAGCCAAGAATGGGTCCTCGGTGAGCTTCAAAAGGTGACTTTTGGTGAAAGGTACACATTGTTTTCCCCTTTCGAGATCCGCCTTTTGATTACTGTTTCAGTTAGATTTGATTACCGTTCTTCATTTGCACTTTGTTGCATACATTTTGAATGAAATAAGGAAAATAGGTCATTGTGGTGAATCCCCTTTCACTCATCACCACACAACAAATTTTTCTTCGTTTCAATTGGATATAGCGCCACAAAAGGATCACATGAATATAAAGACAAATTCAAGAACAACGAAGTAATAGAGGTCTAAGCCTCTTGCATATTCAAAAGCATGATTTTAATTGATAAATCAGAAACAACAAGTATATTTTCTTGTCCAATTTCCATTATCAAAATAATTGAATCAAATTGCATAATTCAAAATTCATATCAAAATAATATAAGTTAGTCAATTAAATTAGAATTGTTCTCTAAGTGAATCAAGGGTCCTCAGTAGAGATCCATAACCATTTCTTAGAAATTAGTGGTCCTTGGCATATTGTGATGTCTTAATCGTTAAGTCTATAGGCTAAGTATTAGTAACTCTACAACGAAACTTTACAACCCTATAGGATTTGTGCCTCAAATTCTACAATCTATTGATGAGCAAAGGTGTTTTGTATTGGCTAATTACACATGGCAAAAATATCGAGCAATGGATTGATGAGACATACCAAAAGGGTGCTCAAGTGTTATGTAAGTTTTTTGCTTTGATAGCCAAAGTGAAATAGGTAAAATATGAAATTTTAAAAATGGAAGAGTATGGCCAGTAATCTTCCAATTTATCAAATATTTGCAAAAAAGTTTGAACCCATCAAACACCTTAGGATTAACAAAGTTTAAAGAAAAATAAATTTTCACATGGATAGGGCAATTCAAATTTTTAATGAGGGTGCTTGATGAGACCATTTCTACTTTGTATGTGTTGGAGTTGATGATTGAACTTTCACAACACCCCAAAGATCATTTGCAATCAACACACCCTATCACGAAAGAGAATATTAACTGATTTGCTATGAAACCTAAGAATGCATTAGATGCAAAAGGATAATGATTAGAATATTCAATGAAACCATTATTATAAAGACAAGGATAAAACCCTAGATGAGGATATAATTAGATCATGACATGTGTTCTAATCTTATGATCGAGACAAAAAAACATGACTTAGGTAAGCTTAAATATGCTAGTGTGAATAGAACCTAATAATAATTAATTGGGTGATTTTTCCTTTTCACTTTAACACCCCCCATTAAGTGCAACTTAGGGAGTATGATAAAATACATGGATGCATGGATGGGTTGCAACTACAAGGTCTGACAAGGTACCCATGTACAAACAAATAAATCTTTCACAACTATAGAGAAAGAGAAAACCTCATGGAAAAAAATCCTTTGTAAAAGAGAAAAAAATAAAGAAATATGTACTTGCGATGAAAGAAAGGAGGACTCAACATGCCCACCCCAAGGACTACTTTTGTCACAAATGTACATTATGTATATCCCCAATAGCAGAGAAAAATTGAGATTGTGAATCCCCCCCACAAAGAAGTAGCTCCTATGCCAATGATGAGAGCCCAAAGACAAAAAACAATCCATTACTTCCAAACAACATTCCTCCCCTTGGGAAGAAATAGATCCATGGTGATTGTAAAAGCCATTCCCATAAGCTAGATGAATAGGGAATCCAAATCCGAATGTGTGTCTTTGAATGCAACTCTAGTGTCCTCATGTTGAATAAAGATCTTTCGTCCAAAACAAGTATTGAATGCCCAATTAGAGAAGTGAAACTAGGAGAGGGAAGAATTTGAATTGCATCTAGAAACATTGAAGATATGATCACATCACTGCCATCAAAGAGGTAATGCAACTTCTCTAATGTGACCTCAAGATTTGCAATGTGAAATGCCAAAAACAAAGATGATATGTCTAATAAATATGAATCCCAATGAGGTGAATCTAGAAGACTAAAATGATCCTACTACATTGAAGTAGCAATAGGTGATGGTGGAGTAGAGACCTTAATGCATTTCATTTGACTACATTGCTCACCCTTGTATAATGTGGTGTCCACTCAAGATATATGAGTGTGAACATCAAATGTATCTAGAAGTGTTGGTTTAGAAGAATCTAACAAATTGATGTCATTTGCAATGCAAAGTTATTGTAATTGATGAAGTTCGTAAAGAAGTTTGAAATTCACGAGTTTCAACATGCATTCATCAATGGTATGCCTTTTCTTCCCACAATAATCACATTTAATTTTCCATGGATTCAGAGACATGATTACAACCAGCTAAAAATAAATGATTAGTTTAAGTTTGTTTCTATTGTATACTTAAATCCTTGCTAGCTCTACGTTCTTATAAATTTTAGTGTAAGAAAACATATGATTTCCTTCACTCTTCTCTAAGGGTAGCTTCCTCATAGTTCAAAGAAAGGTTTTATGTTACACGTTTCATTTTGTGTTACATTGAATGGTGCAAACTAAAATCCAACAAATTGTGGATTTTGGATCTAGATTTGGTGACTTCTTCAATATACATGTAGTTGATAGGTTCCTTCATGTATTTGTTGAATATGTGGCCTAATATTTTCTTTGCATTGAGTACATTAAGCTAGTTCGTGGTGGAGCTAGGGAATATTCATTGGATTATTACAAAGCAAATGATTCAATACTTGAAGTGCACATTCATTATGGGTTGAGGTATGTTGGAGATGGAGAGTTGATATTGCATGGCTTTGTGGATTCAGATTGGGCAAGTGATGCTAGTGCTAGGAAGAGCACTTTTAGGTTTGTGTTGGTACCCCTATGAAAATCGGTGTTTTGATATCCTTTTATGAGATAGTTTTCAATGAATCCTGGTTTCACAATAAGTCATTTCTTTTTCCAATCAAGATTGTAAAAGTTGTTTGGTCCTTGGTCTTTTCAACCTTACAATTTTTTGGGGAAATAAGGATTTTAGTAAATCTCCAGACTATGAAAACAATGGAGAATATAGAGATGATGTTGGGATGGCTGCAATAGTCCTTCCAATCATATTGGAGAAGGAGAAGCAACAAATGACAAGCATAACGAGGTAGAATAAGGTCAACTTCATCATATTTCAGCTTCTAGAAGGTGTCAAATTGTCAAGAAAAAAATGCTTAAAGATGAAAAGGCTGAATGTCAAAGGTGTGGCAAAATATTTCTCCACCCAAGGAATCATAAGAAGTTTAAGGAAAGGCACACAATTTGATTAGCAATGCAAAAAGGAAAAAGTGCCAATAGTGGTGTTTGCTTGAGGAAATCATTCCAAGAATTAAAGAGAGAATGTAATGTAGTTTGGCCCCATTTTCAAGTGGTTGAGTCATAGAAAAACAACTCCAAAGATGGTAAGGAGATGATAAAAGGAAAGCAAGATATCATCAAGGAAAAACAAGTGGGAAGGCCATGAGAAAATTTGGTCACGGTTATCTCAATGATAAAATCACTAGTGGAATAGGAAAGCTCAGATACTGATCCTTCAATAGATTTAAAGGACTTTGGTTGTTTTAATGCTATCTTTTTTCTTTCCAGAGATAAATCTCTAAGTCTGTTTTCAACTAAACCATATAAAAATACCATCTTCCTCTCTTCAAACCTTTTATTTTATTGAAAGGCTTGGTATTGTATTTTCTTTCCAAGGATCGAGATTTTAAATCCATCGGATTGAGTAATTATCTGTTGCATTTGTTTATGTAAATGGCTTCAACAACAAGTAGATTTAGAGGGGTGTTCTGAGCAGTTTGTGCATAACTTCCATACCATTGGTGATCTGCACCATGTTTAGAAAGTGGTATTTAGTCATCAAAATTCTGCCATCACTTAAAGGTCATAAAAGAAAGACATAAGTGTACTATTTTAGTGGCTCAGCCAGGTAAAAGTTTTGACATAAGTGGCTAATGTATTATAAATCAGCACCAGCCTCGTAAAGCCCTATAAAGATAATTTGAAGCACACTTTTACCTGTCATAAACCATCCCAATTAAGTGGTGTGCTTTTATGACCACTTAACAAGCGCACCTTTACAATGGCTGAGCCAAGACAAATCAGTGCCAAAACATAAAGTCTACACTAAGGTACACCTTTGGTCACTTAATTACCTTAATGGTGCACTTTTAAGGTGGTTCAGCCATTCAATGTCCTGCTACTTTCCTTTGTTGGCCAAGCATTCAAAAACAACATGAGTTTAAAGTGTTATAAAGGAAAAATATCCAATGTTAGGTGCACTTTTTTTGTGGTTTCGCCACCCAAAATCTCTGCCCACAGCAGCAAGGTCCATTTTTGCCTACAACAGCATAATTAAAGGTTACAGTTGCTTGTAACAGCAGCACTTAATGGATAAGGGATAGCAGTCTGTGTTTCCAAGCATGCATTGGTTGTATGGTTATTTAGAACATTAATGTTCAGTGCAAATCTTGAGCATTGTGAAGAAGGATCAACATTCTAAGGTTTGAAGTGGGAAGTAACAGATCTCAGCACGTCATGACTACCTTTTTGTTTATTTGTGTTGCCATTGATGACAATTTGTAACTATACTTGGAATTCATCATGATATTAAAGAAAAAGACTCAATCAAAGAATTGCTTATTCAGAGTTATTAGTTTCAAAGAGTCAGAATTGGTAAGGAGTGTTGTCAAGCCAAGATTGAGTGTTCAAATTTTTTCACAGGCTGCGGATAAAGTTCACCATATTTCAAAGATTTCAGAAGATTTGACAAAGCTACAAGATAAAGTCATTTTAGATTTTTTAAAATGACTTAAGTGACAAAAAGTTTCTATTTTTCCAAGGGGATAGAGATGAGCCTATTTTTAGGCTTTTGTATTTAATTATTTGTTTTAGGATTACATTGCAATAAAAGTTGTTTCATTTTCTATTTTTAGTAGATGGGGATAGGAATGCTTTAAAGCAACAATTTTATGAGAATATTTTATTATCATTTTATCCCTTAAAGCTGCCTCTTGAGAGTTTATAAATAAGTGCCTTGAGTACATAATTTGTGATGATAGTGGATAACAAGCTTATATTACTGAAATTGTTAGTAAACATTTACTGTGTTTTTGTGAATGATAACTGAATGCCAAGCTTAAGATGCAGAAATTTCCATTCAATTTTTCAAGTCAAGAAGTCACACTTATGCGATGGAAGCTTTTATTAAAATTGAAGTTATTGTCACTATGATTGCATGTTTGTAGTTTCATGAATTAACTTGATAGAAGATTGTATTTCATAAAGCTTATTATTGACAAAACCCATCTTTCTAAATTGTAAGCTTTGTACGCAAGTTGTTTTTTTCATGCAATCACGTGGTGTCAACTTGCTTATTCTTTGTTATTGATGTGTTTTTGTCTAAGTTACCAGTTCGGGTTCGGGGACGGGTTCAGGTATGAGAACCCGGTACGTGGAATTTTTTTTAGGGGTTTGGGTACGTATGGGTACATGTGTGTATATATATATATGTATTATATATACAAAAAAAAAGAGAAATATACAGAATTGTAAAACTAAATCATTTCATAGTATGATACTTGATCATTGATCAATGCCAAATGCCAAAGATAAATATTAAATGTCAATTGATAGTTGAAAAATATTCAAATACGCCATATCAATGATATCAATTTTGGAAATCATCACAATTACAGTATTACTGAATTACAAAATGTAGTTCATAAAAGTTGAAACATGATTCAATTTCAATGTTCATCAATCATCAAAAGGATTATCAAAAAAGTCATCGTGATTTGGATTTTCAGTGGCTTCAACTTCAAGATGATCATCATTTGAACCCAAAGCGGTTCCGCTTCCACTTCCAACACCATGCATGTCATGATCATCATTATCATCCACATCATCCATAGTGGCTCTAGCAAGATCCTGAATGGTTGCATCCAAGTCAGCAAACTCGGGTGCTACATCCCAAAGCTTTGCTGCCCCCTGCTTGTATTGAGGTTCCTTACGTGATAGAAGACGCAAATTGGAATGAATATACATCAAGTCTTCAGCTCTTTTTGCAGCCAACCGGTTACGCTTCACTGAGTGGATAAAAGAGTATGTACTCCAATTCCGTTCAGCAGCAAAAGAGCTTGCAACCTAGAGAGAAAACCAACAAAATAAAAAATAAAAAATGCAAGATAAATTCAAGAATGTTAAGTGTTAAATTCTACAATACAAGTGGCAAAAAAAAAGAACTTACTTGTGAGAGGATCTTGATTGCAAGAGGTTGGAGGTACATATAAACTTGACCATGGAGGTACCACCATGTAATAGCATCCATTTTGTATTGGTCTTTGACAACAGAAGAGCTAAGATTTTTTCCTATGATACATTCCAAATTCTTTCATAACACTTGTCTCCACTTCTGGATCAGTGAAGAGTCTATTAAATGCACTCTTATACCCTCTAGCAACTTCAAGATCTCTATATGGCGGTATTGTCCCTGGGATAGAAAGCACTTCTCTAGTATAGTACCTTGGAGATAGGGCATATGCAAGGAGGTGCAATGGTGTTGTCATCTTGTTCCAACGATGAAGAACGATTGCTTCCACCCTTTTGTAAAGGGTGTCTTCAGGATCATTCTCTCTCTTTTGTATTTCAATTTTTATTTTCTCCAGCATTGTGTCCATGCTATCATAGACATCCCCCAAGCATGGTTCATCTGTATTAGCAAACCGAAGCATAGACATGATAGGTTCGGTCATCT
This sequence comes from Sequoiadendron giganteum, assembly GCA_007115665.2. NCBI lineage: Eukaryota > Viridiplantae > Streptophyta > Pinopsida > Cupressales > Cupressaceae > Sequoiadendron > Sequoiadendron giganteum. The sequence goes on along the minus strand of CM021102.1, from coordinate 181,719,638 downwards.
CCAATACATAATTCACACGATCCCACCAATCGTCATCCAAGATTAATGCCTTGACTTTTTGGGCCCTCTCTGAATTTGATTGCTTCCATATACCCCATTGGTTGCTAATAACCATTTGACTCAATGCCTCTTTCACCTTCACAAGTCGTCTCAGAACAATTGTGTGAGATGCAAATCGGGTCTTAGCAACCTAAGAACATGTAAATAACTAAATAAGTAAAAAAATAAATTTTATTCAATTATGTAAAACATGACATAAATGAAACTAAATAAATTAAATTTACCTTAACAATTCCAATCTTGAAAAAATTCTGAAAATTGCTTGTGACATATGGTGGTTTGTCACAAACATTTGGATCTCCTCGGCCTCCTAGTATATTTCTTTCACCCACTCTATTTGGTTTCCAATTGCTTGCATCACCAAATTTAGGGAGTGTATGGTGCAAGGTGTCCAAAAGATGTGCTCATATCTAGCCTCTACCAAAGCACCTGCAGCCCTGCAAACTTTTGCATTGTCCATAATTACTTGGACAACATTTTCATCACCCACCATCTCTATGGAGTCAATGAGAATCCTGGAAATGAACTCCGCATCTTTCACTTCCCCTTCACAGTCAATTGCCCTCAAAAACATTGCCCCCTTAGGGGACACTGCAATAACATTCATCAATGGACGGTTTTTGCAATCTTTCCATCCATCGGACACAATAGATACACTTGTTTCAATCCAAGAATCTCTAATTGGTTTTAGTTGGGCCTCTAAAGATTTTTTCTCTCTTTGCAATAAGGTGGTACGTACCTTTTCAAACCCAGGACTTGTGAAACCAGGAGGTGCACTATTTATTGCTGACACCATGTCCCGCCAATATGGTGATCTCACCAAGTTGAATGGAAGACCATTGGCATAGAGGCAACGTGCAATTTTTTTTCAGCAATATCTCTTGCCTCCATTTTAAATGCCCTCTCCAATGGACCTCTCTTGCGGGTGGTGATTTGTTGTTCATCTTCATCTTCCTCTTCCGTAGAGGGCATAGGCAAGAAGGGATGTCTGGAGGCCCTAATTGCCTGAGAGGGTAATGTTGGTGTTTTTTTCTTTTCGGAAGAATAACTACCTTCTTTTCCTTTTGCAATTGATTTGTCAGCATCTTCTTGTTCTTTTATAAATTCGGCTATTTGTACAGAAGACAACCCCTTCTTATTTGGGCCCACACACATATTAATCCCTTTGCCACTAGGGCCCATGAAATGAAGTTTCACTCGGTAATAGGAGCTATTATATTGTGCATTGCATAAATTAGACTTCCAAACAAAACCGCCACCTCTAGGAATTTGTGAAATTCTTGTGGTATGTGCCCATAAAGGAGATCCTTTCTCAATTTTGAATTTTTGACTTCCCTCCCCACCCACTGAACTTTGACTACTGGCCATTGTTGCAATCTATAAAAAAAATGAAAAAAAAAATTTTTTTTTTGAAAAACTTCTTCACAAACTTGAAAAAATCCATCAAAAACTAAGAAACTTGAAAAAATAGTTCAAAAGATCAAAGAATAGGGTTTAAATGCATACCTTAAACACTTAAATCTCCTTTGTAGAAGCTATTTGGCACTCCAAAATCGATCTCCTTCGAATACAATCACCTCCCTTCAAAATGCCAAGATGTAGAGAAAATATGGTGAGAGCAAAATGAGAAGTAAAAATGAAATGTTTTAGTGTTGAAAGGCCTCATATTGGGCCGGATTAGGGTTAGGAAACAAAATAATATTAAAAAAATGCTTTTTATTTATGTTTGGGCGCACTTATTAATTCTGGGCCGTGGGTTCTTCGAGGTACGCCCGGGTACGTACCTGGTACCTTCGGGTCCACGCACCAATCAACTGGGTGCGCCCTGGGCACGCACGTAGGCGAACCCGTACCGGGTTCGAGGCCTCCGGGTGCGAACCCGGTAACTTAGGTTTTTGTTGGTCTCTATTTTAGCCAATAGTTAGCATTTGTGTATGTTTTTCCTTCAAACCTTTGTTCACAATTGAATATTGATCTCTACTTTAACCAGTAGGAAATAGTCTCCATTCGTGTTTGAATTAGTTTATCTTCTTTAAATATGAAAATCTTGCTGCAAGTTTTGATTCTCGACAGTTTGATGTGCTTGCATTTGGGGCAAAAAACATAGTCAAATAAATTTTTTATATTTAATACAATAGCCCCTTCTAAATATTGTACAGTGTACATACTTGTGAGTTTTGTTTATATTTGTAGGTTTTAGGTTCAGCTAGGTGTTAGGAAGCTTCCCCATATAATTGGAAAGTGGTTTAATCATACACATTGTTTGATTTAACCTGTCTTGAAAAGGACAAATTAAAACACCAATAGTTCAGCAAGAGGTAGATGGCGGTGGCATTGAGTTCAATAAAGGTAGAGTACATGGCAGTCTTGTTTGCTAGTTGCGAGGATGTTTGGCTTCTCAAGTTGATAGTAGAAGTAACTTGTCAAATGTTGGAGTCAACAATTTTGTATTGTGAGAATCAGAGTTGTGTTAGGCTCTCAAAGAGTCCATTGCTTCATGATTGCTTTAGGTATATAGAAATTTGGTACCATTTCCTCAATGTCAAACTTTAGAAGGGAATAGTGGCACTTGAATATGTGCACTTGGATTTATAGTTTATTGATAATCTTATGAAGCCCGTGGCTAAGGGTAAGTCTGAGATGTTGAGAGAAAGACTTGGATTGGTGGGGAACACGTTCCTTGCAAATCTTATATGTCTTTAGCTTTAATTTTAATTAATTTTTCATTACTTAGCCAATCCAAATCCTAGGTTGTAATTTGGATATCTTTGTTATGGTTCAAAATTTTATCTTGTGCTTGCTTTAATCTATCAAATGTTCTTTTTTGAGTGACAGGAACATGAAACTTGGCAGAGATCTCTTCCCAGCTCATTGTTGCACATAAGGTATTTATAGCTGGAAATACTTTTTTTGTGCCACTCCTTAGCAGAGCATCCTTGGAGGAGAGCAAGGGGTTTGCTGATGTGGAAAGAGTTCCACGAGATGGATCTCAAGGGGAGGATATTATCTAGGTCCTTATCTACAGGGAACTGACTCAGAATTGCTTGCTTGCTCATTTCCCATGCTTTCCACAGACTTTTTAAAACATTAGATCTTGCAGGGGATATGGGGAAGAGGCCAAACAAAAGGTCACACATTGGCAGGTTCCTCCAAGCTTTGGCTCTTTTGGGAACCGCATTTTTAATATTGCTCCTAACCAGAATTTTCCAAGGCTCATTTCCTTGTAGGCTTCTACAGATCCATTTTGCTACAAGAGCTATCCCTTCCTTCTTCAAGTCCTTGAGACTAAAGCCTCCCAGTTGTCTCTCTCTGCAACAAATTTCCCAATTGACTGCATGCCTCCTTTTTTTCCCTCTGCCATCAGACCAGAGGAACTGCCTTATTTTCTTTTGAATCTCGTCGATTTGATAGCTGCTAAACATCCATACCGAGGCATAATAAATATTGTAAGAAGCTAGAACTTTTTGGCAGATCTGAGCTCTTCCAGCTATAGATAGGTACTGCTTCTTCTAGGTACCCAGCTTTTTGAATATTTTTTCTTTCATCCATTCCCACATCTGCTTTAGATTAGGATCAATTGCAAATGGGATACCAAGGTATCTCTCAATATTGTTAGGTCCTTCCCACTGAAATTCGTGGTCCTTGAACCAATCAGGCGGTTTGTCCTTCCATGATAACAAGACGTACTTGCTCTTTGCTATTTTTGCCCCCGAGGCTTGATTGAAGAGTTCCATTTTAGTCAGCAGATTCATGAAGTTCTCTTCTTCTATTTTAACAAACAGGGATGTATCATCAGCAAATTGAATGTCTAGGAGCTCTTCTTTGTTCTGGAGGATGAGCCCCTTCACTCTTGGGCTAGATTGGTCCCTTAGGATGTAATGAAGGGCTTTGGCTGAAATCACAAATAGAGATGGGGCCAGAGGGCAGGCTTGTCTTATGGATCTATGCAGCTGGAACTCCTCTGTTAGTTCTCCATTCACTTCAACCTAAGCTGAGGCTTCCTTCAGGAGGGTTTTAATCATCTGACAGAAAAGATTAGGGAACCCAAAGGCTTCCAACACCATTATTATGAAGGGCCATTCAATCCTATCGTAGGCTTTTTCGAAGTCCAGGAGTACTATGATTTGATTGTTGAATCTCAAAACCCTCTTTTATTGACTTCTCTACACCAAAACCTAACTTGAAATATTTCTTTGAAGCCTCCATAGGATTTGACCAAAATGTCTGATGAAAATTCTCTTTGAAATACCGCTGTAACTGATTTTTCAAATGAATAATAGGAGAATTTGGAGAAAATTAACTGCTGTTTGTAACAAAATCTCTTTCAAAACCCTGCTGCAAAATTGTTCTTATGACTGATTTTGGTTTCGTTTCAGCATTCTACTTTACTGATTTTGCTGTTTATCCACCTTGAAATGACTAGCAATTAGCAAAGGATTAGAAGAAGTAGATTTTGGAAGAAAATGACTGCTGTTCTCTGTTCTGTTGATTTACTTTCTTTGAAAAATGACAAGACTGTCAAAACTGTGCAAAAAAGAAAAAATCTGCTGCTCTACTTTGTGTTAAGCTGTTGGTAAGGAAGTCTGATTTTCGTATTCTGCTGTAATTTTTTTGTCATGATCTGCATTGAATTGGATTTCTACAGTGATTTATGTTGAGGAAATAAGTTGCTTTAACCATAAAGTTCCAGCTAAATCAGGTTCCCTCTTCATGCTAATAGAGGATGTCTTTTTGAGAATGCTGTTTGGCAGCTTTCATAGGCGAACCTCTTTGTCATTAATAGGTTTTCACTATAATTAGTTCTGGTCAGCTTCCTTTCATTCATTGGTGCACCCCTGTTAATATGTAACAACACTTTGAAACTTGAGTTTGAATCCCTTTTGTAGGTGCACCCCTTTGGCTTACACCCACACCAATACACTACAAAACAGACTTTGAACTTGCGCTTTTTGTTTTCCTTTGTATAAGTGTGCACTTCACACTCCCATCCACACTTCTGAATTTAACTTAGATTTCAATTCCCCCCCACACATGTGTTTGCTTATGTAAAGGCATAGTATTTAAAATAAAATAAAATGGTGTGTTGATATAATTTGTTTGTATGATTAGTATTGAACAGTCAAGGGTTTATTACATAATGGCTCAAACTTATTTTGCAGATTAAAACTTTGAAGGAACAGTTTGATGCCATTCCATCTCCTGAAGAATTGTCTGCATTGGGTCCAGATGGTGTGAGGGCTGATGCTATTCTTGTGGATTCAGAAAAGGATATTAAACTTGCAAAGTTGAAGGAGCTTACTGTAGCACTAGTGAAGGGCCTGAGTTCAAACCCAGCATTGATAATAAGGAAGATTGCTGAAGTGGTGAGTCATTTAGAATATCTCTGAATTTTCTACTTATCAAGGACTGTATTGTTTCCTGAGTAAAGTATTCCAACTCCTGGCAAAATTTATTTCGATATCTTCAATTTTGCCATGTTGTAGTAGCCTTTTCAATTGTTTAGTTTAGCTAGTTTGTGTGGCAACTGAGCAATTTGCACAATCTTAATAATATTAACTCTGCTATGGTTCCTATTTTTGTCCTAGATGTTGTTCTCAAAGTAGGATTTCTATGGAAACAAACATTTCTGTATTTCCTATTGATAGGGAATAGCCTCTTATTTTTATTTTTGAAAATTGATAAAAGAATGGTGATACAAAATGGAGCCAACTGAAGTTACAACAATCCGTCAGTGATTGGCAGAGAGCCTTGCCTGTTAGCAATAGAAGAAAACCACAAGAAAGACACTAAGTACAACAGTAATCCTCTAGGTAATTCAACTACATGATATAATCTTTAAGATGCTTGAAAAATTACCTGCTGTGGGTATTGAGAGCATGAGAGCCAAGGCACCAAAAGTAAATAGGGGTTTCTGAACCTGGAATTCCATTGAGGTTGCTTTGTCATTTAGGTGTGGGCATACCAAAGTCTTGTTAGGTGTTAGTCTTGGAGTATTGTAGATATTTGAAAGACAAGAACTTGCCAATCCTTAGCAGTCATCTGGCTGGCCATTCCCATGGGGCTTTTCCTCTGCATATTCGGACCATTGACTGACATTTCTGTGATTACCTCTTTGATCAGTGATGAGATCATTTAATATTATCTTTTCCAGACTTTGCTCACATAGTTGTTGGAAACTCGGACTCTTCTGCAGCAGGGCCATGCATTCTGTCTGTTGAGATTGAAGGGCAGATTATTGAGTTTGAATTTGCTAGATGCACAGCATATTCTCTTAAGAGAGTTGTAGGGGCTCAATTGAGATTACTGTCTAGGATATTGAAGGATTTGATTAGGGTGACATATTTCAGAAATGTTTGCTAAAGAAGGTTTGCTGGGGTTTGGATTTTTAGGGCTTGTGCTTTCTCTTTGGGCTGTCCCAAGGGAGTGGATTGACATGAACTTTTAGAGCCTTCACTTTGAGCCTGGTTTAGAGAGATGCAAGGGATATTTTGGAGGATGGCTGTTGAAGAACGTTTTGGAGAATGCCAACTTGGCATTTGGTACATATAGGTGGAGCCTTTTGGAATATTTGGTACAATGAAAAGATTATGAGAACCTGGGGTAAAATGAATGGAGACTGGAGAGTTATACCAATAGATGGAATGAGAGATGGAGGAACTTGTAAATGAACAAGAGAATAGACCCATGTAGGATAACTCTGTTTTATATATACTTATTTCTAGCACAATCTGCTGCATTAAGAGTTAGGCTATGTAAAGTTCCCGAGCTAGATTTTTGTTGTATTTTGGCAAGTATTTAATGAATTGTATCTAGAATATTTGTTTAAGTTTTCATAGAAGAGGCTAACGTTAGTGTTTTAATGATCAGATGTACAGAAAGAAAGCACTCAGAAAATGCAACACATAAGACAATAAACACAGCAAGATAGCCTGGGGAAACCCTCCTCTCGAGGGAGAAAAACCCAACAAATATGTCTCTTATATAATGAAGGAATAAGAGCAGAAATCTGCTTACAACTCAGGCCCAGCTCATGGCTGAATTTGATACAATGAATAATAGCACCTCTCCTAGATGCAACGATACAATTGAGTATGCTTCTCCTTGAAATCAGCCTGCTGCTGCAAGATGATGCTCTGCTGCTCAAGTGCGAACTTCTACTTGTAATGCGAATTATGCTGAATGAACTTGATCATCTAAATGAACAAATATCACCTTGTATTTATACAAAATTAGGTGACTCTTCAAGGAGGTTGGCCTCCCTTGAAAAAATAATAAATTACAAAATAATGTCAAGGAAGGTCGGCCCAAAGCTCATGATAATGATCATTGATTATTTTACATAAAGTCGGTCTCCTCTCAAGTATATGTATAAAATTGAATAGCCATAAGGCTACATTCAATTTTTCAATCTCTTCTTGAAAATCATGCAAGGCTGGAAGTATAATCCAGACGTTGCAAAACATCAACACTCCCTCTCAGCTAGGGAGGATACTTCTAGCTGCATAAGACGTATCACCTCATCGTGATGTCAACCACAATGGCTACTCCCATATGTGGAAAGGAAAGAGCTTATCACCTCATTGTGATATTAGATATCACCACATCGTGATATCAACCATAATGGCTGCAACCATGTATGGTATGCACAAGTGTACATCACTTGCGTGATGTTGTCACTTCAACATGACTTTCACCATGGCTCTCCCAGAGGGTGAAACACAATTACAAGGAAGTCATCATGGACTCTCTCACGTGATGTCATGGCGTCACACACATGACATCTACCATGGCTCTTCTAGAGGGTGGAAACAAGGGATTTCACCTCAAATTTCTCCTGAGAGAAGAACTCATAGCCAAGGGATTTCACCTCGAACTTCTCTTAGAGAAGAACTCATTACCAAGGGATTTCACCTCAAACTTATCTCAGAGAAGAACTCATTACCAAGGGATTTCACCTCGAACTTCTCTTAGAGAAGAACTCATTAAAGAGGATCACTGATACTGAGACTCCTTCTCAGTCAAGGCTGTATTCTCCACAATACCAAGCTTTTCTCGAAAGTACACACAAACTTCATCCTGGAGAGAGTCTTGGTGAGAATGTTTGTTGTTTGCTCATCAGTTCTGATATACCTCAATTGTATAGCTTTCCTCAATACCATATCTTTGATATAATGGTACTTGATCTCAATATGCTTTGTTCTGTCATGAAAACACAGGATTGACAAAAGGCTTCACACAATCCTGCAAGGAGTTTACAAAGCCATACTGCTTCACGAGTTGCCACACAAGCTGCAATGTACTCTGCCTCGGCTGTACTCAATGCTGCTGAGGACTGCTTCTTGCTGCACCGGGATATCATGGCAAATCCTAAACTGAAGCAACAACCAGAGGTACTCTTTTGATCAGTGACACACCTTGCCCAATCAAAATCAGTAAAGCCATTCAGCTCCAAATCCACACCTGTAGAATATCTCAACCCATATCCAATTGTGCCACACAAGTATCTCAGGATATGTTTAGCTGCAACAAGATGTATCTTGCCTTGGTTCACACATAAACTGGCTAAGTGCACTCACTGCATAACAAATGTCTGGTCTAGTGTTAACTAGATACATCAACGATCTTGTATATAGTAGGATCCACCAGATCTGAACTAGCTACAACCTCTTTCAGCTTCTGAAAGTTGGTCTCCATAGGTGTAGGCATGGATTTGCAATCCATCATACCAAAACTCATCTTCTTCTGTAGGCTCCCTCTGAAACTTCAAGTACTTGCATTAACCTGCTGACCTCTTCGTCCAAGATAGCCTGCAACACTTGCCTTAGATGAATGTTTTCCAGCACACACCTCTGGTACTGTAGAGAGTTCAGGGTTGACCTCCTCAACCTCATTGCAGATCACTCTATTCTGAACAGTTTTGCGGAGCTACCAATCTCAAATCCAGATGATTGTCTTGAGCAATTCTGATCTCAACAGCTGAAGGGATCCTCTAAGGATTTAGCACTTGGCCTTGCAATACGGTAATCTTCACTTCTTCTTAGTGAGTTACAAAACTCCCTCTTGATCTTTGCTTCAGAGATTGCAAAGAAGACTTCTGGAAGTTAACTCCCTCTAGCCACCAACTCAGTCCCATGGCTGCAAGTTGCTTGAACATTTCTTTGGTCGGCATGACTTCCTCACAAGATACCTCAAGCTTTTCATCACTAAGCAATCTCTCATCACCTTCTTGCTCCTAAATCTATCCTGGAAGCATTTTAGAGAGAGATTACTAACAATTTATAACTATCCAAAGAAATATCAAGGCTAGAATCATGCAAGGTTAACTATGACAAGTTATAGCATAAACACATAAGAGTATTAAAACACGAATAAATAAATCAACCTATAAGTAAAATATGTAACAAATATCAAAAGATCAGAATGAAGGGATGGGGAAACTTATCTTTATTGAATTCTGATATAACTCTTTCTTCCATCTTTTACTCCTCTCGAGAGTGCTAAGCTCAACACAATAAAAAACAATCTGCACAACTACAGATTTCTTGAATGCATCATGCAGTTAGCATGTAGAACCAACTCTCTCCAAGAGTCAAGGCTCTAACATAGTTCATGCATTAGAGAATGATATCGATGTGACCAACTAATCACCATTGAAATTGCATTTCTTTTTTAATCTCAGAGTCACACTCAAAGATCTTCACAACGAAATGCAATAAATGATTGACATCTCCAAGGGATCTTATACCAGTGATATTTATCACGAACTTTACCAATCACACATGATTCAAGTAAACAAAGTTAGACCTGCACAACTAAGCAGACTAAGAAATTTAGCCTAGAAGAAAAAAAATGATTGCAAGAGTACAAACAACAAATACTTATCTCTTTCTATTGGTACACCACAAAAATTGTTTCTCCTCTCAAAGGCTCATCTTAGCTCAGAATCTATAGTGGTGGTTGATTAAATTTTGAATATGGTCTATGACCAATCAAATTTATCGAAGCACTCCAGCTGCGATCCACCTAGAAATTGTTCCAGAAGGCACATGCCCAATGTTCCCATGATAGAAATAATTCAGAGTCATTTATATTTGTCCTAGATCACCTTCTTGCTCCTAGATCTGTCTTGGAAGCATTTTAGAGAGAGATTACTAACAATTTATAACTATCCAAAGAAATATCAAGGCTAGAATCATGCAAGGTTTACTATGACAAGCTATAGCATAAACACATAAGAGTATTAAAACATGAATAAACAAATCAACCTATAAGTAAAATATGTAACAAATATCAAAAGATCAAAATAAAGGGATAAGGAAACTTATCTTTATTGAATTCTGATATAACTCTTTCTTCCATCTTTTACTTCTCTCTAGAATCATGCAAGGTTCACTAAGCAATCTCTCATCACCTTCTTGCTCCTAGATCTGTCTTGGAAGCATTTTAGAGAGAGATTACTAACAGTTTATAACTATCCAAAGAAATATCAAGGCTAGAATCATGCAAGGTTTACTATGACAAGTTATAGTATAAACACATAAGAGTATTAAAACATGAATAAATAAATCAACCTATAAGTAAAACATGTAACAAATATCAAAAGATCAGAATGAAGGGATAAGGAAACTTATCTTTATTGAATTCTGATATAACTCTTTCTTCCATCTTTATGAATCTGATTTTCTGTCTCTATTCCTCTTGAAATTGCCTCTTTTTCCTTCTCTTCCTTTCCTTCTGGAAGCTTGAGCATCAAGAACATGATTTTCTTCATTATGAGAACTTCGCCCATTTCCTCTTGTTGCCAATTTGGATTCCTCTTGGATGCAATCAGCTCGAAGACGATCAAACTTGGGCAACTTAGATCTCCCATTGATGCTTTGGATAAAGGGCTCCCAAGATTGAGGAAGACCATTTAGTGCAAACATAACAAGATCTCTATCTTCAACTATGTCTCCAATTGGGCATAGCCGATCTCTCAAATCATAAATCTTCATGAAGAAGGAAATGACTGAATCTCCTTTAGCCATTTTTATATGATGGAGTTGTTGTCTTAATGCAAGGGCTCTGTTGGTATTGTTGATCTTATACAATCCTTGTAGAGCCTTGAACATTTCTTTGGCTGTCTTCATCTTGGAGATAATCGGAACTAGATGATCCTTCACAAAATCTATCATGATCTTCCTAGCCTTCGTGCCATTTTTCTTCCATCGAGTTTTCTTTGCATCATCAGATGGTTCGGGTACATCACTCTCCACGAAATCTAGAAGATCATTTTCTTCTAAGGCAATGAGAACTCTGAATTTCCAAGAGTTGAAATTTGATGCTCCATCAAGCCTATCTTCAACCTTGACTCCGTTCACCATCTTCGATACTTTGATTGATTGCCGTAGATAAGGAGATGACTTGACTGCTTAAACAAATCTGATCTAATCTTGCTTAAACCTGGTTCTAATACCGTGTTAGTTTTAGACCAGAAATGTAAATAAGCAGAAATACAACACACTAAACAATAGAACACAGCAAAATACCCTGGGAAACCCTCCTTCTCGAGGGAGAAAAACCCAGCAAAATATATCTCTTATATATTAGCAGAATAAGGGCAGAAATCTGCTTACAAGTCAGGCCCAACACAGGGCCGAATTTGATACAAAGAATAATAGCACCTCTCCCAGATACAAAGATACAATCGAATATGTTTTCTCCTTGGAATCGATCTGCTGCTACAAAATGATGATCTGCTGCTAAAGAGTGAACTTCTTCTTGAATGTGCGAATTGAATTGAGATTGAATTGATGTCTAAATGAAAGATCTTCACCTTGTATATATACAAATCTAGGTGACTTCTTCTCTAGGTCAGCCTCCAATAAAAAATAGAAAATATAAAAATATTTATTGTACACCAAAAGGCTGACCTGCCTTGTGCATTATTTTGTTTTTATTTTATTTTATCTAGGAGAAAATATCTCACGATGCTATAAACATCAATAATTTACACATGAGTGGCCTCCATGATTATGAAACACTTTTGAATTTGAAACCTACCGAATCCTTTGATGATGATTTCAACAAAACCCTAATCATGTAGATTCATCTGCAAACTGTGAAAACCATTGCCTCAGGTTTTGACAAAAAATGTAAAGCCATGGTTGAACCTTTCAATGATAGTATGTCAAAACCCTAGCGTGAGGACTTGGTGAAATTGGTAAAATAAAAAGACAAATGGCAACCATCACAATTAAATCTGTCATTACTAATGCTTTGAAAACTGTTGGTCAATACTTACTCTAGGCTGTCGAAATTTACCTTGAAAACCCAGATTTGCTTTAATCTTCAAATGGGAAATACAAAGTAAAAAACCCCAAGTCTCATCAATGAATCACCATCATAACTATCAAAACCCATTGCAGCTGACAACATAGTGTGGAAAACACACAAATCCTAGTCATTGTAAGGGAGACATGCTGATATAATTCTAAACCACTGATAAACTCTTGAAAACTGGAGCATTCAAACTGTGATCATACATAATCAAGGTGTTGTTGGTACAAAAGCACTGTCTTTCACTACTGGAGGAGGGTGGAAACCCTAATGGTAAAGGAGACCTTTTCATTTCTGTTGAATGCTTTCATCACATCCTGAGTAAAGGATTTTAGATAAAGGATGTTTGCAACTTGAACAGACTGAAAGGTGCCACAGATGACTACCCTTTCACCTGCAAGTATGCCTAGCACTTAAGTCTGCCGTTCCAAACTACTTATGATGTTAGGCAGAGCTCTTTGTCTTCCAAACCACACCTATTAAATTTGGTGGAAAAATTAGATGGTGCAACCCTACAAAACTTCATCTGAGCTTTTAGGTGGAGTTTTCTGCTGTCTTAACCTTTTTCTAAATGTTGGGCAGGAGAAATAATTGGTTGACTCCTTCAAGAAATGGATATAAAGGGCAAATCAGTTCATTGTTCAATCAGCAATCATCACTCATCTATCCATCAAGAAATCGAGCAATCAAAATATCAAAAAGATCAATCAAGCAAACAGCAATAAGTCTATCAATACATCAAGCATCAAATCATTCAATCATCAATATGGATCAGCAAAAGCAATCGGCAATAATCTGGAAAATTCATCAAGCAACCAGTTTTGAATTTGAGGAAAGTGTCTTGCAAATAGGAATGACGAAATCCCTTCCAAGTTCATGAGAGGATAAGGACGAAAACCCTTATTGCTCTTATCAAGTCTGGATGAAAACCCAAATCTTAGTCAAGGAGGACGAAAACCCCTCCAAGGTGGACTAAGAGTTGGAAGGACAAAAACCCTTTATATTGCCACTGTTGAGTTAGGGACGAAAACCTCTAATTCAGCAGATTTGTAAGTATTTCCAAAGAATTCATGATATGATTGATTTTGAGAATTGTGCTATGATGTATTGATCTGAATATTATCATAAATTCTTAATTTTTGATAAAGCTATTATCATTTTGAGTAAATATTATTGTTTTAAGGCCAAAAATCAGGAATATCTCAAAAAGGGACATTACATCTAACATCATCATTACCTTGCAAAAGCGTTAGTTGAGGCACGTGGACCATGACAATACTTACTTCCATTGGGTGTACAAAGTGTGCCACTGACTCATTAGCTTGCTTGATTTGCATACTTTACAAGAAAATAAACTAATCTAGAGGCAATCAATTTTAATCAAACAAACCAATAGCAACAATCTAACCTAACTAAATAAACAAATCTAGCAGTAATCAGGCAAGAAAGCTAGAAAATACACACTTGAAGGTGAATGTTGCATATATGGAGCAAGATTGTCCTTAGTTTCAAATATTTGCTTTATGCTTCCTCATGAATAGCTGATTTCCAAGGCTGGATAAATAGAATAGGAAAATTGAAATGTTGGGAAATAGAACTGATTGATAGTTGATTGAATGTGGCTGTAGGGAAATTTTGGCAAAGTTTAGGCTGCTTTTTGGAATATCGTTGCACCATTGGAAAAGATTCTTCTCCATGTTTTGTACAAGAATGCTCTAGGGATTAGGAAATGCAAGAGTGGATCCAGATTGGATGAAATTGGAGGAAAAACTTGCATTTTTTGAAAATCACTCACACAATTGATTGTGAGGTGTTCTCCAAGTAGTGAAAATGTTTTCACCACTTGTGGTAAGTAGTGGATTTGTCAAGACATGCAAAATTCAAGTTCTTGGAAAAATACAAAAGTATGTGAAAACACTGAAAGGCAAAGGAGTACAATTGGAGGGGTTTGAGAAGTTTGGTTGTTAGGGGTTTTCTTTGGGGAGGGGGAGGAGGGAATTCATTCAACACATTTGATTTTAATTTCAAAAAATACACCCATATTTTCTTGCTAAAATCATCAACAAACATAAGAAAATACCTGGCACTAGTGATAGATGCCATTGTTCATTGGTCCACAAATATCTACATGAAACAACTGTAGGACTCTCTTGGATTTCCAATGTTTTTTGTCATCAAATGGAGTTTTGTGTTGCTTCCTTTGCTTGGCAAGCTTTGCAAACACCTTGTGTTTTTTGTTGAATGTCAGGAAGTCTACCTACCAAATTCTCTCGGCCCATACCATTGATGCCAAAGTGTACTAATGTCAGATGCACTCTTGGTTGCCAATGCATGCTCCTTGACCCGTCTAGTGTCAATCAATCTATACAATCCATGATCTTCTATATCAAGAGCAATAGTCTTCTTGGTCTCCTTGTCAACCATGTAACATTTATGTTTGCTAAAGATGACATCTAAATTGGGACAATGCCACATAATCTACCTTAATGTGAGTAGATTAAGCTCCATTCCAGCCACATAATATACATTGAATTTTTTATTTTTCCCTCCTAAGGATATTTGCACATTCTCTTTGTCGACAATTGTGTACACCTTCCCACCATCTTAGATCATTGAATTAGAGCAAGCAATGTACTTCGTGAACCAATCTTGCCTATTGGTGAAGTGATGTGATGCTCCTAAATCTATGTACCATGTAGATGATTTGGATTCATTTATTGGTATTTTGGTCACGAATGCATAAGTGTTTTGTTCTCCTTTGAATGCTCTATGCTATGAGCCTTATGTTGAGACCCTGCCATCACGTCCAGGAGGCCTAAAAACCCTAAGATCAACTATCAGATCATCAAAATCCAAGCATTTTACCCTAGGCTTCAAATAAAATTTTCGCACATGTTTGTTCATATGGTTGTTTGTTCGATTGTACGGTCGTACGATCGAGTAGGTTCATCACAATCATACAAACTGCAATTCTGCAGAGTACTTGTGGTACTCGTAAGCTACTGTGGATGCCGCATGGTGTCACTACAGTGGCCCACACAATGTGTCAGAAAATCGACCCCCTATTTGGGAACCCCCTCATGATTGGTGGTTTCATTTTTGCACTCAATATTTAGAGGCTCATAACTTGAGCTCATGACCTATTTGCGAGCAAATTTTTTTATTTGGGGTAAAATATTGCACTCTTTGTAGTGGTGTAGATGGTTTTTTTTTGTGCCTAGTTTTTCTAGAAATTATAGATTCTCATAGGTGTTGTTGAGTCGTTCTCATTTTGAGAACTTTCAAGGCTCTATTCTCGCTCCTACGGTAACATTTTTGTGTGCAATTTTCTTTTACGTGTATAATTTTTTATGTACTTCGCATTGGTGTGATCAAATTTATCTTATTTTGTGTTAAAATTGTACTTAGAGTTTTTGGTCAAATTTGGAATCTGTAAGCACTAAGATTGAGTCCACTTTGTTATTTTGGCAAGTGGCACCTATAATCGAATTAAGAATAAAGTGTCAGATCATATACTGCTAGGGGGATTCTTGATTGATTACTTTTGGGGGGTAACCTTGTGGTGGTTGATTTTTTTCTTTTGCTTGTGTGTTCTTGCAATGGGGAAATCTCAAATTGAACTCCTAACTCCATATAATTATGCTTCATGGAGGAAATCAATATGGAATTATCTTATGGGGAAAGGTTGTCTAGGCCATCTAAAAGAAACCATTCCTCAACCTACTGATGCAAAAGAATTGGAAAAATGGGAGATTGATTGTGAGAAAACACTTGGATGCATATGCTCATTAGTCTCTTTTGATTTACAATTTCATGTTGAATCATGCAAAACACCTAAAGAGGCTTGGGAGACTTTTGAGAAATTGTATGGTAAAACTAATAATATTTGGTGTAGCAGGAAGCAGTCTTCAGTGGCATTGAGCACCGCAGAGGCTGAGTACATTGCAGCGTGTGTGGCAGCTCGAGAAGCAGTGTGGCTTCGGAAGCTCCTTGCAAGATTGTTTGGACAATCATCGGAGCCAACTGTCATTCATTGTGATAATCAAAGCTGTGTGAAGCTTTCTGTCAATCCAGTGTTTCATGACAGAACCAAACATGTTGAGATCAAATACCACTATATCAGAGATATGGTATTGAGGAAAGCAATCTAGTTGAAGTATATTAGCATTGATGAGGAGACGACAAACATTCTCACCAAGCCTCTCTTCAGAGTAAAGTTTGTGTACTTCCGAGACAAGCTTGATATTGTGGAGAGTGAAGCCCTAGCTGAGAAAGAGACTCAACTTCAATGATCTTTTGTGATTTGCTTTAATGCGTCTTTCTCTATTAGAGAAATTTGAGGTGTAAGCCCTTGTTTTCCACCCTCTGGGAGGAGCCATGGTGGATGTCATGTTGAGTGACTCCATGACAACATCACGTGAGAGAGTCCGTGATGATTTTCTTGTACTTGTGTTTATTCACCCTCTGGGAGTATCCATGGTGAACGTCATGTTGAGATGATGACATCACGTTGAGTGATTCCGTGATGGGCACTTGTGCACACATGCTTTACCATACATGGGAGTAGCCATGATGGTTGATATCACGATTGAGTGAATATGTGATGAGCCCCCTCCACATATGGGTGTAGGCATAGTGGGTGTCATGTTGAGAGATTCCATGACAGTATGTATTGGAAGTATTCCTCCCTAGCTAAAAGGGAGTGTTGATGTTGTAGCTTCGGGCTACATACTTCCGCCTTGCTTGTTGAACAATAAATTTCATATAGCCTAATGGCTATTTATTTATTGCATCTATTAAAGTGAAGAGGCACTTCACTTGGCATAATATTTATTATGTATTTGGGCTGACTTCTTTATGATGGCCGACCTATTTAATTATTGTAAATTCCTAATGAGGCTGACCTCATGAAGAGTCACTTTGTTTTGTATAAATACAAGGTGATGATCTCTCATTTGATCATCAAGTTCATTTCATCATATTTGCACTCCTAGAAGAAGTTCGGACTTGAGCAGTAGATCGATCTCAAGGAGAAATGCATTCATTTCTGTATCTACGCATCTAGGAGAGGTGCTATTATTCATTGTATCAAATTCGGCCTTGTGTTGGGCCTGAGTTGTAAGCAGATTTCTGCTCTTATTCCTCAAATATACAAGCAATATATTTGCTGGGTTTTTCCCCTCGAGTTGGAGGGTTTTCCCAGGGTATCTTGTGGTGTTCATTGTCTTATGTGTTGCATTTTCTGATTGCTTTCATTTCTGATCCTAAAACTAACACTAACTACTTGGATATGGCTTTATTTCCACATATATATATATATATATATATGCCAGCGTAGGAAAGTTGGTTCATAAGGTTCCTACATGGAAAAACTACCTCTAGATGCTTTCTATTACTTAGCATGCCCTCTGACCCTGTTTCAGAATGAGTTGTTTACAAAATCCATACTTGCAGGCAATAACTTTGTACCTGAATATGAAAACACAGGAATGCCAAAGGCATATCATACAAATGATTTTTGGCTGAGATTTGAAGTTTGTAATTTGACTAATAGTAATCAAAAGAGGCATACCAAAGTGGTCACTTGTATTAGAGCTATTGGTACACAAGGATGCACTGGGCCACGTGCACACACAAGTGTTCTGTTATATGTGGTACATATAGATAATGGTTGAATTTTCAAGTATAAGTATATGATTTTGAAGTCCAAGGAATATAAATAACTAGGGGAGAAGGAAATTGGAACCATAGTTGCCATGTATGACTTCAGTTTGATCAGTCACAGATTTGATATGAGCAGGAAGAGCCATATTAATCTCAAAAGAAATTTTCAGTTAGCTATATTGAAGTCATAGTTTTGGTTCCTTGGGAGGAAGGCCTCTTATTTAGCTATAGTGTGTGGAAGGAATTGAACTTGGGTGATGCATATTTTCGAAGGACCAGATAGATTACTATAAATACTATTTTTTTTTCATTTTTATGATTTTATCTCCTTGTCATTTACTCATCGCATGATCATGAATAGTTATTGTTCCCTAAAGGAGGAATTGTTTTATTAAGAGGATATTAATGAGCTTTAGAATTGCTGCAGTGCTCCCCTCTCATATTCTTATCAATTCTTGACTCAGAGAAGGTGGGCATGATCTGCTAAACATAGACAAGAGAGGTGCTTTTTAGATGCAGTACTAAATGTTATGGTTACAACTTACAATTATTGCTTTTTAATATTTTATGACATTACAGTAACATTTTCCTTTGAAATTATTAAAGCTGTGACATTGAGTTTGATTTAATTTTTTTTCTTTCAGATAAAAGAGAACTTTAACAATGATATATTTATGTTTTTAATCTACACTCTGCAGGTGTCTGATTTCTATGGAGGACCTGTTTCTGAAGCCGGTGTTGCAAAGCATTTTATAGATGATGGCACTTCACTAGCAGATAGCTTTGAATTTCAATTGCTGGGAAAAATAAAAAATGGATTATGTCGACCTCGAGCAATGCTATTTAAAGTCCTTGCAGATGCTGTAGGACTTAGAAGTAAACTTCTTGTGGTAAAGAGTTCTGATATTTGCTCTAAGGACAATTTCATCTAAGTCATCTTTTGATTCTATATTTGTCTTTACTCTTGCATATTGTTGAGTTCTGTTTATTTTATTCATGAAGACACCCATCACAGTCAAATGACAGTTGTCTACTTGGATCTGGACCATCCTTGTACAGGAAATTTACTCCTACCTGGAGCTGTACATTTGCAATGGTTTGCTATTAATATTAGACTCGTTGTTTCAAGTTTTAATTACTATATCTAGAAAACAGCCATCTCAGCTTTAATCAACCCGTATGTCTTATTACTAGTGAGAGGAAATACCATCCAGGTTACCAGATCTTATAATTGAAATGCATATTTTTTAGAATTATATTGAAATCTTTATAGGGGAACTGAAGATACTCTCAGTAACTCTCCTCTTTGAAAGTGGTAAGTACACATTCTGCTTAAATGCTACTGGTTCATATGTTCGGTGGTCCTTTTTGTACTGTCTGTGCTTTCCATGACGTATCTCTTGCTCTAATGGAATGGGTTTAGTGAAAGTAACAAATTACAAGTTTTGACAGGTCTTACAATTTTGAATTTTTATGTGATGTTAGCTTCCACTTCGGTCATACTGAACCTGTTAGCATTTTCCTCTGTATTGATCATGTCAATTCTATTATTTTGATCATGATGACTAGGCTCTTCCAAGTTTAAGCTCAATTGATAACCTGCTCATTATTGTGACATGTATTAGTGCATTCCTTCCTAGTCAGAATATGACCATTTTTTTGTGTTGACTAATACTCACTCCCATATTTTAAGAAGCTTAGTATATTCTTATGCAGTTGGCAGACATTTTGAAGTGACATTGTAGCTTATTTGCTTCTTCTCTTTAGCCAGAGCAGAGATGAACTCCTATAATGTGCCTGATAACAAAGGCATCAATGTATTTGTAAAGTTGAGCTGATTTCAGTAACAATGAATCAATTTTTAATAGAGAGGATGATTGGAAAATGGATTTTGACTTTGTTTAACGCTTCTTTACTTTTCACTGGTACTCAAACCCTTTTCATACAAGACAGTGACAGAGAAACAAAATCACAAACATATTCTTGATCTGTCAGATAAAGGATCAACCATACTTTCAGTGTAATACATGTAATCATCATAGAATCATCATGCTGGATGTATATTGAGTTTGTACTCCATGCACCCTCCCTTTAGAACACATAGTTACTGTAAGAAAAACCCACCTTTGAATGATAGATAGAAGAATGATGTGTCCTTGAGATATAAATATTCAAGTATGGTTAAAGGAATTTAACAATCTCAGTAGATAATGAAAACATGGCATGGTCTTTTTCTTTGGAGATTTGGTTTGTTGAATGGTAGATAGAAGATTAACATGGCCTTGAAACATAAATATTCAAGTTTGATTACAGGAAATTAACAATTTTCCTAGATAATGAAAACATCACATGGTTATTTTTGATGTTTTGGTTGACAAACTGACATTTTCTAGAAAAAGCACACATATTTAATGTTAAAATTTCAAATTTGGGAGCCTACTGGTTCAGTTTAAACTTCATCTTTTGGTGCATAAATAGGTCAATCAGACAGCTGTGATTTTGTTCACATCATCTTTCATGATCCATTCAATAAATGTAAAGGATAGTTTTTCTGAGGATGGATAGAAGCCGTTTAAATTTTCTTGTAAAAAACTTTTATCATACAAGCACACATTTGAATGTTGCTATGTGTGCATGAATAACAATATCTCCAAGTTCAGACTAATATAAATCCTGTATAATTCTTGTATCCATTAATTCTAATAATAAATCCAACTGTGTAATTTGATATTTATGCCCTAAATCGATATTACTTTTAGTATTATAAATTTTCTATTTAAATAGTGAATATGATGTGCATGTTTTTGAGAAGCATCCTTGACTAGCACGTCTCTTTGGGGAAGGGTAGGTAGCGGCCAGAGATGCCTGCATGGAAAGATCCTTGAGAAGCTTGCTTAAGATAAGTTTTGAGAAGAATGTAGGAGGGATCCTTAGGAAGCATGTTCCTTGAGGTTGGGGTGGATTGAGGAGAGGGGATTCTTTTTATTAAAATATGTATGCATAATCAAGACTATATATGACAGGTGTTAGCATTTCGATGTTATTTAAAGTCATTTTACAAGAATATTTGTCATATATCATGGCTTGAAATAAACAGTGCTGATAGACATTAGCAATACCAGTTCAGTTAAAAATTGAATGAGGTTTTGTATGTTAGTTTTATGTGAGGTTTCCTCTTGTCTTATTAATGTGCAAACGTTGTATATTCAGGGCTTACAGGTATATGATAAGGCGATTCTTCAGGCAGACCCTGATAGGCATATGTCACTTCTGGTTGGACTAAATTCTACTGAGCTACTGGTTGATGTCATGCGCTCTCCCGGACAGTTGATACCATTCTCGGTAAAATCTCTTATAATGCATCATTTTTCAGGAGCTGTAGAGAGTGACTCAGCAGATTATGATTCCTGTGATTCTCCTTTAGAACCAAGCAGTCCCATGTTTGGTGTATCAGAAAAATACTACAGTGAAAGGTAAGTAGTTTAGTAAAGCACAATTTTTAAATTGATTTTAATTCTTAGTTTTCTTCCTTAAATTTATGAAAATGCTTTATGTACAAACTTATACCCAGAGCAGGCATAAATTTGTCAATACAGTGAACTGTCTTTGAAAGAAATTATGTTATACATTGCAAAGCTAAGATCAAGTGAGTTCTGTTAAAACAGATTTCACTCTGTCTTTGAAAGAAATCATGTAATACATTACAAAGCTAAGATCAAGTGAGTTCTGTTAAAACAGATTTCACTTATTTTATAACTTTTTATAGATAAGAGCTGTGTAGCTGAGGTCTGAAATTCTCTCCACAATTTGCATTCAGAACTTGTGAAGGATGCTTCTTTTCCCCTGAATGCACGTGCACAGAAATATTATGACACCAGCATCAACTGTGACAAATCAGATGCAAAGACTTGATTTTATCTATATCTTAGGTATCAATCTGAGCAGTGGCTTGATTAGCCTCCACAGTATTAACAAATCTCATAGTAGCTGGATACTCCCCTGCTCCTCCCCGGGCACGCGTATCCCCGTATCCGATACGGATACTTGTGCGATATGCCACGGATACACGTTGGATACCGTACCCCCATGTGCCCAAAAAACCTTGATTTTCCAGCCGTGCCGGATACTATGTGATTTGATTTTCAAAAAAGCTGACGTGAACCTTCCAAAATATTATCTTAAAAAACTTCAATCATGCAATTTTTTGTTTTCTTTTGTATAAATAAAACCTTCACCAAATTAGGAAGACAAATGAAATGTTTTTCTATTTCAGCAACCCATTTTTATAAGTCTTCTTCAAATACAACTCTACTATTTTTCCAGTTTTTTAATTTTTACAAATTTAAAAAAGTTAATTGTTTATAATTTTATATTTATATTATATTGTTTAAATGTTAAGAGGTTTAAAAAAAAAAAACTTACTCTTTAAATGCAAATAAAATTTATTAATATATATTTAACTATTTATTCTTTACTAAATTATTAATTTTCAAATTTTAATATTATTTTAATTTATATTTTCTTATTTGATTTTAAAGTAATGAAAATCTCCTCTAATAACTTAGAAAATATATGTGTGTATTTTTTATGAATGTCGTATCCAGCCGTATCCATATTGGGGGTCTTAAAAAGTGGCCGTATCCGTATCCGATACCGTATCCGTATCTGTATCCGAATCCGTGTCCATGCAACTTTGACAAATCTGTCTTGTCTAAGGTCTATCTGAACAATTGTGTATTCTGATTCTTGAAGGTTCTTATCTTCATGAAGGCAGTTACCCATCTAATAATCATGAGTGAGGGGGACTCTCTTGTGTGAACCGACACCAAGCAGTGGGACAAGATGGTTTTTCAACCAATCATAAACAGGCCGTTCATTTGAATCATGGTGTTCAGAAGGGTCTTCACTCCAGTCTCTTTTGGGAGGAGTTGCAAAACTGGTATTTGCTACCATTCTTAATAGATCCACGTGTCTTAAATTACTAATGTGTTTATGGAAAGTGTTTTCCATCCTTGCCTCTATTATTCTTTATAATTCCTTTATAAAATCTTCTCATAATACCTTACACGTGAATACATACCTATGTAATAACTGAAAAAACTAGTACCTTTCCATTTCAGTAAACCAGATCTGTTTTGTTATTCCTTGATAGTTGATACTAAATGACTGTGTTAACCCTGAAGTGAAATGACTAGCATAATATAGAGATCATATATCACACTAATAATTGAAACTGCCAATAAAAGTGTCCCAGCCAAATGACAATCTCCTTCAAAACAAACTGGCAAACTTACATTCAATACTCCAAGCATTACAGATTCAATTTTTTACAGACCTTACAAAGATCTATTTAAAAATCAGACAGCTAAAGCTGATGCTACAGGTAATTTATTTTACAAAAACAACTACAAACAGGATATATATTTCTTTCTGATTTCATGGCTTCTTCCAACCCGTTTGAAAGGGAACCGAATTCCCTAATTCCTATAGATGGCTAGGGGAACAAGTTATAAATGGATTTAGTAGAAGTGTTAAGCAACACAAATCCTTACACTCAGGCGACCAAGTATATATTCAGGTCACTAGGACAAGATAAGGTTGGATATAGCTGTCAGTGACGATAGATATTGTCAATATATTCAGGTCACTCAGATATCTCCTTTGTAAGAATTGTAGCCTCTCATCCCTAGATGGATTTCTGTTTGAGCATTTATTTATTTATCTATTTTTTTGATTAATCTGTGAGGGTTTTTTAATGGGGTCCACATCCTGTACAATAGAACACAATGTTCACTAAGGACCAACCTAGCCAACACAACTAATGTCCACCATATGACTTGAACATGGGATCACTTGCTTATCAACCAACTAGCTAACTGTTGCACTGCATTCTCAAGTGTGGGGAGGACTTTACTTTCAGGTGTCATATCTATTATAAGATCCAAGGGAGATGATACTATTTATAGCAAGACTGATAGGGGCACCTTACCACCTTTTACATTGTCCAAACTAGGAGAGTTTGATGCTTTACCTGCTGGAACATTACTTTCAAACATTGGATTCTACAAAGCATTTTTAGGATCACCAGATTGATTTCTTCCTTTGTTCGACCTTTTTCAGGTTTTGGGAGAGGATGTCTAGTGCCATTGGTTGCTACAATCACTAGTGCAGATATGATAAACTTGTGAGATGAGGCTTTTCTTTACGGAAACCACAAACGCATCATAGATTTCTCACACTTGGCATGGAATGTCAACTATCCTCCCCTATTCATAGGCTAGATTACAGAGGCAAATGTGCATTGCATTGTCTATTTTCTCTCAATATTTAGAAGATTGTCAATCACGGAAGGTAGGAGAGGCATTGCAATGAATGCCTTGTTTCCTGATTTGAAAGAGCTTGAGCTATCATCTTGGTGTGTATTGGACCTATTGCAGTGTTCAACATGGACATTAGTCCTTCTTCTTCTTGAGTATGATGCAGACTAGAGCGTTGTTCTCCATCTTAGTTTTTCTGACAATAAACATTTACTTCAAAGGTGTATTTGCTTTTAATTTTTATCATATATTTTGACTTGCTCAGGTTTTACCTGTTTGGGATTACCCTCATCTTTTTGAGTAAATGGCCTCCTAGATTTAGTTTTAATTATGTTATTTTAATTGTTGGAGTTTTCTTTTAGTACTTCTAGTTCTGTATGCTATGTTATTGGGTTTGGCACTTTTATGCCATCTATTGTTTGGATCCAGATACGGGGGTGAGATCGTCTTGGGTTGGCCTAGAGTCTAGCACCGTCATCTGCACACTGTATGTTGCAGACAACCATGCTGTTGCTTCCCCAATGCTGGAGATTATTCTTGTACGATAAAAAGCTTCAGCTTTGGCTTAGGTTTAATCTGGTGTTTGATCTGTGTTGTACCTAGATCTGAATTGTCCTCTAAAATAATAGGCCACAATACAGAACATGTACTGCAGATGAAAATTAGGTCTCCTAAAAGAAGGAAAAAAATAGGCATAATCAGAGTAGCAAATACAAGCAGTCTACAGATCTTCTAGAAGCTCAGAAAACTGGCTTTATAGTGTATCATTAAACAGCCAGGCCGTTTTTGAGGCATATAGTATGGTGACTTATATCAGGTAATGAAAGCAAAAGTTTGAAGGAGCTAACCAGACATGCACAGGTTCCTCTGTTCATCCTCTGCATGACTATTCAAACTCTACAAGCTATTAGTATGCATCTCAAGAGACTTGCATGACTTTTCAACTTCCTTCATCCCTAGAAAAATTACCTATATTATTTGAAATCTGGCATTCCTTTTCCATCAATACACCTAATCTATAATGGTGCTCTGCCTACATACTCTGTAAGTTTACAAATTCTAAGTTCTTTGTTTGTGACTGCTAACATCATTTAAGTGTGACTCAAATTTGGAATAGTATGAAGTACTTGGTCAACCTCTTTTACAAGCTTTATAAGCTTGTTCTGACCTTGCTTTTATGATCAACAACCCCTTTTTATTAAGTTGAAAGCAAGAATAATTGTGAATCTAAAATGTTAAGATCATCTCTATACAACGTAAACATGTTTTGGCATTTTAGTAATCTGGATCTTGCATTCACTAACTTAGTTGAATCTCTTAATCTGTTACAATGGCACATATTTCACTTTGTTTCATAGTGGATTCTTCTTTGCTAACTATTTGATATGGTGGCATCTAAATCCCAAAGCAAGGAGACAACAGTTTTAAGTTTATTTACTTAAAGAATGTGCAATTTTCTGTACATCATCAGGTCCAACATCTTCAAACATTAAGCAAAGGCTAACTTCATGCATGCAAAAGAATTTAAGATGGCAATAGTTTATTATCCACTGAACTGCAAATTTACTGAAGATGATGCATGTGTGTATTTATAATTGAGTTAACCCTTTATTTCTCAATCAGGAAAGGTCCATTAAAACTTGAAATTGTTAGTTGAAATGTGCACTTGTATCATTATTTAGCACAAAAGATTTCTGAGTTAGCTTTTCTATGCATACAGTGTATCAAAAAGCGAACCAGACATTGCAAAATTTTTCTTGCGTAGGAGCAGGAGGAAATCCATTGGTGAATGTCGTACAACAAACTCCAGGTGATCTCTCTCTCTCTCTCTCTACACACACACACACACATATACTGGTACTGGTATAAGAGACTGGGATGGGTACTGATACACCATTCTAAAAAAAGGTTGGAGGTGGGTACTTGGAGATAGCAAAACAAAAGTTATATAATATAATTTTGGGATTAATAAAAAGCATATAATGGATGTGCAACTTTAAAGCATGTTATCCTTATAGCTAGTGAAGAAATATCTATTACTTTTGGAGTCCAATTAAATCATTTTCTTATTAGGAATCAAGTATGTGTGGTTGAACCTGAAATACACAAAGTTGTTATGTCAGTCTTCTTTTGGGGTGATATCATTAAAGGGCATAGAAGACAAACTCTTGTACTTTGTTATCGTTTTAATTTCTCCTGTTTGTGACAGCACAAAATAGAACAGCTTGTGAAGAAAATCCTCTCTTTGAATTAGTAGGGGAAGCTCTTTGATTTAATCAATGTTTCTTTGAGTTTTTGGGATAGGGGGACATGGGGATGGATTTTTGGGGACAGCAGCAATTTTCCAAATTTTGGGTAAGCGGGGGGGACAGCTATATATATTAATATATAAATTTAAAATTATTATATATTAATATATACTATACTATACACAAAAATGTTATAAAATTGGATCTTATAAAATTTAATATTTACACAAACAAATTTTGTAGGGAGATATCGTTAAACGCAAATAATATAACACATAAAATTAAATGTGTTCTAATAAATGTTTGGAGGGGAGAATAATTAGAAATCACAGCTCTGATTTATACAGACTATATGAAGAAAATCACAGATGATAGGGCAAAGTACGAGTAGTTTATGGATTCCACAACCAAGAGGGGTGAAGTACTGCTAGCAAATATGAATGCAGCCAATTTGAGAACATGAAGCTGCCAAGTGTGAAGAAATCTAGATACACGAATTTGGCTCCTATTGAGATGTGTCAAGACTGATTTGATTCCTTTTCAATTGGGATTGTGTTTCATGAAGAATTGAACAAACTTGCTTTCGTTCGAGGCAAACAATTCCTGTTTTTGGAAACAAATTTTAGGTTTTTTTTCATTTATAAACAAATGTTTTTCTATAGGAGATGTTAGTGATGAGCGCACACTTATATTGAGAGGTAGGTGGGGGATGGAAGGGGCACTGGTGAGGGGGGGGGAGCGTGGGGGTGAATCAGTATAAGTTAATCTTTTGCTTATTTAAAATTTAACAACCACAATAATAGCAATCATGCAAGATCTAACAATTAAAAACACAAGATTTACATGGAAACCCTTTCAAGAGAAAACCACAAAGAAATACTGCTTGAATCTACTGTCCAAATCCAGCCACAAAATAAAACTTTCTTACAATATTTGTAGGCACCAACCTACTAGAGACACCAATCCCCATTGCTAAGGACCACCTTAACAAGAGACACCAATCTCTTCTTTTAAGAGGCACCAACCTCCAAAGAAATAAGGTTCCACCTTCTGAATGTTGCTTCTTCAATGGATGATCGTCACTTTGATCTCCTTCAAAAATTCTGCTTGTATTTTAAAGATAAAACATTTTTTCCACACACTTTCTCCAACTCCCATTTAACATTTTATAGCCTTTGATACCTTTCAAGAAGGGGAGCAATTTTCAAGGGATATGTCCCAATTCAAGAGAGGCACCCCTGTTATTTATTTTTAAATGGGACTTGTCCCCAAACTTGGGTACCACATTAAATTTGGGTCGACCAGCCCTTTAGACATTTGAATTAAATCACAATAAATATTTTCTTATAATTCTCCTTATAATTTATTCTTTACGTTAATTTTCCTCCTTTGACTTTTATTCTTTATAAATGGCTAAGCGTGCTAGAGTAGTAATTGCCATATGTAATATTTTTGAATGATAAAAGGTGGTGAAACTCTTAGTGATCTATGCTTAGTTTTACATGAAGAGAAAACTAGGAACATGTGTGTTTTAGACATGACTTTGCCACATAAGGGCTCTGGCCAGCAAATTTGCCCATGTTAAGAAGGTTATTTGAGATCAGAAATGAGGCACGCTTTTTCAAGGGAAAAAACACTAGTGATGTGCACCTAGTCAGATAAAAGGTGGCAATGTGTTAAGTGATCTCTGTCTATCTATATTTAGTTGGCCAAAAGGAAAAAGCATATGAAAGCACCCAACCCAACACCTATAAGCAATTCATCTCTGTTGTTTGCAACATAAACAACAATTTTTCGTTCCTATTTATGTAGGTCTGTGTAGGCAGTTTTCAACATCTCTTTGAAATGTGCTAGCCAATTTTTTCAAATTTTTAACTCATTAATTTCACCCGTTAACACTAGTGAAACCATAAACCAACTGAATGGAACCCTTTCTCTTTTTGATCAACCCAGATCCCAGTATGGGCAAGGTGAGAGCATATTCGAAAGGGAATCGTTAGCATAAAATCAGAACTTATTCAGCGGGAGTGTATTGACGGCTCAGCCGACCAACAATATGAGAATTGCAACTCAATCACTTTTTAGCGGGAGTGAATTACAAAGTATTGAAAGTAAATGTTTGGGTGGCTAGCCGACCCCTTCCGCTTTTCAGCGGGCAGTACAGGAAAGTAAATAGACAGCGAGGTCAATCTCTTCCACTAAAGTGGGGATACAAAATGTAAAGTGCAGAAAGTAAAGAGTTGATCAGTACAAGTGATTCAACATTACAATATGATGAACAATCTACAAATACAATGATATATAGATAACCAATGAACTTCAGAATATTACAAAATGAACTCCAAACAAGTACAAGCTATCTAGCATATGAAATATAGTTAAAAGGATTGAAATATAAGGTCTGATGTAAAAATTGCAGCAATCAAAAATTCATACCAGCAAGCCCTAGAATCACCAAAACACTCATAACTTCGTCAAAACACCTCCGAATGACATCAAACCAAGTGCAAATGAAGCATAGGAGAAGGGCAAAAAAGATAGAACTGAGAGACTACAACAAATTGGAGTTATTTATTTTTCTAAAACTTTCCGACACTTCCCAGGCAAAAGTATGACTTGGGAGAAGTCGACTAGCAAGATGAAAACCTAGAGCTCACCAAGAATTTTGAAACTTTGCAAGAAGCCCCAAGGTAGACTAAAGCATAGGGTCAATACCCAAAATCAACAAAAAATCGAGTGCAGAGCAACGAGTAAAAATTTGCTTCAGCCAAGCATCGAACCAGCAACTCCAAAATATGAAATATCACTCAAAAATCAACTTGAAGCTCAATTTGCAACCTCTGGATTGAAGAAGCATTCTCAACAGCTAGGTACTATCTCTCAAGTACGAAACTGATAAACTAGGAGGTATGCATTCCTTGAAACAATATGTCTGAAACCATTTAGCAACATTTCGTTAAGATAAACAATAGATCACTGCATATGGAGGCCAAGTCTCATATTAATAACTTATTCCCAAATTCAAATTCCTTTTCCCACCAATTAGGGCGCCCAAGGTGAAATCCACATTTACCTTCAATAAACTGTAATTTGTATTTCATTACCTCCTTCACTTAGGCGTCTAAAAGCATATGAGGAAAATACTTTATAATTATCCAAATATCTTCTCCAAAGCATCCCTTTTTCATGAAGACAATATACTTTATAAAATGCAAATAAAGTATAATATTGGTGTCCCATAAGTTAAGTGAAAATAAACATTATAAATCACTTAAATAATTTCCTTTATGAAGTCGTCCATTATTGCAAAGGAATTATTTTCACTTAAAACATTATCTCCTCAAATATTTAACTTGCCAAATTAAATACCTCAAAAGTTGGAGACCAAACAAAATATACTACCCTGCCAGATATAGCCATAGTATCAAACTGCTGAACACCTGCCAAAAATAGCCTTTGCATTGAACTGGTGAACTCCTGCTAAAAATAGCACCAAGGGTGTTGGAGACCAAACTACTCAAACCAACCAATCAGATATAGCCACAAAACTGAATTGCAAAAACCCTGCTAAAAATAGCACTGCTAAAAATAGAACTTACTAAAAATAGCATACTGCTAAAAATAATAAGTTGTTCCAAACTCATTTTAACCACAATCCGAGCAGCCGTCGTACTTAATAAAAATAGTAAGTCCAAAAAAGTTCTCTGATTCGGTTGCATGTCGTACCACTGCGTAGCTTTGTGAAAACCCAGAAGGGATCCAAAATTGATATTGTAAAACTCCAATATGCAAACCTCCAAAACAACTAAGGAACAACCAAAATTGCAAGTCAACATCTTGTCATGCATGCTACCTGTAAGAACCCTGGTGGTTCTCAACCCTGAAACCCTAACTGTGAATTTTGTTTTTGGAAGTTTTGTGTTTTTTTGTGTTTTTGATAGATTTTTGCAAATAAACAGAAGGCTGCGATTTTCCTCAAAATTGCTAATAAATTCAAAATAAATTAAAATCCTCTAAATAAGCTTTGAAAATGTTCAGAGAAGGTAGGCGCATCATTTTATTTCACTTCTAGAGCATTTACAATATAAAAATATGACATATGAATTAAATATGAATTTATTTCAAAAACCTGATTTTTTCTTCTTGCTGGCGCCAGAATACAGAGAGAATGGTACAGCTGAATGGAGTAATGAATCTCTGGTCTTTGAAAATCAATGCTGAATCTCTGAAAACCCTAGGCGCACCCAAACTGACTAATAGAAGCTGAGATCTGAAGATGTCCACTGGCAACTGAGAAAGTACGACTTGCTGGTACAGAAATGTACGGCCCCAGCAGCAGCATTAAATAAAGTACGGATTCAATAAATAAGTGCCAGATCTCTGTGGTGAGAACTCTGTGAAGTCGCCTCAACTGCAAGATGATTATTCTCTGTCAAACCCTGAATGAATCAATCAATAAGCTCGATCTGTAACCTCTGTGTGAAGTCACCAAGAGACAATCTTCAACTGGTATTGCACAGTCTCAGTATGTCAAATTCTGAAGAGGTATCGTTCTCCAGAATCTATTCGTCTGCTGAAACCCTAGGTTTTGCAAACTCCAATGCTCAGAGCAAATACAAGACAAATTTGAATAACATATCATAATGGTTCGATTTGTCTTTCCTGTGAATATATATCTCTCTTGAAAAATTCGACCCAATAGCTCTTTTTTAATAATCATTTAATGAAATGATTAAATTCGCCTTTAAGACTTAGGAGAAATTATAAATAATTAAATGACATCTCATAAATGAATAATAATTATTCATTATGTCAAATATATCGCTTTATTATAAAGTATTAAAAATACTTTATAATATACCATTTAATTATTAATATTTAAATATATTAATAAAGTGACTTTAATATAAAGTCAAAATATTAAATATTCAATAATCATTAAATACTCCTTATTTCTCCATCTGACCATCAAACTGAAGAACTGGGTCGACTCTGAGCTGACCAGCTGAACCAGGTGCCCTGCCAAAAATAGCAGCTTCCGCCTGCCCTACTTTCTAAAAATAGAAAGTCTCTGAAAAACCACTCCGAATGATTCTGCGAAGGCCCAACCTGAAACAACTGCAACACTGAAGCTACAAAACACTGAGTAACTGCCTCAGAAGATCCTCTGCACACATCTGTCAGCCTACGAGGATCGAAATAATAGGCTAACCACATAACCATCTGCACTGACTAGGATGGGGACATCACACTACCACATCTCGAAGCTCTCCAAAAACCCAAAAAGCTCCACCAGACATGCATCAAAAAATCTCACATGCAAGCCTTCAAAACCTCCTCTAAAATGGAAACCCTAATTTTTCCACTGACTAGCCTACGGGCATCCAAGAATAGGCTATCAGTCACTGGAAAGTGTAGTGCTAAAAATTGGGACATTACACTCTTGAAGGACTTTCAAGTACAATAGTTGTCAAGGCAGTGTTTAGCATTTTGTTCAAGAACAGATAGCAACATTCTTTCAAAATTCTCCTTCCTTTCTTATCTCTTCTCTGCTGCTTACAGTCCTGAACTGAGTTTCCTCTCTTCCAAGTGGCTATTCTCCTTTTCCAGCACTGATTAATCAAAATCAACATCGTAAAACACTGGGACAATCTCATACAGAAAATAAGGGGTCATATTTTAGACATTGAATTGTGACTATGGAAAGTTCCATCTAACAAAGGTTCTGATTTGTTCTCATTGCAGAATGATGCCTTTAATTGCTTTGACAATCAAGAATCTAGTTGTTTTATTAGATTAGATTTATGCAATTGTTAGTGGAATGGAGATCTTTCATATTCAAGGCATCAAGGTGATTATTAGGGGTTTATGGTTTCAATATACTTTAGAAGATCTGAAGATTTATATTTTTGAGTGTGGACATTGCTTCAAGAGGTCATTCATGTTCAAACTACTATTTTTAGCATTGGTTATATCCGACAGTGCCTATTTGAAAATGTGTGTTGTTACTTGTTTGCAGTAGAATATTGGTCTTTGATTTAGCTAATAGGAAGTGTTGTGCTTGTTTGTGTTTATTAATTTTATTCCTTCAATATCTGAAAATCTCGTCTATAAGGCGTGACTATTAATAGTTTGGTGCATGCATTTGAGGCAAAAGCATAGGCACTTAGTCTTTTCCATTTATGCAAATTCCCACCCTCCCACAATGAAATCTTGTATAGTGTGGATACCTATAAATGTTGTCTTCTATTTTAGTTTAGGATTAGTTAGATCTCAAGGAGCTTTCCCTTACAACTTGAAGAATGGTTATATTGTACACACTATTTTGTTTTGTGTTGTCTCGAAAGAGACATTAAAATGATAATAGGTTTGAAGTAGTGTTGCAAGGAGACGTGTCTTCGACCCTCTAGGATGCGCGTCTAGGACCAGGACATGTTTCCCATATCGGAAACACGTGTAGAGACATTCTTGCTTGCAGGGAACATCCCGACGACGTTTCCTCCAATCTCCAATTTAAAAAACAAGAAAACCCTGGACAAATCTAGAAAAACTTTGAGTCATCATGGGTTTGAGGCAAGGTTGCAGGATATGTGACTCTCCCTCCCCTAATATAGCTTGGAAACCGTGCCCGCCCTTACACTCACAATTGTGCCCTAGCAATATGATATCGACAAGGGTTTGTGGTTCACTTGCGTCAATCTTAAGTTGAAAAAAATGAGTGAAAAAATTAAAATCTCAACCCTTTTTTTATCTCAAAATGTTTGACAGGTTTTTGTGTGGCCCTAGTTTTTGGTGAGGAGTGCAATTTTTGGCAATTTTTGCAGAAAAAATGCCACAATATTTAATAAAAACCTGACAGCAAGTTTATCTCGTGATTACTCGAGGCAAAAAATTCCCACTTTTCAAACTATTTACTATTAGTGTAGTATGACAGAAAAGACTGAAATCAGTTTACAGACTCGTGATGACTAGTTATTTTGGGTGTAATAGTTAAATAAACTAAATATAGTTCAAAAATATATGAACACTTAAATATTAATAATAAATAATAGATAAGAGTTATATTTATTAAAATACATATATTATAATATATATATAATTTTGATAGGTAATGAGCACTTTTTAAGGTGCCGAACACTATTGCTGTTCAAATCTGCGAACCCACCAGCCCAGCAAAAGAACAAAGCCTGCGAGCGTAGCGGCCCAGCGGGGATTTGAACCTTGGTGGTGGTATCACCAAGCAAGTGTTTTAACTGCTGTACTACATGGGTCACCCCCACATATATTATAATATTAAATATTATATATATATATATATATATATATATATATATATATATATATATACTCTTATCTATTATTTATTATTAATATTTAAATGTTCATATATTTTTGAACTATATATATTAATATATATATAACTGTTGTGTCCTGTCATAGCTATATTATTGGGACTTGAAAAATCTGCATCTGAATTATTAAATTATATTAAGAAAATGACGTCTCCAAGTACCCTCGTCTCCTATATTTCAAAAACAGACGTACCAATACCAGTACTAGTCTCTTGGCAACCATGGTTTGAAGCCCGTGTTGTGAGTTTTTGTGTGTGGTTCTAGTTGTGTGTTTGGGAGCCTGGGTAATCTAGAACATTATTGTGAAGACCATTTGATTGTGATATTGGTGCTGCATATAGGCACATAGGGTGAAGCATATTTTGCATGAGTGTTGATAGAGACAACTCTTGTTGAACCAAAGAGTGAAGTGTATGATCTGTCAAAGAGTGAAGTGTATGGTTGGCTAGAGAGAGAGTAAGGTGTATAGTTGGCTAGAGATAGAGTGAAGTCTACAATTGGTTGGAGAGGGACTGAAGCATATAGTTGACTAGAGAGAGAGTGAAGCATTTGGAAAGAGTCAAGTCTTGTTTGCCATAGAGAGTGATGCATATAGTATGTAGGAAGGAGGTAAAGTGTATGATTGGTTGGAAAGAGAGTGAAGTGTACAGTTGGATGGAAGAGAGTGAAGTGTTCAATTAGTTGGAAGTTGAAGCATCAAGATTCTTGAAGCTCCAGTTATAGACAGGTGGTGTGGCAAGATCAACTCTTTTGTCATTTGCATATTGCTGGAAGACCAAGAGTCACCCATGACTGTTTTGAATTGTGATAAAAGAGAGGGTGTGTACAAATGGTGATAGTTGGAGCTAAGGGTGAGAACAAAGTGATTATTAGGCATAGTTGGGCTTGTAAAAAGGGTTAGATTGTACAATAGAGAGTCTTTGCAATTAAGCTTGGTTATTTATTGGGTTGGATAGCATAGGTTGGTTAGGTTCCATCATTTTTGGAGTGGCGCGTAGGATGTACATTTGTTCTACAATAATATATTGATTGTTTCTGCTTGATTCTTTATTGTTCATCAGATCTTCCTTCTTTTTCTTTCATCGTGTAACTTTGGGCAATTGTTAGCCAGTTGTTCTTTTGACTCTCTTGTGATTTCCATCAAGTTGACAAACTTGTACATCATATTCATAATTTTTATTAGTTTTGGTTGCACGTAAAATTGGTTATAACTTTTCCATGAAAATTGTAGTGATTCAATGTGAATTATTTCTGCTTTGGTTCAATGTATGCTCTTTCATTTGTTAGTTACACTGATGGAATTTTTGATGACTCTTTAGCCCAGAGCAACTCACAGAGCCTGTTTGGGTCCAAAGAAGGCATAATTTGGAGGGAGTACAAAGCTTTCCATCTAGGTTTCTTTTCTTACTTTTAATTTTGCATTTCTTTACCTCAATATGTTATCAAAGTCTTTCTAGTTCTATAATTCTTTGTTTACAGATGTAGAACACAAACCTCAAGAACCTTAGTCCATTTCGATATTTTGACTGAATAGGATATTGTTTCAGAGTTTTAAGATGTTTTTTTTAGAATTTTCATATCTGTTTTCCTTAAGAAAAAAAAAAGGTTTCTGTTTTGGAATCTAGAATGCTTATTATGGCAGTTTTAGTTGGTTTGAGCATGTGAATGTACCTATAGATGATCATTTACATGGGTGTATGTATTCCTCTCTCTATCTATACTTATATAAATGCATGTAGACTGCCAAACTCCAAATAAATGCTTTGGAAGATTGGCATATCCTTCTGAAGCAATGATTAGTTTTTGATATGTGATTTCTCATGACTGAAACAATTCACCAAACAGATTCTTTCAATATTTTGATTTCTGAAATCAATAAATTTCATATGACTTGAGCTGTTGTAGGCATAGTTGAAATTACTGAACTCTATGCTCAATTTTCATTCGGTTTTAACAGAAAACCAAAGGAAACCAAATGCAAAGACAATACAGCACAAGTAGACGCACAACAAAGACACCAAATTTTTGATGAAAAATCTTCTAGTGGAAGATTTTTTTTAGATAGAATATAATGTTGGACTAGATATGATGCCATGTAAAAGATTGATTGGTTCTTGTGAAGTCTTAGCTAAGCTCCTTGTTGTTGGAGATTACCTTTGTGAATGAGTGACTGATTCTCATGCCTGAAAGTGCCATCATGATTGTCAAACATTGGTTGGTGCTTCAAGCTCTAACCCAATTAATATCCAAAATCTCTGTCAACTTTTGTCTGAGAAGGAACCTTTTATAATGAGACAGGTCTGTTTGAATTTCCAGAAAACATAAAGACAGATATCTACACAGAAAAGAAGTTAATATGATGGTGAAAGGCGCTGGTGTTTGTCTGGTCCTTTTTCCCTTTAATTCTCAAGCTGTCCTAAAATGGCACAATACAGAATTAATCCATATACATTTAGATTGTGCATCTCTAATTTAATTATGAAGCTTGTGCTGAGTATATGGCTACATTAGTAGATGTCTGTCATACAAACTGGTCGAATGGTATTATAGGTCAATCTAGAGGAGGATGGATTATGTAGTGTGCTGTCCAATTTCACACTTGTGTTACCTGATGAGCATGACACAAGTGTTGTATTATGATTAACATTAAAAGGAGTTGATCTGATCCACGGATCAGTATATTGTACAGTAGGTGCTAGTATTTTTGCCTGAAGGAGTTTCATACTCCCATGCATCTTAAAATCTTTTAGCTCATGGAAGCAGTGTTGCTTAGGCTATCTTGTAATTCAACAATATTTGAACTGTGGTCCGTTTCAAATGCTTCCTGTAAGGAAAGCTTCATTGTCACTTAAACCTAGATGCACAACCTGTCATGTTGATACTATAGATTCAATACTTTTCCACCTATAGAAATTGCATCCACTAGTCCGTCACAGCCATATTTGTCACCTAACCATGATATGCATAAAAATGTGCTACCCTCCACTATGTCTACTAGTCTAACATCATCATCCACACCACATACCCAAATCCAAGGATTTTGTTAAGTGGTTATAAGGATTTTCCAATCATGCATTGGTCCCGTCTCATCCTCTAGTTTTCTTAATCTAGACAGTTTATCTTCCTTTCAAAGGAAATATGAATATCATAACAAATCTTTTTTTGAAGGAGGGAAACAACAACCCCAAACTACCAAACTCTAAATCTCGAGTCTTCCTCTATCCACATTTCCTGATTCTGCCGCTGTACTTGCTGATTTCCCCCTATTGTCATACCTAAAAGGCATAACTTGAATCCTCGACAGTTTCATCCTTTTCCTCTCCTCCTTTCCTCGTGTCATCAGTATCAGATTCCTCTACTCCCCAACCCTCAACCGCCTTCAATGCTGTTGTGGGGTATTGGGCTTCTCCATACCCTTTTCCCCAAAATGCACTGGATACTTGGTAGTTCTGATACCTGATCATCGTTGTCTCACTCACATGCTTTTCGCGGGCCTTTGACATTCTCGATCTTGATTCCTCTTTGCATTTTCCTTGTCGAGCCCTAAGGGATCCTGTAATGTCCCCATTTTTAGCACTACACTTTCCAGGGATTGTTAGCCTATTCTCAGATACCTGTAGGCTAGTCAGAGGCAAATTAGGGTTTCTAGCTGCTTGGAGGTTTCTTTTGAGGATTCAGGGGTTTGCATGTTGAAATTTTACAACTTGGATTCTGGATTCCTTCTGGGTTTTCAGAGAGTTTCGCGACGGTTTGACATGCAACTGAATCAGAGAACTTTTTCGAACTTACTATTTTTAGTAAGTACAACTACTCGGATGATGGTAAAAATGAGTTTGGAACAACTTACTATTTTTAGCAGTATGCTATTTTTAGTAAGTTCTATTTTTAGCAGTGTTATTTTTAGTAGGGTTCTTGCGGTTCAATGCAGTGGCTATATCTGGCTAGTCAATTTGAGTAGTTTGGTCTCCAACACCTTTTTGGCAGAAGGTACCATTCAACTCAGATATGATCAGGCTTGCCAGAATGTCTGACTTTTAGACTTTGCCATTCACTAGTGAGCGAGAAACGATGTCCAAACAGGGGTCACCAGCTACACGCGAAACCGAGCAAAGTAAAAGTTGAAAATCTCAGAAAAATGGCTAAGGCAAGTGAACTTGGGCACCTTATTTCAAGGAGGGCGTCCAAGTGTTCAACACTTTGAATATTTTTTGATCCCAACACGTTTTCTTCCATTTTGGTCTTCATCAACAACTTTCGGGGTATACAATCACGATTTGATGACGTTGAGTGCCGGAACGAAGTTGGGGATCACTTCAGTAGTGGTCAAAGATGAGATTGCCATGGCCAAATAAAGATTATCAGTTGATAGTGCCAATTTGATGGATCTTCAAAGTCAGAAGCAGTCTTCAACGGAGCTAGAGGTTAGCGAAATTTGAAAATTATGATTTTTTTTCCATCTGTGGTTAGCTAGAGGAGTTCTTTGTTTTGATGCAAACGAAGTCAGAGATTTTTGCATTCAGACTCCAAAATTTTAGGGTTTTGCATGAAAATGCTTTTTATCTCCAAACCCTATTTAAGAAAGCTTTGAGCATTCATTTTTCACAATTTGCAGGTTGGCTTTTAGAGGAAGAAACATAAAATTTTCTTCTCATCAAGATTTTGAGCCTCAAAGAAAGTAATTTTTTAGTGTTCTTCGTAGATTCGAGATTGGGTAGCATAGAGGCATGCTTTTGCATGGTCTATTTTTCTAGGGCATCACGTTTTAGAAATAGGTGGCCAAAATTTTCAAGTTTCATCGATTTGGGTCTACTTGTTTTACACTCCTCTTGAAGATTGGAAAATTTTAAAAATTTGCATGTCGATCCCTATTTTTTAGGAAATCATGCATGTTTGGGAAATCCTTAGATTTTTCAAAATTTGACAATCTGGGTCTCTTCAGAATGAAATTGTCTACAAAACCTAGACCTCAGTTTTTCGGCCCTACTTTTTCAAAAATCTTGCATGATCTTGCACGACCTTGAAAATATCATCTTTTTCAGAATTTGACGATCTAGGTCTCTTTGGAATAAAATTGTCTACAAAACCCAAACCTCAACTTTTTTCCGAAGAAAAATCGGCGATCTATTTTTAGCTCTTGTGTAGAACTTTTCCGAACATAGGCGTGTTTACAGTCGAAAGTCAAGTTTTTAGACATGCAGTACTATCCAACAGAAATTAGGAGCAAATCAGTGTTGCTCCACAATTTCTTGAGAACATTTGAAACCGATTTGCATCATGTGCATCCAGTGTTTGATTTGCGTGCTTTGGAAGGTGTAGGAAACATTGCAGTCAAGAATCTTGATTTTTTTCGGGTTGTTTGCAGCAGCTTCTATCCCCATCTTGGATGATGTGATCTTCTACAAGGATGAGATTTACTTGGTGCTTGAGTCTAAGTTGAAGGAGAAGATATTTCAGGCGTCACATGACACTCCTCTAACAGGCAATCAAGGCTACTTTAAGACATATAGACAGGTCAGGAAGAGGTTCTCTTGGAAGGGCCTCAAGGATAATGTTTTGAGACATGTCAAGGAGTGTGTGACTTGTCAGTAGAACAAGTCAGAGCATATGCATCCAACAGGATTATTGCAGCCATTGCCCATTCTAGTGAGGAAGTGGGAGAGCATTTCCATGGACTTCATCATAGGTCTACCCAAGGTGCATGAGAGATTGTATCTATCTGATGGTGGATCGGTTGACGAAGTATGCCCACTTCTTTGCTGTTCCTACAGAGTATAAGGCTCCACAAGTAGCTGAGTTGTTCTTTAGAGAGATCTTCAGATTGCATGGGCTACCTAGGTATATAGTTAGCAGGTTCTTGAGTGCATTATGGCAAGAGCTTTTTAGTTTGGTAGGTATTGAGTAGTATCCGAGCACAAGTTATCACCCTTAGATAGATGGTTAGACAGAGATTGTGAATAAGTGGGTTGAGGGGTACTTGCACAACTATATTTTGGGGCGGCAAAGAGCATGGATTAAGTGGTTGCACTTGGGAGAGTATTGCTATAATACCACTTATCACATGTCTATTGGGATATCTCCTTTCAGGGCATTGTATGGATATGATGCACCAACATTCATGGATTTGGCTTTTGGAGAGAGGAGGGTCCCTAAGGCCAATGATTGGATTCAAGAGAGTCAGGACATCCTGAGAGCACTCAAAGACAACTTGCAGATGGCACAAATCAACAAAAGATTTATGCTGATAGGCACAGGGTTGAGCGCAGTTTTGAGGTGGGCGATATGGTCTACCTTCATTTGCAGCCCTATGAATAGTCTTCTCTGAAGTTGAGTGGTGCGGAGAAGCTCAAGCCCAGGTTTTATGGACCATACAGAGTTATCAGGCATGTGGGAGAGGTAGCATACGAGTTGGAGCTGCCTGATAGTAGCAAGATTCATAATGTATTTCATGTTTTGTACCTCAAGAAGGCACTTGGTCAGCATGTTACTTCCACATTGAAGTTGCCACCGTTGGATGAGGAGGGACAATTGGTCCTCATTCTTGAGAAGACAATTGATACCCAGGAGAAGAGATTGCGGAATCGGGTGGTTATGAGATATTTGGTGAGATGGAGAGGTTTGCCAGCAGAGGATGCCACGTGGGAAGATGAGTAGATTCTTCAGTATCCTAGTTTGTAATTGCTTGGGGACAAGCAATTTCGGGAAGGGAGGATTGTAATGTCCCCTTCTCAGTAGCCACTTGGAGAGCGTTTTAGCCTTTAATTATTCCCGAAAGCCTAAAAGGAGAAATATCAACCATAGCTGGATTGAGTGGGAGATACTTCAGTCTCTCAATTGGAGCCAAAATTTAATGGCCTTTGGCCAAATTTTGATGTCAAGAAGAAATCGATTTTACTAGAAGGCATTGGAAAAATTTTGTTGAAGTCATTTTCAATTGTGGAATTCGATTCTCGCATATATTTGAAGATTATTGCAGCGTTTCAAATTTCAATTTTTTGCAGCTTATCAATTGAATTGCAGTGAAGGAGGAAGGGATGACTTGAGTAGTTTTGAAGGAAGATATTAGTTAAATGGTGGCCCTTGCTAGAGGTGCAATTTCTGATCATAAGGAGGACGATTTTGCAGTTCCATATTGGCATTTGGGACACAGTTGGTGAAAGACATTTTGGAGACGATTTGGAGGCAGTTATTCTGGTGCGATTTTGTGATTAGAGTGAAGGAAAAATTCGGCCAAGCTGTAGAAGAAGTCGCAGGTCATCTAGGAGGATAGTGCAGCATTTTGAAGGGCAAATATGATTTCTACATGAAGAATTGATCAAGTTTATGGTTGTTGCTTCATCATTACCGGGTTCCTCATTTTGCATGTGTATTTAGATTGTGAAGTCATTAGAGTTTTAGCTTGTAATCATTGTCTCAAATAGTGAATAAGCATTGCAATTTCAATCATTCAAGTCAAGTAGAATTGCATTGTTTGGTGAGTCTAAACACTATGACTGGCCAACGTTGATCAATGATTGCCTCCATCGTCTAATGGCAGAGTTCTTCAAAGCCCATGAACTCCACATGATATCCTACCTCGTATATCTAATGGCCTTTCAAGGCAAGTTTAGAGGTTTGAATGTTGTTGGAACTTTGAGTGTTCAACATGTGTATGATCATTAACTCTAGTTAGAGTTTTCAGAATCTGCCTGGCGTTACAAGCGGGTGAATGATCTATTCCTGATGCATACGGTGCGAGATCTTGATAATGAGTTGCATATACGGATTTCAGCAAATGCCAGATTGGCAATGGCGGAGTGGGCTAATTGGTTTATCCAATTCCCCATGTTCTCTTACATAAGAGTATATGGCTTCTTAGGTGGTCTAGTCATGCTACCTAGATATCCAATGGATAAGGTCGTGCTCATGGAATTTCTAAGGCAAGTACATGAAGTGCACACATTTTTGCGTAATAGGTGCAAGCCTACATTGAGTTTCTTGTTTGAGATGAGCATATATAGATGCAGATCAACAACTGATGCTAAGTTCAGGAGCGATGAAATGTCAAGATTTGGTCTCAAGCTCTTCAAGGAGAGACGTTCATACAATACTTGTGGTGTCTTTGCAGCTCGTCTTGGTCAAAATCATCCACATGTACCTACAGTTGAAGATTTTTGGGTTAATTGTGCAGATGAGTTCGAAGTGCGCAAGCGCAACTACTCTAGACTTACTCTTTGGCAGGTGGCAGATTTATTATTGGAAGATGTGGAAGGTTTGTCGGATGATGATGGAGGAGTTCTACTTCCCATGTATGCTTGAGATCAAGTCGAGCAACAACCACTTTCACAAGTTGATTGGTTCGCCAAAGAGAGCACCTCAATTGAGGAAAGGACAAGCCGAGTTATCAAGAACAGTAGGATTTTCCTAAACAGTAAGAAGACATGGAAGGTAGCTATTCTAGTTGCAGAGCCGCCAATAGTCCAGTCATCTCTACCTTCTTCTAAATCAAAACAGAGAGTGAAAGCTATGAGCAATCCTCCAAAAGATACAAAGATCAATAGAATGACGAACTTAAAGGAAAAGGTGAATCAGTAGGACTAATCAACAAATGCACCAGAAGTTCCAGTTGAGTCAGCACCACAAGTTGAAGCCGTGCCTTTATCTCCTATTCTTTTGCCGTCACTGAAGCCTTCTCCTATTCATATAGATTCAAAAGGTGATTCGCCAGTTAACTTGATGCCTTTTCCAAGTTAAATTGGCTGTTCTCATTCATGCTTATCTATTCTTTGGAAATATCAATGTATAGTTGGAGTTTTTTTAGTTAACTAATGTTGGTAGTTAGTTAGTTATTAGTTATCTTTTATTTATTTTTAGAAATAAAGCTTGCATGTTGGCAAGACTAGTTGTTAAAAACAAAGAGATTTTATGGTTCCCTACTCCTTGTTTGTGTATAAATAAGGGGCAGCCTTGCCTATTTATTTTAACCATTGTTGTGATATTAAATTGTTTAGCCTATTTTGCTTGCAACTTTGCTATTCAGTGTCTATTCATTTTTGTTTCAGGTGGAAATCTGGTTTGATTGCACATTGTAA
The DNA here is from genome assembly GCA_007115665.2 of Sequoiadendron giganteum. Classification (NCBI taxonomy): domain Eukaryota; kingdom Viridiplantae; phylum Streptophyta; class Pinopsida; order Cupressales; family Cupressaceae; genus Sequoiadendron; species Sequoiadendron giganteum. The sequence continues at coordinate 181,676,610 of CM021102.1, read as the reverse complement.
ACCTGCTTTGCTATAACTTTTTGTCTCAGATGTGTATTTGTTGTTAGAATTTGAGAAAGGAAATGTTATGCCTACTTTGTTCCAATCTATTGTCTCAATACTTTGAGTATTTTGTCTTATATATTTTGCTTGCATAATGTTTATTTCAGCTTACATCTTATAGGTACAATGCGTCTTTAGGCGTGATCTAGAAGAAGTTTATTTTAAGCTTTTATGTCAAATCAATCATTCCTTGTTTACTTCTAGTTCTCAGGCTCTGAATTTACTTGAGTTATTAGAAGCGTTGTTAGAATAGGATTAGTTGTAGTTTGAAGTTACGAAACTAGAGAAAACCTTAGTTGCAATGCAAAGTATTTTATAAACTTGTGCTCTTAGCTGAGAAATAAAAAGATTGTCAGTAGTTTAGTATTTCTTTTTAAGTGAAATCAGCAAAGAGGGAGCTTCCCCTCCTAATTTGAAGAGTAGTCTAATTGTGCATAGCTGTCTGTTCCTAATCTGCATCTAGAGGTGCGAATTGAAATGCCAACAAGTTGATACTTACATTGCAGATTTCAAAGGTTATCTGTGTTGGTAATCGACATTTGGGAAAGGAGGTTGATTGTTTTGTTTATGGATGTGCTTTCAGATCCATTGCGAGGTTGCATTAAGGCACTTAGTCCACCTACACTGTAGGATGCCATAAAAAAAGGCAAGCGATATGGAATCTTCAACATCTAGAAGTATTTCAGTCTAAGGGATTCCTACATAAAAGGGACATGGATAAAAAATATTTTCCGAAAGACTCAAATCAGTCCAAGAATGTATCAAATAGTTTGGATAGTGATCAACTTAATGAGCTTAGAGGGAAGAAATTATGTTTCCACTGTAGAGAGCCTTGGGACTCATCGCACGAGTGTGCTATAAAAGCAAAGGCAAAGCGGATCGAATACTTTTCAATGAATGAAACAACATCAGGAAATTTGGATCAATACATGAAATTAGAGAGTAGTGATTAGGAAACATCAACAAAAGAGATGAAAACGGAGCATGGATATACTGGTACCATTGCCCAACATTCTAGCTTCCAAAAAGTAGGATCATTCAAGGTTGGGGGGGTACTTTGTGAGCAGTGAATAATCACTCTCATTGATATAGGCGCTACTCACAATTTTATTTATGAAGGGGTTGTTGCTAAAAGGGGAATCAAAACATAAAATTTTGAAGGATTTAAGGTGATGGTTGTAGATGGGTTTACCCTCGCACATGCAAAATTTCCAACTTGGGTATACAATTGGGAGAGTATGAGTTGAAGGATGATTTTTACATGGTGAGTATAGGTGATATAGATGTGGTTCTAGGTATGCATTGGATGTGTACACTTGGAGAGTTCACCGTGAAGTTAAACACTATAAAGATGAGGTTCAAATTAGAGGGCAAGAGAATAGTGCTTAGATGCTTGTTAGATGGGGGAACTAGGGTAATTTCCTTCAAAAGAATGGAGAGATTAATTCAGCATGATCAGGTAGAGTGGGCAACAGAGTGCATCATTATGCCTATAGTTATGGAGCAGCAGAAAAGAGATCATTCTCTAGATATTCGTACTTTGCTATGTAAGCATAGCAGGTCATTAAGTTAGAGGAGTGTGTGAAACCAATGATTACCTCACCATAAAGACATTTGAAGAGGCACAAAGATGAAATTGAAAGGGCTATCAAAAATTTGCTTGATATGGGACACATAAGAGCTACCAAGAGTCCCTTTGCTTCTTCTATAGTGCTAGTTAAGAAAATGGATGGAAAAATGCACATGTGCATTGATTACAGGGCACTAAATAAGAAAATAATAAAGAACAGGTACTCGATCACTCACATTGATGTACTTATTGATGAGTTGCATGGTGCCTACTACTTCTCTAAAATTGGTCAGGTATCATCAGATTCGGGTCAGAGAGGTAGATGTGGAGAAGATTGCATTTAGGTGTCATTTTAGTCATTTTTAGTTTTTGGTGATGCCTTTTGGATTGAATAATGCACCAACTACATTCTAGTCATGTATGAACAAAGTATTTAATAAGTAGCTCCAAAAGTTTATTCTGATTTTCTTTGATGATATTTTGATTTTTAGTAAAACTTGGGACAAACATATGAGGCACCTTGAGGAGGTGTTGAGCATCCTAGAGGAGAGATCATTGTATGCAAGGAGTCTAAGTGTGATTTCAGTATGCCAAAACTTCTTTACCTTGGTCACATCATAAGCTCTAAGGGTGTTAGAGTGGATCCCGATAAGATCAAAGCAATCATGGATTGGCCAGCACCCACCAATCTCTCACAACTGAAGGGTTTTTTTGGGTTATGCAGACTTTACAAAAGATTTGCTAAGGGTTTCTCAAAGGTGGCAGCTCCACTTACAAGTTTGACTAAAAAGGGAGCTTTTGTTTGGTCAGATGTAGCACAACAATGCTTTGATCACTTGAAATAGGTTATGTGTACTTGCCTAGTTTTAGCTATTCTTGACTTCTCCAAGCCTTTTGAGCTGGACTGTGATGCTTTTGGAGAGGGAATAGGTGCTGTGTTGATACATGACAAGCATTCAATTGCTTTTGAGAGCAGGAAGTTGAGAGGTGTTGAGAGGAGTTACTTGATATATGGTAAGGAGATGTTGGCCATTATGCATGGCTTGGCCAAATTCAGACCTTATCTTATGGTAGGGAAATACATTGTCAAAACCGACCACAACAACCTCAAGTACTTCTTGAGACAAAAGGACCTTAATGGCAGACAATAAAAATGGGTGAATAGGTTGCAAGCATATGGCTTTGACATTGTGTATGTGAAAGGAAAGAAACATGTTGTTGCTGGTGCCCCATCCACGAGGACTTATTTGTGTTCATTAGTAGAGATTATTGCTGATTGGAGAGAGTTGATTTCAGCAAAATATGCTAAGGCCTCTCAGGCTATAGGTAGCATTGAGGGCACCATACATGATGAAAGGTACAAGGTGACTAATGAGTTGATCTTCTACAAGGAGATAACTTAGTACCTAATTCAAAACTTAAACTGAAAATTTTGAGAACTTTTTGTGATGCACATATGGCTGGACACCCGGGGTTCTTCAAAACATATAGGTAGATCTGAGAGAGATTCACTTGGAAAGGACTCAAAAACGAGGTCCTTAAGTATGTTAGGGAGTGTCCCAGATGCCAACAAAACAAGAATGAGCACACTTATCTAGTTGGGTTGTTGTAGCCCTTGCCTATTCCCAATAAAAAGTATGAATGTATCTCTATTGACTTCATAATTGGGCTATCAAAGGTTTAGGGCAAGGAGTGTGTATATGTCGTTGTTGATAGGGTTACAAAATTTGCCATTTCAGCCTCATATACAACACAGGTGGCTGATTTATTTTTTAGAGAGATATTTAGACTTCATGGGATGCCCAGGAGCATAGTAAGTAATAGGGACATGAATATAATAAGTCTTTTCTAGTAGGAGCTCTTCAAGTTGAGTGGGGTTGAGCTCACTCCTAGTACCAAGTATCACCCATGGACCGATGGGCAGACATAAATAGTAAACAAGTCTATCAGATTATAAATTGAATAACGAACTTGAAATTATGAAGTTGATGTCAAGTTAAATCTGGATTTATGTCTGAATTATTAAGTCTGAATTTCTGTTATACATATTCGATCCTCAAGAGCAGATCATTTATTAATTTCGATGATCTTCTTGAGGATCGGATCTCGCATAAATATAGATAGGGAGACATGTCCCATGATAGGGAGACATGTCTCATGAGAGACACGTGTCTTAGTTATTGTGTCCCTTCATCTAACTAAGACAACTGAACATTAATCGGTTCAGTCACTTAGCAACCATGAAGGACGATTTATATTTATCTTTGTACATTTAAATGTCATCCAATCTGGAACTTGATCTGATTTATATGTATAATTTGTATCTTCTAAATGCAGATCGAAAACTATACTTGGGATGTAGCGATTTCGATATAAATGATGATGTTGAATATATTCAATCATCATTTATATCTGACCGAAGCTACTTAAATTCAACACTCCCTCTTATCTAGGGAAGATAACTCCAACCAAGTATATAGTGATATCACCTTACTCATGATATCAAAAGATATGGTATGCTTCTAAAAGTGTCAAGTCACATGACATTCTTCATAACACATCTTGATTGTGGTATGTGCACTGACATCAAGTCTCATGATGTCTACCATAATAAATCATGGCATATCCACGAATATATTTATCCACCATGATTATCTCATAAGGATCATAATGATTTTCAATTGATATCAAGTCTCATGATATCTATCAAAATGTCCACAAGATACTATCATGACATATCCACAGATATCAAGTCACATGATATCTATCATGATAGTGCAACTAATCATTGTAGAGTCACCACTTTACAATGTTAAATACAAGTGTTCATTATTAGAAAGATCGTCACCTTTCAATAATGTACACAGGGGGAGAGAGGGCCCATAAAGTCATGGAGTCACACACATGACAAAAGAGTTTACACATTAAACATCTTTTAAATACATTAGTACAAAATAAACAATTTGAATCTTAATCTCAATAATAATTTACATTTCAACCATACCAAGTTTCTTCCTGAAGTGTTCAACTTTAACTCTGGAGAGAGGCTTGGTGAGAATGTTTGCTGTTTGATCATTTGTACTAATATACTCCAATTGAATCACATTCCTTTCTACCATGTCTCTCACATAGTGGTAAGGGATCTCTATATGCTTAGATCTATCATGGAATACTGGATTCACTACAAGCTTAATGCAACTCTGATTGTCACAGTGGATAATAGTAGGATTCAAGGACTCACCAAATAATCCCACAAGCAATTTCCAGAGCCATACTGCTTCTCTTGCCCACATAGAGGTTGCAATATATTCAACTTCTACTGAGCTTTGTGCCATTGAAGACTGTTTCTTGCTGATCCAAGAGATCATATTCGATCCTAAACTGAAGTAACATCTTGATGTGCTTTTCCGATCGGTTACACTTCCAACCCAATTTGAATCAGAGTATCCATGTAAATCTAGTTGGACATTTCTATATTTGAGACCATATCCAATAGTACCTTGAAGGTATCTCAATATGTGCTTCACAACAACAAGGTGAATTTCCTTTGGCTCACACATGAACTGGCTTAGGACATTCACTGCATAGCGAATATCTGGTCTGGTGTTAACCAAGTACATTAATGATCCAATTATCTGTCTATAGAGAGTAGGATCTGCAAATTTTGATTCTGCCGCTGCTTCTTTCAATTTGTGTAAGTTGGTTTCCATAGGTGTAGACATGGGTCTATAGTCTAACATCCCAAATCTCTTCAGAATATCAATAGTGTACTTTCCTTGATTTAGGATGATACCATCTGATTTCTGCCAGACTTCTAACCCCGGGAAGTAATGTAAAATGCCCAAGTCTTTCATGTCAAATTTTGAAGCCAGGTGTAAAAATTGGCTATGAAGGTAGCCACCCAAGATCTAGAGCCCTAATGGAAGCACAAGCATAAGAGAGATAGAGATAATATGACAAGAATAAACTATATTTTGCCAATAATGCAAATAGAATCAATGTATGTATCAATGTACAAATGTAGTACAGACCCCTTGGTTATATAGCCAAGGTGAGAACATAGGAGGGCATAAGATTATGACATGTGTCATAATCTTATGACATGAGACAACTATGAAAAGCTATCACTACACCTAAAGTGGAAAAGTGATAATGTGATAACCACCACAAAAGGTGGATCTACCACAAAAGGTGGAGAGAAATCACAAGATGTGTCCATGAAAGGTGGAAATGATAAAGTGATAACATGATAAGTCCACCAAAGCTGGAAATTCTCTAACAACTCCTATGTGGTCCCTAAGTAAATTTAATTAAGGTGTAATGATGACCTAAGACAAGGTACAACACAATTAATTACACCAACACCCCCCTTTAAGTGCAACTTAGGGAGAATGTACACAAAAGTAAACTATGCAAGATGGGTCCCGACAACTAGGCCATGTTAGGTACCCATGTACAAATGCAATGCAATCTCTCATAAAGTGGAGAAAAGGAGAAAACCACGTGGGAAAAAACTCCCCCCCAAAAGAGAGATGAAAAACAAGAGAAAAAGCTCTCAAATGTATGAGAAGGACAAAACCTCTAGAAGAGGAAAAAACCCCCCCCATAAGAGAGAATGAAGAAGTCAAGTGACCTCCTCAAATGAAACATCCTGCACCCCCAAGAGAGCTCGCAAATGATGATAGGTACTCTCATTGAAAGGTTTGGTGAAGATATCTGCAACCCGCTTTGCTGTAGGACAATACTGCAAATCAATGAGCTGCTCCTATATTAGCTCCCGAATGTAGTGCATATGAATCTTGATGTGTTTGGTCCTCTGATGGTGAACCGAATTCTCTGAGATTTGGATGGCACTTTGATTGTCACAATGAATGACTAAAGGACGTGGAATAGTGAAGCCAAACTCAGTGAGAATATTTTGAAGCCAAATAGCTTCAGTAGCTGCATTAACAACCCCTCGATACTCAGCCTTAGTCGAAGAAAGAGCAATAGCATGTTGCTTCTTACTTTGCCAACAAATGGGGCCAAAACCAAGATGAAAGTTGTAGCCAAAAGTGGACTTACGATCATCAATATCGCCAGCCCAATCAAAATTTGTATATCCCTCCAAGGTAAGTCTTGTACTTGCTGCATAGTGAATCCCATGATGATGTGTACCCTTGATGTAATGCAAGATGCATTTGGTTGCTTTCCAATGAAGCTCATGTGGTTCCTGCATAAAGCGTGAAACCATGTCAACTGCAAAGGAGATATCAGGGCGTGTGTGAGTCAAGTAGATGAGACTCCCAACAAGCTGATGATACAAAGTGGCATCAACAAGTGGAGTAGAACACTAAGCCTCAAGCTTGACTCCTGAAAGAAAGGGAGTCGGAGCAAGCTTACAATTAGCCATGTGAAACCGAGCTAGAAGATCAAGAGTATACTTGGGTTGAGAAAGAGAGATCCTAGAAGCTTACTGATTGATCTCAATCCCTAGAAAATAGTGCAAAAGGCCCAAGTCAGTCATAGAAAAGCTATCTTGCAAAGCAGATTTGACACTGCCAATGATGGATGAGGTACTCCTTGTAATGATCAAGTCATCAACATAGAGCACAAGTAGCAAATGAGAGTCACCCTATCGCAAAATGTAGACATTTGGATTTGAATGACACCTCGTGAATCCTGCAGAGAGAAGAAAGGAATCCATCTTTGCATACCAAGCCCTAGGGGCCTGTTTGAGGCCATAGAGAGACTTTCTCAATCTGCAAACCAAAGAAGAATCCTGTATGAATCCATGTGGCTGCTCCATGTAAATCTACTCATGAAGATCCCCATGAAGAAATGCACTCTTCACATCCATTTGATGTACAACCCAACCATGAGCTGCAACAATAGCAAGTGTCAAGTGAATGGAGTTCATCTTAGCAACGGGTGCAAAGGTCTCGTTATAGTCAACACCTGGAACCTGTGAGAAACCTTTTGCCACAAGCCGAGCCTTGTATTTATCCACATTTCCATCCGCTGCATACTTGGTCCGATACATCCACTTGCATCGAACCATCTTTCTACCCTTAGGGAGTGGAACTAAATCCCATGTGTTGTTCCTCATCAAGGAACTATACTCTTCCTCCATTGCCGAATCCCACTCTGGAACTCTTGATGCTTCCTTGAAGGACTGTGGATCGGAAGTAGTAGCAATAAAAGCATGTTGAAAATCCTGATTTTGTGACCGAGTCCTTCGAGTATCTGAAGGATCCCCAACAAGAGAACCTGTTGACTCAAGAGTTTGTCGAGCCCAACGAGGTTTAGTAGGAGATGAAGGATGAGGCTCCTCAACTGCAAGTGGACTCTACGAAGGTGTGATCCTGCGAGTCGGAGTTGAGGGAGAATCATCATCTGAGTCACTATCGGCACTTTCCACTATGGAGGAAGGAAGAGGAGGATTAGAGGCTAAGTTAGGAGAGCTTTCCTCAAAGTGAACACTCCTCTCAATGAATAGTTCATGTGTCTCTGGATCCAAAAGTCTATTTGCCTTAACCCCTTCAGGATATCCAACAAAGATGCAAGGCCTACTCTGAGGTTCCAATGCCTTGCATTTCTCTGGAGCTGTGCGTGCCCAAGCTAGACAACCAAAAACTTTGAAGTGTCTCACAACCGGTTTTCTACCACACCAAGCCTCAAAAGGAGTCATACCCTTCAAAGCCTTATGGAGAACCCGATTTTGGATGTGAGTGGCACAACTGATAGCTTTTGCCCATAATTGAGGACCAAGAGAATGAGCATGAATCATGCAGCTAGCCATCTCCTTAAGGGTTCTATTCTTCCTTTCTCCAACACCATTCTGCTGTGGAGTGTATGCAACTGAATGTTGAAGATCAATCCCCTCAAGAGTACAAAATTCCTCAAGTCTATTGTTCACATATTCCCTTCCATTGTCTGTGCGAAGAATCTTGACTTGCTTCCCTGATTGCTTCTCAACATGAGCCTTGAAGGCTTGAAATTTGTCGAACACTTCACTCTTGTGAACAAGAAAATAGACCCATGTGAAGCGGGAGTAGTCATCAATGAAGGTGAGGACATAGCGGGCCTTGTTGAATGATGGCATTGGAAATGGACCTGCTACATCACTGTGAACCAATTGAAGAACTTCCAAGCTCTCCAAGACTTCCCTTTGTCAAACTTCTCTTCTCGATTCTTACCCAAGGAGCAACTTGAACAAACACCTTCTGAAAATATGATTTGAGGGAGTCCTGTAACCATATCCTTGGAGGTAAGCTGCTGAAGATAGCGGTAATTCAGATGTCCAAACTGCTCATGCCATAGCTTACTTGCTGAATTTGAATGAGTGAGCAATGCTGTAGAAGGAGATTTGGGAATAAAGTGGGAAAATGAGTAAAGCCGTGTGTTGGGATTGGCTTGTCCCACTGCAACCAAGGCATCATCCTTAAGTTCTTTGACCATGACTGAATCTGGTAGAAACTCAACTTTCTTTCCATCTCCAAAGTGAGTGATTTGGTAGATTGAAAGAAGATTGGTGCTCGAGTTAGGAACATAGAGAACATCCTCAAATGTTCCATCATCCATGACAATCGAACCTTTGCCTTCAACATCCACTTGAGTGTCATCACCTATGAAGATGTGAGGTACCTTAGATGGCTCCAAAGAAGAAAACTGCTCCCTTGTAGAACCCATGTGATGAGTAGCACTCGAGTCAAGTATCCATTGCTGTGAAGAACTTGTAGTAGCCATAAAAGCTTGCCCTTTTCCTTTTGATTGTGAGGAAGTGGAAGGAGATGAATCCTTCTTCTTGTAGGTAGATGGAAAATAGATGTTGTTCTTCTTGATGATGTTTGTCAACTCATCAATTTGCTTAGTATGGCAATGATGCTCATCATGACCAAATCTCTTGCAATACGAGCAAGTTGGTCTCTCCTTCGTGCTTGAATTTCCCTTCTTAGGAGAAGGTGAAGAATTCCTTTGTTGTGGAGAGGATGATTGTGCTTTATCTTGCTGTGTCTTTGACTTAAATTGCTTCTGCTTCTTGTTGGAACCCTTTCCTTGAGTCCCTTGATTCCCTTGATTAGCCACCAAAGATTTGGACTTTGAAGACTTGAGAATCCCCATGCTTATCAACTTTGCTTGCTCTAACATCAACATCTCTATGAATGCATCAAATGATGGAAGAGTAAAAGAACTACCCACTGTCAAGCAATGGGTTTGGAAGCTAGAAAAAAATGCTGCATATTCTGATGGAAGCTTTCCCAACAAATTGTAGACCAATTGTGAATCCTTTTTATCAATTCCACAATCCGTAAGTTGTGCTCTTAATTCATTTGCTTTAGTGACATAGTCTTGGGTTGTATCAAAATTCTTAGGATCTAACATTGTGAGATCATTGTCAAGCTGATAACCTCTAATCTCATCAACTTGGCCATACAATTGACCAAACTTTTCCCAAGCTTCTTTAATTGTTTTACACTTTTCAATTTGAAAGATTAGATCTTTTGATACATATTTCCTTAATGTTCCAAGAGCCATAGTGTTTCTAGTGAGCCAATCCAAACGAGCATTAGCATTAGTTTTAGGATTAGATGGTGCAACAATAATTCCATCAATATAATGAGTTAATCCTTTTTCCATCAACTTACTCTAAGCATCAATTTTCCAAGAAGCATAGTTATGTGGAGTTAACAAAGGAAACTTAGGAGAACCCATAGTAGCAAAGAGAACGAGAGAGAGAGAGGCACAATCACACAAGACACCCCCCCCAAATTCACTCAATCAAAGAACCCCCCCGCCCCAAAAAAAAGATGATTTGACACTTTATACTTAGTGCGTTTACAATGGCCACTTGCAAGCCAAGAAAAGTGGCCTTCTTATTTTAAATGTTCTACAACAGCCTTAAGTAGGCAACAATAGACTCAATTGATTGATACAAAAGACCAAATTGAGATCTTGTCTTTACAAATGCCAAAATAGGCCAAAAATGACCAAGTGTTAAAAGTACAATTTTTGATCACAATCACTACAAACTGATAGCACCACTGTGAAATTCAGGAAAAATTATGCACATTAAAAAAAAAAGCACTTGAAAAAGAGTTCGTATGAGCTTGAACGAAGCCCCAAAAGTTGCAAAAATGGTGACAACTCAGCTACACCTGTGAGAAACTGAATTTTCTGAAAAATCCGTGAATCAAAATCAGAAACTGATTATACCAACATGTAGAGCATGACAAATTAGCCCAAATAAAACAAAATTGCTCGAAAAAATGATCTAAAATGAGCAAGATATTTGCGTTTGAAGATGAACAGCAAAATCCAAACTACAAATGGTGAGGGGGTGCAAATTTATTTTGAAAGCTGTTGACGTAGTGCTGATGTCAACCAATTGCGGGCTTAAATTTGACGGTCCAGTAGCTGTCACCCTCACTCGTGGCCCTTGTCGGAATTATTCGCCGAAATATGCTAAGAATTTTGGAATATTCTCCAGAATCTTGAAAAATTGACCGTTAGTTGTCGGAATCTTTGATGGTTGCCGAGAAATGTATGCCTGTTTTTTGAGCCGACTGCTGGATTTTGACCGGTTGCCTGTTGGTAGTTTGAAGCGCAGGCGGTATGTGGGTGGGCCGTAGGGGAAGGGCAGGCTAGTGGGCTCCTGCCACGTGGCTCCGCGGTGGCGGGGCATACCCTGCTACGCGCACAGTTCTACGTGCTGTACAATACAGTCCACAGATTGTACCAAGGTGAGAACATAGGAGGGCATAAGATTATGACAAGTGTCGTAATCTTATGACATGAGACAACTATGAAAAGCTATCACTCCACCTAAAGTGGAAAAGTGATAATGTGATAAGCACCACAAAAGGTGGAGAAAAATCACAAGATGTGTCCATGAAAGGTGGAAATGATAAAGTGATAACATGATAAGTCCACCAAAGGTGGAAATTCTCCAACAACTCCTATGTGGTCCCTAAGTAAACTTAACTAAGGTGTAATGATGACCTAAGACAAGGTACAACACAATTAATTACACCAACACCAGGTCCTTTTTACATTGAGCAATAAGGTGATCTTCTCTTGTTATTAGCAGGTTATCAACATATAAAATTATTATTAGCATATCACCTTTAATTACCTTAAAATAGAGATTTGGATCTGCATCATTCTTGGAAAATCCTAGTCCCAAAAGATAGCTGTCAATTCTTTCATACCAAGCTCTAGGAGCCTGTTTAAGTCCATATAGAGCTTTCTTCAATCTGCATACATGTGAGTCTACTTTATGTATCACAAAACCTTTAGGTTGCTCTAGATAGACTTCTTCTTCAATGGTCCCATTCAGGAAGGTAGTTTTCACATCCATTTGATGGATATTCCAGCCTTTAGCTGCTGCAATAGCTATTACTGCTCTCATAGAGGTGTACCGAGCAACAGGTGCAAATGTCTCTTCATAATCAATACCTTCCTTTTGTGAGAAACCTCTGGCCACAAAACGTGCCTTGTGTTTCTCTATACTGCCATCAACAGCATGTTTGATTTTGAAGAGCCATTTGGAAGAGACAACAAATTTCTCTTTTGGTCTAGGTACTATATCCTATACATCATTTTTCAAAATGGACTGATACTCTTCTGTCATCGCATCTTTCCACAATTGATGCTTGAGAGCTTCCGTAACACTAGTTGGTTCTGAACTAATGATCTCATTCATTAAGGCAACATAGCTTGAGAATCTTTTGGGTCTCTTACTTTCTCTAAAAGTTCCTTTGGGTGTTGTATAATTCTTAGCTTATTTAATCATCTTTCTAGCCCAAAGTGGTCTCCTTTTGATTTTGTTATTAGGATTTTCTTTTGGAGCAGTTTGGTTTTCATTTATGATTTTTTCAGGATACTCCCTCTGAATCTCAGGAGTAGGATCCTCCTCCAAGACTTTAGGAGAATCTTGAATTTCTATCTCATTTGAACTCTTTGCCCTTTTGAAAGCAATGTCTTCCTCAAATATGACATCTCTACTTAGTTCAATTTGTTTTTGTCCAGATATGTATATTCTGTAGGCTTTTGAAGTTTCACTATAGCGCACAAATATCCCTTTCTTTTTAGAAGGTTCTAATTTAGATCTCTTTTCTTTAGGTACATGAATGTAGACAGGGCAACCAAAGATCCTTAAGTGACTTATGTCAGGTTTTACACCAGTAAATGCTTCTTCAGGAGTCTTGTTATCTAGATGTGAGTGGGGACATCTATTTTGATTGTAGACAACTTTTCTAGAGGCATCTGCCCAAAATGAGGTTTCTATGTTTTGGTCGAACAACATCGCTCTAGCAGCTTCTACAATAGTTCTATTTTTTCTCTCAGCAACACCATTTTGTTGAGGATTGTAGGCTATGGTAAACTCCCTCTTAATCCCAACATTTACACAAAATTCCTTAAAGATTTTTGAGGTGTATTCCTTCCCATTATCTGTTCTTAGTATTTTTATTTTCTTCTCGAAGAAGTTTTCTGTAAGTGCTTTGAACTCCTTAAACCTTTTAAGGATTTCTATCGACTCTTTACATTTAAGAAAATATATCTAGGTCTTCCTAGAGAAGTCATCTACAAATATTACATAATATAAGAATCCCGCCATGGAGGGTACAAACATGGGTCCACATAAGTCAGAGTGTACTAGTTCTAATACATTTTTGGTTTTACAAAAACTATTTTGGAATGTCCCCTTTGTATTTTTTCCTAGGGCACACGCTCTGCATGCTCCTTCATGAATTTGTTTTTAGTTTGGGCAATCCTTTTACTAATTTTTCTACAGAAGGTAGGGTACAAAAATGAATATGTCCTAATCTTCGATGCCAAATTTCATTTGAATCAGAGGTCGCATGAATAAGAGCTTGTTTAGAGTCAGTGCACAATTTGTAGAGATATCCTTGTCTTACACCTATAGTTTGTGCTTTCTTTATAGTGGAGTTCTTTGGCCATGCCAAAAATTTTCCATCCATAAAGGTAACCCTATATCCGTTGTCTTCAAGAGCAGAAATGGATATTAGCTTTGTCTTTATTCTTGGTACAAACAATACTCCAGTGAGTTGTAGAGAGAGGCCAGACTTCAAATTTATGGTGCAAGTTCTAACCCTCCTTATTGGATGTGGAGAATCATCCCCAATAGTTTTCTTTGTCAGTTTCTTCTGTCATAATATGTAGGTGTTCTCTGAACCTTGTGATGTGCCTTGATGAACCACTATCAATTACCCAATTGTTGACTTTGTTTGATACTTGACTTGATAATGCTAAGTAGAAGACAAATTTCTCAGAGTCATATTCTGTATTTGTCTTTCCAACTTTAGCAAAGGATGTTTGTTATTTTGTTGTATCAGGGCACTTCATTGCATAGTGTCCATATTGATCACATCTGAAACATTGTATTTGGGAGATGTCTTTCCTTTTCTTGAATGGTCCCTTTCCATAAGAATTCTTCTTTCTCTTGAAGATTTTCTTCTTACCTTTCTTATGAGAATTTGTGTTTAGCACATGAATATCCTCATCTATGGTTTTTTGATTGTTTTCTTTTGTCATTAGTCTTGTTTTTTCTTGTAAGCAATTTGTTCTTAGGCTATCAAATTTAGGGAGTTTTGATCTTGCACATATTCCTTGAACGAATGACCCCCATGAGTTTGGTAGGCCACCTAGAGCTATTAGAGTTAACTCTTTGCTATCAATTTGATATCCGACTTGTTGACGTGCTTTTTATGACGACATCAACACAGAATAAAAATGCCCAACGGTCATTCTATTCTCTCTTGATCAAAGTGTCCCATATGCTAAGATTGCTTGAAAGTTCATGTGTTCGACTCCAAGGTTCCTTTTATTGCGAATAGACTCAGTTGGTTGATGTGTTTTGCTGGATTATTCCAAGGGGACTTACGTAGTTGTTCGATTTTGTGAAGCAATTAGGACATGAAAGATTTGACAATATCGTTCTGGTATCTGGACTGACCCCGAAAATGCTGAATTTAAAGGGAATAAGGATAGGAAGTCTACAATCTACTTCTAAATGGTGGAATGTGAAGATCAATTCGGACAATCTTCAAACCAAACTCCGCTTTGCCTCCCTTCGGACAACTTCCACAAAGTTGGTGCAATCTTCAAAGGATGAGAGAAATATTCAAACCATGACACAACATGTTCATACCATCACAACGATGCATATGGACATATGAGCCACAATCGAAGTTAAGCGCTATTACTCCAGTTGACCACGCAAGGCGAACCAGCCGTCAGCAAGTCCGCTAGTGGTATGGACGAGAGAAGACTTGCTCAAATTAAACACCACATTCCACAGCTAACAACTACTTGCATGAAATGAACGTCTATTTTACTCTATCTACCTTGAATTGGAAAGATGAAATGGCCTCGCTAGCTACTCATAACAAAGAAGAAATCACCAAGCAATGAAACTCTTTGTATTATGAAAAGTGTTCACAACAACCGTTTACAAAACTTTCAAAGGAAAGTTTTCTTCCCTCCTCAATCTAAGCTAATTTCTAAGCTCTACTCTCTAACTTCTATCTCCAATACTCTCTAGCTCTGATCTATCTCTGATTCTAATTCTCATAGATTACAAATCAGGGGGGATGCCCCTTTTATAATAGGTCCAATTCAGTGGACGGTTCAGATCTGATTACAATAAAGGGCTCAGATTGAGCCACCTATGCCCTGATTAGGGTTTCTGCCCTAAAAACCGCCACAGGGAGGAGTGGGCAATGAATGCACAGAATATTCTCCACTCCCCTGCAGGAATCATAATGAGCAATTAATGCCCACTACCATCATCAAGAAGATCCTCATCCAGCAGCGCGTTCCCATTGTCCTGTTCTCGGACTGCAAACTCGATCAATCGGGCCAATACCGCCTCAACCTCCTGGGCAGAAATCGGTGGAATGTGGTTGAGTTGGAATTCCAAGACTGCCACCGTCTGACCATGTCGGATGTAAGACTTCTTCCATGCCGCTAAGGCATCCTGGGTATGCTGAATAATACTAGAGAAAGTGGAGACATTCTCGAAGTCGTCCAGGACAAGTGACCTCGCAGCTGAGAAAAATGGAGCCAGTTTATCCTTCAAGCCATCAGCAGTTATTTCCTCTGGGGCCAACTTTCTAGCAAATATGGCTTCTAATGTATTAAGGACTCCCTCCAAGATGTTGCCCATTGCTTTCCTCACTCTGGCTGAATCTGCCCTTGCTGCATCGTAAAATCCACGGCCTGTGACCACCGAGGAGTACCAACTGGTGAAATCATACCTGTCACGATCCTGAATCACACCTCCATCCACCAAAGTTTGCAGAGGTATATGCATCAAAGCCCCCAAACGAAGTACAGTCTTCGTCTGATAGATGCAGGTATCGCCCCAGGCTTGATCCACCATGTCCATCCGTGCCAAAATACTTGAGGCCTGCCGATAAGCATTGGCGAGGTCCTCCATGAATTTCCTTGTCTCAGTACGAACATGGCTAACCCACTTGTCCGCTTCCGTTTCCATCTTCTTTAAATCTTCTAAGCCAACAACTGATTCCCTCGGAAGCTCTGGTGGACGTTCTACTGTTAGGTTTGCTGGTTCACCTGGACGTGCTAGACTCTGCACATATCCTATCAAGGTTTTGTGCTCCTTCTTCAATTTCTTATACTTCCCCTCCGTGCGGAGCAACTGATCCTTCAATGCCTGATAGGAGTTATCGAACTCCTCAACAATTTGGGCTCCCGTAGGACGACCCAACTCTATGGTGGTGATCACATAATTTTCAGGCCTCTCCTCGGTTCGATCACAATCCTCTCTCGGAACAGCCACCTGAAGCGTGCGAGAGCCTGACTCATTAGTCGAGATCTTTGACAACTTCCTGGCGCTCTTCTTTTCTGGTGGCGCACTGATCCTCCTGAGGAACTCCTCCATCTCGATGGCTGGATTTGTATCATCCTCGGGTTCTCTTCTCATTCTGTCTGAAAGCCAATCCGGCACCGTCTGCTGCGGATTGCGAATGACGAGGGGCTGCTCTTCTGTTGCCTCCACCTCGTGCACTTCCTCTCTTCTTGCACTGCTCTGCTCGGGCTCATCATCTTCCACGAGCTGCGTATCTCCGGACCCTTGGGTTCCCTGTTCTGTGTTTTCCTCTTCCTCCAATGTCATGTCCAACATCTGTTGGAAACGAGTGTCGGCCACTGTTTCATCTTCTTCCTCTTGTTGGCCAGCCCTGGATACACTGACACTTATACTATCTGATTCCCGGATGTTGGGTTGATCCACCTCCTCAAGCTCCCGCTCTTCACCCAATCCTGCCCTCTGATCAACAAATAATGAAATCACTCTCAAACTCGAAGACCGAGTTTGTGAGTGTATAGGTGATGCATGTTCCATCCTCAACGGAATCGGCTGGGTTGGTACTTCTACTTGCGCTTCCGGTGTTTGAGCAACCTGTTTTCCCCTTCTCACCGATAGCGGCCTTGGGTCACCCATCAAGCTATAAGTAAGGGCGATCGATCTGCTCTTAAGTCTGCATACATGTCTATCGACCCAAGCCCTTGTGAAAGTCAACACTGGAATAGAGAGCGTGTCCAAGTCCATGATTTCTGGCTCGGACCAATCAGGTGGTGGGACTGGAGTATCCCTAACTGAACCATAGTCGGGTTGCATAACGTTGACATCCTCTTCCACCTGGTCGGGAACTGGAATGATCTCACATTCCCTGATCAATTTGAGGGGAAGCCTGGAAAACATCCTTTTCCTTATCTCAACCTCATCAACAGCATTTGCCCAAAAGTCTTCAATGTGGGCCTTGTGTCGGTACTCGACGTTCTGTATCATTCGGATGTTTCTGTACGGATCAAAATCCTGTCTGCCTGTGTGATACGATAGATGATAGAATTGCAGCTCATCCTCTGCCTCTCGAGCTGCCTGCAAGGAGGGACACACCTCAGTGGAATTTCCCATGGCAATAGGAAAGTCAAGTCCACCCTTCTTCTTCTTTTTTGAATCTTATCATAGGCGATCAACTGCCTAGATATTTCCAGCATTATAATGTGATCGGTGGGGTACCTCGGTAGCCGGTATGGATACGAAGTGAACCCCTGCAGCCTAATGTAAGTGAATTTCGGAAATTGGATGAGCCAATATCCGTATTCCTCGATCAATGCTTGTGCCTCTTTGGATATTCTTTGCTGCGTTCTCCGCTGAAGGGTCCTCGTGATGTGCATTGTGAATGCATCATTAGCCCGTTTGTAACTGGCAGGGTTAGCTAGATGCAACTGTGTGCAGGCCTCATGGATTTTGAACTGATCAGGTGCACAGCCTATCGGCTCCTTGTATGTAATCCCTCGATACTTGGTCATTCTTGCCAGCATATATATCACATACGAGCTCATGTAAAAGGTTTTCGTCCCCCTCAGGCTCCTGAACTGTTCATCTATGTTATCACTGATCATTTTTGCCCAGTCAACACATTCCTTTCCTTCCAATATGATCTCGATGAAGTAGAACATCCATGGCTCGAAGAAGTAGGCTTGTGCACTCCCATTTACTCGGCTCAGCATCATCATCAAGTCGCAGTATTCCTGTTTTACATCTTCGGCAATTATTTGCTCTGGGAGTCTAGTGCGAGGTGGCTTTGGCTTTTGCATCCAAACTCTGTTGATGACCGCAGCAACCCTCTCGAAGGAGGTGGAGTACATTTTATCCGCCCTCTCCTTTGATCTGTACAGCATCTTTTCGGCAGTAGGAATCCCAAATGCCTCTCCGATGGCATCTGGCGTGAAGTTGGCAAGCAATTTGCCATCCGGCGAGACAATAGTTATACACTCCGGCTTGTAGTGGTTTGCACACTCCATAATTAGTTTCGGGCACTGAATTGCTGGTGGAAAACCAGCGGCTGCATAGATACCACTCTTCATGATGTTATGTGCCGTGACTGATGGTTGATGGCCTCCCAGTCCGTACATCCTAGACTTGAGTGCATTTAGATTAAATGACCCGAGGTTGGTGTCACTTAACCCTGCCAGTTTGGATACAATTGCCGATTTTGGAAGAAATGACTTGGCGAGCCTTTTAGTCATTGCCTGCCGGGATGAGCTAGCCTTGGCCGTTTCGGTGTTTGCAGCTCTGCCTGCGGCTCTGCTTGTTCCAGCAACATCCTTTGCTCCAGCCATCTGCAAAATAAAATAGAATAATAATAAGTTAGCTTGCAGATTTATAATAAAATAAAATGGCCTCCGAGACGGCTGCGGATGTGGAGTTAGCTTTTGAAAATAAAATTCTTCAGCATAATTATCTAACTCCAAACCTCAAACTGTATAAAAGCTCTGAGCTTATAAAGAAGCTTTCAACGATTGCACTTCCGACTGGCGAAGAAAATCACAACCAACTACTAACTTTCAGCAACTCGAATAAATAAAATCTGCAGCAACTCTTTTGCAGCCCCAAAAAAAAACTTCCTCAGCACTCCGAGAATAAGATCTTCAGCACATAATAAATTTCTGCAACTCAACACTCTGCAGCAACTTCAACAAATAAATGTTCCAGCAACTCCGGAAAACAACTTCAACCTTCAACTTCGAAATTGCAGCAACACACTTTCAGCTTTCGAAAGAAAGAGTCTCGGCAGATAAAAATTTCTCCAGCACTTCGCTCTTTCAGCAACTCAACACTCCGAAATAAAATAAACTCTCAAGGAATTTCTCTCCTCAACAACTTCGAAAATATTTCAATCTCTCAAGAACTTCTTCAGCAACTTCAACTTCGAAAAATGTGAGGAGAAATGAGAGAAGAGACTGTTTAAATAATTCTTCTCGCAGAATCCTGCCAAGTAGTGCTGGGGCTATTTTTAGTACCTTCGTCAATTCTCCACTCTCTTCGTTCGGAATCTTCTAATACAGACGCAGTAGTGGGCTCGTCGTCAGTCAGTCATTATGGCAGTTGCCATTAACAATGATTCCTTCCTTGTAAAAATTCAAATTTTTCCTCTTGGTTTGCCAGTTAACTCTTGGTGATTTAAACAACTTGCGAGAAAAATCACTTGATTCGGTTTGAAAATTTCATTTAAGAATTCTCGCATAGTTTAATTAAATTGAACCCGAAAAATTCATGGGAGTTGTAAATTTATTTGCAACTTTTTAAAATGTCTGTCATTTAAATCCTCAATTTCATAAAATTTGCCTTAGACATTTTTAATTTCCTCTTTAAAATATTCAACTCCGGGTGATTTAAAATCACTTGCCTGTTCGAAATAATTCATCCTCTGAGATTTAATTTCCGTTAGGAAAATAATCTAGGCAAAACGAATTTCCCCTGAAAATATTAAAATTTCCCTTAGGAAATTAATTTTTTCAACTCTGTCAACCCATGGGTGCGTTTTAAAGAGGTTCATTTAATTTTCCGCCTGACATGGAAAAAAAAAACTCATGAATGTTAATTCTCCCCCTTGAAAATAAAATTTCATCACTTCGCCCTTTTCATTTAAATGCCTTTGGAAAATTATCTTCAATTCACATCAAGGGCGTATTTCTTTCTCATTCAATTTTAAATTTCCATGCCTTAGAAATTTTCAAGGCTCTATCACTTCAACTTGGGCGCATTCTATAGGTGGAACTTTGATTTTTAAATGCCTTAGGCGTTTTCAGCCTTCCAATTACGTTGGGCGCATTCACTACTTCAAGCTCTCATTTTGCCTTAGCAAATTTTCAAAGGCTTTATTCATCTTTTGACTTGGGCGCATTTACTTGTTGGAGATGGGCGCATTTCTCATGTGCTGGTTTAACTTCGTTGCCTTAGAAATTCCTGAAAACAAACTTTTCTTAATGGCGCAAATGGACTCAGGAAATTTTGCTTGCTTGATCCAGGCTTGGGCACATTTTACATATGCTACTCACACTTCATGCCTTAGACGTTTTAAGTCTCCAACAACCTTGGGCGCAAATAGCTTGGGAAGCCTTTGTTTTCATCATGGGCGCATTTTCATGTTAGAGCTTCAAGTTTCAACACTTGGAAACTTTTCCTCACCTTCACTTCCTTCCAGGGCGTATTTTAGGTGGCAAGCTTTCATTTTAAATGCCTTAGGCGTTTCCAGCCTTCCAATTACCTTGGGTGCAAATAGCTCCTTCTACTTTCATCCTCAGTGCCTTAGACGTTTTACCTTTTACACTTGAGGTGGGCGCATTTTGGAGGGTCTACTTTTGTTCCATGCCTTGGTTTATTTTTCACTTTTTCTCCTTCTTGAGGGCGCATTTCATAGGGTGAACTTTCATTTTGAACTTAGGCATTTCCAAGTTTCTCATCCCTCCTTGACTTAGCTTGTGGGCGCATTTAGCATGGTGGGCTTCAAGTTAAGGGCGCAAATGGGGGTGGCCACTTTTGTTTCATGCCTTAGATTTTTCTTGGAGGTGGGCGCAAATCACACATGAGCCTTCAAGTTGGGGGCGCAAATACACATGGCTACTTTCATTTTGTGACTTAGACAATTCCAAGTTTCTCATCCCTCCTTGACTTAGCTTGGGCGCATTTGCTAGGGTGAGCTTTTGCTTTCTCACACTTAGGCGTTTTTAACTTCATTACCTCCATGGGCGCAAATGAGGGGTGGTGCTTTTATTGTTGCCTTAGAATATTTTTCACTTTTTCTCCTTCTTGAGGGTGGGCGCATTTTGACCCTTGTGCTTTTATTTTCGCCTTAGACAATTTTCACACACCTAAGGGCGCATTTTAACTCTTCCCACTTACCTTGAGGGCGCATTTTGCCATGGCTACTCCCGTTTTTGCCTTAGAATATTTTTATAAATTCATCTTGGCTGGGCGCATTTTGCCTATGAAGCTTTCACTTCCCATACTTATGCGTTTTTTAGGCTCCAATAACCTTGGGCGCATTTTGATGGAGGAGCTTTCATGTGAGGGCGCATTTTCACATGTCTACTTCCACTTTTGCCTTGGACGCAAATGAGGGGGTGAGCTTCCATTTGAGGGCGCATTTTAGCCTTCTAGCTTTGATTTCCATGCCTTAGCCGCTTTTTCACTAGGCAACATCCTCCTTGGGCGCATTTGGATCGAGGAGCTTCAAGATGAGGGCGCATTTTGAGGTGGCTACTTTCATTTGAACACTTAGAAACTTTATCATACCTCTGCCTGCCTTCATCTTCACCGTCTATTTTGGGTAAGTCAGGCTATTTTTAGAAAGTCCCTTGATTTTCGACCCATATAGCTCCGTTTTGCTTGAAAATTTCACCATATGACCCTTTATGCCTTGTGAACCTGTTTTGCCAGTCCCACATGTCAGCCTGCTATTTATAGTAAGTTCTTGACTTTCTGACCTCAGTAGCTCCGTTTTGCCTGAAAATTTCACCATTTGACCCTTTATGCCTTGTGAACCTGTTTTGCCAGTCCCACATGTCAGCCTGCTATTTATAGCCACCTGCTATTTATAGTAAGTTCTTGACTTTCTGACCTTAGTAGCTCCGTTTGACCTGAAACTTGCAACGCCTGATCTTGAGAACTCGAGTGTCGCTCCGATGCCAACCTTGGGTGCAGACCTGCTATTTATAGCCATGCCCTGACTTACTAAAAATAGTAAGTTCTCTAATTTCGCTCAAATTTTGCCAGCAGGTACCTTGAAGTGTGCTGATGTTGGTGAGGTGCTTCGTTTTGACCATTTCTAGATTTCACCCCCTATAAAAGTGGAAACCCTAATTTGACCTGCATGTATCCCGAACGGTCTCCGTTTGACTTCGTTCCTTCTGCATGTCGTTCTGCTTGCTGAACTGGAGTGTTAGGTGGCTGCCAGAGTGTACCTGCTAAAAATAGAAACTACCTGAAAAGTGACTCATCCACTGCCGAATGGTTTTGCATGTCATATTGCCCGTGGGATCTCAAGAAACCTAGAAAAACCCAGAAAACTGGTTTGCATGCAGGCACCGGCTAAAAATAGTAAGTCCTCGAAATTTGATCTTCTCCGCTTGCATGTCACACTGTTGCGAAGCTCTTGAAAAACCCAAAAGGAATCTCCGGACATGCGTCAGAGAACTCCGCATGCAAACCCTAAAAATAGCCTCCTAAGGTTGAACTTTGAAAGTGATCACCTCGGTTTGCATGTTATATCGTTGCGAAGGTTTCGAGTAACCCAGAAGTAATCTCTGGACATGCCATTAAGAATCATATGTTTGACCCCTGAAAATGGCTCCTGAAGCCCGAGCTGCTAGAAATAGCAAATTGTCCGATCTGGCTCAAAATTTACGTGCAAGCAGCTTGATGTTACCTGAATGTGGTGGAACTGATAGAATTCCAAAATCCTGCTGAAACAATCCCCGGTTGAGTACTTACTATAAATAGTAAGTTGTCAGAATACAGTGAAAATTTAGGGGGACTCTGCTCGAAGCCTTCTGACTGCTGTACTAAGCTTGGATTTCAATTTTATAACTCAGTTTGACCTTTAATAAGCCTGAAGGATGAAAACCCTAATTACACAGACTTAACCAATACTTCAACCCAGGTCAAATGATGGGACATCCCTGGAAGGACCAGAGAGAGAGAGACGCAAAGCCAAAAGACCAGAATGGAGCAAAAATTAGGGGGTCCCCATCTTGGATGGGGTGATGTGTGAAAAAGGTCACAACATGACTGTTGATAGTTGATTTCTTAGTTCATTGATTCTCATGAAATATGCACTAATAGATTCTCCCTTGTTTATTTGAACATGATTACGTTGCCTTTTTAGAGTAAGGGTCCTATTGGTGTTGTTTATTTTAAAGGCGCTCTCAAGGGATTTAAACATTTGATATGCAGTCTCATGTTTAGATAGAATAGGTACTATAAGATCCCTAATTGCATCCACTATAATTTTCATGGTTTTCTCATCGTTCTCAATCGATTGAGTTTTCTCTAGATCATTTTCTGGTTCTATCATGTTTTCTTTCACAAATGAGTCAAACTTATTTTCTTTCAGAATCATAATGATTTTGAATTTCCATGAAGTAAAGTTGTTTGCACCTTCAAGACGATCCTCGAATCTTATTACATTTGACATTATGAAGAATGTTATGTGTTTGTGATTTCAAGAGAAAATACGATTTATATAATCTGATATCTGGATTTAATCGGATCTTTTCTCAACGTGGCTCTGATACCATGTTAAAGATAATCAAATCTATCAGATTAGAAACTGAATAATGAATTTGAAATTATGAAGTTGATGTCTAGTTTAATCTAGATATATGTATGAATTACTAAGTCTGAATTTCTGTTATAGATTTTCGATCCTCAAGAGGAGAACATTTATTAATTTCGATGATCTTCTTGAGGATCTGGATCTCCCATAAATATAGATATGGAGACACATCCCATGATAGGGAGACACGTCTCATGAGAGACATGTCTCATGAGTGGACGCGTCTTAGTTATTGTGTCCCTTCGTCTAACTAAGACAACCGAACATTAATCGGTTTAGTCACTTAGCAACCATGAAGGACGGTTTATATTTATCTTTGTACATTTAAATGTCATCCAATCTAGAACTCGATCTGATTTATATATACAATTTATATCCTCTAAATGTAGATCGAAAACTATACTTGGGATGTAGCGATTTCGATATAAATGATGATGTGGAATATATTCAACCATCATTTATATCTGACTGAAGCTATCTTAATTCAACACCCACAATTGAGCACCAAGTCAGCAAGAGACACCGATCTCTTCTTTTGGGAGGCACTGACCTCGTCTACAAAATTTGTAGTTAGGTCTGCTCCAAATCAGCGCTTATGTCTGCCCCAAATTTGCAATTAGGTGTGTTCCAAATCAGCTTTTAGATCTGCTCCAAATGGGCCATAAACCACTATGAATTTCTGCTACAAATCTGCCATAGATCTGCTCCAAATTCACACGAATATCATTGCATATTTGTAATGTCCCCTCTCAATATATATTGGTAATTTAATATTTTAATTTAACGCTAATGTTTTAAGTTAAATTTATTATTTAACATAGTGTTAAATAAAATATTATTAAAACGGAGTTATAAGGGGTTTTATTTAAAAAGGGTAAAATTAATCTTTTGAGGGTGTGAATTAAAAGCGACGTCCTTTTTTTTTTAAAGAAAGGGCTGGGAGTTATGCTTGGAGAGGTTGGAAAAACAATTTTGGGGAAGTTCTTTTGTTGATGGAAGATTTTTTTGGGAAGAGTGTTTTTGTAGTGGTATTTGCAAAACTTTGTGGGGACAAAAACCTCCATAAAGAAAATCATCTTTGGTGTTGGATAATATCCCCTGGATGATTCTGACAGATTTACATAGGGACTGTGTGGGAAACTAATCTGTGCTAATTTTCATAGTACTTTTATGGTGTTAGAATTTAGTAGAGATTCAAGAATTTATTGTTGGTCAAATATTTTACAAATAATCTCAAATCTTTACAATTCATAGAACTTCGTATAAGGATATTATTGGAGATAAATTTTTTGAAGCGTATTGGTTGGAGAAATAAATAACCCAATGTAATGCTAGTCGCGGATAATATGATGCCTTAATGAGTTTTGGGAGCTGGATGTGATACGTTTAATGAGGGCGAGTGGAGTTATTGCAGAACAGAGATGTTTGCTGGCCATCGACCCTAGGACCACAATGTTGGAAATGTTGTCATTGATGTCAAAGGTGCAAACACAAGTTGTCATTGATGTCAAAGTGAATAGATGAGATCAAGAAGATTGTCATTACCGTCACACGATTATTATATGTGATGTATAATCTTGCACATGATTATAAGGAAAGTTCTTGGGGTTAGTTTTGCAAAGGAAAAGCAATTGAGAATTAACATAAATATAAGAAAGGTTGATGGTTCAGAAATCCTTTAGCTCATTAAGTAAACATGAAGCTATTAAAGTACAAACACTTACACGGTGACGATCAATGATTTACAAGCACCCTTGAATGATGCAATTGGAATATTTAAGTTATCAAATATTAGTGGCAATAATCAAAATCTGCATAAAGGCTTTGATAACAAATGAAAGGGAGAAAGACTTTATAATAGGTCAATTTTACCTTAGCAAAGACAATGGTGAAATGAAGTTATAATTCATTTATATTAATGATGGAGAAAAATTAGAATAAAAACAAAAATTGAATAAGACAAAAATTAGAATAAAACAAAAATTGAATAAGACAAAAATTGTCTTATACAAATAGTGGCGTTTTGTTTGGATAAACAAAAACAGCGATATGAATAGAAGTGATTAAAGTCTAAAATAGCAGCGGTGAAGATTAATAAAAACAACAATAAAGAAAAATGCAGTAATCCTTAAAAGGCATGAAGGCAACAATCATATTAAAGCCAAAAATTAAAGAGTGAGAAAGGTAGTGATTATTTAAAAGATTTATTAAAGAACAGCAATCCAAATGAAATAATATATTAAAGAACAACAATTAACTATGGAGCGATTATTATTCATAAGGTAAACTGTGTTGAGAAAAGGCTGTGATCTCTTATCTCTCATAAGGAAGCGAATTAATAAAGAGATTAAATGAATTTAAAATTGGTTAATAAAGGTAGTGATTCTTTTCTCAGACAGCAGCACATTTAATTAAGAGACAACATTTATATATAGCAGCGATTAGTTTAAGAGGAAACTATTCATATTAAAAGGTAGCAATTAACATTATAGCAGCAATAAAATGTATAAAATATATTTTGGGCTGAATTCAAAAAAAGTGCTCGAATATAATGGAAGAGCTCTTCAATAACTTTCCAATGACACAAGAATCACGAAAATTGGATAGGTGAAAAGTTATGAGCTTGGATGTCCAAATAGGAGTTTTGATTTCGAAAAACAATAAAATGAATCAACAACCAAATAGGATAATGAGGTTCAAACCATTGGAAAGTACCCGAAACCAACTTTCCAATGATATCTTGTTTGCAAAAGTTGGACTCTTGGATCAAAAGGTATAGTGATTTTCACAATTTTCTTAGTTGAGAAAAACAAACTTTTTTGTATCCCCCTAGAGCTAGTTGGCTGCTGGTTTCTTGGAGTAGTGCTTTGGTGCTTGTGTCGCAAAGATGTGGATGGAGCCACCCCTGAGAGGTGGCTTGGTGGTGATTATCGTGCTCCCTTGCTGTGGAGAAGCTATGTTGGGTTGGTCATAGGGTCAAGAGTGGTGATCGGGCATTGGGAAACCTTCTGCTAACTAGGCACAAAAATCCGAAAACTTAAAAAATGATTGTTAATTAAAAAAATTGCTGAATCCATACTTGCACTTATGTCGGATGATAGAGACCTATGACAATGCATGCACAAAAGAATATTCTATGGTATATGCTCAAAATTTGCTAATGCATGCACAATGACCATTTGCATACGAATTGTATAGCACAGATCCATACACTACGAATTTCATAAATTCTACAAACAAAATTAATGGCGTGGGGTTGAAAAATTCTTTTGAGGGTTAGGGCAAAAGTCTCTATTTTTGACAAATTGATAGTTGATCTTAGGGTTCTTGGGCTTTTTGAACGTAATGGCAGAGTTTGTTTTGACCCAAAATGTTAAAAATGGTAGCTACTTTCTAGATTTGGCAACCACCTCCCAACTTGAAACCCTCATAGATCTAGCCTCACATGTTTAATTTGGATGAAACAAAAGGCAAGATTGACTTTGTTGGAAACTCTAAACTAAATGGTGAGCTCAAATTTTATCTAACATGCATCAAAATTAACTTGCAATACAAAGCCACAAAGAGGAAGCCCCCCAAGATCTAGCATTTGTTTGAAGTTTTTCTAATTTTGCAAGTCATCATATTATGCAAGAGAAGAGCATATTCAACTTTTCAAGATCCACCAAGATTTGCAACCTAGCAACAACTCAAGCACAAAATCAGTCTCAAATCTGAGAAGGGGATTTACAGATTTGAAGCTTTGATATAATGTTAGAGTCACTCAAGGACTTAAGCTCCTAGGATCACTTGCAATCAATTCCTTTTACAAGAGAGATTAAAGCAAGAGCATAGATTCGTAATAATGGATGCAAAATAATTAGATTGGTACAATTGATTACTTAATGTACATATGTGGCCTTGCTTGTATAGGTAAGGTGAGAGATAGGATTATACAAGATGATGACAAGCGTTTTAATCCTATAACATGAGACAATTAGAGATAAGATCACATGACAATTAAGGACTTCCGAAAATATTTCTAGAACCCTAAGTAAACTTAACATACGGACATGTGTGAATACGACCTAACTAATAACTAGTTAGATAATGTGTCTTCTTCACACTACAAAGAGGAAACCAGGTAGGTAATACCCTTGTTCACATCAACACTCTGAACATTTAACCATGATATTGATGAGTTGATGATGCCTAATGTCCATCCACCCATCCATGACTATGTTGCATCCACTTGTGATACATGATCTCTTCATTTTGTCCATTAACATATTGATCTTGGAATAGTTTTAATCCAAGATTGTGGTGCTCAATTTTGTCTCTCCTGGTGGCATATATGATATACTTGCCATTACTACCTTCGCCATTGCTTCCTTATAATAAGGAGAGCATGCCACATGTTATGGAATGCCATTGGCAAGGAAGAATTTTCCAATGACATTATCTACCTCATCCTTCAATTGCACATTGAATAATTTTTCTATTGGGTTAGGAGCATCATTCGTCATCGTGTGTTTCCTTGTAGCCTTTGCTACCCTTGAAGTAGAAGAAACTGGCATATGTGCAACAAGCCTTTGCAAAGTAGTAGAACTAAAACCTTGTCTCTGATGACCTTTTAACCTTAGAGACAAAGAAACATATGTAGGTGCGTTGTCTTCACCACCTGAACCGTCCCATATCTTACATATGTCAACCGTATAGTTTAGTATTTCTGCCAACATCTCACATACTTATACACCTTTTCCATGGATATGAAAAACGTGGGAATTAACTTTGGTAATGCTGCCCTAAAATTCAAGATTACAAAAGTGGCAGTTCCACAACCTAGTGGCCTTAGATGCCCTATGTTGGCATTATTGTCGTCGATGTCAAAGGCGAAGCTACCTGTTGTGACCTTTTTCACACATCACCCCATCCAAGATGGGGACCCCCTAATTTTTTGCTCCATTCTGGTCTTTTGGCTGTGCGTCTCTCTCTCTATCTCTGGTCCTTCCAGGGATGTCTTGTCGTCTGACCTAGGTTGAAGTATTGGTTAAGTCTATGTAATTAGGGTTTTCATCCTTCAGGCTTATTTAAGGTCAAACTAAGTTATAAAATTGAAATCCAGGCTTGGTACAGCAGTCAGAAGGCTTCCAGCAGGGTCCCATTAAATTTTCATTGTATTCCGGCAACTTGCTATTTTTAGTAAGTATTCAATTTGGGGCTATTTTGTCGAAATTTTGGAATTCTGTCAGTTCCACCACATTCAGGTAACATCAAGCTGCTTGCACGTAAATTTTGAGCTAGATCGGACAATTTGCTATTTTTAGCAGCTCGGGCTTCAGGAGCCATTTTCAGGGGTCAAACATATGATTCTTCATTGCATGTCCGGAGATTACTTCTGGGTTTCTCGAAACCTTCACAGTGATGTAACATGCAAACCAAGATGATCACTTTCAGAGTTCAGCCTTAGGAGGCTATTTTTAGGGTTTGCATGCGGAGTTCTCTGACGCATGTCTGGATATTCCTTTTGGGTTTTTCAAGAGCTTCGCAACAGTGCGACATGCAAGCGGAGAAGATCAAATTTCGAGGACTTACTATTTTTAGCCAGTACATGCATGCAGACTAGTTTTCTGGGTTTTTTTGGGTTTCTTGAGACCCCACGGGCAATATAACATGCAAAACCATCCGGCAGTGGATGAGTCACTTTTCAGGCAGTTTTTATTTTTAGCAGGTACACTCTGGCAGCCGCCTAGCACTCTAGTTCAGCAAGCAGAATGACATGCAGAAGGAACGAAGTCAAACGGAGACCGTTCGGGGTACATGCAGGTCAAATTAGGGTTTCCACTTTTATAGGGGGTGAAATCCAGAAATTGTCAAAACGAAGCACCTCACCAACATCAGCACACTTCAAGGTACCTGTTGGCAAAATTTGAGCGAAATCGGAGAACTTACTATTTTTAGTAAGTCAGGGCATGGCTATAAATAGCAGGTCTGCACCCGAGGTTGGCATCAGAGTGACACTCAAGTTCTCAAGATCAAGCGTTGCAAGTTTCAGGTCAAACGGAGCCATGGAAGTCAGAAAGTCAAGAACTTACTATAAATAGCAGGTGGCTATAAACAGCAGGTCAGGGCAGAGGACTGGCAAAACAGGTTCACAAGGCAAAGAGGGTCATATGGTGAAATTTTCAGGCAAAACGGAGCTATATGGGTCGAAAATCAAGGGACTTTCTAAAAATAGCCTGACTTGCCCAAAATAGACGGTGAAGGCGAAGACAGGCAGAGGTATAAACTTTTTTTTTTTTTTTTCTAAGTAGGGGAAATGAAAGCTCATGTGTCTAAATGCGCCCTCAAGTTGTTGAAGACACTTCAAAAACTTTTCTAAGTCAAAAACGAAAGCTCCCCCCATGAAATGCGCCCTCAAGTCAAAGCTTACATGTGAAAAACGCCAAAGGCACGAAAATAAAAGTAGCCTACCTCATTTGCGCCCTCACCTTGAAAGGATATTGAAAATGCTGGAAAAAGTTCTAAGGCACAAAATGAAACTAGGCATGTGGAAATGCGCCCTCAAGGCAAGTGAGAAGACTTTGAAAATTGTCTAAGTCACAAAATGAAAGTAGAAGGTGTAAAATGCGCCCATGAGTTAAGAGGGTCTTAAAAACGCCTAAGTGTTTGAGAATGGAAGCATGGCACATCAAATGCGCCCTCAAGTCAAAGCTCACATGTGAAAAATATTCTAAGGCAAAATAAAAGTGGCCTACCTCATTTGCGCCCAAGGTAAAGTGAAGACCCTCAAAGAAAATTCTAAGTCATTGAAATGAAAGTTCAACATGGGAAATGCGCCCTCACCTCAAGAATATTGAAAGTGTTGGAAAATATTCTAAGGCAACAAAATGGAAGCATGCTAGTGAAAATGCGCCCTCACATGAAAGCTCCTCCATCAAAATGCGCCCAAGGTTATTGGAGCCAAAAAAAACGCCTAAGTCATTGAAATGAAAGTTGAGGGTATGAAATGCGCCCACTTCATGAAATTGAAATTTGCCTAGCTGAAATGCGCCTAAGGCAAAAGTGGAAGCTTCAAGGGTGAAATGCGCCCAGCTTGTTGTAGAGGTAAGTGAATATTTTTTCCAAGGCACGAAAGTTGAAGCTTGCCACTCAAAATGCACCCTTGAAGAAGTTGAAGTGGAGATTTTTTTTAATTTGGCAAAATGAAAGTAGACCCTCTAGAATGCGCCCTCAAGTAAAGGTGAAACATGAAAATTTTCTAAGTGAAAAATGTCTAAGGCAAAGTGAAGGCTTAGCATATCAAGTGCGCCCAGCTTGTGGGTGATTTGAAAATCTTCTAAGACATGAAAATTAAAGGGTACCAAGAAAAAATATGCCCAAGAAATGAGAGGGATTTAAATTTTATTCCTAAGGCATGGAGATAAATATTTCACCAGAGAAGTATACGCCTAAGGGGGGTGAAAATTTAAATTTTCTACCAAGTGTATGAAGTGGAGAAATTCCTAGGGCGTGAGAATCTGAAAAATTGAAAGAGTGGGTGAATATGAAAATTTTCCAGAGGCATTTAAACGGGGTTGACAACTTGATGAAATATTTTCTAAGTAAAAATTAAATGAACCCGTTTAAAATGCACCCATGAGTTAACAGAATTTAAAATTAATTTCCTAAGGGAAATTTTAAATATTTTCGGAGGAAATTCGTTTTGCCTAGACTATTTTCCTAACGGAAATTAAATCTCAGAGGATGAGTTATTTCGAACAGGCAAGTGATTTTAAATCACCCGGAGTTGAATATGTTAAAGAGAAAATTCAAAATGTCTAAGGCAAATTTTATGAAATTGAGGATTTAAATGACAGACATTTTGAAAAGTTGGAAATAAATTTACAACTCCCATGAATTTTTCGAGTTGAATTCAATTAAACGCTGCGAGATTTTAAAGTGGGATTTTAAACCAAATCAAGTGATTTTTTTTCTCGCAAGTTGTTTAAATCACCAAGAGTTAACTGGCAGACCAAGAGGAAAAATTCGAATTTTTACAAGGAAGGAATCATTATTAATGGCAACTGCCATAATGACTGGTTGACGACTAGCCCACTACTACGCTTGAATTAGAAGATTCTGAACGAAGAGAGTGGAGAATTGATGAGGGTGCTAAAAATAGCCCCAGCAGTACTTGGCAAGATTCTTCGAGAAGAATTATTTAAACAGTCTCTTCTCTCATTTCTCCTCACATTTTTTTAGTTGCTGAAGAAGTTCTTGAGAGATTGAAATATTTTCGAGGTTGTTGAGGAGAGAAATTCCTTGAGAGTTTATTTTATTTCGGAGTGCTGAGTTGCTGAAAGTGTGAAGTGCTGGAGAAATTTTTATTTGCCGAGACTCTTTCTTTCGAAAAGTTGAGAGTGTGTTGCTGCAATCTCGAAGTTGAAGGTTGAAGTTGTTGTAGATTTCCGGAGTTGTTGGAAGATTTATCTTTTGAAATTGCTGCAGAGCGTTGAGTTGCAGAAGTTTATTTTGTGCTGAGGAAATAACCACATTGCTGAAAGTTAGTAGTTGGCTGTGATTTTCTTCGCCTATCAGAAGTGCAGTCGTTAAAAGCTCCTTTATAAGCTCGAAAGTTTTTACACAGTACGAGGTTTGGAGTTAGTAATTTATGCTGAGAGTTTTTATTTTCAACAGGCTAACTCCACGTTCGTAGTCGCCTCGAAGGCTATTTATTTTATTAAAAATCTGCAGCCTAGCTTATTGTTATTCTATTTTATTTTGCAGATGGCCGGAGCAAAGGATGTTGCTGGAACAAGCAGAGCCGCAGGCAGAGCTGCAAACACTGAAACGGCCAAGGCTAGCTCATCCCGGCAGGCAATGATTAAAAGGCTCGCCAAGTCATTTCTTCCAAAATCGGCAATTGTCTCCAAGCTGGCAGGGTTAAGTGACACCAACCTCAGGTCATTTAATCTAAATGCACTCAATTCTAGGATGTATGGACTGGGAGGCCATCAACCATCAGTCACGACACATAACATCATGAAGAGTGGTATCTATGCAGCCGCTGGTTTTCCACCAGCAATTCAGTGCCCGAAACTAATTATGGAGTGTGCGAACCACTACAAGCCGGAGCGTAGAACCATTGTCTCGCCGGATGGCAAATTGCTTGCCAACTTCACGCCAGATGCTATCGGAGAGGCATTTGGGATTCCTACTGCTGAAAAGATGCTGTACAGATCAAAGGAGAGGGCGGATAAAATGTACTCCACCTCCTTCGAGAGGGTTGCTGCGGTCATCAACAGAGTTTGGATGCAAAAGCCAAAGCCATCTCGCACTAGACTCCCAAAGCAGATAATTGCCGAAGATGTAAAACAGGAATACTGCAACTTGATGATGATGCTGAGCCGAGTAAATGGGAGTGCACAAGCCTACTTCTTCGAGCCATAGATGTTCTACTTCATCGAGATCATATTGGAGGGAAAGGAATGTATTGACTGGGCAAGAATGATCAGTGATAACATAGATGAGCAGTTCAGGAGCCTGAGGGGGACGAAAACCTTTTACATGAGCTTGTATGTGATATATATGCTGGCGAGAATGACCAAGTATCGAGGGATTACATACAAGGAGCCGATAGGCTGTGCACCTGATCATTTCAAAATCCATGAGGCCTGCACACAGTTGCATTTAGCTAACCCTGCCAGTTACAAACGGGCTAATGATGCATTCACAATGCACATCACGAGGACCCTTCAGCGGAGAACGCAACAAAGAGTATCCAAAGAGGCACAAGCATTGATCGAGGAATACGGATATTGGCTCATCCAATTTCCGAAATTCACTTACATTAGGCTGCAGGGGTTCACTTCGTATCCATACCGGCTACCGAGGTACCCCACCAATCACATTATAATGCTGGAAATATCTAGGCAGTTGATCGCCTATGATAAGATTCAAAAAAAGAAGAAGAAGGGTGGATTTGACTTTCCTATTGCCATGGGAAATTCCACTGAGGTGTGTCCCTCCTTGCAGGCAGCTCGAGAGGCAGAGGATGAGCTGCAATTCTATCATCTATCGTATCACACAGGCAGACAGGATTTTGATCCGTACAGAAACATCCGAATGATACAGAACGTCGAGTACCGGCACAAGGCCCACATTGAAGACTTCTGGGCAAATGCTGTTGACGAGCTTGAGATAAGGAAAAGGATGTTTTCTAGACTTCCCCTCAAATTGATTAGGGAATGTGAGATCATTCCAGTTCCCGACCAGGTGGAAGAGGATGTCAACGTTATGCAACCCGACTATGGTTCAGTTAGGGATACCCCGGTCCCACCTCCTGATTGGTCCGAGCCAGAAATCATGGACTTGGACACGCTCTCTATTCTGGTGTTGACTTTCACAAGGGCTTGGGTTGATAAACATGTATGCAGACTTAAGAGCAGATCGATCGCCCTTACTTATAGCTTGATGGGTGACCCAAGGCCGCTATCGGTGAGAAGGGGAAAACAGGTTGCTCAAACACCGGAAGCACAAGTAGAAGTACCAACCCAGCCGATACCGTTGAGGATGGAACAAGCATCACCTATGCACTCACAAACTCGGTCTCCGAGTTTGAGAGTGATTTCATTATTTGCTGATCAGAGGGCAGGATTGGGTGAAGAGCGGGAGCTTGAGGAGGTGGATCAACCCAATATCCGAGAATCAGATAGTATAAGTGTCAGCGTATCCAGGGCTGGCCAACAAGAAGAAGAAGATGAAACAGTGGCCGACACTCGTTTCCAACAGATGTTGGACATGACATTGGAGGAAGAGGAAAACACAGAACAGGGGACCCAAGGGTCTGGAGATACGCAGCTCGTGGAAGATGATGAGCCCGAGCAGAGCAGTGCAAGAAGAGAGGAAGTGCACGAGGTGGAGGCAACAGAAGAGCAGCCCCTTGTCGTTTGCAATCCGCAACAAACGGTGCCGGATTGGCTTTCAGACAGAATGAAAAGAGAACCCGAGGATGATACGGATCCAGCCATCGAGATGGAGGAGTTCCTTAGGAGGATCAGTGCGCCACCAGAAAAGAAAAAGGCCAGGAAGTTTTCAAAGATCTCGACTGATGAGTCAGGCTCTCGCGCGCTTCAGGTGGCTGTTTCTAGAGAGGAGTATGATCGAGCCGAGGAGAGGCCCGAGAACTATGTGATCACCACCGTGGAGTTGGGTCGTCCTACGGGAGCCCAAATTGTTGAGGAGTTCGATAACTCCTATCAGGCGTTGAAGGATCAGTTGCTCCGCACGGAAGGGAAGTATAAGAAATTGAAGAAGGAGCACAAAACCTTGATAGGATATGTGCAGAGTCTAGCACGTCCAGGTGAACCGGCAAACCCAACAGTAGAACGTCCACCAGAGCTTCCGAGGGAGTCAGTTGTCGGCTTAGAGGATTTAAAGAAGATGGAAACGGAAGCGGACAAGTGGGTTAGCCATGTTCGTACTGAGACAAGGAAATTCATGGAGGACCTCGCCAATGCTTATCGGCAGGCCTCAAGTATTTTGGCACGGATTGACATGTGGATCAGGCCTGGGGCGATACCCGCATCTATCAGACAAAGACTGTACTTCGTTTGGGGGCTTTGATGCATATACCTCTGCAAACTTTGGTGGATGGAGGTGTGATTCAGGATGGTGACAGGTATGATTTCACCAGTTGGTACTCCTCGGTGGTCACAGGCCGTGGATTTCACGATGCAGCAAGGTCAGATTCAGCCAGAGTGAGGAAAGCAATGGGTAACATTTTGGAGGGAGTCCTTAATACATTAGAAGCCATATTTGCTAGAAAGTTGGTCCCAGAGGAAATAACTGCTGATGGCTTGAAAGACAAACTCGCTCCATTCTTCTCATCTGCGAGGTCGCTGGTCCTGGATGACTTTGAGAATGTCTCCACTTTCTCTAGTATTATTCAGCATACCTAGGACGCCTTAGCGGCATGGAAGAAGTCTTACATTCGACACGGACAGACGGTAGCAGTCTTGGAGTTCCAACTCAACCATATTCCACCGATTTCTGCCCAGGAGGTTAAGGCGGTATTGGCCCAATTGATCGAGTTCGCTATCCGGGAGAAGGCCAATGGGAACGCTCTCATGGATGAGGATCTTCTTGATGATGGTAGTGGGCATTAAATGTTCATTATGATTCCTGTAGGGGAGTGGAGAATATTCTGTGCATTCATTGCCCACTCCTCTCTGTGGCGGTTTTTAGGGCAGAAACCCGAATCAGGGCATAGGTGGCTCAATCTGAGCCCTTTATTGTAATCAGATCTGAACCGTCCACTGAATTGGACCTATTATAAAAGGGGCATCCTCCTTCATTTGTAAACAATTAGAATTAGACTTCGGATCAGAGCTAGAGAGTATTGGAGATAGAAGTTAGAGAGTAGAGCTTAGAAGTTAGCTTAGATTGAGGAGGGAAGAAAACTTTCCTTTGAAAGTTTTGTAAACGGTTGTTGTGAACACTTTTCATAATACAAAGAGTTTCATTGCTTGGTGATTTCTTCTTTGTTATGAGTAGCTAGCGAGGCCATTTCATCTTTCCAATTCAAGGTAGATAGAGTAGAATAGACGTTCATTTCATGCAAGTAGTTGTTAGCTGTGGAATGTGGTGTTTAATTTGAGCAAGTCTTTTCTCATCCATACCACTAGCGGACTTGCTGACGGCTGGTTCGCCTTGCGTGGTCAACTGGAGTAATAGCGCTTAACTTCGATTGTGGCTCATATGTCCATATGCATCGTTGTGATGGTATGAACATGTTGTGTCATGGTTTGAATATTTCTCTCATCCTTTGAAGATTGCACCAACTTTGTGGAAGTTGTCCGAAGGGAGGCAAAGCGGAGTTTGGTTTGAAGATTTTCCGAATTGATCTTCACATTCCACCCTTTAGAAGTAGATTGTAGAATTCCTATCCTTATTCCCTTTAAATTCAGCATTTTCCGGGTCAGTCCAGATACCAGAGCAATATTGTCAAATCTTTCATGTCCTAATTGCTTCACAAAATCGAACAACTACGTAAGTCCCCTTGGAATAATCCAGCAAAACACATCAACCAACTGAGTCTATTCGCAATAAAAGGAACCTTGGAGTCGAACACATGAACTTCCAAGCAATCTTAGCATGTGGGACACTTTGATCAAGAGGGAATAGAGTGACCGTTGGACAACTTTATTCTGTGTTGGTGTTGTCATAAAAAACACGTCAACACTACCATTCATATTGTGGTTAAAGTACATTGAATGAAGGCCAAAGGCCACTATTTGTTCCAAAGGCAGATTTTATCCTTAGAAGGCAGCAGTAAAATAAAAATAAAATTCATATTTATGCTGTTCAACTTCCTCTAGTTTGGTGCCCTCATGATTTAAAAATTAAATTAAATTATTTTAAATTATGGGCCGACCCCTCTTATAGAGGTGCCCCACTTGGAAATTAAAATGAAATAAATTTATATTTTTTTAAAAAGGTGCCAACCTTTATGGTGAGTCCCCAAGTTTGAAAAGGTGCATATTAAGTGAAGAGACACCTCCTTTGTCAAGCTATGCATCCCTCCAAAAAGTCTCCTATCTTAGCGAATATATAAAAGGAGTTTGTGGAATATGGTGAAGAGAGTGTGGAAAACAAGAAGATATATCTTACAAACATATGCAGATTTGAAGAAAAGAATACCAGAAAAAAATCATTCAAGGCAGATTGTGTGGAGAACTTATATGAATATCATTTGTTGAAGGAGCAAATTGAAGAAAGGGAAATTCTTAAGTGGCTGGTGCCTCATATTAAAGCGATTGGTGTCTTTTATTGAGTTGGTGCTCTGTGGTGGGGATTGGTGTCTCTAGTGGGTTGGTGCCTACAAATTGTTGTAAAAGACTATTTATTTTTGTGATTGGATTTGGATAGTAGATCCAAGTAGTCCTTGTTCTGTGGTTTTGTCTTGAAAGGGTTTCCACATAAATTGTAATGTCCCCATTTTTCTGAGTAATCAACCAATAGAGTTATCTAGCCTATTTTATTCCCATACGCTATGATCAAGCATTGTGAGGGAATATAGTTAAATAAATTATTTATAAGGTTGTCTAAATAAATTAAATCATAAGGATAACTTTATTTTAATCAATTTAATTAAAGTGACAAATAAAAAATAAAAAATAAAAAATATTATAAAGTCACTATTAAATATTATAAAGTTACTTTATTAAATCTTATAAAATTACTTTATGAAATATTATAAAGTCACTTTATTAAATAAAGCGTGCTTCTAGAAGATTTGAGGAGATTACATTGGATTCTTCTAAAAGACTCAGTTGAACCTTTAGAAAGAGATGAGAATAAGTCATTTGGACATCTTGGTTTTGGTATTTTCTATTAGAGAATTTTGGAGAGCTTGTGTTTGCAGGTTCAACGTGCCCTAGGATGAAAACCCTTGGGTAGAACAATTGTGTGGACAAAAACCCATTCAACTTTTTTGGGTGGATTCATTCTAGGATTCACATTTGAGCTTTATTGATCAGTTTGGAGAATTGGAGCTTCATCGAATAAGTTGTTGCAAAATTCAAATGAGTAGATTTCTATATCAGATATTTAGATCAGATTTGAAGAAGGATTTGTTGGCGAGTTTTAGAGGCAAAGTGATTAGGGTTTGGTCCTAGGGTTTGAGAGCCACCTTCTAGGATTGGAGCGACTTCAGCCTTGAGGCGATTTGTGGAGTTTATTCGCTGCTAGTGTTGGGAAATATACTCAGTTTGGTACAACAACAGATCAGTCCTCTTCCAGCATTGTTGAAGATTGTAAATTGGTGCTTGTGGCCAGGGTTTCATCCTTCCCTTTGAGCGCCTACCTTTGGAGGAGATTTTGGTGGTTTTGTTGCATCCAGTTGGCATCATTGACATCATTCTTGGAGCAACGAATATAGAAGACTTGTGCGCCCATTTGATTCAGCCTTTTTGGTGTTGTGAAGTTTTATTACCATAGGGTTTCAAACCCTAAATTTGAGTGCCACACCTTGGAGGTCCCTTTTCATCATTTGGAGGTCAAATTTGCATGTAAATGTTGGCAAGAGACACTGCGTATATCACTTGGTGGTGTCATTGATGGCAACCATAATCGATGATCAGATCCACACACTATCATTTGTCCATACCGACAGGAAGATTGAAGATTGTCAAGGAAGAACAGAGTATCCGGTAGCACAGCGTTCATCAATCTGTAAGATGATTTCAAGTTATTATTTTGTATTGCGCATCTTAAGGAATATTTGTTGGTATACTATCTTTGTTTCTACTGAAGCGCAATGGCTCGTATCAATCCTTGTGGAAGTTAGAAGATTTGTTCGACTTGTTCTCAGTTTCTGTTGTATTAAAGCCGACCTCATGAATGTACAAAGTCGCGGATGTATAAGAACTAATTAGTTAAGTACTTCTATGTTTGTATATCTTTGTTTGGGTCTTAGCCAAGTTGTGGCCGACCATTAAGGGTATGCATTGCATATTCCTCATAATGTGAGCCAACAGTTGTAGTTTTCTTGTGTTCTATTGAAGCCGACAAAGTGTAAACAAATCCTATGTTGGGGATATATATACATGATTTTTTGTATCATTTTAGATGGAGTATGAGTTGAGTTAGTATCCAAATTGTGTGTAAGAGCAAAGCAGAGGAGCGATAAAGCGCAGTTTGACTTGCGCATAGAAGATTTATGTTGTGTATATGAGCAGAACAGAGTAGAAATACAGAATCAATTTGTAAGGCAACAGATTTGTTATTGTGCTTAATCCGGAATTATAATCAGGCATTTTATATGCTATCATCTCAATTCAATCTTTAGATGGTTTTAATCTAAACTCTTGGGCAACAAGCCCTCTTTTCTTTGAGTAGTGAGCTCTAGGCAGTGCGCCGAATGCAAGTGCATTCCCCTTTTGTAATCTTCATTTTTGAGTATACTTAGAATCATAATTGTGGATTGGCCATCCACCGTGGTTTTTCCCCACCGTGGTTTTTCCCCTAACAGGGTTTCCACGTAAAAATCTTGGTGTTATGGTGTTGTGTTTATTTTCATGTTTATGCACTCTGGATGAATGCCATTAATGCTTGCATGATAAAGGTTAATAAAGTTAATTTTTGCACAACATTGATTCTCTCCCCCCCACCTTAGTGTAGCTTGTTTCCAACAGTAAATTGGTATGTATAAAGCCTAGGATTTATAACAAATTATAGTGTTGCAAGGTGTGACCCTTGGTCTCCTCTTCCTGTGGTAGGCGTAGTCCAGCGCGATGCTTGGGCTTTGTGTCATGGTTTAACCGCCTCCTGTGGATCTTGATCTTGTATGAATCCTATGGTTGTATCGAGCATTAATAGGTCGATCTTTTAGTGCAACGACAACCGCCTGTGCAACAATTGGTATCAGAGCTGAGGTCCCAGGTTCGAACCTTGCGCTTGCACGGGGGGGGGATTGTTGCAAGGTGTGACCCTTGGTGTCCTCTTCCTGTGGTAGGCGTAGTCCAGTGCAGCGCTTGGGCTTCATGACATGGTTTACCCGGCTCCTGTGGATCTTGATCTTGTATAAATCCAATGGTTGTATCGGGCATTAATAGGTCGATCTTTTGGTGCAACGACAGCCGCCTGTACAACATATAGCTGGGCATGTTTGGCATGTTTGCCCATGGTATTTGATGTATTTGAAGACTTTATATTTCTGATTTATGACAACAGCCTTTTGTTCTGAGTTTCCTATCATTTTGGTAGCATTTTGAGTGTTGAATCATTGAATAATTCATTGTATAATTCAACTATGATTTTCGCACATGTATTGGCATGATTGGTATGGTGTTTTTAGCATGTTTAAGTGGCTGTTATAAGTGTTTGATGAAGTCTGAAGTAGAAAATCAGAAGTGCAGAAACTAGGGTTTTGGATCAGGTTTGGAAATCAGAAAATTAGGACAAAAATCAGAACCTTGGAATCAGAAAAATTACTAAATATCCTGTGTGGGATATTACACAAAGAGGAATGCTTTTCAACACGAAGGTGCATTATATGAGATTGCTGGGCAAGTTGAATTAAAAAGTGTAATGCCCATGCTTTAGTGTAATTAATAGTTTGGACCTAAATGCATTCCTTATAAGCTGGAAGGATGGTACCAAATTGAGTCTTCTACCAGAGCATTTCATTAATACTTTTGGTCTCTTGGTTGCTGGAGTTGGCACCAACAAAATTGAACTTTGCAAAGGGATGTGATTGGGGGACCATACATTTTGTGGTTGAACCTGGAACAAAAGATATTTGTAGTGAAATGTATTCTTTCAATGCATGTGCAAGGCCAAATTCCTCATATTGTTAATGAGGCACTTTGTTGGATCGAATAGAATAATCAAGTTGTATGAATATTCACAAAGAAACTATATTGGATGTAATTTGTGTCTATAGATTTATATGCATTTAGTGTGAGACCTATCTATATGTCTTTCTTGATATATTTATGTTCTTCCAAAGTAACTGTGAATCCATAAAGATGAACTGTAAAACTTCTAGACAGCAGGTACAATAGAGTACATGACCTCAAGATGGCATGATTGTGGATGACTTGGGCGAAAAAATTCCATAGTGCTGAAATTGTAGATACCTAGCTTTACTATATTATATGCCTGGTATGAAAATGCAACTGAAAAAAATGATGTACTTTGAATAAAGAATGTGGTACATGTAGATGATTAGATATAGTTGCAAAGAGTAATGGCATGAAGTAAGACTGTCTACCATTGATTTCCTTTGGACTTGATGCAAGGCAAATTTTCGTAGGGATAGTAACTGACTCCAGTTACAAAGTTTGGATACTTTCAAAAGAGATTTTTCTTTATAGAGAAAAGCTATAGTTAATTATTGTTGGAAAGATGCAGAGCCTTTATTCTTTGGAGCAAAGGCACATATTTATGCCTCTCTAGGTTTCTGAGGATGATACTTTTGATACTTTCCATATAATTCTTCAGTTCAGCTAATATCACTCCCATGTTCTATAGTCTAATATTATATGCATTTCTTTCCAAAATAGTTGACAGTTATCTACAACATAGAATTTTACACCAATGCTGTGAAGTAGGAATGCTTTCATTGTGCCATGCTGGGTGTCTGTGTATGATCTGGCATTTGTATGGC
Organism: Sequoiadendron giganteum; assembly: GCA_007115665.2. Taxonomy (NCBI): domain Eukaryota; kingdom Viridiplantae; phylum Streptophyta; class Pinopsida; order Cupressales; family Cupressaceae; genus Sequoiadendron; species Sequoiadendron giganteum. Next base: position 181,634,714 of record CM021102.1, on the reverse strand, counting down.
AGACAATCTACTTCTTTGCTAAGTTACCGATTCGTTTTTGGATTCGGGTACGGGTATGCGAATCCGGTACGGGATTCGGCAAAATTTTTTTTTGGCGTTGGGTACGGCAATAAAAAAAGCATATAAAAAATATATATATATATACATATTTGCAGCAGTAATTAAGCTCAGAATACACCACCATATTAATAGTTTAATAACATAGCAAAAATACATCACCACTTTCATAGTCAAATATAAAAATATTAGTGATACTCAAAAGTCGAATGTCATGATATAAAATTATAAATTAAAGTTCAAACATAAAAATGTCAAGTGTTTACAATCAGCCATTATTGATCATTGATCAATCTGAATCATATGGGTCATCAAAAAAAGCAGCATCATTAGATGTGTTTGGAGGCAAAAATTAGGGTTGGAATAAATATTTTATTACTTAGAAATCAACTTTTGGTAAAAAAAAAATATAAAATTGAGAAAAAACGCACTTTTTCTGCTGGATTCGCCTGGGCGGATCCTGGACGAATCCGCAAAGGCGAATTGAATCCGTAGTGAATCCACAGTCAAAATTTCGAATCTTGTCCAAATCCGACCCGAATCGAACCCGAATTTCGAATCTGATACGAATCGTATCGTATCCGGAGGCTGGGAGTGGCAAATCGGTAACTTAGCTTCTTTGTCAAACAAATCTTACATGTCATACAACAAGGAACGTATATCATGTCATGCAATCGTTTATATATGTGATAGGTATGTGGATGGTTGTTACAACACAGTCACATCATGAGTAATAAAAAATAAAAAATGCGAAAAATGAAAAATCTAATGGGTTGCAAATTGCAATATTGTGATCATTTCTTTTGTTTTTGATCCTTTAATTGCATGATTAATTGATCAACAGAATGTATGCTATCACATTACATCTTGATCAAAACTCATTGTAAGGCCTGTTTTCCGTTACTTGTTGGACTTTTTATTCTCTATTTACATCTTTTTCTGCTGCTGTTGGGTACTTTTTGATGAATTTGTTCCAGACTTATCATGTTAAAAATATCATAGCAAAAAATAATATGTATGCTGCTGATATTCTTTTGCCACTCATAGCATTAGAAGATTCTTCGACGCCTTTGATTTAGAACTAAAGATTATTCTGTCTCTCTCCTCTAGAATTCTTGTAAATCTCTTGAAATCTTTATGAACTTTCTGGAAGTCAACTGATAACTATGTATAGTGTGAGATTATTTCCTGTTTACTAATTATCTTTGGTCATTTGATTTTACATATCAATCTCTTCTCATATATTCTTAATTCTAACATTATATTCTTTAAAATTATATAGCCTGTTATTATCATTGTCTACACATGTGATCTCTATTATTGGATAATATCTTACCTTATTCAATTTGTTCTTGATAATGATAGATCATACCAGTGGAAGAAATTTATAACTGTAAGATTTTATCTCAATATTAGCTTGTTGTCATGTATAATCCCAGGCCATAGGATTGTGGTGAGTCAAAGAATTAGCTAATTGGTTTTCAGAAGCTTGCTTGTTTTTCACAAGTTGCAACCTTGATGGGAATGTCTTCATTAATATTTTTATTTTAGCAGATGATGTTCTCTTCTAATTTTATGATTCATTTCCTTACTAAAGAAATTATATAGCTTGACAATCAAATATATCAACTACTAGAATGGTTATCATTTTGGGTTCTCAATTTATTATGCTTTCTTTTGCTAATCATTATTTTGGCATTTGAAAAAAATCAGCTATTCGTCACACAATCCTTTGCAAAGTTAAAATTATGTTCTTACTTCTGGGTGATATTACCCATTTACTTTAAATTTACTAAGTTTTGTTCCCATTATTGATTCATGTTTGTATGCTGCATCTTGTTTTACAGAATTGTTTGTGCAATGAATGAAACAGTCAAGAGGGAGAGACGCCATGCTAAGGGGTTGCAACATGTAAATAGAGATAAGGGTATCAGTAATGCACAAAATAATGAAGATGTCCAAGAAAGCGAATCTCAAAATGTAAAATCTCTTAACTCCTAGAGAGCAATTGATGCTGATTGCATTTTCTGTAAATAAAAATACTTGGGGTTATACAATCATTTATTCTGGAACACATCTTTACAAGCATAGAAATCAAATGTTTTTTCCAAAGTACTTTCTAAATTTATGTTCTTACCTGCTTTCAACAATCCCTTGATAGTGCTTCTTTTGATAAGTATTGCTTATAACAGAATTGAGAAGTTTGACCAAACTCTTGTCCATTATATCTCACGGTTTTAATTGACTCACTAACATCACCTATGTTTCTCTCGTAATTTTCGAATGTCTATCATATGCTCTTTTACTTTGAATATTGACATTTAAAAATATTAATTTCTATTTAACAAATATTTTCTAAACCTCATTCCCTCGGTTTGAGAAATACTTGGAACTTCCTCCACCAATTTGTCTTTTGGCATTATAGCTCTTTCAACCTTGGTCCTTGTGTTTTTGTTAGCCATGCAATTTGTTGACATGTCTTTCGTTGTTGGCTTTTGCGTTGTTAAGTATGAAAATTTTGTCTATGTCATCAGTTCTCCCATAGTTGTGTCTTTTGCATTCTGTTAGGTATTGCCATTGATGTCATTTTGATTAAAGTCACCACTGATATTTTGGTTTGACTATGTCAACCACAAACTCTATTTTGGTTTCTTGATGTCTTGGGTTTCCTTGTCTAGGAACCATTTGTTTCTCATTCTGCTCTGGTCTTTTAGACTAATCAGTATTTTAGGACCTGTTTTGCAATCTCTGGCCTCCATTGAAATTTGAAGTAGCACAGTTAGAAGGAAACCAGCTCTTATTTCCTACAACCCTAAGAAAGTTACTTCATTACCCCCATTAGCTTGTCAAGGTTATCTTCAGTTGTGAGGGTTTTTCTTGAGGTACTTGTTGGCGGTTCAATTCGCACCTCTGGTGTACGTATTGGAAACGGATAGCTATGCACAGATAAACTTCTCTTCAAATTAGGAGGGGAAGCTCCCTCCTTTGCTGATTATGTGTAAAAAGAAATGTAAACTAAATTCCTATCTTTTTATCTCAGCTGAGAGCGCAAGGTTTATAAAACTCTTTGCGTTGCAGCTGAGGTTTTCTCTGGTTTTGTAACTTCAACTACAACTAGGCCTAAACTTATAACGCTTCTATCTCCTCGGGTAAATTCAGAGCAAGAGGATTTAGAAGTAAACGGGGAATAATTTTGGCTAACTTAGACAAACTTGTTCTCCGAACGCATCCGAAGGCTCATTGCTCCTTCAGATGTATGCTAAAATAAAGTTTATGAAAGTAAAACATCAAACGATAAACTAGATCTCGGGATTCGCTTGAAAGCTCATTGCTCTTTCGAGGTGTAGGCTGAAATAAAGATTATAGGAACAAAACATCAATCGGTAAACTAGATCTCAAAATTCCCTTGAAAGCTCATTGCTCTTTCGAGGTCTAAATCGAAATAAAGATTATAGAAACAACAAAATTGAAAGATCTTGAGACTTTGGATCAAAGACTCATTGTACTTTTGATTTATTTCCTCAAACACAATCAATGATTACACGTTTTGGGACAGCAAGTTGCATGAAGAAGACAAACGTACAACATACGATCAACCAAAATACACTGAACAAAGTGAACAGATATTGACTAGCAAAGCTTGAAGGCACAAAAGCGCAACAATTTTGTAATAGTAATAACAGTTAAAATACAATGAGCAAGGTTGCTCTTATTTATAGACAAACACAGGAGTAGGGAACCTTAAAATCTCCTTGTGTTAACAATTAGTTCTTGCCAATCTGCAAGATTTATTCTTATGTCTAAACAAAGTAAACTAACAGTTAATTGAAAAGACTACATTAGTTAACTGGTCTAAAACTAAAACTAACTCCAACTGTACAATAAGTGTCTCTAAAGATAGACATGCATGAAAAGTAGATAGTCAATTAACTTGGAAAAGGCATCAAGTTTAACTGCTGTTTTAAATCCTATCTTTGGAGGTGGTTGCACATCTCAACTGATAGTTCACTGGTTGCAACTCGAGCAATCATATCCTTCAAGAAGTTGTTAACTGCCTCATCATCTGGAAATTGTCACATGTCTCAACTGTCAGTTTACTGATTGGTAACTTTGGCGGTTCTCTAACTGGGGTGATGACCTCTGTTTCTTCTGCAGTTTTATGCGTCTAACGCTTTTCTTGGTTTTTTTCAATGGAAGAATATTGCATGATGAAATAGTGAAGTTAGACCGTGAACACTCTAGCTATGAGAAATGCTCTTGAACTCGCAACACACCCAGAGTTCCAACAACATTCAACCTTCTAAACTGGCCTTGCAAGGCTATTAGATATATGAGGTATGAAACCATATGGAATTTGTGAACTTTGTGTGTCTATGCCTGTGAATTTGTCTAAATCAACCACCATATTCATTTGATGTAAGTTGGTGTTGAGTGTTCTCAAGAAATTGTGAATCAAGACCGATTTGTTCTTGAATTCGACTTGAGAGAATTGCATTTGAAAAACTGGAAGAATGATTGGGCACACTGTAATGTTTGAACAACTTTTCCGTAAAGGCTAAAAATAGCTTCACCAAGAGGTAATTTTTACGAAAAATTCGGAGATGTGGGTTTTGTTGAGACTATCTTTTTGAATGAACCCAAAAGGTCAAATTTTCGAAAAAACGACTTTTTCACGAACATGCAAGAACCCTTTAGAGGGTAGAGGTAGCGAGGCAATTTTTCCTCGGAAAATTCTAACACATGGGTTTTGTAGGCACCTAAATGTTGAGTAGACCTAGAATGTCAGTTTCTGAAAAATATTATTTTTTCAGAAACCGCAAAAAATGGAGGTAATGGGGCAACTTTTTTGGAAAAATCTGGCACATGGGTTTTGTGGCCAATCTTGTGCTGAATGAACCCAAAATGCCAGATTTGTGAAAAAATTGATTTTCCTTGGACATGCAAGAAAACGAAAGACAAAAGTAGAAGAAATTGTTCGAAAAATTTCCAATCTTCCAAAAGATTGAAAAGGTAAAGGACCTAGAACACTAGAAGCTGAAAATTATGAATTGCTGCTTCTGAATAAATGATGCCTAGAGATATGAACTTTGGAAAAACGTCCCTTTGTGCAACCTGTTCTTGAAAATAGGAAGAACGTTGAAAACCCTTGTTGTTTGATCCTTCAAATGCCGTAGAGAATAAAATTTTGTGTTTGGCGTTTGGAGTCAACTTGCAAGAATAATGAATTAGGACGCCCAAATGCTTGAGAAATATACTTTGGAGGTGGAAGCATGAGTTAACTCGTGGAAAACCCTGATTTAGGAGTCATCTAGCGTGATTATCTGTTAATTGGAAGAATCTATAATAAGCAACCCTACTTGGCCTATAGTTTTATTTTCTTTTCGGTTTCCTTTGCTCTTACCAAACCGGTATCTTGCTATATAGTTTGCATTAAATGAACATGGGAGTTTATGGTTTGCAAATATCAGCTTATAAACCCAACAATGCTCAAACTGATTATCAACCAAATATCTTGGCACCATATACTACTGAGATGAGACAAAATGGAAATTTTCAGATTTATTGCAATGCTGTTTACAAGTCAAGCTCGAGGGAATACTTCATAGCATTGCCACATTACAAAGATCAAGTCTTTAAGGAATAGGTATTCTAATATCAACTCAGAAAATAGAATACTCCAAATACAATACCAAAACCTTTAACACATTGGAATAATATTAAGATATTCTGACTTGTAACCTATTACAACAAACAAGGAATAGTGCTCGTCCTAGAAAACACGAACCATTGAAACTTTACTCTTATCGTAATGTTTTAGGCTGCAACAATATACTCGAATTCCCTCTATAATGAGTGGAGCATTTAGCAACGAATAGGGGAAGGGAGATAGATAACATTCAAAGTTAGTCTGGGTCCCAGTTCTTTCACTTTGTCGACGTTTCCGTTGGGGATTTTTGGTTGCCTTACAAGAATTGTATGATGCTCCCAATTAATACGACTTCCCTTTAAATTAAAATTGACTCCATTTAAAGTGCCCGAACTCAGAGATATAAAGACACTTCCTTTAACCTTTTGATTCTCTTGAATTATTCAATTAAAAAGCATTATATATGCTGTCCACATCACTCCCAGTTGCTTTCAAAGATTACGTTTTCTTTTTTTATTGCCACAGTGACTCTTTCTGAAGTGCCACGTTTTGTGACCTTTTCACACATCACCCCATCCAAGATGGGGACCCCCTAATTTTTGCCCCATTCTGGTCTTTTGGCTTTGGTTCTATTTCTCTCCCTGGTCTTTTGTCTCTCCGGGGATGTCCCGTCATTTGACCTAGGTTGAAATGTTAGCTGAGCCTGCGAAATTAGGGTTTCTATCCTTTAGGCTTGTTTGAGGTCAAATGGAGTTATCAGGGTAAAATCTGAGTACAACAGTAGAGTGAGAAGGCTCAAGATAGGATCCCACTGAAATTTTACTGAAATCTGACAACTTACTATTTTTAGTAAGTACCTAATATGGAGGCCTTTCCTCATGATTTCAGGATTCTAACTACTTTAGCGTATCTAAGCAACTTCATGGTGCCTACACATGAAATTTGAATAGATTCAGACAACTGGCTATTTTTAGCAGTTCAGCCTTCAGAGGCCATTTTCAGGGTTTAAACATATGATTCTCCACTACGTGACTGGAGAATGGATCTGGATTTTTCAAGACCTTCGCGATGGTATAACATGCAAATCAAGATGGTGACTTTCAATGGTACAACCTTCAGAGGCTATTTTTAGGGTTTGCATGTAGTAATTTTCAGTGCATGTCTGGATATTCCTTATGGGTTTTGCGAGAGCTTCGCAGTGGTGCGACATGCAAGTAGAATGGATCAATTTTTAGGGACTTACTATTTTTAGCTAGTGCCCGCATGTTGACCAGTTTTATGGGTTTTTTGAGATCCCACGGGCACTGTGACATGCAAACTCATCCGACATTAGATTAACCACTTTCTGGACATTTGCTATAAATTGCAATTTCACTCCAGCAGCTACCCAACACTTCAGTTTAGCAAGCAAAACGATAGGCAACAGAAATCAAGCCAAGTGGAAACAATCCGGAGCACATGCAAGTCAGATTAGGGTTTCCAACGCTATGCCTAAAAATAGATGGAATGGAATGCAGAGTTGTCAAAACGAAGCACGCCACCAGGATTAGCATCTTTCAGGTTGCCTACTAGCAAAATTTGGGCACGATCTGAATACTTACTATTTTTAGTAAGTCACCTCATGGCTAAAAATAGCACATCTGTGCTAGAGGCAAGTGTGAATAGGGCACTTAGGTCACCAAGATTGGGCGAGGCGAATTTCAGGACAAACAGAGTTATAGAGATTGATCAATTTTAGGGTTTGCTAAAAATAGCAAATGGCTAAAAATAGCGTGCTAGGCTGAGCAAAGAATATAAACAAGGTGGCAAAGTCAGTAGAAGCACAACCACGCCTGCCCCAGCTCAGAACTGGAAGGATGCATGGAAACCCTAATTTCTCCGAATTGGCTAAAAATAGAAGGCCAAGGTGTGGCTAGGGCGTTGGAAATTTATAGATAAGAACTGGCCTGAAAACACCTGAAGTACGCCCAGGAGAGGTGAAGAGGTTGGAAAATCTCTAAGTGTTAAAATTCCTCCTTCATATGTGAAAGGCGCTCACAAATTCCTTCCCACCACATGAAATGCGCCCAAGGCCTAGGAGAAAATTGATGAAAAATTGTTAAGTGTGAAATTTCCTTCACACTAGGTGAAATGTGCCTAAGGATTCCTTGAGCATGGGTCAAATGCGCCCACAAGAGAAAGAGGCATGAAAAGTTTCTAAGGCGTGGCACGTTCCTTCACCACCCTTCAAATGCGCCCTCATGTGGAAGTCCATACCCTCAAATGCGCCCCCAAGGCAAGAATGAAGTAGCCTAGTCTATTTGCACCCTCAAGTTCCTTCATGCTAGGCTAAACACGCCCAAGGGAGGTGAGAAGTCACAAGGGTGTGGAAGTTCCTTCACCACCCCTCAAATGCGCCTAGGAATGGAAGTAGCCTATGTCATATGCGCCCCCAAGTTGGAGAAGGTAAGAGGAAATGCGCTAAGGCAAAGAAATTCCCTCACACATGGGGAAATGCGCTCAAAGTATCCCTCATGACATATGAAATATGCCCAAGGCAAAGGGGCGTGATTTTGAAAATTTACTAAGTATGAAATCTCCCCCACCTAGTGAAGCATGCTCAAAGGTGTAATGAGATTCCCCCTTGCTAGGAGATATGCGCCCTTGTTTGTGAAGTAAAGGATAAAATTTCCTAAGGCAAAATTGTTAAAACATGAGATGAAATGCGCCCTTCATGGTTGATTTAAAAATTAATTTGTCTAAGGCATACTACAAGGAAAAGTAAAAATACACCTAAGGCAGAGATGAAGTTGGAAATTTTCAAGAACAAGTGTGAAGTGCGCCTAGAGCCAGTAAAGATTTTTTTTTAGGAAAATCAAGGAAAGTGCCGTGGCAGAGAAATTGAAGATTGCAAGTGTGGAAGACGTCTAGAATGAAAATGAATGAACCTTAGCAATTTTATTATTTTTTCAAAATAATAAAAATTAAATGTCCCCCTTCATTCGGATACACATGAGAGCGACGAGTTTTGGAGGGAATTTTCTTCTGGGTATTGAACGTTTTCAATTTAGAGATGATTTGAACCTACTCCACACCTCGCTTGTGTCGTTTTGATAGAGAATTTTGCCCGATGCCTATTTTGATAAATTTCTTAAGGCGAATTTAAAAATTTCTCTAAGGCAAATGAGGAGAATATGTCTTCACGAAATGTTTTTTCTTGAGGATCGAACTGGATGAATGGAGTAACTTTGCCGAAGGAAAAAATGACTTAGCCAGATAAATTAAAATTGTTCGAAGAGGTGATTGATTTAATATTTTAAACAAGCAAATATGATGAAGCAGGCCTGTGCAGGAGTGATGAAATTTCGAAATTCTAGAAGCTCAAGATTTCGATGCTCCAGATGACAAGTTGCAACTGGCCAAGGGGGGAAAATGGGATTCAAAAATTTGCTAAGTTTAGCCTCTCATGGGATTCGACCTGGCTATAAGGTTTCAAGCTCTCTTCATTCTTCTCACAAGTTGCTGGATGCAAGACATCTTCCAAGGCTGAAAAGTGCGAGTTTGCAGAGGTAGGAAATTCTCAAGTTGCTAAAAAATTCAAATCTGTGAAAGGGCTAGAGATGTTGAGAGGTATGAGTGTGCAAGAGATTGAATAGACAGAGGTGTGGCTTTGCAAAGTTTGAGGAGTGGAGCTGCTGAAGTGCCAACTCCCAAGTCTCAATTTCAAGTTGCTGAAGAAATCCGAATTTGTGAAAAAGCTTGAGTTGTTGAGAGGCACGAGTTTGCAAAGGGAAACTTCTAAGTTGCTGAGAAGTGGAGTACTGAAGTACGACCTAAGAGGAAAGTTTGAAGTTGCTGAATGTGAAGTACGAATTCAAGAGAAGAGAGCGAGTTGCTGAAAGTACAATTTTTTTTTAGAAGTGAGGTACAAACTTGTGAGAAAGTTTCAAATTTGCTAAGGGTTAAAGGCTGCAAGCAAACATTCCCAAGCATCTGACATTGTGTTGTTGCAACCAGAGAAACTTCTAAAACGTTGAAGTAAACAGGCACAGTTGAGGTTTGCAACTGAAAGTGATAGAGTGTTGCAGCCTTTTTATTTAAAAATCTGCTGGCACCCTGAAAAGTGATATATTATTGTTATAAAACTTGTTTTCTAATAACTCTCTTGCTTTTTGCAGAATGGCTGAATCAAGCAAAAGAGTTGTAGGCAGAGGAAACCACGCTGAATCCACAAGGGCAAACACATCGAGACAGGCAGTGATAAAGAAATTGAGCAAATCCTTCCTGCCAGAATCAAAATTTTCTTCAAAGTTGGGCAAGCTGGTTGACACAAACATTGGCTCGTTCAACTTGGAGACATTCAGGAGAAGAATAATGGGGACTGGAGGCCATCACCCTTCAATTACCTCACATAATATTGTAAGGAGCGGACTCTATGCAGCTGCCAGTATTCCGCCAGCTATCCCATGTCCAGAGCTAATCATGGAGTGTGCCAACTACTACAACTCGGAGCAGAGGATTGTCATTTCGCCAGACGACAAGATATTGGCCAACCTTACACCGGACACAATCAAAGAAGCATTCGGAATACCAGTCCATGAGAAGATGATTTAGAAAACAAGGGAGAGGGCTGAAAAGATGTACTCATCCACGTTTGACCGGTGTGCTGATTTGACAAATACCAGGTGGATGAACAAGCCCAAGCCAACTCGCACAAAATTGCCCAAGCAAATAATCTCAAAAGATTTGAGGCAATAGTTCTGTGACTTGATAATGATGTTGAGTAGAGTTGGAGGATGTCCCCAAGCGTTCATTTTTGAACCTTGGATGTTTTATTATGTCAACTTGGTGTTGGAAGGCAAAGATTACGTGGACTAGGCACTGATGAAGAGTGACAACATACATGAGCAACTTCGTGGTTTGAGGAGAACAAAAACATTTTACATGAGCTCTTACATTGGCTACATGCTAGCTCGAATGATGAAGTATAGGGGAATTTCATTGAAGGAATCAATCGGGTGTGGCTCCGATCAGTTTAAGATACATGAGGCTTGTCCGCAGTTGCATTTGACAGGCACCACCAACTATAGAAGGGTCAATGACGACTTCACCATGCACATAACGAGGACCTTGCAGCAAAGGACCCACCACAGAATATCTAGAGAAGCATAGGAGCTAATTGAGAAGTTCGGGTGTTGGTTTATTCAGTTTCCAAAGTTCACCTACATAAGGCTGCAAGGATATTCATCTTATCCTTACAGATTGCCCCGGTATCCCACGAACAAAATAGTGATGCTAGAGATATCTAGGCAATTTATTGCCTATGATAAGATTCAAAAGAAGAAGAAGAAAGGTGGACTTGGATTCCCAATTACCATGGGCAATTCTGACGAAATTTGCCCATCACTACAAGCAGCAAGGGAGGCAGAAAACGAGCTCCAATTCTTCCACCTTTCCTACCATACCAACAGGCAACACTACGATCCCCACAAGAACATTAGATGGATATTGTCTGAGGAATTCAGGCACAAAGTGCAAATTGAAGACTTTTGGGCAAGTGCGGTGGATGAGATTGAGGTTAGGAGGAGAATATTTTCTCGGATACCGTTGGTGATGATCCCGGAGTGCGAGATTGTCTCAGTGTTAGACCAAACTGAAGAAGACATAAATGTCGTACAAGTTGATTACGAAATAGTGAGGGATACGCCTTTACCACTCCTGGATTGGTCAGAGCCGGAGATTACCGACTTGGATACACTTTGTATTCCAGTCTTAACATTTACACGGAGTTGGGTGGAGCGGCATTTGAGCCGACTTAAGGGCAGATCAATTCCCCTCACATAGAATTTGATGGGAGATCACAGATCGCCAGCAGCTAGACAAAGAAGGCAGGTTGATTAAACTCCAGAGCCAAGAGGAAAAGAGCCAGTTCGACCTGAGCCTATGAGAGTTGAGGAATCCGCACATACACCATCACGGGCACATTCTTCGAGTTTGTAGGAAGTGTCACTTTTTGCGGATCAGAGAGAAAGATTAAATGCAGAGCAGGCAGTGCAAGTGGCAAGTCGGCCACCTCGTAGAGAGTCAGTGGGCCAAAGCATCAACATGCCTAGGGAAGAAAATCAGCAGGAAACAGATGAGGGGACGACCACTGATACTCAATTTCAGTAGGAGATTGAGGCAGCTCTCGAGGATGATGCTACTTCAGATCAGGATGCCTAGAGCTCAAGAGATACTGAGCCAATAGATGATGATGAGCCTCGTCAGAACGAAGGCAGGGAGGGGGTCGATGAGGTTGAGGCCGAGGTTGAGCAGCCTTTCGTTATCTCAGATATGCGACAGGAGGTGCCAGAATGGCTAAGGGACAGGATGAGACATGATCCTGTGGACAAGACGGATCCTGCAGCTGAGATGGAAGAATTATTGAGGAGGATCAGTGCACCTCCAACAAAGAAGAAGGCCAAGAAGTTCTCCAAAATATCAACAGATGAGGATGGCTCTCGAACACTACATGTGGCAGTGCCTAGAGTAGAGTTTGATCGGGATGAGGCCATTCTCGAAAACTATGTGATTACAACTATGGAACTTGGTCGCCCTACTGGAGCACAGGTTGTTGAGGAGTGCGATAATTCATATCAGGCGCTCAAGGATAGATTGTTGTAAATGTAATCAAATCTTTTCTAATGGGATCCTAAGAAACATTAAGATTTAAACTAAAGTCAGAAAAAACTGTATAAGAAAATTTCTAAGTCAAATAATATTTAACTTCTATGTTTAGATTTTCGATTTTCAGATCTTCGATTTCTAGATTTGTACTTCTTGTTAAATGTGCTGATTGCAGAACATTGTCCGATTTCTATGTTTGCATATCGAATGAGGAACCACCATAAATAAGGGAAGAGTCTGCCCCTAGGAGGCACACCTCATGAAATGGAGACACGTCCACTCATGGCACACGTCCTTTAGGGTGTGGGCTGTTAATAGTTTTTGTTTACCATTTGTTATGTATACATTAACACGTATACACCCTTCTACATGATGGCGGATGTCTTAAGAGGATTCCAATTTCAAATAAATGCAGAATATAATATCACATGTGAGATCGTATTTTATATGTATGCTCATAAATTCGATCTGAATGGTTCTTAGAATTATTTGAATAGAAGAGATGATCTTTGATCACTTATGAATGACGATGATGCTTTACAGCAATCGTCATTCATATCTGACCGAAGCTATCATCTTTAACACTCCCTCTTAGCTAGGGAAGATATTTCAAATCAAATAAGTCAAGATATCACCTACACACATGATATCGAAATATGATATGTTTTCTGAATGTTGTCAAGTCTCATGACATTCTTCAAAAACACATCTTCAATATTCAACACTCCCTCTTTAACTGGGAAGGATAACTTCCAAAGTGATATCACCTATCTCATGATATCAGAAGATATGATACGCTTCTGAAAGTGTCAAGTCATATGATATTCTCCATAACATATCTTCATTATGGTATGTGCACTGATATCAAGTCACATGATGTCTACCATAATTCATGGCATATCCACGAATATAAATACCCCCCATGATTATCTCTTAAGAATCACAATGACCTTCAGATATCAAGTCTCATGATATCCATCAAGGTGTCCAAGAGATGCTATCATGACATGTCCACAGATATCAAGTCAAATGATATCTATCATGATAGTTCATCATTGTAAAGTCGTCACTTTACAATGTCAAATACAAGTGTTCATTATTGAAAGATCGTCACCTTTCGATAATGTACACAGGGGGAGTAGGCCCACACAGGGGGAGTAGGCCCATAAAGTCATGGAGTCACACACATGACAAAAGAGTTTACACATTAAACATCTCTATATATTAGTACAATTTATAAACAATCTGTATTTCAAACATAAATAACAAATTACATTTCAACAATACCAAGTTTCTTGCTGAAGTGCTCTACCTTGATCCGGGAGAGAGGCTTGGTGAGAATGTCTGCAGTTTGATCATTTGTACTAATATACTCCAATTGAATCACTTTCCTTTCCACCATATCTCTTACATAATGATAGGGGATCTCAATGTGCTTAGATTTGTCATGAAAGACAGGATTCACAAAGAGTTTTATACAACTCTGATTATCACAATGAATAATCATAGGATTCAAGGGCTCACCAAAGAGTCCCACAAGCAATTTACGAAGCCACACTGCTTCTCTTGCTCCCATTGAGGCTGCATTGTATTCAGCTTCTGTTGAGCTCTGTGCAACTGAAGATTGTTTTCTGCAAGTCTAGGAGATCATAGCCGATTCGAAACTGAAGCAACATCCTGATGTGCTTTTCTGATCGGTTACACTTCCAACCCAATCTGAATCAGAGTACCCATGTAGATCTAGTTGATCATTTTTGTAAAGAAGACCATATCCAATAGTGTCTTGAAGATATCTCAAAATATGTTTCACAACCATTAAGTGAATTTCCTTTGGTTCACACATGAACTGGCTGAGAACATTTATAGCATAGCAAATATCAGGTGTGGTGTTAACCAGATACGTCAAGGATCCAATTATCTGTCTATAAAGGGTTGGATCTGCACATATAGATTCTGTTGCTGCTTCTTTCAATTTGTGAAGGTTGGTTTCCATAGGTGTAGACATCGGTCTACAGTCCAACATTCCAAATCTTTTCAGAATGTCAATAGTATACTTCCCTTGATTTAGTATAATGCCTTTTGATTTCTGCCTTACTTCCAAACCGAGGAAGTGGTGTAGAATACCCAAGTCTTTCATGTCAAATTCAGAAATTAGATCCTGTTTCCCTTGAGCAATGAGGTGATCTTCTCCAGACCCTGGGAGCCTGTTTAAGTCCATAGAGGGCTTTCTTCAGCCTGCACGCATGAGAGTTAGATTTATGTATCACAAAACCTTCAGGCTGTTCCAGATAGACTTCCTCTTCAATGGTTCCATTCAGGAAGGCAGTTTTCACATCCATTTGATGGATCTTCCAGCCTTTAGCTGCTGCAATGGTTAATACTGCTCTCATTGATGTATAACGGGCAACAGGTTCAAATGTTTCTTCGTAATCAATGCCTTCCCTTTTGAGAAAAACCTCTAGCCACAAAACGTGCTTTATGTTTTTCTATACTGCCATCAACAGCATGCTTGATTTTGAAGAGCCATTTAGAAGAGACAACAAATTTCTCTTTTGGTCTAGGCACTATATCCCATACATCATTCTTTAGGATGGACTGATATTCCTCCGTCATTGCATCCTTCCAAACTTGATGTCTAAAGCCTTCTGTAACATTGGCAGGTTCAGAGTTTATGATGGTGTTCATTAAGGCAACATAGCTAGAGAACCGTTTGGGTTTTTTACTCTCCCTGAACGTTCCTTTAGGTGCTGCATGAACCTCAGCTTCTTTGATCATCTTCCTGGCCCAAAGTGGTGTCTTTCTGCCATTGTTATTGTATTCTCATCTGATTTAGGAGGTAGTTCATGTGGCATTTCCTCAGGATGCTCCTTCTGAATCTTAGGAGTAGGTTCCTCTTCAAGTACTTCAGAGGAGTAGGTTTCTATCTCACTAGAACTTCTTGTCCTTTTGAATGGTTTCAATGTTAAGGTCAAGCAACTTGTGAACTCCCTCTTAATTCCAGCACTCATGCGGAATTTTAAATTATAGAGGTGTAGGTTTCTATTATCTGACTTTAAGGTTTTATTTTCTTTCCTAAGACACAACTTTGACAAGTTCCTTCATGGGATGATTTTAGACTTCGGTGCATAGTTTGTAAAGGTACCTTTGTCTTTACACCAATAGTTTTGAGTTTTCTTAATAGTTGAGTTTTTAGGCCATGCTCGAATTTTCCCATCCATAAGGGTAACTCTATATCCATTTGTCCCTTTTAGAACACAAGGTCTTCAGATTCATGATCTGAATTTGACTTTCCTACTTTGGCAAAAGATGCTTGTTGTTTAGATTTGTTAGGGTACTTCATTGCATAGAGACCATATTGATCACATCTAAAGCATTGCACTTGAGAGATGTCTTTCTTTTTAAAAGATTCCTTTCCATTGGAATTTCTCTTTCTTTTAAAATATCCTCTTTTGTAGGAATTTTTCTTGTTCCTTTTATTAGACGTTGTGTTGAGTACATGAATGTCTTCATCTATGTTCTTCTGTTTATTTTCCGTAGTGGAGAGTCTTGTTTCTTCTTGAATGCAGTCAGTTCTTAGCCTATCAAATTTAGGGAGTTTAGATCTCGCACTTACTCCTTGAACAAATGACTCCCATGAGTTTGGTAGGCCTCCTAGTGCAATTAGGGTTAACTCTTTGTTGTCAATCTGATATCCAATTGTGGATAATTGATCCCTAAGTTCAATAATCCTCATGAAGTATGCATTAATGGACTCTCCTTTGTTTATTTGAGCATTGTTGATTTGCCGTTTTAATGCTAGAGTCCTACAGGTGTTGTTGATCTCATAAGTACTCTCAAGAGATTTGTACATATGGTATGCAGTTTCATGTTTTGCTAAGATAGGCACTATATGATCCCTCACTGCATCTACAAGGATTTTCATGGCTTTTTCATTGTTTTCAATCCATTGACTTTTCTCAGGTTCAGCCTCAGGTTCCCTTTTATTTTCTCTCACAAGTGAGTCTAGTTTATTCTCTTTTAGGATCATCATGATTCTAAATTTCCATGATGTAAAGTTATCTGCTCTTGCAAGACGATCTTCAAATCTGATCATAGTTGACATTATGAAGAATGTGATGTGAATTCGATTTTAGAAAATACGAATTTCTTGAGCTATCTGATTTTAGATTTGATTTGGATTCACACAATGTGGCTTTGATACCATGTAAATGTAATCAAATCTTTTCTAATGGGATCCTAAGAAACATTAAGATTTAAACTAAAGTCAGAAAAAATTGTATAAGAAAATTTCTAAGTCAAATAATATTTAACTTCTATGTTCAGATTTTCAATTTTTAGATCTTCGATTTCTAGATTTGTACTTTTTGTTAAATGTGCTGATTGCAGAACATTGTCCGATTTCTATGTTTGCATATCGAATGAGGAACCACCATAAATAAAGGAAGAGTCCGCCCCTAGGAGGCACGCCTCATGAGAGGACGTGTCTCCACGAGTGGAGACACGTCCACTCATGGTACGTGTCCTTTAGGGTGCGGGCTGTTAACAGTTTTTGTTTACCATTTGTTATGTATACATTAACACGTATACACCCTTCTACATGATGGCGAATGTCTTAAGAGGATTCCGATTTCAAATAAATGCAGAATATAATATCACGTGTGAGATCGTATTTTATATGTATGCTCATAAATTCGATCTGAATGGTTCTTAGAATTATTTGAATAGAAGAGATGATCTTTGATCACTTATGAATGACGATGATGCTTTACAACAATCGTCATTCATATCTGACCGAAGCTATAATCTTTAACAATTGTCCTATATTGAGGGCAAGTATAAGAAATTGAAGGTAGAGCACAAGACATCGATTGGCTATGTGCAACACCTGTCCCGTCCTTGTGGGCAAGAAAATCTGGCGATTGAGCTTCCAGCTGAATTCTCTAGGGAGTCAATTAGTGGCTTAGAAGATTTGAAAAGAATGGCACAACAGGCAGACAAGTGGGTTGCCAATGTTCGTGCTGAAACAAAGAAGTTTATGGAGGACCTTGCACATGCCTATTGGCAAGCCTCCAATATTATGACAAGAATGGATGCGGTTAACCATGCTTGGGGTGAAGCTCATATTTATTAGACGAGAGTTGTTCTCCGTTTAGGGGCTTTGATGAGCACGCCTCTACAGATTTTGGTTGGGGGAGGTGTGATTCAGGAGGGGGATAGATATGACTTCGCCAGATGGTACTCTTCAGTGGTCACAGGTCGAGGGTTCTATGATGCATCACAGACAGATTCTGTCTAGATCAGAAAGGCCATGACAAACATCTTTGATGGGTTCCTCAATACGTTGGAGGCAATCTTTGCTAGGAGACTGACTCCTGAAGAGGTGACTGCAGATGGTTTGAGGAACAGATTGACACCATTCTTTTTTGAGGTGAAGACCTTGACCCAGGATGATTTTGAGAACACTTCTACGTTCTCCAGCATTATTCAGAACACCCAGGACGCCCTTGTTGCCTAGAAGAAATCTTGTGCCCGGCATGGGCAAACAGTTACAGTGTTAGAGTTTCAGTTGGATCACATTCCTCCCATTTCGGATCAGGAAGTTGAGACAGTATTGGCCAGATTCATTAGGTTTGTAGCCAACGAAAAGGAGAAGGGAAATGCCCTTCTGGATGATGATCTTCTGGAAGGAGACGATGTGTATTGATTGCGGATAGTGGTTCTTGCAGAGGAGTGGAGAATCTCGAGTGCATTCATTGCCCCACTCCTTTCAGTGGCGGTTTTTAGGGCTGAAGCCTAATCAGGGCTTAGGTGGTTCAATTTGGGCCTTCCATTGTATTTGAATCTAAGCCGTCCACTGGACTGGGCCTGATATAAAAGGGGTATCCCCCCTCATTTGTAAATATTAGAGTTAGACAAAAATTAGAGATAGAGTTGAGCTAGAGAGTAGAGAAGGCATTTAGTGAGTAGCTAGAAGTTAGCTTAGATTGGAGAGGAAATAAAACTTTCCCTTTGAAAGTTTTGTAAACGGTTGTTGTGAACACTCTCATAATACAAAGAGTTTCATTGCTTGATGGTTTCTTCTTTTGTTATGAGTAGCTAGCAAGACCCTTTCATCTTTCCAATTCAAAGTAGATAGAGTAAAATAGACTTTTATTTTATGCAAGTGGTTGTTAGTCGTGGAATGTGGCATTTAATTTGAGCAAGTCTTCTTTCGTCCATACCACTAGCGGGCTTGCTGATGGTAAGTTCGCCTTGCGTGGTCAACTGGAGCATTAGCACTTAACTTTGATTGTGGCTCATATGTCCATATGCATCGTTGTGATGGTATGAACATGTTGTTTCATAATTTGAACACTTTTCTCATCCTTTGAAGATTGCATCGATTTTGTGGAAGTTGTTCGAAGGGAGGCAAAGCAGAGTTTGGTTTGAAGATTGTTTAAATTGATCCCCACATTCCACCCTTTAGAAGTAGATTGTAGAGTTCCTACCCCTATTCCTTTTCAATTTAGTATTTTCGGGTTAGTTTAGAAATCAAAGCATCATAGTCCAATCTTTCATCTGCTTCATGAAGTTGAGCGATTACGTAAGTCCCCTTGGAATACCCAACATATTCACATCAACCAATTGAGTCTATTCGCGATAAAAGGAACCTTGGAGTTGGAACGCAAGAACTTTCACGCAATCTTAGCATGCGGAATACTTTGATCAAGAGAGAATAGAGTTATCGTTGGACATTTTATTTTGTGTTGGTGTTGTCATAAAACACATGTCAACACGACGGATCCTTCAAAATAAACATTATTCTATTTCTCCTTTGTACACGTCACTTGTAACAGGTGACATCCGCTACTCTTTTGCAACGTGTCCTTTTCAAATACTCCCCCTTATTTAATATTGCATTCCCATTATTATCACCGGCTCTTTGCAAAGGAAACAACAGCCTTGAAGGTCGATGCTGTTAATTGATAAAACCCGATACTTTCCTTTAGCGGCCCAATATACGATTTATGCTGTACTGGAATTAAATCGTCTCTTCCAAAGATATGGGGCCCTCATAAGTCACGACTTTCCTGAATCAATCAACTTCAAATTTCAATATTAAAATCTTTCCCTTAATTACTATCGACCTCCTTTATCACATTTGTTAGATATTGACAAGAGTTGGCATCTTTTGACATCATATGCTTTTATTTCTCACGATTCATCGCCCTCCTCTCTTTAAGCATCACTTGCGTTTGGAACACTAAATATGAAGCCACTTAATTCTTTGAGTCCATTGCACAATCGTCTCTTTTCCAAAAACCATTCAGCTTCATAAATATTCACTAATGAATCCTTCACAACTCTTGTTAAATCTTGGTTATCTTAAACTCCACTCAATCCCATGGCTTCTTACTTCGTAACACCTACACTATTAAATTTAGATTCCATACATCCAATTCCTTTGTTTAGGCGATGGTTTCCTTCTTAAAACTATGATTCCATTACTGAAAATCACAACAACTCCTCATTGTTTAAGTCGACCAACAACATATGTGATGCTCTTGAATTCTTCCCAAACTTATACAATTTGCAAACCAAACAGTTAACATGAATACCTGCATTCAAAAATCTGAATATTAAACTTCAATTGAAATTCTACTTTTAAAGCACCAACACAACCCTTGCAGTGAGATTGTTAGCTATCATCCTGGGTATATCTTCCAACACCGAAGATGATATCCTCTGTGAGAAGGATCCCGTTCTCACAAAGTTCTGGATGAACTCGACCCAAAACTTGTTTCCAAAATCCCAATCTAACCTTCTCAGCAATGAGCTCCAACAAACTTTTATTCTCTCCAATTCGTAACTCTCTGTGTCTCCTTGAATTCTCTTCTTTTTTTGCTTTTCACCTTTATTTGAATTCTTTTTTTGAAAATCGAAAAGTAACTTTATTTCATTTAGTTAACTTTTCTAATCTTAAGTTACTTTTGCTCTAATCAATTAATTTAAGTTGTCTTAATATTTCAACCTTTTCGACAACATTAAATTAATTAATTAATTAAGCTGACTCAAAAATTTGGGACATTACAATTCCTCCTGTCCTGAAGATTGCTTGCCCTCAAGCAATTTGTTGGCATTTCAATTAGCACCTTTGGAGTGCTTATTGGAAACATACAACTATGCACAATGCGTGATGATTGCTCTTCAAATTATGGAGGGGAAGCTCCCTCTTGTTTGCCGATGTTTGCGTAAAAGTAAAACAGACTAAGTTCCTATCTTTTTTTACTAAGCGGGTAGGACACAAGGGTGCATAAACACAATGTGTTGCAGTTAAGGTTTTCTTTGGTTTTTGCAGATCTTAACTACAACTAGCCTAACTTTTAATCTATCTTATCTCCTCTAGATAAACAGAGCCAGAGAATATAGGAGCAGGAATGGTATGGTTGGATCACTTGGATCGACCATCTCTTCAGAATGCTATCGAGGCTTTGAACTCTCAGATCTATGCTGAGATAAGGTATTATGCAAGCAATCACTCTTTACGGTAAGCTAAATGTTAGGATTGCCAAGGAGGAGGAACCCCTATTTGAGGTGTAGACTGGGAAGCAACTTACTAGAAACAACAAATAACGATGAAATGGCTAATAGGATTCTTGGGGAGGTGACGACACTTGTCCAAAGTGTAGGCTGAAACACGGATCATTACACAACATCAAATGACAATCATTAAAATCACAATACTCACGGAGGTGACGACACCTGCCCAAGGGGGAGATTGAAACAATAGATTGTAAGAACAAGATGTTCATAGAACTTGAAACTATTGATCAAATTGCATATGCGTTTTGATTTATTTCTTCAAACCTTCTCAACGAATTACAAAGATTTGGGACAGCAAAGGTACAAAATTATACACAATTGCGATCAAACCAAATAACTCTCATCCAAGAGTGAACAAATATAGACTTGCAAGCTTGTTGACACAATGGTGCAACAATTTTGTGTAGTAAATAAAGGTTACAAAATAATGAACAAAGACTCTTATTTATAGAAACTCAAAGGAGTAGGTAACCCTAAAATCTCCTTGAGTTAACAATTAGTTCTTGCCAATTTGCAAAATTTATTCCTATGTCTAAATGTAGGTGACCTAGTAGTTAACTGAAAAGCTACTTCAGTTAATTGAAACTAAACTAAAAGTGAACTCCAATGTACAAAGTGCCTCCAAAATAGAGATCCACAATTAGTGGGATTAGACATGCACGTTTAGTGGGGCACTGAGTTGACTTGGAAAGGCACATCAAGTTAACTCCTGTTGCCATAAATGTTATTTTGGAGGGTAGGACATCCCAACTGGGTATTTTACACGTCATCACCTTTTATCAACAATCGTTTTGACCAGTTGTTGATTTCTTCATACGAAGACCATCACATGCCTCAACTGTCAACTTATTGCTTGTCAGCAACTTGATGTATGTATCTCCTTCATTTTGCTTCCCTTAAGAGGGTTACTCCTTGTCTTTCTGTCTGCATTTCCATTTTGACGTGGAAGGTAGTGTAGCATTAACTAGTGGTGACTCTGTGTTGGGAATAACTACCTTCCACATTCTTTTGCAACTCTACGTTATTGACGTTTTCCTTTATCTTTCTCAATGGAAGAGTGTTGTATAATGAGACCGCAAAGTTTGATGATGAAACTGCGAAGTCTGACTGTGAACACTCCAGCCATGAGAAATGCACACGAACTTGCTGCACACGCAAATTTCCAATGGTATCAACCCTCTAAACTGGCCATGGAAGGCTATCAGATATACGAGGTGAAACCGTTATGGAACCTGTGGATTTGAGTGGCTATGCTTGTCAATCTGTCCAAATTGACCTCTAGGTGTGCCCAACGCAGATCGGTGTCAACCGTTTTCAGAAAATCATGGAGTAAGACCATTTTGGTCTTGTATTCGACTTCGGAAAACTACATTCTGAAAACCTTGAAGATTGATTGTGCACATGATGCTGTTCGGGCAATTTTTTCTGTGAGTGCTAAAAATAGCCTTGTCGGGGCAACTTTTTACGAATTTTTTTGAGATGTGGGTTTTGTTGAGAATGATTTTCTAAATAAACCTAGGTCATCAAAAATTCGAAAAAACAATTTTTTCTATGGCATGCAAGAGCCCTTCGGTGGCAGAGGTAGCAAGGCACCAAAAAATTATTTTTCCTGGAAAAATCCAACACATGGGTTTTGTTCGTGCTTCAAAGCTAATAAACCCAATTTGTCTGTTTTTCAAAATTATGACTTTTTTCGAAACCCTAAAAAATAGGGGTAGCAGAGCTACTTTTTCTGGAAAAATCTAACATGTGGGTTTTGTTGAAAAAGTTGTGTAGATCATACCGTAAAGCTCAGATCTATGATTAATCGTTGTTTTCTTGGACATGCAAGAAGATCTAAGACAAGAATAGAGGAAAAAAACAAGAAGAATTTTGGAAGTTATCAACTGCCTCTCTAGGTCTTTAAGAAAATCACACCTGGAAATGTTGACCTTGATGAACTATCCCTCTGTGCAACTTTATTCTTGAAAACATGAAGAAAACTGAAAAACCCTCTGTCAGATCTTCAAAAGACGTTGGAGAAGAAAAAATGCTTGTTCTTGAGCTTCAACTTGCAAAGAAATAATGAAGTAATGGACGCCTAGGCTTTGATAATATCAATTTGGAGTTGCAAACATCAATTGGGCGTCCAAAACTTGATTGGGGAGTTAATCTGCCTGATCAGGAGTTCCTAAGAGCAAATTCCACCAATTTTGGGACGTTTTAGCCATGTAAAGGCCTTCAAAACAATCAACTTCAGTCAACTGAGCCTTATTTTGACTTTAGGCGTCCTTTTAAAGAGTTGAACACTTTTTTATCATTTTTCTGTGATGAAATGCCTTTGTTTGATACTTGATCCTGGTTGCTCAGTTGATCTTGGAGTATTGCTGACAGATGCACTACTGAGATGAAATAACTCTGATGAAGTGTGTTTGGGAATTGCAAAGCTCAAAACTTGAGTCTGATGCCTCTAATTCTTGGGCGCCTTTTCGCAAGAAGGTGCATTTTTCGCTAGACTTAGCCAATTTTTGAGTGTTCTTCAATTCCTCCAGTTTGACCCTCCGTGCTCAGATTTGAGATCACTGAAGACTGGCGAGTCGAACGATCTCACTGAAACATGGGATGGATAACCAGTTCAGACCCGAAAAGGATGACTAGCTTCACGAATCATGAAGTTTGATTTAGGTGCCTCAAAAGCATGGGCGCCCCTGGCCTACAAGGGCGCTTTTGACTTTTTGACTTATATTTTCAACTTGCAAACTTCCAAGATCGGTCCTAGTTTTGACTTCGTTGTTAGATGTTGGATTTGTCTATTGTCTTTGCTGATGGTGTTGTTGAGATTGATCGCAACGACAAAGGTCATCCTGGAGGTCGCTGAGCTTACAAACTGCATCTAATTGCCCAAAAAGCTGGGCGCCTATTTCTAGGAAGATGCATTCTCCTTGACACTTGTTCAATTTCTCCATGTTCTTCATTTTGCCTTGACCTTTGGTGTTTTGTGCTTGATCTTTGCCTATGGTTGCTTGACAGGTCTTGTGAATGTGTAGCTGGATTGATCGGAAAGCTGAGAGAGTGTTGAACAAATGCCTTGTAGAAAGCAATTTTTGAAGACCTCATCAGGTGACCCAAAATGAAGGGCACCCTTGGCCTGCAAGGGCGCTTTTGCCTTGATGTGCATTGATTTTCCTTCCATTTTGCATGCTTGAATGATTAACAACTATTGTCATTTGATTTGTCTCGTAGGATGGTGAATAGGTTCGTTGCTAATTGGGCTGATACCGAGGAGATCATCTGAAGACAAGTTTATTCAACAACTGACATCTGGACCATCTAATTCAAGGGCGCCCCTGGTCAGCAGGGGCTCTTTTCTCATGCTTGACTATCATTTTGATAGTGCTTGCATTGCGGCATCTCTTGGCTTCGCTTACGTTTGCCGTTGATCGATGAATTAGGTGACCTTGCTTGACAATGCACCGGAAAGCCAACAGAAATAAGAAGAAGATGACTGCCTTGGTGAAAGTTGATGACTGCCTTTGACCTTTGGAATTCAAGGGTGCCCCTTGCGCTTTTAGCTATGGTTTTATCATTTTCATTGAAAATGTTCATCTCTTCAAGCTTCAAGTTCGCCGTGCATCATGACTGATTTGAGCTTTGTCGTTGACGATGCCGTGTATCCTAGCAATGACCTACATCATCCTTTGTATACGGGTGTTGGAAAAATGACTATATTACGAGAAGTAATTGGTACAAAATTGGATGATATTAACAATTAGCGAATACGCTTATAAAGAATTACAAAGATTACAAACTTAGCAAGTTTCCAAAAGGAAACTGAAGAGAAGATCGTGGAAACGATCTCATCAACTATTTACATTAAAATATATTATTGAGCATTAATAATAAATAATAAATATTGTTTTAATACCCTCCCTTAATGCTCAATCTATCAACTACACCAAGATGCCCCCTGAATTTTACAAACTTATTTGGACTGAGCGACTTGGTGAGAATATCTACTGTCTGATCCTCTGTTGGAACATACAACAACTAAACTGATCCGTCTTCAACAAGCTTCCGAATGAAGTGACAATGAGTTTCCACATGCTTGGTTCTTTCATGGAAGATAGCATTCTTGGCAAGTTTGAGAAATCCCTGATTATCACAGAACAAGGGAGTCGGACCTATTTGAGATATTTGCATATCCGCAAGCATCCAGCGAAGCCAAACTACCTCACAAGCTGCCTTAACTGCTCCCTGATACTCTGCTTCTATCGAGAGAGAGCCACTGCCTGCTGCTTCTTACTAGTCCATGTGATTGCACCAGATCCCAAACTGAACACATACCTAGATGTTGATTTCCTGACATCAACCGAACCTGCCCAATCTGAGTTTGTGAAACAACTGAGTTTAGAATCTTGACTCCTAGTGTAAAGAAGTCCATGATCAAAAGTGCCCTTCACATAACGCAACACACGCTTCACTGCTACCCAATGATCAGCCTTGGGGGTTGTCATGAAGCGTGAAATTTAGCCCATTGCAAAACTGAGGTTAGGTCTAGTGGCAGTGAGATAGATGAGGCTTCCTACTAGTTGCCCGAGAGTTGTGCCAAATCACTCCCTCCTCTATTGTCTTTTGGTTCTTCTTCTGGAGGTTCTTCTTCATCACTACTTGTTGATCAAACATATCAGATTCTGATCCAGAATTGGAATAGGCCTTCATATGATTTGAATGACCCTTCCCATAGCATTTGTGGCCTTTAACCCAAGGTTCACGACATGTATAACAAACTCCATCTTTTCTCAACTTCTCACGGAGCTCATTAGACATCTTCTGAGGAAACTTCTTAGGCTGATTTGAAGAATGCTTCTTATCCTTTTTGTGACTAAAGGATTTGGACTGATTTTGGCCTTGGGGCTGCCAACTCCATGCTCCTTGATTTCTTGATTGCTTCATCAAGAGTTGGTGGATCAAAGGTTTTGACCCAACCCTTCAATGGTTCCATTAATCCTTCAGTAAACAACACTACAAGCCTCCTTTCTGTGACGTTGGGCACCATCACCGATAACCTTTGAAAATTAGCAACATATGAGTCAAGTGAGCCATGTTGTTTCAGCTGCGTCAACTCACGAAATCTAACTTCAGGATCCTTGGTATCAAACCTTTCTATCATCTTGTTTGTGAACTCCTCATATGTATGAATGAGGTTATGGCCAAGAGTGATCAAACCATGATACCACCATTCGTGAGCAGCTCCATCCAAATGTAAGGTGGCGAACTTGATGACATATTCTGCAGACATCAGTCTAAGTGAGAGGTAGTTATCAAGCTTTTGCACCCACGACCTTGCCGAACACTTATCACTCCCATCAAAATGAGCCAAGGTAACTTTACCAAGGGCTTGATGATAATCCGTCCTCGGAGCCACATGAGCACGATAATCGTTTCTTCCACCTCCTCTTCTCTTCTTTTGATTCATATATTGATTCAGTGATATAGCATCACTAATCTTTGTTAGAAGCGAGGCATACTCCATGTAGCTATTCGTCACTTCATTTGACAAAGACATCTTGGCTTCAGCTAGTGGTTCTTCCCTTGGAATGAAGTTCAAAATGAGAGGTGTAGAGGCTGATCCTCTAGTAGTTGCAACATGCTAGCCAACAGTTCTTTCTCTTCCGTTGGTCTCTGAAGAGCTGTTCTCTCCAACACGATTTTGTTGAGGCTAAGAATTATTTTGAGTCACTTGCTGATCCATCTTAGCTAGCGAGCGTGACATCATGTCCAACATAGTGTCGAACTTTCTTTCAGCTCTAGCTTTCGTATCCTCCATTGAACCTCTATCTCTGTTTGCCATGGTCTCAACTGCTTTACCATTGTCTCTTAAAGCCTCTCAAAAATTCTCTATGTTTGGAATTGGTGGATTCTGATATTGAACTCTAGCCTATTCTTTGGTGTAGTATCTGACTTCTCTGTCACTCATTTGAAAACTAAAACTCTGTTTTCACAGGATGGCAGGAACTTGGGTTCTACTACCACCGAAATATCCCCCTTAGTTTTTGTTTTGATATTTTCACCCAAAAATTGCACTCGTTAAGGATTAGCCCAATAATCAAACCAGCGGAAAGGGAACCCTTCACTTTTTGATCACCAAGATACCATGAGGGCGAGGTTAGAGCATACGGTGCGAGGGGATTGTTAGCTATAAACTGGAAATGAAATGAATAATGTTGTAAGGCGGCTAGCTGACCATTCTAGAAAGTAAATGCTGAAAGTAAAGTAGGCGGATAATTGACCATGATAGCTCAACCACTTATTCAACAGGAGTGAGAAGTACAACCAAATAGTGAAAGTAAACACTCGACCACTTATTCAGCGAGAGTGGAGAAGTACAAAACTATAAAATGTTGAAAGTAAATAGCTGATTAGTACTACTGAACCAACATTACAATATGCCTTTTTTACAATGATATAATGAAGATTTTTGCTCTAACTTCAGTCCAAATGATTTACAATATTTCTGATTACAAATGTGAATAGAAACATCAAGGAAATATAGAATGAGACTGAAATAATCAGGTTTGATATTGTGAAGAGCCCAACTGGCTCCCTCTCAAACCCTTGTTGTTTTGTTTATCTTTTTTAGTTTTTTAGTTTTTTAGAGAAAGTTTCTAGAGAGAAATAGAAGGGGCGATAGCATATAAAAGCTCATAAAACTCATATCTGAGCTAAAATTGACAAAATGAAAGTGCAGAAGGTTTTAAATAGCTATAACAAAGAGATTACACATGATAGCCATACTCGAAATGCTCTAGATTATTTAATTAAGAAAATATTCTAGTTTGCCAGCCAAGAATGATGAAAACAGATGATTTCCAGTGCAAAAGGGTACAAAATGAAATCTCTAGCTTGTAAACTAAGGCAAATGGACTGTAATAGGTAGATGCCAAAAGAGAAGGTGAGAAACCCTCAAGAAAGAAGGCTTTTCTCCTCAAAACTCCAAACGCCCTTGATAGAAGAGCCACACACTTCAAGAAGAAATCACGTCCTCAGCAAGGAAGGTATGGTCATGAAGTTGGAGTGTCCACCAAAAGAAGCATGACGCCAATCTCTCAATCCCTCTTGTATTTTATTGGAAACTATAGCTTATTGCACAAAAAATCCTAATTAAGCACTGTAGAAACTCTTGAATTGAAGCTTCCGTTGCAATCATTCAACTGATCTTTTACAGTTTCACAATCACCAATCTATGAAGAATTGTTGCTTTTTAGAGATAGATTTCTTGAAACCCTTGTCTCAGAGAAATCACGCATTAGCCAAAGCCAAAGAGAAAATGTCAAATAATCAATACATGAGTTTGAATTTTCCTTTCCTTCTTTATAAGGTCTAGAAGGCACGCATTTCCATAAGTGACGCCAATTTCACTTTAAAATACATTTAAATGTATTTTATATCTTTTCAATAGTCAATGATTAAATAAATGGCACCCCTTTTTGATAAAGTGTTTTAATTTTCACTTAAATAAATTTAAGTGACAACTTTATTATAAAATCAAGTTGACTTTATAGTATTCCATCAAATAAAGTAAGAACACTTTAATTCACTAGAAAATTAATATCTTGCTCATAACCCATTGTATTGACGTGTCATCTGAAGCTGTCAATCATTGTTTTGCCAAGGCCTGCTGTGAGCCAATCACTGAACTCAAAGTATGGAAACGACAAATCCCACCAAATAAAGCCACTGACCCTCTAACCCAATCCTGTTAGCCTACAAGGGTCCAAGAGATAGGCTAACTCCACTGCTTTTGAGAATTGACTAGAGCGGGGACATCACAAATATACAAAACCAGCAACCTAAAACTCAGACCAGCAATCTATGATATCGTCAAAATGCTCATATCTTCAATCAGACATCTCCAAATCATATGAAACTGAAAGGAAATGAACAATAGATACTAGGCATCCAAAACATACAAGAAGACATCTCCAAAAACACTGCAAATGATAGGCATGATTCCCAAGGACAGCCACAAGATGGGGTGTCCTCCTAGAGGGGTCGACCTTGTCTAGAAAAACCAAATCTGCTTTATAAGTTTTGAAAACTTGCACAATCAATCGCCCAAAGCATAGGTACAATAAGAGCTAATATCCAGAATGAAATTAAAACCACACAATGAGGTATGAATGAAAATTTCCTACAACCATATATGAGCCAGCAACTACAAAACTGAAAGCAACATCAAAATCTTCAACAATGGAGCTCAATTTGCAATCTCTGTATGAGAAGCAGTCTCAATTCAGCTAGGTGTTGTCTTTTAAACACGAAATTGATAATTTGCTAGGAGGGATGCGTTCCTCGAAGCCAAGGGTCTGAAATCATTTCAGCAACACTTCGTCGTCAATAACAATGGATGCCAAATGCTGGAGCAAAGCCTGTCTTAAATACAACTTTGAGGTGACCTTTCAAATTCCAACTCTTCCCTCAAAAAAGGGACGCCCAAGGCATAATTTGAAATATTTGATTTTTAAATAAACTTTATTCTCCCTCTTCTAGGCATGGAAGGCACTCTTGGCAAATATTAACTTTATAAAATACTTAATTTCCTCTCATGAGGCGTCCACCCTCAAAGCCCACCTTTTAAAGCATCATTAAGTCATTAAACTAGGCCAAGGGGCCAAAATGATAATAGAATGTTAAATGACTTAAATAAATCATTTTACCAAAAAGAGCCTCTAAATGCTGAAAGCCAAATATACCCAAAACTGCTTTGCCTAAAATGGAAACTACTTAGAACTGTTGAACTGTTGCCAATCGGAGACTGCCAAAAATAGAACTTACTAAAAATAACATACTGCTAAAAATAGTAAGTTGTCCCAAACTCAATTTAACCGCAATCCGAGCAGTTGTCGTAACTTACTAGAAATAGTATGTCCGAAAAAGAAGCTTGATGCATTTGCATGTCATACCATTGCAAAGCTTCCTGAAAATCGAGAAAGAATCCAAAATCCAAATTACAAAACTCCAACATGCAAACCCTTGAAAACACCAAAAACCTCCAAAGAGCTGAAAACCCTAATTTTATCTTTGACGAGCCTACGGGCATCCAGAATAGGTTGACGGGCCATTGCATTGCCTATTACTGAGAAGGGGACATTACAGTATAACGAATCATACTTAATATGGACTTAGTGAAACTGAGGAGATACTCAACACGATCCCACCAACTATCATCTAGGATCATTTGCTTAACCTTAGTTACCCTTTTAGTGCAAGATTGCCTCCAAATGGACCAATTAGGGCTGATGACCATATAAGAGAGTGCCTCACGAACCTTCACAGGTCTTCTCAACACAATTGTGTTGGAGGCAAAATGGGTCTCAACAACTTGCTTGAAAATCAAATTAAATTTTTTTTTTTTAGTATACAAAAATTAAAATTAAAAATTAAAAATATTACTAAAGGTGAAACATGTTTATTATTTAACTTACCGTGAACAACACCAATTTTGAGAAGGATCTAATTATGCCTTGTGTCATATGGTGGTTGGCAACGAACTTTTGGATGTCTTCGTCCTCAACATACACCTGTTTGATCCACTCAATTTTGGTTCCAATTTTTTGTAGTGTTGGGTTGAGGGAGTGGACAGTACAAGGTGTCCAAAAAATGTGTGAATACTTCTCCTCAACCAATATCCCAACAACCCTACAATGTTTTGCATTGTTAGTTACAACTTGCACAACTTTTTGATGGCCCACTTCTTCAATAGCTTGACAAAGGATGTTAGCAATAAATGCACCATCCTTCACCTATCCTTCATAATCCGCTACTCTCAAAAACATTGCCCCTTTAGGGGACACTGCAATAACATTGATCAATGGGCTATTTTTTACATCTTTCCATGTTTAGAAATGATGGTCACCCCTGTTTCGATCCACGAATCCTTATGGGATTCAAAGAGTTCACTACATATTTCACCTCTTTATCTAATAAGGTGCAACATACCCTTCTCAAACTTGGGCCTTTATACCCCTTTGGAGCCTCATTAAAAGATTTCACCATTTTTTGCCAATAAGGTGAGCAAACAACGTTGAATGCCAATCCATTGGCATAGACACATCTTGCTTTGTTTTGATCAACAATCTCTCTTGTCTCATTTTGAAATGAAGTTTCAAATGGTCCCTCAGATCTTTTATTTGTAGAGGGCACAGTTTGCTTGAGGTATGGACATAAATGGATGGCTATCTGTACGTGGAAAATGAGAAGGTGGAATAGGGGGCTTCATCCCTCGAGATCCTTTCTTTAACAAAGGATGACTTGTTTTAAGACAGTTTGTTGCTTGGTCTGCTTTTTCTTGCTCAACAATATATGCCAATATTTGGGGTTCTGGTATGCCTTGTTTATCTGGACCTAGACAAGCTTTGATGCCTAGTCTAGGTATCTTGCATAGGTGCCCTTTCACTTGAATGTATGAGCTCCAATATCTAACATTGCAATGACTACAAATCCAAACATATGCTCCGCCACTTGGAAGTTGTTGAACCATTTCAACATATTTCCAAAGGGGAGAGTTTGGGTTTGTTTTGAAATGAGATTGGTTTGAGACTAAGGAGGTAGAACTGGTTGCCATTGTAATACCTAAGGCACAACACATTTCATTTATTCAAAATTTCAAAGTATTGAAACTAAATAACTTAATTCATTTCAAAAAACTGAAAAATTGAACATGTGTTATAGACACCTAGAAGAATTTAAACAAAACAAATACCTAAAAACAAAACAAAAGAGTTCATTTAAGAAAAAAAAAACAAAAAGCTTCAAAAAACCTACCTCTTTTGAAGAAATCTTTGTCTACAATGTTCTTGGCAATGAATGAACACTAGCAAGTGCTTAGGAGTAGGACGACCAACTTTGAGCAATCAATGATCAACCTTCAAGTCTATTCAAGCTTGTGCAAGCAAGAGAAAAAGTTCAGTAATGGAGTCAATAAATCTTGTTTTTCATTCACAAATTGTTAAATGAGTATGTTTTATACCTATTTGATGTGTTAGGAGGCAAATATTAGGCTTGGGAGGAATATTTTAGTCTTTAAAAGTAAATAAAGGGTCAAAATAATATAAAAAAATTGCAAAAAGAGCACTTTTTCTGCGGACTAGGCGTGAAACTGCTTGGGTTCGAGTCGGGTTTAGTTTGGGTACATCAGGATCAAACCCATAGGCTGTGGGTTGAACCTTGTGCGGACCTAGGCCAAACTAAACCCAGACCACGAGCCACTGGACTAGACCAAGACGAGGGGTTGCAAGTGGAAGAACCGGTATCTTAGCTTTGAAGCATTCAAGGACGAAAACCCTTGGTGTTAGAGATTTGGAGGTTGAAAACCCTCTTGGTTTTCTATAATTTTATTTGGGAATGGAAAACTCTCATATCCATTGAGGCAATTCTACCCAAGGATCACATTTGAGCTTATTGATTGTGATTGTTCGATTCATATTTGTAAGGCAATTGTACAGTATTGTCAAATTAATATATTTGGTCGAGTTTTCAACTTTACACATTTCTACTATAGTCTCATTATAGTGTCAATACAGTAACACTATAGTACACATGCTGATTATTCATTTATTGGCTGTTATTTGATATTTCCAAGCATTAACTGATGTTTCCAGCTTTTGGCAAGTATTTGTTTGCATCATTTTGAATTTGGATAGTAGTTTGCTGTTTGTGGATATTTAGTCCTTGAACTAGCTATTCTTTGAAGTGTCCAGCCATTGTTGTCATCATTTTTAGCCCTTTAAGTGGCTGCGCCAACATATCGTGAATGTTTTTGGCCTTCCTTGGTGCTGCACTTATGGCTTAGAGTGGATGATTGCTGTTGTAAATCAAATCACTCATAGGGTTATCTGTATTTTGGAGAGTTTCAGAGTTTTCAGCATTGGAGGGGCTCCCAAGCATCTATCATTGTTCCAACAGTGGCCACATCACTTGGGAGCAATTGTATAGTCCTAGCACCAGCCATAAACATTTATTTGTTCAAATATGCATTCATTACAATGTAATTTCTCATTATTTAGGCCACCATAGACAACACGTTTGCTGAAATTCATTGGCGGGCTGTGATGCAACCACTAGGAGTTGAATCACCTTATTTGTAATTGAAATTACATCATGTTGTATTGGTATTTGAGTTGATCATCAATTGTTTTAGTACCTGGATATTGGTGATGGTTGTTAAAAACCCCTTGTTGTAATATCATCTATAACTAATTGTGAGGCTGCATACAAGGGTTTTTTTCATATTGATTAATAATAGTTGATATTTGCTGTGTACTTGTTTAATTTGCACTTGAGGGTCTCTAAAAATATAAATTAGTGCTGTGGGATTTTGTATTCATTGTTTGAGAATTACACATTTGGTTGACAAGGGTTTGCAATGATTATATTTTCTGACCAACATTAATGTCAATCACATTTTGGCATCTACAATTGTGCTTTGGTGTTTGTTTATCATTTTAGTTTGCACATCGTTTTGTAATTTCATCTATTTTCTTAAGGTTGCCTGATTGGGAACATTACGAATGAGTGCTATTTTTCGCTTAGATTTCTAATGGTAATTGTCATGCCTACTCGTTGCTGAAATTGTTGCTCATTGATTGTTATTGTTAAATTTAGGATTGATTATTCACCATTCTGTATAATTTATTAGGCCAATCTTCCTTCAAGATGTCTTAGCTTTTTGCCTTAGGTGAATCTGGAAAGGCACACTTCAAGTTTTGTTGAGCATTAATGAATCATTCCAAAAGACCATTATAAAGATTGTCAATACCAAGTATATATTGTCCATATTAGTTTAGTTTTTATATTATGGGTAGCTTCCCCTTCTGTAGCTTCCCCTTCTAAATTGAAGATCAGTTCTAGTAATGTTCCATTTTGTGTTGCACTAAAAGTACAAATTAAAATGCTAATAAGTAGGAAATTGATATCTATTTAGCAAGAAACATATATCCTTATTGTAGGAAACAAATATCTGTTAGCAAAAACCAAATATCATACCAAGCCAAATAGAAGATGAGATATCTGTTTTGCATTTATGGGGTAATTGAAACAGATTTCTTTTTTTGATTACCACTTTTTGGCCCATCATTGTGTTGCTGTTAAGGATCGAACAGATTGAAGCAGGTCTGAATTTCTTTGTCAAAGGTATTTTCCGGATTTCTTCTCTTGATGTCGAATGTGCTGATTGCAGAACATTAATAGATTTCGATGTCTGCATATCATAAATGAAACTACCTTTTATATGTTTAGGAGACCCGCTACTAAGGGTTGCGTCTCTTGAGAGGACGTGTCTCCACATGTGAAGACACGTCCGCTCAAGGGACATGTTCCTTTGGGTGCGTGGGTTCCATACACAACCGATTACCATTCGGTTTATTTAACACACACATAACCTTACATGTGGTGAGTGCATAAGTTCCGATTTATTAAATGCAGAAATAAGATTTAATACGAATTTATATATCAATGCTTATAAATTCGATTTCACTTATTTTCCTAATTTGATTATTCTGAAGAATAGCCTAGATCTTAACTGACCGAAGCTATCATTCATCAACACTCCCTCTTAGCTAGGGAAGATATATCAAATCAAATAAGTGGAGATATCACCTTAACACATGATATCTAAGACATGGTATGATTTCTCAATATTGTCAAGTCACATGACATTCTTCATAACACACCTTCATTATTCAACACTCCCTCTTATCTAGGGAAGATAAACTCTATTAACACTCCCTCTTAGCTAGGGATAATAAACTTCCACCAAGTAAAAGTAATATCACCTAACTCATGATATCATAAGATATGGTATGCTTCTGAAAGTGTCAAGTCACATGACATTCTTCATAACACATCTTCTTTATTCAACACTCCCTCTTCAACTGGAGAAGATAAGTTTATCAAGTAAAATTGATATCACCTAACTCGTGATATCAGAAGATATGGTATGCTTTTGAAAGTGTCAAGTCACATTACATTCTTCATAACATATCTTCATTATGGTATGTGCACTGACATCAAGTCACATGATGTCTACCATAATTCATGGCATATCCACGGATATATAAATATCCACCATGATTATCTCTTTAAGGATCACAATGATCTTCAGATGACATCAAGTCCCATGATATCCATCAAAGTGTCCAAGAGATACTATCATGACATGTCCACAAATATCAAGTCACATGATATCTATCATGATAGTTTATCATTGTAGAGTCGTCACTTTACAATGTCAAATACAAGTGTTCATTATTAGAAAGATCGTCACCTTTCAATAATGTACACAGGGTAGTAGGCCCATAAGGTCATGGAGTCACACACATGACAAAAGAGTTTACACATTAAACATCTTTATATATATTAGTACAACTTATAAACAAATTTGAATTTCAAACATAATATCAAATTACATACCAAGTTTTCTTCCCGAAGAGTTCAACCTTAACTCTGGAGAGAAGTTTTTGAGTATGTCCGCTGTTTAAACATTTGAACTAGTATACTCCAACTGGATCACATTCCTTTCTACCATGTCTAATAATGGTAGGGGATCTCAATGTGCTTAGATCGAGGAGTCTCACAAGCAATTTACGAAGCCAAACTGCTTCTCTTGCCCTCATAAAGGCTGCAATGTATTCAGTTTCTGTCGAGCTTTTGTGCCACAAAAGACTGTTTTCTGCAGATCCAAGAGATCATAGCCGATCCTAAACTGAAGCAACATCTTGATGTGCTTTTCTGATCGGTTACATTCCCAGCCTAAACAAATCCAACGGTGTCGTGAAGATATCTCAATTTGTGTTTTTACAGCCAAAAGATGAATTTCCTTTGGCTCACATCTGAACTGGCTTAGAGCATTCACTAGGACCTTCCATTTGCAGTAGGAGTGCTTTATTAACTGAGCTACTGGCCTCTTGTGGCCAGCCCATCATTAGTCCGGGTGTGGCTTATATCCAACACCCCCCCTTAAGCCATACTGCCGGTGCATGGGGCTCTTTAGATCCTGGGATCTGTCGTCATGGAGTCTCTTAACATGACGCCTCATCTCAGTCTCAGAGATGAACAAGGCTTTCACCTCATATTTCTCTATCTCAAAGCATTACAACAAGTGAAGATGAGACTCCCTCTGAAGCTCTAATTACTTCTTCTTAGAAGGGATGACTTCAGTCATCCACACAATCTAATGGTTGCAAGCAGAGTCTTCATTTTCTTCTTCTTTTGTAAACAATCTCTTATGCTTCTGATCCGTCCTGAAAGCATCTAGAAGAGATTATAAATAGTTCATAACTATCCAAAAATCATACAAGTTGTATCATGAATGAAATTTTCAAAGGATCTTATGCTAGTGAACACAACACAATTCAAGAGAATTCACAAGATCAAAACAAATGATATAACTCAGCAACCAAAAAATACTTATCTCTTTAAATATTTTGATCCATCCTTAATGAAGTCATGAATTTGGACGATCAATCACAATATCTGCTCTCTCCGCCCTTTACAGTGGCGTCGATCGCATCGAGTCTGCCCTTTGCATGAGCTGAAAATCGAAGATTCCTGTGATAGTGCTTATTTAATTTCCAAGTAGCACAGTCAACACCAAAGCAAATAGTTGAAGGATGTATTCTCGATTATACCAAGTCTGCAAAAAACTATTTTAAATAAATAATAAAATTATTAAATATTTAATAATAATTAAAATAACGATTATATTTGTATGATATGTGCCCAAAGCTAATAATCATTTTTAATTATTATTTTCCGGGGGCAAATCTCTTTGCTGGTGGTTGCGTAGCCTTTGGCTGTCGCCACCCTCAATCACTGGTCACACCTTCGGCTCTTGCCACCCGCAACCGCAATCACATACGATGGCAATACAAATAAGCATTCAGAGCGTCCGCAATGAACAGAGCCTAGTGCACAAGGGAGCCCGATACATTTCCATCTAATCTCGTGAGAAATCCACACTGCTATTTGTATTAAGGTTGCAAGATGTCGACCAATAATGAATATCGAAAAGATAAAAATGTCTCAATGTAGTGAGAAGAGATGGTAATGAAGAACCAACGACGGCTATGTGAAATTCTGCAAACTCATTCAACTATCTCCCGTTTGTCTTCATTGCTAATAGACATTCCTGTGGCAGGCCTCGAGGATGATTAATCTCACCCATACAAATCGTGATCACCTTCTGAATATTTGTCCTTCGTCTTACATGCCCATATCAGTAAACAATCCATCGCAAAGATGGTATGCCCAAAAATATTGTTGGTAAATGTCCAACAATGACCAAACCTCCCGATGCGTCATCCCGAAAAGAACCATTTTTCTAGACAAAATATGGGTCTCGTTGATATAAATATCATTAGACAATGGCCTCCTCAATCAACAATGTTCTGAAACATCAAAATGTGAAGGGTCTCCATGTCCCAACAGAAACTTGTTCTTTCCTTTCAGATTCATATGCGACATTACAAATTCCATAATGCTTCGAGCGCTTGACAAATTATTGCCCATCACAGTCTCTCTAGGCAATGTCCTTGCCGACTCCCAGAGACGAATTGCCTCACCATGACAAAAGAAAAAATAGCATGATACAAAATTATATAATTCAATGCCACTTCCCAATGCCAATCACAAAGACGGAATTGTGGATCGTGGTTTCCATCGGGATGGACTTGTGCCTTCATTTTACCAAAGTCGTCGGTGATATGGACTCTTCGTTAGGATGCACGAGTTGATTCTCCAAACCGTGAATTGACACAAATGCTTGAGCATGGCCAGAGCCAGAGGCTCAACCAGATCGTTGCCCAATAATAAGTGATAAGACATCGTCCCCTGTTGGATGTCCTCTGAGGATGACTCTCAAATTTTCCGTGTACAATAATCTTTATGATCGTCCCTTTGAAATAACACAGAGAGTCACACGAGCCGCAAGAAGATAGATCACACAGCTAGGAGCCGCTCTACACCAGTACGCAATAATTAATCAAGCCAGGAATAGACGATCATCATTAGTTGATCAAGGAGATCGAGAGACCATCCCAAGCTTGTTCAAACCATATCTCTTTCAGCTTCAGACTGCTTAACAGTACCTGATCAAGGTTACAAAGAATGGGGGTGAATAAATTGAGGAAAGTTGTTAGTGAGTGATCTTGATAGAATATGCTCTATGCACATGGTCCCTCTCATTGTGATGGATGATGCTGTTGTCAATTGTACTAGCCCAAGCCTTGTGATAGACATACAACATCATTAATCTCCCATCTTTGTCTCCAACTTAAATATTCATCACATGGTAATGGCACTGGCAATTGGATCGTATGGTTAGGGGCTCTTATCTCACATGGCTATTGATACTTGCACTTGGATCGTATAGTTTAGGCATTTAATTTCTTTATGTTTATGACTTCTAGTCATGTTTATATTTTTATCTCATTTTAGAGTTTTGTGTTTCTATTTCTTACTCTCCCAAACAAGTTTTGCATTGCAAATAGGAGGTATCATTTATATCGTTAGTGAAAATATTTCAGTCATGCACTCTAGGCAATCTAAATATAGACAAGTCATTTGAAATTTAGAAATATAAGCTGCTAAATTTTTGAATCTCTAAGATCACTGGATAGAATGGGGTAAGTTGCAAAATAAAAATAACTTCATAGGATTTTCTCTAGATCTTCTGCATATATTGTGGTGGGATTGGCCCTTTGAGTCATTTCGATACTTGCTGCCACATATCATATCCTTTATATAATGATTCTGTGAAACTATTAGGGCAATTAGAACCTAAGAAATACCTGATGAAATTGCCATATTACAAGGCCAAATTGAAATAATTGCTTGTTTTGCTGGGCTTATCTGAATTTTATAGAGAGCTGATCTAAAGCTCAATAATTGCTTTGTTGAAAATTTGGAGCTGGTAATCGAATGTTTGCAAGCATATTTGTTGAAACAATGAGAAGTGTCCAATGTGTATTTCTTTTAGTTTGTCTATGTCACCTTCGATAATTGAGAAGTTCAAAAAAGTAAATATTTGGAAGTTTGAGTATTGACATACTTTGGTTGACCTGTAACCATGACAAAGAAAAATATTACTGATAGCAACTTTAATTTAAAGCTATATGCAATTAATCCATGCTAGTATAGTTTACACCAGAAACACATTAGTTTTAAAAATATTTACAACTATTAATTCTGATTGAACTGACTATATCCTTCAAAATTAGGAGTAATGAGCTATAAATGTTGCTGGATTATAGAAGCTTTTTAATCTGTCTTAAAAGAGAAAATTGAATCCCAAAAGGGCAACCCTTCAAACATGGGTAGGCTGAAATAGGAGAACTTCAAGGTGGTGAGACAAATATTTTAATAGCTGTCGGTTAACATGTGTCCAATACCAATGAATTAGTGTAGAGTTTTTCTTGATTCTAGGCCTAAAATTGATGTCTCATACACACACACATATGAGAACAAAGGTGCAGATTTTTGCAGATAAAATAGAGAATCTTAAAAGATAAGAAGACGTTGGGAAGGAAATAGTCCTGAAAAAAAGATAGAATCTGGAAGAGATTGAAGCCAACTTACACACAGGGAAGGTTCCCAAGAGAAAATTATATCTAAATTGCAGGCAGGAAATGATATTGTACATGCAGTCTAGATATTAGAAAGATGGAAGTTCCTTGCGAAGGTTGGTGTCTGCATTCAGAAATGTATATCAACTGACCAATTTAAAGTATTCCAGAGGGAAGAATGCTCAATCTTTTTGTGCTTGTTGATTGCAAGGAAGAAATTAAGTGATATTCATGTGGTTATCTTCTGATGTTATTTTTATTCTAGAGCCCAACATAAGTAAATAAATGCTTTCAGAAACCCTGCTAAACCGTAATATGATTAGAAATTGAATTTAATGAATGGATTTCCTTGTTTGAAGTTAGATAATCTTGATATTTGTTCAGGTTAGTAAGAATGCTATTCTGGGGGAGCTAACATTGTTGAGTCTCCAGGTAACAATTTCTGGCTCTGCCAAACAAATAAGTATGCCTAGTCAAAGAAAGGTTGAGTTTGGTTCCCTTAAGAATATTGGCAAATCATCTCAGGAGGCTGCACAGTTATCCTCTTGCCGAATAGAGTATAAGAGAAGCGAGTCAGCCAGATTGAGTTCAGTACCGTCGGAGGCAGTTCAATTGATTAAAAAACTTGAGTGCAAGTCATTATTACCATTTTCAGAATGGAATATTGATTCTTCTGAGTTAAAAACTGGGGCTCGTGTTGGTATTGGTATGTATCCTGTAGATTTTCTGTTAGATATAGTATTGGGTTGAACATGTAAGAACTTTTATATGTTAGGACTCGCTTTTTGGGAAATGTCCTTATTTTATTATTTTCCCCATATTTCAAGTGCAAGTATTTGTTTTATCAGTTAATTTTTTCTTTAATTGTTAATGAATTGTTTTTAAGCTCTACTTTTGCTGTCTTTCATTTAATTCCCTGAAGGATGGCTCAGCCAGAAAA
Source organism: Sequoiadendron giganteum (assembly GCA_007115665.2). Taxonomy (NCBI): domain Eukaryota; kingdom Viridiplantae; phylum Streptophyta; class Pinopsida; order Cupressales; family Cupressaceae; genus Sequoiadendron; species Sequoiadendron giganteum. Next base: position 181,594,243 of record CM021102.1, on the reverse strand, counting down.
TGGTGCAATATAATTTTAGTAAGCGTGTGGGTAGAATAGAGATGAAATGAAATTTGCACATGAGGGACCTATAGGAAGACATAGGAACATACACAATTGAAGTACACATATCAGAAGGAAACATTGTATCTGTAGTTTTGATGCATTCATATACACATATATGATCATTTTGCATTTCTTCAGAGTCTCGCATAAAGCGGTGGTAATGGAAATACCAAATTTTAAAGTTCTTGGTTGTACAGGAGAGCAGAGACAAGTAGTGATTACTGGTTGGGGAGAGAAGTGGTTACCTGCCTCTAATACTACTAGTACTAGCCATGTCAACCTACTAAAATTTATGCTTGATGTAATTTATAATCATATTTCTTATCATTCTTTAACACAATACAAGTTAAATTGGGATGCACTTTTCTACTTATTCCTCAAATATGAAACCCACAAACTCCATTGGATGGCTTCATGTAGAAAGGGTATTGAGCTGTATCCAATATTTCAACCTAGGTTTCAGCTGTCTGAACATCAACATATACAACCTCATCTGTATTTTACCTGAATAAATAGTACTTCTATCGTCTTTTTTGTCTCCACTAGAATGAAGGTTACTAGTTCCTTAGTTGCTTTAGTGAATGTAGTTTCAAATTTAGGAGACTACAATCAAGGTTGTCTTCACATTCCAAGCTCCATTTGATTGTTGATTCTCATCATCTTTGAGCAATAATTGAACCAAATACTTAATAAACCCCCTTAGTGCCTGATTCCTTTTGGTAATCATACCAAATACAGAATGGACATGTGCGATTTTACAAAAAAATCAGTTCAAAGCCAATAAAAAAAAAAACATGTGTAGAGGCACATTTTTATTTAGAGGAGAACCTTTACTTAGAAGCATGTTTAAATATAATCTATCATTCTTAAAAAGGTTGAATTCAAAAGATTTGCTGATATTGGTGGCTATTTTAAGAAAGAAAATCAAACAAAGTGGACAATTTTTAGAAGAAGATGGTTTTTAGAATTAAAGTGTCAAGTGTTCATTAGTATTTTGAAATCTATGAATTTGCCTAAAGTAGAAGAAAGCTTCATTGAAAATTTTCAGGGCTGTCAAAGAAGTCTATTTTTAGTGCAAGCTAAAAATAGTGTTGTGCTATTTTTAACTATTACTATTTCTCAAGTACAAGAGCATTTTTCCAAGTTTTTCTATTTTATAGCTTGTTGCTGTTTTTGTGCTTGCTAAATCGTCTATTTCATCATGCAAGAGATGTAATTATTAAAAGATAACTTGTAATGATTTTAGTCATTGTTTCAATTCACAATTGCATGTGGTAATATTAGAATTAGCAGACAAGATAATTTCTAATAAAGCTTGCACATCATGCAAATAGTCATAGTTAGAGTTAAAGTTCAATTAATTTGTTTCTTAACAATATAAATACGTGCTTTTTTGCGCTTGGAATCAATGGTGATTTTGATGCCTCCTTGTTGTTGGAGTTGTTTTTCATCGAGTATTCAGTGTTATTGTTATCTTGAATTCGTTATTCACTCAATAACATTTTTTATGTGTTGGCATAAGAACTAACACCTCTGGAGTGTGAGTTTGTACAGACAGCTATGCACATTGCGTAATAAGTGCTCTTCAAATTAGGAGGGGAAGCTCCCTCGTTGTTCTAGAATGCATGGAAATGAAAAGTAAACTAAATCCTATCTTTTTGTTCTCAGTTGGTAGAGGCACAAGGTTAAGAAAACCTAGAACGTTGCAACTAAGGATTTTTTGGTTTCGCATATCATTTAACTACAACTAAGCTAACTTCTTTAAATCTATCCAGTTTCCTCAAGAAAACAGAGCGTGAGGAAATGGAGCAGGAATGGTTTTATACGATAAGCTGGGTACAAATTGGCAACATGAAGGCAAGTTGGGCACAACTATTCGCTCAGCTGGGCACAACTATTCGCTCAGCTGAATAAACTTATTATCACACACATCATACGATAAGCTTTAAGTACAAATTCTCAACATGAAGGCAAGGTGGGCACAACTATTTGCTTAATTTGAATAGGCTTATTGATAACAAAACACAAAAGATAGCCAACTAGGACAGAAAATTGCATAGGCGAGACATGCGTACAAACTACGATCGAACTAGCCACTATATCTAACTAAGGCAAGCATTCACCATAATAATTGTATGGAACCCGAGTGGCATAACGATTCATTATCAAAACAAACGCTCATGAACAGATACAAAAAGACAATATTACAAGCAAGGTGGGCACAACATATATTAATCTCTCCTGCAAAAGTTCCTTGAACAGATACAATAATAGCAATACCATAGGCAAGGTAGGCGCAACATGTATGCTATCAAGAAAAAGTTAATTACAAATGAGCGGAAAAGCTCTTATTTATAGACATCAAGGTGTAGGCAACCCTAAAATCACCTTGAGTCAACTACAGTCCTGTAGTACATGCAAGATCCTATATCTAAACCCTAATAATGGAAAATATACAGCTAACTGGCAAGCTACCATCAGTTAACTGAAATTTTTAATCTAGATGGACAATGTGCAAGTATGCACATCCTTATTGAAAGCAAATTAATTGGAATACTATCCTCAGTTAACGCAAAAACCTAAAAGAAACTCCAAGTGTACGTAGATATTTCCAAGATAGACATGGCATGCAATGTGTAACAATGAGCTAACTCGGAAAGAGGCATCAAACTTAACTCTTGTGTCTAATATCTATCTTGGACAAGGTGGGACACCCTGAACTGAAGTTCACTGGCCCTGATCTCGAGCAATTAACCCATCCACGAGGTTATTGACTACATCACTTTTTGGGGAACTAAAGCTCTGGCGAAGAATCCCATGTCTATGCAGCATGTCTTCTCCATTAGTTATCTGACACTGAAACTCGCCCTTACTCCTGATTGCCTCGTCAAACAATGCTGACATGACTGTAAGCTGATTCATCTTACAGCCAATGGTCTTACCACTGAAAATACTGTGAATAAGTGCTTGGAGCTCTGATTGAACATCAATAAGGTCAACATAGTCACCACCCACAGGCTGATACAGGCATGGTAATTGAGACAAAAAGTTTCTCACATAGCGGATTGCACTGGTAACATGCTCTCTGCTCTCAACCAACTCAGATGCTATCGTTTCTTCTATCTTAGCCTTGAAGATTAACTGTGTTTTCCGAATGTAGACATCTTCCTTATCTTTTGCATCTGTGACTGAGTCAAATGACAACCCCAGGTTAGCAATTAGGATATCATCCCTGGGCCTACTAATAGCCAAGTCACGTTCCTCATCCTGAAGTTCAAGACGATGTTCATGTGTATTATATTGTAGCTGATATAGCTCTGAAAGTACAAAGCAACCTCTAGCAACAAACTCCTCCTCCCACTCCTCTAACTGCTTGCCATATGCAACCAAGTGATCAAGGTGATCCTGTTTTGCTGGTGGTTCTAAGTTCTAACATATGTGGAAGTGCGGTAACAACATCCCCTATCCTATGTACCAAGCTAGAAATATATTGGCGAAGCTGCTGTATTTCAGCCTTGAGGGCTGATTTATCTTCTCCATCCTTCACCATCCTATCCCTTGCGCTCTCTGTAGCAACTTGTACGAGGTCAATGTCCATCTGACAAGTACTTCTACCGAAGTTGACTATGATTACTTCGGAGTCTTGAGCTTCCTTCTCGTCTAAAATCTTATCCTCTGGAGGTGCAGCGGTGTCAACAATGATCTCCTTACCCGCATTCCTCTCAATGTAGACTTGTTTCTTGATCCTCTTGTCAGGCACCTCATGATGGTCATGATCGAAATCTGAATGATCAAGAACATAAGATGGCTGTCTCCTTTTTCTTCCTAGCCGACTCTCAAGGCAAGACGAATCTCGACTAATCCCACTAGAATGATCTGTACTGGTCATAGGAGGATCTGATGAAAGTGAATGTGTAGAGGGGTTACTGCGAGGAGGTGAATCCACCTCCAATTCAATGTGAATTGGAATTGGAGGCTACTCTGGTGTCGGTGACGGCAAAGGTGGCTGAACCTCTGGCTCTATATGTGGAATAGCAACAGGTGCTTTTCCCTTTGAGTTACTAGGCGCTGGATTCTTTCTAGGAGGGTTACTCCTTTTCTTCTGCTTGGGTTTTGACGAGGAGGGTAGTACAACTTCTACTGGTGGCAACTCTGCTCTAGGGATGGATACCTTTTTGATCCTTCTGCTCTCTAAATAAAGCATACTATTCTGGATGACCTTGCTTGATCTCTCCTTCACCGATGAGAATTATTTGGCATACCAATTCACTAACGACAGCGGTTGTTCATCAATCTGTTCTCTGTAAAACTGAGGAAGTGCATCTCCCTCATCCTCTGACAATCCTTCCACATCTTCTGCCAAGAAGACAAAAATCTGCGGAAGAGAGAACCTGGTATAGCTGCGTCCACGCACTTCAAAGTCATCCTTGCAATTCACCCAGTAATCCCTTAATGTAGGTTTGTGATAAGAGCGACTACCAAGGCGCGCTGCGTAATGACCCCAAGGATCATATGTTCGTGTGTCAACTAGGTATTTGAGTTTGCAATTCTCCAACTCCTGTCCTGCAGCTTTAGCATCAACTGTTGTCTTGCACCAATATATCCCAAACTGCAAAGGAAAGTTGGCAGTTTGTTTACGCTTGTGGCGCAAATGTTTGTGAACCTCATACAGCTGCCTCAGGAACTCCATGAACATTGTCTTATCCGAAGTATAACGTGGTAACATAGCTGGACTTCTTGTATATCCATAGACACAGATATAGGTGTATATAGCGAACTGAATATACCAGTCTGCCCAACATTCCATTGTCGCTTTAGCAACTGTTGAGATACGAATGTGCAACTCCCGATCCAAGTTTCTCACTGTATAAGTCAAGAAAGCCTCCTGCACACGTTTGAAATGACTTTCAGCCTTCGTGAACTCAAGCTGATCATAATAACGATAGACCTTCTGTGCACTGAGGATGCCCACCGTCTTCAACCCGTTAAACTGACCTTGATAGGCGATCAAGTACACAAGGTAGGAACACATATGAAACTGGTGTGCAACTAGGAAACTAGTGATTTGCTCGTGAATAGCATCGCCGATGAAGGATGCCCAGTCATAATGCTCTTGCCCAAAGATGACTCGACCAATGATATAGTACATTCATGGGTGAAATTTGTTTGCATCTGCATGACCTGAGACATGATTAAGCAGTGTAATCAGAATACTATACTCTTCCTTGAACTTGCCATGACCTACGTTGTTTGGCAACTTGGTCTTTTTCTGTTTTAGCCACCTCTCTGTCATCTTACTCTGACACTTATCAAATTCAGCATTGAATACTTGCTCGCTCTGATTTATGGAAATGACCAACCCATCTGGATGTTGAGGAATACCCAGACTTCGCTTGATGTCAAGGGGTTTGAGACTGCATATGACATGCCCATCTACTCATTGTATCTCCTACGCAACAGAATTGTAATGCTTAATGCAAGACATTACAAACTCTACGCAATGAACTGAGATAGGTATGGAAGCGGCCTCAAGTAACCCGAACTGTTGAATGTTCTTGATTATCGAATCTCTGATCTTGAGTGGATCAAAACTGCTTCTGGAAGCACCTTATGTCTAAGTTATCGGATTCGTACCCGGAGGCCTCGAACCCGGTTCGGGTTTGAACTTGGTATAGGTTCGCCTGCGGGTGCACCCTGGGTACGCACAAGGTGTGTGCCTAGGCTTGTGCGTACCTAGGGCGCACCTAGCTGATTGGTGCGTGGACCTGAAGTTACCGGGCATGAACCCGGGTGTACCTCCAAGAACCCACGACCCAGAATTAATAAAGTTCACCCAAAACATAAATAAAAAGCATTTTTTAAATTATTATTTTGTTTCCTAACCCTAATCCGGCCCAATATGAGGCCTTTCAACACTAAAACATTTCATTTTTACTTCTCATTTTGCTCTCACCATATTTTCTCTACATCTTGGCATTTTGAAGGGAGGTGATTGTATTCGAAGGAGATCGATTTTGGAGTGCCAAATAGCTTCTACAAAGGAGATTTAAGTGTTTAAGGTATGCATTTAAACCCTATTCTTTGATCTTTTGAACTATTTTTTCAAGTTTCTTAGTTTTTGATGAATTTTTTCAAGTTTGTGAAGAATTTTTTCAAGTTTGTGAAGAATTTTTTCAAATTTATTTATTTTTTTTCATATTTTTTATAGATTGCAACAATGGCCAGTAGTCAAAGTTCAGTGGGTGGGGAGGGAAGTCAAAAGTTCAAAATTGAGAAAGGATCTCCTTTATGGGCACATACCACAAGAATTTCACAAATTCCTGGAGGTGGGGGTTTTGTTTGGAAGTGTAATTTATGCAATGCACAATATAATAGCTCCTATTACCGAGTGAAACTTCATTTTATGGGCCCTAGTGGCAAAGGGATTAATATGTGTGTGGGCCCAAATAAGAAGGGGTTGTCTTCTGTACAAATAGCAAAATTTATAAAAGAACAAGAAGATGCTGACAAATCAATTGCAAAAGGAAAAGAAAGTAGTTATTCTTCCGGAAAGAAAAAAACACCAACATTACCCTCTCAAGCAGTTAGGGCCTCCAGACATCCCTTCTTGCCTATGCCCTCTACGGAAGAGGAAGATGAAGATGAACAACAAATCACCACCCGCAAGAGAGGTCCATTGGAGAGGGCATTTAAAATGGAGGCAAGAGATATTGCTGAAGAAAAAATTGCACGTTGCCTCTATGCCAATGGTCTTCCATTCAACTTGGTGAGATCACCATATTGGCGGGACATGGTGTCAGCAATAAATAGCGCACCTCCTAGTTTCACAAGTACTGGGTTTGAAAAGGTGCATACCACCTTATTGTAAAGAGAGAAAAAATCTCTAGAGGCCCAACTAAAACCAATTTGAGATTCTTGGATTGAAACAGGGGTATCTATTGTTTCCGATGGATGGAAAGATTGCAAAAACCGTCCATTGATCAATGTTATTGTAGTGTCCCCCAAGGGGGCAATGTTTTTGAAGGCAGTTGACTGTGAAGGGGAGGTGAAAGATGCAGAGTTCATTTTTAGGATTCTCATAAACTCCATAGAGATGGTGGGTGATGAAAATGTTGTCCAAGTAATTACGGACAATCCAAAAGTTTGCAGGGCTGCAGGTGCTTTGGTAGAGGCTAGATATGAGCACATCTTTTGGACACCTTGCACTGTACACTCCCTAAATTTGGTGATGCAAGCAATTGGAAACCAAATAAAGTGGGTGAAAGAAATATACCAGGAGGTCGAGGAGATCCAGATGTTTGTGACAAACCACCATATGTCACAAGCAATTTTCAGAATATTTTCAAGATTGGAATTGTTGAAGGTAAATTTAATTTATTTAGTTTCATTTATGTCATGTTTTACATAATTGAATAAAATTTATTTTTTTATTTATTTAGTTATTAACTTATTTACATGTTCTTAGGTTGCTGAGACCCGATTTGCATCTCACACAATTGTTCTGAGACGACTTGTGAAGGTGAAAGAGGCATTGAGTCAAATGGTTATTAGCAACCAATGGGGTATATGGAAGCAATCAAATTCAGAGAGGGCCCAAAAGGTGAAGGCATTGATCTTGGATGACGGTTGGTGGGATTGTGTGAATTATGTATTGGAGATTACTGAACCTATCATGTCTATGCTTCGGTTTGCTGATACAGATGAACCATGCTTGGGGGATGTCTATGATAGCATGGACACAATGTTGGAGAAAATAAAAATTGAAATACAAAAGAGAGAGAATGATCCTGAAGACACCCTTTACAAAAGGGTGGAATCAATCGTTCTTCATCGTTGGAACAAGATGACAACACCATTGCACCTCCTTGCATATGCCCTATCTCCAAGGTACTATACTAGAGAAGTACTTTCTATACCAGGGAGAATACCACCATATAGAGATCTTGAATTTGCTAGAGGGTATAAGAGTGCATTTAATAGACTCTTCACTGATCTAGAAGTGGAGACAAGTGTTATGAAAGAATTTGCAATGTTTATCATAGGAAAATATCTTAGCTCTTCTGTTGTCAAAGACCAATACAAAATGGATGCTATTACATGGTGGTACCTCCATGGTCAAGTTTATATGTACCTCCAACCTCTTGCAATCAAGATCCTTTCACAAGTAAGTTTTTTTTTTTTTGCCACTTGTATTGTAGAATTTAACACTTAACATTCTTGAATTTATCTTGCATTTTTGATTTTTAATTTTGTTGGTTTTCTCTCTAGGTTGCAAGCTCTTCTGCTGCTGAACGGAATTGGAGTACATACTCCTTTATCCACTCAGTGAAGCGTAACCGGTTGGCTGCAAAAAGAGCTGAAGACTTGGTGTATATTCATTCCAATTTGCGTCTTCTGTCACGTAAGGAACCTGAATACAAGTAGGGGGCAACAAAGCTTTGGGATGTAGCACCCGAGTCTTCTGACTTGGATGCAACCATTCAAGATCTTGCTAGAGCCACTATGGATGATGTGGATGATAATGATGATCATGACATGCATGGTGCTGGAAGTGGAAGTTGAACCGCTTTGGGTTCAAATGATGATGATCTTGAGGTTGAAGCCACTGAAAATCCAAATCACAATGACTTTTTTGATAATCCTTTTGATGATTGATGAACATTGAAATTGAATCATGTTTCAACTTTCATGAACTGCATTTTGTAATTCAGTAATACTGTAATTGTGATGATTCCCATAATTGATATCATTGATATGGCATATTTGAATATTTTTTAACTATCAATTGACATTTAATATTTATCTTTGGCATTTGGCATTGATCAATGATCAAGTATCATACTATGAAATGATTTAGTTTTACAATTCTGTATATTTCTCTTATTTTTTTGTATATATATATATATATATATACACGTACCCATACATAACCAAACCCCTAAATTTTTTTTTCACGTACCCACGTACCGGGTTCTCGTACCCGAACCCTTCCCCGAACCCGTACCTGTAACTTAGCCTTATGTAGATTCGAATCAACAGTTCCGATGAAGTCATGCATCAAAATTGACTTGGTCTTGAAATCGAGTTGTGTGAACTGCATTTTGAAAAGCTCGCCTATTGACTGTGAACATGGCTATGTTTTGACAACTTTTCTAGAAAGCTATAAATAGCTTGCTGAGGCCAAAAATAGCTCGTAGGAAGTGAATTTTTATGGAAAATTTTGAGATATGGGTTTTGTCTGGAAAGTGATTCTAAGACAACCCAAAACGTCAGAAGTGTAAAAATTCGACCTCTACTCAACCATGCAAAAGAATTTTGGTTGAGAAAATTAAAGCTTCGAGAACTGATGTTCTAGAACAAATTTTCCTGAAAAATTCTAGCACATGGGTTTTGCCGAGGAGATAATTCTAAATCAATCCAAATACTCTGTTTCACCAAAATTTGCTTGTTCTTCAAACATGTGAGAGAATCTAGATGAGAAAATGGAAGAAATCTAGAAGAGAAAAAGACGTTTTTTATTATTTTAAATTATTTTGTCTTCTTCTTTCAAGATCGACACTCTGCCTTGAATTTGATGCTGAATCTGAACCTGTATTTGCAGAAGAATGTTTCTATCGCCTTCGAACTTGATTATCTGATGAAAATTCGCCAATCTCTTGAAGAAATACGAATTTTGTAAGCTGTGTGAATGAGAAAAGTCGCCATACTTGGTTAAACAAACAAAGTCATACCATCATGCATGCATGCTGAAGTCCTAATTCTGAAAGAATTCGATTGGCCTCTCACCAAATGAACTGCCACTGACTCTGAGTCTCAGACTAAAAATAACATTTAATTTAAAAATGCAAATTAAAAAGAGGTGCCATATTTCGCTCTTTGTAGAAATTCGCCACTTTTTAATGCTTTGCATGCAAAAATATTATTTTAATGATTTCGTTAAAAATAGCATTTGGATATGCTTAGTAAACTTCACTGATTCCAGAAAGCCGAAATTTGACCTTCTAGGCATCCATTTGCAAGAGTTATGAGATTTTTGAGTATCTCCTACTTTATAGTTGACTAGAAAGTTACATCTGACTATGTTCAGCTCTGATTTCCAAGTGACCAGATGATCCTGTGACTGATTTGAGATATCCACTGCGAAGCTTGCATGACAAGAATGAAATGTCTGCTAGAAGCTACAACTGCTAAAATCAACATTCGACACCTTGGAAAATTAGGTGCCTCTGATTAAATTGATGCATTGATTCCAGACTTAGTCATTTCTCCGTATTGCCTTCTGATGCTTCAAACTGCCGCTGATGCTAAATGATGACCCCTGTTGACTAAATAGTAGATCCATTGCATGACTGGAAGTACTCTACATCCAATGACTGTATGTAAGTGTTATACCCAAAATGAAATTTTTGGCATTCTGCTTAAATTGAGCTAAACAACGTAAAAATGCCATCTAAAGTATGTTTTAGGTCAAACCAAATATGAAATCCTTGTGGGTTTCTGTCAAGGAACCTATGGTTAAAATTTTGAAAAAACGAAAATTAGGGTTTTACACCCCTATTTTTATGGAAACCCTAAAAAATAGGACCTTCCCGGAAATGATTGAAAATAATTCTGATAGGCTTAATTGCCTTCACGATCACACTGATCAAGTCAGAATTATCAAAAAATATGTTTTACTCTGGTGGGTCTATTTCTATTTTTCAGGAACAAAGTTAGGAGCTCCGCAGCCATTAATGGCAGATTGGCCAGTACCAGGTGCTGAAAGCTAAACCTCAAAAGCTTCAACGAAGAAACCATGGCGGAAAAAGATAAAAATGATGACGTTCAACGAAGGAGATTCTCAAAACGGAAAAGGCCAAAATTTGGCTAAGTCTGGAAGGTGCACGTTTTGTCTACCAAGGCAAAACATAGTCTACAGTGGTTAAAAGCGCCCCTCTTGAAGAAAGGCGCCCTTGAACCTTAGAGGGCAAATCAAATCATCTGGCAGTGTCAAAACAGTCATCCTCTTCACTTTCATACTAGCTCGACAACGAAACAATCAGCAAGATTATCTGATTCAGCAATCATTGACCAACCGTCAGCGAAGTATGGAGGATCCATTGACGACAGAAGTGCCAAATCTGAAAGCTTCAAGGTAAAAGCGCCCCTGCTGGCCAGGGGCGCCCCTCAGTTGCAGACATCAGATGAATCCAAGAGCTGTAGCTTTATACATGATATCTTTCCAGCTTCCTCCCGGCTACGTGATCAATCTAACAGCAAGTCCACAAGACACACCAGACGATCACGAGACGAGATCAAGCAGAAAAAGCCAAATTTGAAAAACTGGAAAGATAAGCCAGAAAATGGCTAAGGCATGGCTAAAAGCGCCCCTCTCAAGGAAAGGCGCCCTTTCCTAAAGGTGTCCAGATTCAGCCGGAATCTTCACTACCTCCCAAGACGACCTTCTCAGCTATGACCTATCTCGTCAGCGAGACTATCAGCAAGAACTTCCGACAAATCAATCGACTGATGAAGAAGGTCAAAGGCTGGCAGTCCACAACCAAGATAAAACTAGGCAAAAGCTAAAAGCGCCCCTGCTGGCCAGGGGCGCCCTTTAGTTTGGAGGCCCAAAACTTGCCAGCTGCCACTGCAAAGTCAGGCATCGTGAACAAGACTGAACCAGCTACCCGACACATCATCAAGCAGAATCATCTGATTCATCAAACATCGGGAACGTCAGATCAAAGCAAAGAGGGTCTGAAAAGGTCAAAACGAAGAACGAGTCAGTGAAAATTGACTAAGGCATTGTCAAAAGCGCCCCTTTCAAGAAAAGGCGCCCTTCTTTCTGGAGGCCTAAACTCAGTTTTCTGAGCTAACCTCTCCCAGGCATATCTAATCACATTGATCCTGCCTCAACAACAGAACTGTCAGATACTGCTCGAGATCAACTGAGCAACCTGAATCGAAGATCAAACAGGAGCACTTCAGCTTGCAAAATAAGCAAAAAAGATCAAACTCAAGGTTGGACGCCTAAAGGAAAGTCAAACAGAAATGTTGACTTGAGTTAGCAAATTTGGAGCCAAAAAAGAGAAAAACACTCCACAATCAGTGGAAATCATCTTTTGGAACTCCAAATCAGGACTGAATGATGAGTTATCTTCCATACTTTGTGGATCTTAACCCTAATTGCTTTATATTCATGCTAGGCGTCCCTTTTCCTCATTATTCTTTTTTGCAGGTTGAAGGATAAAACATCAAGTAGCTCCCAAGAACAAGTTTTCAAGATCTGGCAGGGGTTTTGAACGGATCTTCAATATTTTTGAAGATAATTGGCAGTAAAAGCATTCTTCTCCCAAGATTGTTTCCAGAGACAGATTATTACAAGTGGCAGTTTATAACTTCCAATCCATCTTCTGTCTATTTCCTCTACTTCTGTCTATATTTCTTTTGCATGTCACAGGAAACGACAGATTTTCACAGATCTGACCAACTGGGTATGATCAGCACAGCTTTTTCAACAAAACCCACATGGTAGATTTTTTCAGAAAAAGTAGCCCTGCTGCCCCTATTTTTTAGGGTTTCCGGAAAAAGTCATAATATTGAAAAACGGACAAACTGGGTTTGTTTGGCTCTGAAGCACGAACAAAACCCATGTGTTAGATTTTTTCGAGAAAAATCACTTTCTGGTGCCCTTGCTGCCTCTGCCACCGAAGGGCTCTTGCATGTCAAAGAAAAACTCGTTTTTTCGAATTTCTGACGATCTGGGTCTGTTTAGAAAATCATTCTTAACAAAACCCATGTCTCAGATTTTTTCGTAAAAACTACCCCCGGCGAGGCTATTTTTAGCATTTCCAGAAAAGTGTCAGAACAGGGTCAAGTGCCCAGTCAATATTCAAGGTTTTCAGAATGCAGTACTCTCAGGTACAATACAAGACCAAAACAGTCTTATACCATGATTACCTGAAAACGACTGATACAGACTTATGGCAGAAAAATCCAGAGGTCAGTTCTGAAGACTTGGAGGGCATGAATCAAATCACATTGCAGAACATCGAAGAATCCGGTTTGTTTCAAGCAGCATCTATTCCAATCACCTTACAAAGCATCGAGCTTGTAATTGCTTGCACTAAGCATTACAACCCGACTACAAGAGAGATCCTGTCAGTTGACGGGAGGGTGATTTGCAGCTTGAAGCCAGTAGACATAGAGACTTGTTTTGCAATCCCACCATGCCCTACCAAGAAGGTCATATCAGTGACAGAATGCGAAAAGGCATTCGAGGCTTCAAAAGACAAGTGTTCGCTTATAATGGCTGAACATTGGCTGAAAACAAAGAGGAACAGTTTGCCCAGAGTAGTTGGTAGAGGAGAATTCAAAGACGAGTACGGAGTGCTAATCACCCTACTCAGCAGAGTCACTGGACAAGAGGAGGGAAAATCCTTCCAGCCGTGGATGTTCTACATTATTGGCAAGATAATCAGCAGAAAAGAACGTTACGACTGGGCCTCCCTGATCAGTGACACACTCCACCAACAATTCACCGGATTTCTAGAAGAGCACCGTTTCCACATGTGTTCATACCTGGTCTACCTGATAGCCTTCCAAGGCGATTTCAGAACATTAAACACTGTGGGAACCCTGGGTGTGCAAAAGGTACAAGAATACTTTCCTCGCTTGGAGTTCACTCTAGCGGAAAGACATTTCAAAAGAATAAATGACCTTTTTACTATGCACACCGTGCACGAGCTAGACCATGAGATGCACGTGCGTATTTCACCAGCAGCTAAGGCAGCAATGGTGGACTGGGCGGATTGGTTCATACAATTCCCCACTTTCACCTACATACGCGTGTATGGCTATAATGGCCACCCCGCCATGATGCCACGTTACCCCTCAGATAGGGTAGTGTTCATGGAATTCCTGAGGCAATTGGCCGATGTTCACTCTTACCTTCGCGTAAAGAAAAAGGCTGCAGTGAACTTTCCTCTTCAGATGGGACTCTACAGATGCAGAACAGCAGCTGATGCAAGGTTGATAAGCCAAGAAATAGTGAGATTTAATCTCAAGTACCTCATCGACAGGAGGCCATCCTATGACCCCAGAGGCATCTTCGCAGCTCACCTTGAGCAAAGATCATCACATGAACCTTTCATGGAAGATTTTTGGGTCAACTGCGAAGATGAGTTCGAAGTGAGAAGAAGGAACCATAGCAGATTCAAGCTCTCACAGATTGCAGAATTCATGTCAGAAGACATCGAGGGCTTATCTGAAGACGAAGGAGAAGTTATTCTTTCTTCCTTCTTCACGGGTCTAGTGGATTCACAACCACTCGGCAAGGTAGACTGGTACGCGAAAGAGAGTACGTCTATTGAGGAAAGAACGGGTAGAGTAGTTCGACACAGTCAACTCTACCTGGACAGTAAAAGGACAAGGAAGGTAGTACTTCCCCGATCAGAGCCGCCAGCGGTTCAGTCTACACTACCTTCCACGTCTAGGAGGAAACCCAGACAGAAGAAGATGAGCTTTCCTCCAGAAGGAATGCGGATGTCAGGAAGCACATGGGGGAGAAAAGGAATTGCCAGCACAAGCCGGCAAGAGGTACAGGTGGAGACAGCCACCAATTTGCCTGAGACAGTTGAGACCGCTGCAACTACACAAGAACCAGTGATTGAAATAATCGCTGTAGAGGCGGAAACCATTGTAGAAGAAGTTGTAGCAGAAGCGGTGCCAGTGATAGAAACAGAGCCACCAGCTTCACCACCATCACAGAGGTCACAAAGTCCTATTGATTTGGACTCGCCACCACGAGACATTGCCACGGCACAGTCTCGTTCTTCTAGCATTCAGGGGACCTATGTTCCTCCTCCCAGCGATGCTAGCCGAGATTCTATCTGGCTGGAAAGCTCGCTTGGGAGAAAGAGGGAGAGGCCTTCATATCAGCTTGACTTCTCTGAATTCCATCATGTCCCACAAGACATGCCGGTAAAGAAGTTGAAGAAGCAGACACATGTAGAAAAGAATGCAGAGAACGAGGTCATCATAGAGACTGCTGCCCCACCTGAAGACAAAGATATACATAATGTGAGGGTTGAGGATTTCACGCTTTCAAAGGTGAACCTTGGAAAGACCACTCGACAGGTGGAGGCAGACCTTCTTGGAATTGCCTCGGCGAGTGTCAAAGAAAGGATGACAAAAGATGGACAAGACAAAGCAGCCTTGAAGGCTGAAATCCGTCAGCTAAAGTTGTACATTTCTAGTTTGATACATGACACTCCAAACTCCTCGGCTTTGCCTCAAGGACTGTTGGATCTCCCAGCTGAAAGGAACCATCATCAGTTGATTACATACGGTAAACACTTGAGACGTCAAGTGGATGAGTTTGTTGTCAAAGGGCGGTGTGTGTTGACAGAAGCATATCAGCTGAGAGACAGAGCACATGGACTTCGATCAGAAATCCAGAAGTCAGATATAAAGGCAGCTCAAGAGAGGCCGAGAGAGGAGGCGACAGTTGCTGATTTGCAACAAGCATATGAATCAGTTACGACCACAGAAAATAAACACCATCTCTTTGAGTGGAAAGAACAGGTGGCATACAAGGTGAGAGCCTATGATGCCAACTCTGTGGAGCTGATTGACTATAGACGCTTCGTCGCCAATATTATCAACTTCGCAAGAACGTTGGTAATATCCTTCCCAGAGTTAGAATATCAGCGGGAAGGAGGAGAATATGTGGAACTTGAAACCGTGCAGACACGATTCCAGGATGTCATCCGATCTTCATTCCTTGAAGATCCCAATGGCTGCAAATTAGCCAAAATTGCAGCCATGTCTGTCCAGTTAGATGAAGCAGCTGCCCAATGCATAACCTATCATCAGCAGCTTACGACGGGTGAAGAAATGCTTAGACGCCACATAGTCATCTTGAAGAGCATTAATTGCCCGGAGGCCGAAGAGGTCAATGACTGGATAGAGACTTTGTTGACCAGTGGTGAAGAGGTGTAAAGCACCAAGGGAGGACGTCCTACCCTCCAAATAGCATTAATGATGACTGAAGTCAACTTGATGCCCCTTTCCAAGTTGACTCCAGATCTCCACAGATCATGCATGTCAGATCCCACTAATCTAGGATGTCTATTTGACTCCCACGATTTGTGGATCTCAGATTTCCTCAAAAGGTGGATGTCTATTTGGAGACACATTTGTAACATAAGTTCACTTTTAGTTAGGTGTCAGTCAACTGAGGTAGACTTCCAGTTTGACTTTTGTTTAGTTTCAGTTAACTGAAGTAGATTTCCAGTTAACTGTTTGCTCACCTACATTTAGACATAGAATAATATCTTGCTGATTGGCAAGAACTGTTTGTTAACTCAAGGAGATTTTAGGGTTGCCTACTCCTTTGAGTTCCTATAAATAAGAGCCTTAGGTTCTTTATTTGTTTAACCTTTATTTGCTAGCAAAATTGCTGCGCCACTGTTGCCAGAGTTCGCTTGTTTATATCTGTTCACTCTTGGATGAGAGTTCGTTGGTTGATCGCAATTGTGCATGATTTCGTGCCTTTGCTGTCCCGACCTTTGTAATTCTTTGAAGAATCTTAAAGAATAAATCAGATGGTGCAAGCTTGATTGATCTAATTATTTGAGTTATTCAAAGTCTTGTTTTTAAATAGTGCATTGTTTCAATCTCCTCCTTGGACAGGTGTCGTCGCCTCCTTGGATATTTTGTCATCAATCATTATCGTTTGATGTTGTTTAATGATCTTTCTTGCAGCCTAGACTTTGGACAGGTGTCGTCACCTCCTCGGGAATCCTGTTAGAAAGGCCATCGTCCTTGTTGTTTCCAGTGAGCTGCTTCCAAGCCTATACCTCGGATAGGGGTTCCTCCTCCTTGGCAAGTCTCAGATCCAGTTTACCGTAACGAGTGTTTGCTTGTATCGAGCCCTATCTTGGTATATATCCGAAGGTTCAGAGCCTCGGCCATATTCCATTGAGACGGAGGATTCAAGTGATCCAACCATACCATTTCGCTCCTATGCCCTCATGCTCTGTTTTTCTTGAGGAGGTAGGATAGTTTAGAAGCTTAGTTAGTCGTAGTTAAGATCTGCGGAAACCAGAGAAAAAGCTTAGCTACGGCGCATTGGTTTATGCACCCTTGTGTCCTACCGCTGAGTAAAAAAGATAGGAAATCTTAGTACACCCCTTTTTTACAGTATAAAATCAGCAAAGAGAGATCTTCCTCTCTATAATCCGAAGAGCATGTACTAACACACTTGCAATAGCTGTCCGTTTCCAATAAGCACTCCAGAGGTGCTAATTGAAACGCCAATAGTAAGGTATTTGAAAATTGTATCAGGAACCCCAAAAGGATGGGTGCCCCTAGCTCGTGAAAGCACAAATACCATTTTGACAATAGTGTGAATTTTATCTAAACACCATACTTCGACCCCTGATACTAGGAGTTGGAATGCTTCGATTCGCACGCTGTTTGCCTCTCTGCACAGTTGATTCAACTTACAAGAGATGTCTCTTGAGACGAGGAAGCCAAAAAACTGCTTCTAAGGCCTCAAAGAGAAGGGCGCCTTTTTCAAGGAGATTGGTACTTGCCATACTTAGCCATTTTCCAGCTGTCTCCAGTAACTTTCACTTTCGAGCATCGCCACCTTGACCTTGCATGTACAAGCGTTCGCCAAATCCCGGAGGTTGACGGTTGAACTCGTTGGATAGTTGGAGTAATTTCACACAAGTCTTGTGAAGACTGTGAAAGCAAATAACCCCATCTGGCAGGCCTAAAGGCTGGGCACACCTAGCCTACAGATGTGTAGCTACGCTTCACCATCCTCTGATTTACATGCTCGGTGGAACCTCTGTCATGGTCACTCAGAATGTCAGATCATCTCGTGAATGGGTGCACTGCAAAGCTGAACTAAGTTGGAAAAGATCTTAGGAAGACCTCAACTGCCATTTCATTCATTTTGGTAGTCATATTCAAGGGTGCCCCTGAGCTACAGGGGTGCTCAAACCATCAACAAAACAATTTTGTGACATGGATCATGCTTGTAGTCTCTGCGTCCAACACTGATAACCAAAGTTATGCACTAGGTACGTGTCTACTTGATAGCTCGTTGAAAAGTCAAATTGATCCTGAAGAGACTGAAACCAATAGCAAGCACATGCGTTCAGATCTTGACGTTCAAAAAGAAGGGCGCCCCTGGGCTATAGGGGCGCAGATCTGCATTCTTTGATTGTCTTCATGATGTATACACTCTTTGTAACTTCTGCTTCCGCCTTCGTCTGCCAGAGTTCTGCATTTCGGATGAACTTGCTCCATAGCTAGTCAGAAAGTTGACTGAAAACAAAAGAGAATGAGTGTATTCGCAATCCAAACCAGTTGCATCTTGACCTTCAAATGGAAGGGCGCCCTTGGGCTACAGGGGCGCAGATTTGCTCTAAACTTCATTTTTCCATCATTTCCTGCTCTGTGAACATTGTATTAACTGCTGATGTTGACCATGTCAAAGTACTATGACTGTCGAGCTGTTTGTATGACTATACTTCATCATTCTCACATGTACGAACACTGTAAAGTTGATTTGCACGTTGATTGCGCAAGTGTCTACTACATTACATAGTGAAAATGTTCCTAGACTTGGAATATTTTAGCACTTTTTGCCAATCTGAAAATCCCCTCCGTGAAAAGGCATATTTTTCAACATCTCTCATCGTAGAATGTTCTTCTTTGAGTTTCAGGCTTAGATTTTGATAACTGGTACTAGCCAATTGCCATTGACGACCTCAAAGGTCCTAACTTTTCTCCTAAAAAAGTGAAAACTACCCAGCAGGCATAAACTGACTTCTAACTGAAACTGACTTCACCACTGTGATCGTGATGTGAAATAAGCTAATCAAAATTAATTTCAGCCAATTTTGACAAATTCCTATTTTTTAGGGTTTTGACCTAAAAACGGGGTCCGAAAACCCTAATTTTGAAAATTTCCAAATTTTGCCAATATCTTCTTGGCATCACACTGACCAAAAGCCCATACTTGATTTGCCCAAAAACTGAGTTTTGACCCCACTTTTACAAGGTTTAGACCATTTCAAGAAAATGCCTATCTTGTTTATTATGTCTTGTTATATGTGCTGAGAGTTAAATTATTTAAGTGAGTATGCAAGCTTTGTATTGTAGGTGAGCTTGAATGTGTAGCTCATGTCTTTGTACCAATTTTACATTTAATTTAACTATAGTGTTCATGTTTATGTGTTAGCCTATTGTAATGCCCCCTCTGTAGGCGTGGTCTGAAGAGCACACACTTATACTAAGAGGGGTGGTGAAATAGTATAAGATAAACTTTTACTTATTTAAAATTCAAGAACCACAATAAAAGCAAGCACACAAGATCCACACAATTAAGAACACAAGATTTATGTGGAAACCCTTTTGAGATAAAACCACGTAGAAAGACTTCTTGGATCTACCGTCCAAATCCAGACACAACAAAAATAAAACAATTGTGCAAATCTTTGTAGGCACAAATCCATTAGAGATGCCAATCTCCGCTACTAAGCATTAACTTAGCAAGAGATATCAATCTCTTCTATTGAGAGGCGCCAACCTCTAATGAACAAAAATTTCCCCTTCCTAAATAATGCTTCTTCAATGGATGATGATCATTTGAATCTCCTTTGAAAATCTGCTTGCAACGTTTTTCACACATGCCCTTCTTCAAAATTCTGCTGTAATAAATCTGATCTGCTCTTGTTTTTGAATGATATTGCATTTATTGCTTGCTTTCTAACCTCCACTTCAATTTCTATTTATAATTTTATACCCCAATCATGCCTCTTCACCAAATAGAGTCGGTCTTCTCAAGGAAGGTCAGACACATACAAATAATAATAATTTTAATTTATTTTTAATTCCCTCAAGAGGGGTTGGCCCATTTCAAATGGGCGATTTTACACAAATATGGGTGCCATAAATTGGGCGCCAACATGAGACAAGTTGAGTCGACCAACATTTGCAATAAGTTATAATTCAATCAAAATAATTCATGGGTCAATCCAACTTCTTGATTTCCTTCTTTGATGGCGATGGAGCTCTTTTGACATCAATGACAACAATATTTCCAACAATCTCCCCTTTTGTCATTGATGGCAACCTTGCAAAGAAATAATTTGTGACTACAACAAGAACCTAGTTGTCCCCCTTTCTGTAATTCTCCCTTAGTCTGTAATACTCCGCCTGTGACATCAATGGCAAAGACTTCACTGTAAAAACCTGTACTGATTTGAACGATATTTTTCGATTGTTTTCAGTTTGACATATGTATCATTTTGTCAAAACATTTGCAAGTATTTGTTTGGAAACTCAGTGAATAGAAAATGGCAACAACATGTGATGATAGAAGCACAGAAAAAACTTCATTCATAACAAAAAGGAATTCAACAACTACATCATACTGAAACTCAATACTTTCCCCATTAAATTTCTGAGTGCATAACAACAGCAGTTTACAGTTTGCACGGTAAAAAGATTTCAGTCTATTAATGGACTGATTCACGCCTCATTTACAATGTTCTTAGATAATAGATTTGCAACAATATATATTTATCACAGACTTGCAGATTGCAACAGTAAATAAAAACCAGTTTTGAAGGCACCTCCTAAAGATGGTGATCACTATGCAACTCGACGATTTGTAACCTGACACAGGTATTAAGGGAAGCCTGGCAGCTGTTGCAGAAGGTCGACTCAGCCACAAAGAATGTTCAGAACTCCCTATCCGCCCAGCAGCAACCATTAACCTTTCACCTCCAGTTAGAACTCTCACTCCCCCTTCTAACATAAGCAATAGCAATCAGATATTGGCGCCAGCAAATAAAATAGAGTTGCAGAAATAAATGTATGACATCCAACATGACAAGCTCGCACCCCAAGAATTATAGCAAATATCAATGGCGTTTGAGCTAGGGTAGGCCCACACCCTTGTCACGACCTCCACAAATTCAAAAAGACACCCATGATCCAACAAATGCCAACATACTTCGCCTAGCACAATGTTAACTTCAGTGCAAGAGGTTTTGACACAGCCATGACCCTCAGAACAGAGTAGAACAAGATTATAAATGGCATCCAAATTGGAAACAACAATATTACCCTAGGAAATCAGGTCTAGGTTGTGAAAGTCTCACTCAAGCCAAAGATAATAGTTCTGCAATGTTTTTCCCTTACAATGGCAGCCAGTTCTGATCTTGTAATCACCCTCAAACTGAAAATATTCCCAATCTAGAATATGTTAGAATTTGTAAATCGTTGACCTCCCAAATTTGTCTCTGCAAGACACTCACAAATTTGCAATATCATTCAGCTGGAAGACCTGAATGATCTCCCCTCAAACCGGCTAGGGTGGAATTGTTTCACCACCGAAACTAATCTTCCCTAGAGGGTTTCCGTCCTTCAGAGGCTGAGATGGACCAGGTTCAATCTCTTGACCCGCAAGGGTTTCAATAAGAGAAATAGAAGAAACTTGACATAACCAAATGAGCTCTCATAACCCTCTTTTATACTTTTCTTGCCAACTGTCTAGAAGCTTCTATTTAAAATTCACTATTAGTTAAAATTCAATTTAGCTTCGAAAAGGACCTTTTAATTAAAATAAGCATAATTTGGCATGCAAGGCCCTTGTTTTATATATCCATTATTTAAAACATTTCAACCCTATTTGGATGAGCTATAACACTAAGGTGCCTTTTAAATATTTTAATTAATATTTGGCAACCTTAGTAAATTAATTAAAATAAAGCCATTAAGTATAATACTCATTTTGCGGAAATGGCTGGAATGCATCAGAATCGAAAACTAACTACATTGGAGTGATCTCAATGAAGAATAATGATAAACGAATCCGACAGGGCAACTTTCTATAATTAGATGCCCTCTCCAAGATTCTTTGTGAGGAACCCAACTGGTTCCAACTCAACCTTTTGATGCTATATTGTCTCGTTTTGTGTTTTTTAGTGGTTTTGATAAGTTTTAAGCAAACAATATAGAAGTGCGCCTAGCATAAAATGAAGATAAAAACTGAATACGAGTAAATTAAGAGCAATTGCAATACTATTGTGGATTTGGCAATTGATAAAAGTAAATTTCATACAATACATGTACCCGGAAGTCCTCAGATTATTTAAATAAAGAAGGTCTATACATGCTAGGCAAGAAATGCTGAATCTGGTGAAAAACAATGCCCACCTCCAGATTTGGATTTCTCCCATGGAAAAACTGGATCAAAGGCCTTGAGAGGATCAAGTCGTCCAAGATGGAGACAAGACAAGGCCCAAAAGAAAGGCGTTTTAGCCTACTGCTTCACACGCCTATGCTAGAAGCTACATGCCTTCCAAGAAATAAGTACTACCACTGAAGGGAATGTATGACCCTTATTTGATGCTGAAGAACTAAGGAAAGATGGCATCCCAGAATAATAAGCCCTTTCCTTTATTGAAAGTTGATAATTACTGAACATGAGATCTCTGATGAAGCATTGATGGACTCCTATATGAAGCCTTCTCAGAAGCAACAATTCAGCTAGTATCTCACAGCCTCACAATCTCAAAACACTGAAGAAGTCTCGTTCTCCAATGGTGAAAAATCACTGTAACCCTTGTCTTAGATAAATGCATAGAGAATTCAAAAAAAGCAATGTCAAATAATCATAGTTGAATGAGGTCGACTTGCCTTCTTTTTCCTTATATCCCCAAAAGGCACGATTCCTAAGAAGTCACGAGTTTTGCCATTTAAATACATTTAAATGTATTTAAGTCACTTCAATAGTCTTTTAATTTCACTTTATCAATTGGGCGTACCTTTTATGACTTAAGTGATTTGATTTCATTTTATAATATTTTAAGTGGCTTTTAATTATTAAAAAGTTAAATTATAACTTTATAATATCTCCATAAGTCAATTAAATAACTCAATTGCTAAAATATTATTATCTCCCTCAATTCTTAGTGTTTTGACGTTCCGTTAGAAGCCGACAGACACTGAATTGCAAAGGCCTGCGCTGTTCCCAACACCAAACTAAAGGGATGGAAATGACAATATCCACCATCATTTGCCACTGGGATCCCCTATCCACACATGTTAGTCTACGAGGATCCAAATAATAAGCTAACCCATTTGCTATTGTCACTGACTATGTAATGTCCCTTACCCGGACTTGCCCTAAAATCCATTTGTCTGCCATAGAATTTGCTTTGTTGATTAGGTTTAGGGTTTCTTCTTTCCAAAATAATGTCCTTTTAATACAATAACCCTAGATTGGAATCTGTATTCATCACATTAACAACATACTTGTTAGCATTAATATATAAACATCCAAAATTAGACATAATCATAAATACAGATTGACAAACATAAGAAGAGTCACTCAGCCCATCAAGAGAGGAGAATCCCTAAGGGCCTACGGTCTACCACCTTCCAATGCCCAACCCGTATCTCGGGCCTGTGGGGCAGAATGCCAAGGTGGGACCCTCACCCCTCCATGACCCAACCCTTGCAATGGGCCTGTGGGGTAGACTGCCCAACCCATGGGCCTGTGGGGCAGATTGCCCAACCCTTGCTTTGGGCCTGTGGGGCGGAACCTAGGTGAGGTTTTTAGACGAACCACTTAAGTTATGACTCAACTGTCCTGGCGGGATTACAAACACAATTCAGACAATCGATATGCAGTCATTAGTACTTCATTTGTATTTACACATATCATGCAATAAGAGTATTTAATATGATCAAACAGTTCCTTGAATCCTAATATGAAGGTATATCAGAATACAAAACTAAACTAAGCAATATTCATGTTTACATGTTCATTATGTTCATTTGCAATTCATCATATCCTGTAAGTCCAATATTAGCAGAAATCAAATACAAATGCAAATTAATCATCATTAAAGCCATATCTATAGAAGATAAACCCTTTGGCCTCTGATCAGTCAAGGATTACATAGTCCGCCTAAGTTCAATTCCAATTTCCATTATAATGAATCTATTTCTAGATTCGGTCTCAAGGCAGCATGGTTCCAACACATCAAAGGGGACGGTGCGCATTCCAATGAATAAAGCATATCAATTATTTTTAATAATACATAGATCGGTTGGGCATACAAGGTTCATGCAATATTGTTATGTCAGATTGAGGACAACTAAATATTAAAGCTAAGTGAGTAGTCTCACCTGAATTGCGGTGCCTGTCTTGATATAAGACCCGTTTTGTCTTCCCATGTCTCTTTATTCCTTAATCCCCTTCCTTCAATTGATTGATCATAGGATAAGATCATATACAAATAAATATTAATTTATTCATTTTTATACTAAGATTGTAATTGCTTATAAGGCTCAATAATTGCTGCAAGCATCATTATTGCACAATCGTGTGTATATATATATATATATATGTTTGTTGTCCACATGCCTAATATACTTACCAAATATCCTTATTTAGATATTTATCAACCATCGATTATATGATTATCAACCGTAATATATTTAAATATATTTGTTAATCATAATATATTTAAATATGCTTATAAAGCTTCAACTATTATTTAAATTACTAATATATATTGATCCTTATTAATAACTAAATTCATAACTATAACTAATAATTCTTATTTCCTATATTAATAGTTAATAACACTTACCTCTGTTTGTGATCAAATTTGAGAGAATATAATTCCCTGACAGAATATATTCTCTTTCCTTTCTTACGTATTTTCCTTCATTCCATATTCATATTCCTCAGATAATGTTATACTAATATATTTGCTGCTATCTCTGAGTTATTTATTTTATTTCTGTTCTTACTTTCTGTTCATGTTTCTGCTTTTATGTCTCTTTTTTCTCAAAAATATATTTCAGATTTATTTATTTTTCCATTCTATTCTCTATTTCTTTATATGCCTGATCCTTCCCCTTATTCGATGCCCTACTTGTCATATATATCTGACCCGAACCCCTCAAGGACACAACTCTTCATTATTTCCGTTGGTATTGTTGCACCCTCTCAAAGTGGCGTGTCTTTTCTTATGCAGCCACTTCTCCTACTAACCATTTGCTCACTACTTATGTTTAATAATTATTATGTCTTTCCTAAGGGTCGCTGCTCATATTTTGTCTCATTAACAATTATTATGTTCTTAGGAATCGTTGTTTTATGTGGTGTCAATAATAGTTATGATCAGTTTATTACTCATAGTCTTTAATTATTATTTTTATTTTTATTATCATGATACTTTGAAATAAATAATATTTAATGGTTCTTATAATAAATGGTATTTATGAGTCAAGATAATTGCAATAGATATATATATATTTGTTACGATAATGATATTGATTATATTCTTATGAATATTACTTTTATTATTATAATGCTTATAATTATTAATGTTAAATATTTTGTTTCACATTAGGATATTCGTATTATAATTATAATGTTATTTTTATGATAATTAAAAATATTAATTTGTTACCGTTTTAATATGTAATCTATTTATTCCTTCGTATTTTGATGTTAGATTTTTATGTGTCATAATTTCGGGGACATGATAGACTAGAGTGGGGACATTACAGTCCACCCTACCCGAATTTGCTTGTCCTCAAGCAAACTCAAAGCTGGATGCTGTAATATGCTCTCGCTCTCCCAAGTAACATCCTTTGTCGGCAAATCTCTCCACTTAACCAAATATTCCCTGATAACCCGCCTCCGAAGATGACGCTCTCTGGAATCCAGGGTGGCCTCAGGAACTAAAATCAACTTCCCCTCATCATCTAGGGGTGGTAAGTCTAAAGAAGGAACTATATGCTATCCCAATGCCTTCTTGAGGCATGACACATGGAACACATTGTGCACCCTATTGTCTGTTGGTAAATCTAACTTGTAAGCCACCTCGCCAACTTGTCTGGCAATCTTGAATGACCCATAATAGCATGGCTTGAGTTTCTCCGCGCCCCTCTTCCTAAGAGTGGACTGCCTATAGGGTTGTAGCATCAGATACACTAAATCTCTAGTCTCAAATGATCGCTCAACCCTCCTCTGATCAGCATATTGCTTTTGTTGATTTTGAGCCTTCTGAATGTTTTCACGAAGGGCTCTCATGACATCCTGGTTCTGCTGTAATAGATCCCCAACACTCGGTACTCTGCAATCACTCAACAATAAATTGAGGAAACTAGAAGCATCATAGCGATACAATGCTCTGAAAAGTGTCATTTGGATAGTCATATGGTGAGTGGAATTATAGCAGTACTCACAAAGATGTAACCAGGTCACCCAAGCCTTTTGCTGCCCCGAAATGTAGTTCCGTAGGTATCCCTTCACCCATTTGTTGACAATCTCTGTCTGCCCATAAGTCTGTGGGTGGTAGCTAGTACTTGGAGTAAGCTCTGTCCCGCATAGTCGGAATAACTCCTGCCAAAAGTTATCCAGGAATCTATTGCCTTTGTCGTTGACAATACTCCGAGGTAACCCATGCAATCTAAATGCTTCACAAAAGAATAGATCCGCTACTTGTATAGCTGAAGAGGTAGTGGTGATCGGGAAGAAATATGCATACTTAGTCAACTGATCTACTGCCACGTAAATGCTGTCTCTCCCTTGAGCTTTCGGCAAGCCCGTAATAAAGTCCATAGACAAGCATTTCCACTTCCTCTCAAGCATGGGAAGCGGTTGAAGCAACCCAACAGGGTAAGTATGCTCTTGTTTGTTTTGCTGACAAACAGAGCACTCCCAGACATACTGGAGAACATCAGATTTGAGACCCTTGCAAGTGAATCTCTCTTGTACCTGCCTATAGGTCTTAAAGTATTTGGGATGACCAACCATAGGTGAATCGTGGAAAGTCCTCAACACCCTATTCCTCACATTAGAACCTGGGACTAAGAATATACTTGCTTTGTAAATGATGAGGTCATTCACAAGAGAGTACCTGCTGTCCTTGATTGACCCATCAATAATGCCAAAAGCCCACGGATTCTTGGTATACTCTGCTACGATCAAGTGACTCCAATCCTTTGTAGTCTCTGTCATGGAGCTCAAATGGGGACGATGAGATAAAGTGTCAGCAACAACGTTCTGAGTCCCTTTGACATAGGAGATGTCAAAATCATAAGACTGTAATTGCTGACCCATTTCTGTTGACATTCATTCAAATCCCACTGTCCAAGGAAATGTTTCAAGCTGTTATGATAAGTTTTGATGCAAAAGTTATTGCCAACTAGGTATTGCCTAAACTTGGTTATTGCATGCATGATGGCTAACATCTCCTTGTCGTATATATTGTAGCTCCTCTTAGGACCCCTTAGCTCCCTCTCGAAAGCTATTAGATGGCGATCCTGCATAATCACTGCACCAATACCCTCACCACAAGCATCACAATGAAGCTCAAAAGGTTTGGTGAAATCTGGCAAAGCTAGAAGTGGACATGTAGTCACCAAGTGTTCAAACTTCTCGGAACACTCCTGTGCTTGAGGTGTCAAAACAAATGCTCCCTTCATAGTCAAATCTGTAAGTGGTGTAGCATGCCGCGAGAATCCATCGACAAACCGACGATAAAAGGCACATAACTCGACAAATCCCCTGAGCTGTGTCAAAGTCTCAGGAGTAGGCCAATCAATAAGGGCATGAACCATATCAGGATCCATGCGAACTCCATCTCAACTGATGATGTGACCCAAATAAAGAAGCTTTGCCATGCCCAACACACACTTGGTACAAGGAATCCCTGTCAAATGTGCCCAAAATAGTATCTAGGTGAACCATGTGCTCCTCCCAAGATCTGGTGTAAACCAAAATATCATCAGAGAATACCAGAACATATCTCCTATACTGAGAGTGGAAGACCCTGTTCATAGTGGACTGAAAAGTAGCTGGTGCATTGGTTAAGCCAAAGGGCATAACCAAAAAACCATAGTTTCCACAATGACAACGAAAAGCAGTCTTCTCTACATCCTGTTCTCTGATTCTGATCTGGTGATACCCTGTCCTCAAGTCAATCTTAGAGAAGTAACAAGCGCCATGTAGCTCATCTATCAACTCGTTGATGTGAGGAATGGGATACCTATTCTTTATTTTTTTTTTGTTGAACATTTGGTAATCAATGCACATCCTAAATGTACCATCTTTCTTCTTCACCAAAACAATCGATGAAGTGAAAGGAGACTTAATTGGCCTTATGTGTCCCATAGCAAGCAATTCTTTGATGGTTTTCTCAATCTCATCCTTCAGACGCTTTGGGTGCCGGTAAGGTGTAATTATGATGGGCTTGGTGCCCTCCTCAAACTAAATGATGCACTCTATGCTGTAGTCGGCCGACAGTGTACTCGGTTGCCCATGAGTTGATGTAGTCGGCCGAGAGCGTACTTGGTCGGCTATGAGTCATAAGTAAATAAGACTTTAGTTTATATTAATAATCCATGTACTTATGTTATGTATGGGTCATGTTAACTAGTTGTCTCGGCAACAGTTCCTGATGAAGTAATTAGTTATAATGAAGGGACGCGACGGTTGGTACCTTAACCACCGCCAGCGTACTATATGTACTTGAGTCATGTAGTCGGGAAGGGGGATGGTTCTGCTATGCTATGCTAGGTTCTGTCTGGAGACATTATGATGTAATTGCCGAATACTTAATAAAGAAGTATATCTATGTTTTGTGCGAATGCCATGTGATTATTATATGTTGTCAATGTTATTATATTATCTCTGTTTACTCCGTACGTCATTGTACCCGTATTGAGTAAACATTTGGCGCCGTTGCCTAAGCGGACCAGGGAAGCACTCGGCGTGATTGCAACGTAATGGGTCGACCAACGGACGAACCCATAGTAACGAATGAAGAAAGAGAGGACGACTTGACATGGGATTTGACAAATCTTTGGAACATATCCCTACGAGACCACGTACGGAGGCAAGCCCTCCGATGAGAAGTCCCTGAGGCAGTTATCTGGGACTGCCTCGAAGTGAACGACGAAGTTGACCACCTTCCTCACTGCATGCCAAGATTGTTGGCCCGCCATTCCATCATCCTACAAGAACTTCGGGCGGAGGAGGAACAAGAACACCGAAGGCAACAAACCTTGCAGTGGTACGAGGAACAAACCAAACGGGAAGAGGAAGAAAGGGACACTAGTCGGAGACGTACCGCTGGCAACCAGCAATGATCGCGTGAAAGACCTGTAAATGCCCGTACGGCCGAACAAAGACAAGAATTGAGTACCAGTAGGGCACGAAGCGGAGGAGGAAAGAATTCGGCAATCATTAAGAATACGAGAGCAAGAAAATCGGCGGTTGAGATTTAGTAAATCACATCAACACCTTGAGGAAGAGAAGTACGAGGAACCATTCGGCACCCCGTACATAGAAAAATATAAAAACCGAGAAAATGAAGATGAATTGAATGGTGAACTTGAGAACAACATCCAACGCTTTCGGGAGTTGTCCATATCGGACGATGACGA
The DNA here is from genome assembly GCA_007115665.2 of Sequoiadendron giganteum. Taxonomy (NCBI): domain Eukaryota; kingdom Viridiplantae; phylum Streptophyta; class Pinopsida; order Cupressales; family Cupressaceae; genus Sequoiadendron; species Sequoiadendron giganteum. Next base: position 181,564,714 of record CM021102.1, on the reverse strand, counting down.
AGGACTGAGGACAGGGAGATCTGGGCCCAAGACCCCTTGGCAGAGGGAGCACCGGAGTGGGACCCAGGAAACTCAAGGTGTAGAGGACGTCGACGGAGGACGGGAAAGTGACTCGTACGTGGCCGAGAGTGCAAGTGACGCACCAGAACGTAATGGGGAAACTGGTCCAGTCGGGTCCAATATACAAAGAGGACAGCGGGGAAGGATGGTGACTCTAGAACGACAAAAGCTGCCGAAGTTTACGGGGAATGGGTTAGAAGATCCAGTACGACATTGCAAAACATGTGAGACAATCTGGGTAGCGAGTGGAAAAGATGACCCGGATCATTGGCTGAAAGCGTTTCCGGCGACACTCAGAGATAGTGCCATCGACTGGTACTTAGAGTTGGACCAAACACATAAAGCTTCGTGGAGATTACTCAAGAAGGCCTTTCAGGATGAATTCAAACTCCTGAGGGATGACAGTGAGATTGTAGCAGAAATCTACAGTACGAAGTAGGGAAAACACGAGAATGTGCACACATACAATCGGCGACTCAAAGACTTGTTGGGAAAATTGGAGGTTCAACCGGCCGATGGGCTAAAGAAGCGATGGTTCATTGAAGGCTTGCTTTTGTCGTTGAGGAAGAAGATGAAAGTCGTGCCTCCGTCGTCGTACGCTGAAGCATACAATCGGGCGATGGATATAGAAAGCGAAAACAAAACATCCTCCCAAGGGAAAAAGAAGACGGACGACGAGGAGAGTACGGACGATAGCGACGAGGAATCCAGGACCATACAAGCACTCATGAAAGATATGATGCGAATGATGAAAGAATTGAAGGCCGACAAAGAGAGTACGAGGGAAGCACGAGAACTATGGTGTACAGACTGCAATAGGGAAGGTCACACAAAGGCGAACTGTCCGAAGAATTTATTCTGCGATATCTGCCAAGTGATGGGACATTCTGTCAAGGAATGCCCATACAATTTAGAAACCAAAAGTGCACAAGTACTCTTCACTCAAGTAGAACCGTCGACACCGCCGAACACACCACCAAAGCCCCAGTACAATAGCAATGCATCCCTTGGAGGTTACCAAAGCAACAGGAGTCCGAGGAACAGAATACAATACGATGGTAAAGGACGACCCATGATCCAATGCTGAAAGTGCAACGAATGGGGTCACTTCGCCAAGGATTGCCAGAACGACCAAGGTTCGAGAGGAAGATTGTGTAAGTGGTGTGGACCAGGCGACCATGAAGATAGTGAATGCCCCAAGCAGAAGGGTATCCATATGCTGGAAGTAGAAGAACAAGAGGTACTGGCGATCACCAGAGCGCAAGCAAAGAAGGCAACCTACCCAAATCCACGTACGGAAAAACAAAGGATGAAGGAAGCAAAAGCCGAAGTGGAATTGGCGATGGCGAAGGAGAACAAAATATCTCTGGAGAAGCCAGAGACCTCTCGGCGGTCGGAGGCAGAAACCAACATCGTACGACAGGTACTGCAGACCACCATACCGATCAAAGTAACTGACCTTCTCCAGACATTGCCGCAGTTGGGACTGCCAATGACAAACGTCCTTGGGGGTGTCAAGCAATCGGGAGTGGAGGACCGAAGGCAAGAATTAGTACCAAATTCACCACCGTACGGTGAACAAACCATTGATCCCATACTACTCACGGCCAACATTGGGAAGATGCCGGCGGTTGTGCAGATGGAGATCGGAGGGAATATCTTGAGAAATACTATCGTCGACTGAGGATCAGGAGTCAATGTACTGCCCAAAGACACATGGAAGAGCCTGGGGAAGCCTACACTCTGGCCACCGACATTCCAACTCGTCGGTGCCGATCAGCATGGTATCAAGCCGTTGGTGACGCTGATGGCGCAGAAGGTGATGATCGAGACACAATAGTTTTTGCTAAATTTTGTCGTCATCCCATTACAAAGGAAAGCATATGATGCACTACTTGGGAGAGGATGGCTGATAGCCGCCAAGGCAAATCATAATTGGAAGAGAAACACACTCTCAATCGAGAACAACGGGCAGAAGTACGTCGTCGACTTGAAGAACCAGGCTGTGAGCGAAGAATTGGCTTCCTCTGGATCAGAATTGGATGAAGGGGAATCAGATGTTGACGAATGAAGGAAGACGATGGAACCGAACGCCGAGGGCGTATTGGAACTTGAGAGTTATTCGGAGGATGAGACAAGCTCACTGAATGGCTTATTTCATTGGCAGATGGAAGACTATGAAGTTTTTCACCGAGAGTGTAACATGCTGCAGATCGGAGAAATAAAGGAAGGAGAAGAGAATGGCATGTCTAGCCAGACACTTCTGGCCGAATACAGAGAGTACACAGAAAGAGTATCAGAACCGGAAGATACACTAGCCCACAAATCCGAACAGGTACGAGATGAACAAATTGTGTTGGAGCAAAAAAATGAAAAAATAGCTGACAAAATAATGGAGTTAAAAAATGAAAAGTATGAAAAAATAAAAAATTTAAAAAGAGACAAGGAGAGAGAAAAAAGAGACAAAGAGGAGAGAGAAGAAACAAATGAAGAGGAGAGAGAAAAAAGAGACAAGGCGAAGAGAGGAAAAAGAAACAGAGAAGTAGAAAAAATAAAAAAGAAAAAAATAAAAAATGAGGAAATTGAGAAAAATGAAAAAAATGGAAAAAATTGGAAAAAATCAAAACACAAGGAAGAAAAATTAAAAAAATTAAAGTGGAGAAAAGGATTATTAAAAAATTCAAAAAAGAAGAAAATACTTAAGGTGAGAAAGAAGATAAAGAAGAAGAAATCGTACATAAAAAAGAGAAGAGCGACAGGTGAAGAGAAATCACCGTACGGGAACATAAGGAAAAAGGAGAGAATTCGGAAGTTGAAAAAGACAACACACGTACGCCTAAGGAAGAGCTCGTACGATGTACGATTAGGAGCTAGCATACATATTGAACGTGGTGACAATCTGCCAAGAGGATGCGTACGCCAAGTAAGAAGAGACCAAGATGTGCAACCAAGAAGGGGATATAACATTCAAATTGTTGCATTGGCAGAAAGGTGACGGAGAGGATATGGCGATGAAACCACACAAGTTGTACGGAATTTCGTACTCATGAGAAACTCTGTACGGCAGGATAGGAGAGAATAAGTACGACAGAGCAGGTATAACAGTTCACGAAAGTGGAACTTTGGCGTACGGGTAGGAATGAATAATCACGCATGGCAACCAAAAGTAGTTTTACAAAAGCCCATGAGATATTTGAAGGAGATAGTCATACAAAGATCGAACAAGGCATCAAACACAAAGAAGGCCATTTGTTCGAGATCTTAAAGAAAGTGACGTACAAAGGCAAGAAGGAAACTCCATACGAAATGGAAAGGATGCAATTGCCGTACGAAGTACAAGAGATTGGAGTGTTGTACGAAGTGAGGAGCTAGTACGAAGGATCCAACAAAATGGAATAAAAAGGGACATCGTACGAACAAACGAAACCAATACCGTACGAAATTTAAAAAAAGAACAATGGAAGGTTGTATGTAGTACGAAGCAGCAAGTGGGAAATAAAGGTAAAAGTGCGAGAACACAAAGTACGACCCAGGAATTAAAGATAAAAAACGGCCAGGAGGGAATAGAAAACATTTATTCAGTTTTGGTAGGTAAGTGTTGTGAACCTGACGACCATTGGGGTTACCAGGAGAACCACCATTTCCAGGAGAGGAAAATGGCAACAAGAGTAAGATCAAACACGCCAAAATCTCCAATCTTTGGCTTTGACAGGAAGATTTGGAACATGTTGAAAAATCATGAAAATGAGGCACGCCCCTCGACCCGGCTGGGGGCACTGCCCCCAGACCCTTGCGAGGGGTGCTACCCCCAGACCCTCGCAAGGGGCGTTGCCCCTAGACCCCCATCATATTTATTGGAATTGCCAAATCGGAGTACAACCAACCATTATAATACAGTTGCAGGAGCAATTGCCTATCGCGCAGATGAGAGTTGCAGCCCTCGAGGAGAAGTTGGCAGAGAGAGACAAAGTATTGGGAGTGAGTGACAACCAATTGGCAAAGAAGGATTAGCTATTGGTAGAAAAATATACACAGGTGGTTGATGTGCAGCGATTTTCAGCTGAGGGGGAGAGTCAACCACAGGAAAAAGACAAGGAATTGGTTAGCACCAAGTAGGAACTCGAGTTGGTATTTTTGGTTTTCAGTCGCCTGGAAGACGACTACTTTGTGGGGGGAAAGATATAGTCGGCCGACAGTGTACTCGGTCGCCCATGAGTTGATGTAGTCGGGTGAGAGTGTACTTGGTCAGCTATGAGTCATAAGTAAATAAGACTTTAGTTTATATTAATAATCCATGTACTTATGTTATGTACGGGTCATGTTTGTTAGTTGTCTCGAGAACAGTTCCTGATGAAGTAATTGGTTATAATGAAAGGACTCGACAGTTGGTACCTTAACCACCGCCAGCGTACTATATGTACTTGAGTCATGTAGTCGGGAAGGGGGATGGTTCTGCTATGCTATGCTAGGTTCTGTCTGGAGACATTATGATATAATTGCCGAATACTTAATAAAAAAGTATATCTATGTTTTGTGCGATTGCCATGTGATTATTATATGTTGTCAATGTTATTATATTATCTCCGTTTACTCCGTACGTCATTGTACCCGTATTGAGTAAACATATGCCTCTATTTGGAGGTCTACCATGAGGTATGCCACCGAATACCTTCGTGTGGTTCACTTTGGGCTCTTGAACATCTGGATGATAGGGTGTTTTGTTGTACTCCTCATACAAAGGCATCATCTTACACTCTTCTGCCCACTCTACCATGTCATGTTTAATAAGCCTCTCCATTCTTTTGAGAGTGATTAACTTCAAGTTGCTGTCCTTTACGGCTTTTAGTACATGATTAGTCCCATCAACCTTGAATTTCATTTCCATGTCTCTAAGGTTTAGTTTAAATTCTTCAATTGCATGAAGCCATTTCATGCCAAGGACTACATCAATGCCTCCCATATTAAGCACATAAAAATCTGCTTTAAACTCATAGTTATTGAGTTTCATAGGCAGATCTAGAATCATTCTCACATTTAAGAGTGTAACCATCAACAACTTTTACCCTTAACCTTTCAAACTCTTGAGTTTGAATTCCACGTTTCTCCACCAACCGTGAATCAATGAAGTTGTGAGTTGCACCTGTGTCAAGCAAAGATATGACTCTTTGACCAGCCAAGAGTCCATGCAACCTAAAAAAGCCTTCCCTTTGCATGCTAGACATATGAGCTTCCTGTAGTTCCATTTCTCCTTCAATCTCAACTTCAATCTCTGAATTTTCAGTCCCTGAATCCTCTTGATTAGCTTGCTGGTCTGATAAATCAGTCATGTTTTCTCCCTCATAAATCCACTCCATATGCCTATTTGGACATTTAGGCTTAAGAGGACAATTGTGGTTTAGATCATAAGGACCCTTGCAATAAAAACACAGCTTCCTCCTATGCAAATCGTTGATTGTTGCCCTATCCAAAGATGCTGCAAATTTTTTTCTTTTGATCAACATTGTCTGATTTCTTTGGATCTGATTTGTTGTTATTATAGGATGAAGACAGTTTTGATTCAAACTTACTATGTGGAGCTGTAAGTTCCATGCTACGAGTTTTCGTCATAGCCTTTTGCAAGGTAGGGGGATCAAAAGCCTTGATCCAACCCTTCATAGGCTCACAAAGACCCTCTACAAATAGAATGACCAGCCTCTTCTCTGAAATACCTGTAACCATGACCGAGAGTTTTTGAAGCTCACCAATGTATGATTTCGAACTACCCATTTGTTTTAGCTGAGCTAGATCTCTGAAGTATAACTCTGGATCTTGTCTGTCAAAACACTCAACTAACCTATTAGTGAACTCCTGATAAGTAGTAATATGGTCATGCTACAAGGTAACCATCCCTTGGTGCCACCAGTCATGGGCTACCCCATTCAAATGTAAAGCTGTGAACTTAATGGCATCTTCTTCTACCATACGACGTAGGGTCAAGAAAGTTTCTAACTTGCTAACCCAAGCTCTAGCTGTAACTCGACCACTGCCATCAAAAGTAGAGTCAAGAAAGTGTCTAAGATCATTGTTTTTGCTTCTTGGTCTCCTGTCAGTCTTGTCCTTGTTGTGTTCTCTTTTCTGGGTCATGAACCTGTCAAAGTTAAGGTGATCGTTAACTCTTTGTGGTAAAGCATCCCACTCATCATGTAGTGTCGTAACGTTATCTCCAAAGATCACGTAACCTTCCTCCTCATCCCCGTTTCCTTCTTTAGGCTCATTTCGCACAAAGGTAGGGTGTGTAGGCTTGTCATAGGTGCGTGCTAGAGTCACTCTTGTTCGTGGGGCTCCATCAATACTATTGTCCTCTTCCTCTTCCTGATTTTGATTCAGTCTCCTAGGAATAGTCATTTGCTGAATTGCTGTAGAAAGCTGTTGCAATACATTTGCTACCTGTTCTTGTCTAGCTATGAGACCCCTTAGAATGTCTTTGGGTTCTCTGTCCTCATTGTTACCATGGTTTTTGGGTGGCTCGATATCATCCTTGTCTCCCATGATTTCTAATGGTATCTCTTCGAACTGGTTTCCAAAAGGAAACTCAAATAGATTTCTCTATATTCCAGGTCTCCTGTGGGAGTAACACTTGTGTGGTCCTACCTGCTGTGGCCGCATAAGAAATTATAACCCTCCAAGCTAGCAAGATTAAAACTCTGATACCTTTGTGAAGAACCCAACTGGTTCCATCTCAACATTTTGATGCTATACTGTCTCATTTTGTGTTTTTTAGTGGTTTTGATAAATTTTAAGCAAACAATATAGAAGTGCACCCAATATAAAATGAAGATAAAAAATGAATACAAGTAAATTAAGAGCAACTGCAATATTATTGTGGATCTGGCAATTGATAGAAGTAAATTGCATACAATGGACGCACCTGAAAGTCCTTAGATTATTTAAATAAAGAAGATCTGTACATGCCAGGCAATAAATGTTGAATCTTGTGAAAAACAATGCCCACCTCCCGATTTGGATTTCTCCCACAATGAAACTAGATCAAAGGCCTTGAGAGATCAAGGCATCCAAGATGGAGACAAGACAAGGCCCAAAAGAAAGGCGTTTTGGCCTACTGCTTCACACGCCTATGCCAGAAGCTACAGGCCTCCCAAGAAAGAAGTACGATCACTAAAGGGAATGTACGACTCTTATTTGATGCTAAAGAATTGAGGAATGATAGCGTCCCACAAGAATAAGCCCTTTCATTTTTTGAAAGTTGTTAATTATTGAACATGAAATCACTGATGAAGCATAGATGGACTCTTGTATGAAGCCCTCTCAGAAGCAACAATTCAGTTGGTATCTCACTGCGTCACAATCATAGGACATTGAAGAAGTGTCGTTCTCCAATGGTGAAAAATCACTGTAACCCTTGTCTCAGAGAAATGCATAGAGAAGTAAAACAAACAATGTCAAATAATCATAGTTGAATGAGGCCGACTTGCCTTCTTTTTCCTTATATCCCCAAAAGGCATGATTCCCAAGAAGTCATGAGTTTTGCCATTTAAATACATTTAAATGTATTTAAGTCACTTCAATAGTCTTTTAATTTCACTTTATCAATTGGGCATACCTTTTATGACTTAAGTGATTTGATTTGATTTTATAATATTTTAAGTGGCTTTTAATTATTATAAAGTCAAATTATAACTTTATAATATCTCCATAAGTCAATTAAATAACTCAACCACTAAAATATTAATATCTCCCTCAATTCTCAGTGATTTGACGTGCCGTCAGAAGTTGACAAACACTGAATTGCAAAGGCCTACATTGAGCCCAACACTGAATTGAAGGGGTGGAAATGACAATATCCACCATCATCTGCCACTGAGATCCCCTATCCACACATGTTAGCATATGAGGATCCAAATAATAGGCTAACCCATCTGCTGCTGACACTGACTGGAGTGGGGACATTCCATTCTTGGAGAGCACACGAGAAGCCAAAAATAACATCTAAAAGCATCAAATGACTCCTCTAAACTATCTGATCTCACTCATAATGTTGAATTACCCTTTAGATGAAACGAACAAAACCTAGAAAACCATCGCTAACTACACAAGAAGAGAAGCCAAAAATGGTGACATTACATTCACGGAGCTGAAAGATGATGTAGTGAGTAGCTCCCCTTGAATTTGTTCTTCTCTTTGATAAATCAGTGACTAGATGAGAGTGATATCACTCCCAATTTCTATTTGAGATACTCAAAATTCTCTTTAGGAATAGGCTTTGTGAAAATATCTGCAATCTGTTCTCGTGTTACAATGTACTTCAACTTGACATGTTTTTCTGCTTGTTCTCTTAAGAAATGATACTTGATAGGAATGTGCTTCGTCCTAGAGTGCAAAATCAGATTCTTTGAAATATTGTTTGTACTCGTGTTGTCACAAATTAAATGATCATATTCTACCTTCGTGTTCTTCAATGTTTGCATCATCCAAAGAACTTGTGTGCATCATGATATTGTTGCTATATATTCAGCGTCTATTGTGGATAAAGAAATTGAAGGTTGTTTTTTGCTTAACCAAGACACTAAATTGTTTCAAAGAATGAATGCTCCTCCACTCATACTCTTTCTATCATAAATATTGCTTTCCTAATCTGCGTTTGTATATGTTCTTAGAGTGAAATCTGCACGTCTCGACTACCACAAACCAATGTCCAAAAGTTCCCTTTAGATATCTAAATATTCTCTTGACTATTTGCACATTAGTTTCTTTTGGTGCATTTTGAAAATGTGCTACTATGCCTACTACTTGCATAATGTTTTGTGTTGATGTTATCACATGTAGTAGGCTACCAAATATTGACCTATAAAGTGTCTGATTTGCTTCAAGAGATTCATTATCTTTGCTAAATTTACACCTTGTGACCATGGGTGTACTAATTGGTGCACAATCGTCCATTCTAAATTTCTTCAACATCTCCTTGATGTACTTATTTTGTGAGATAGTATGCCTTTGTTAGATTGAGAGATTTGTAAACCAAGAAAGAACAATTCATCGAGCATAGACATCTCAAATTATTTTTACACATCATTTGCAAACTCTTTGCACATTTTGTTATTATTGCCTCCAAAAATAATGTCATCCACATTAATTGATCATCACCTACAGTCTTGATGTAGAGAGTATGATGAAAACCTCCTCTTTTGAAGCCTTGTTGTAGATATTTTTCAAGTCTTGAATACTGGGCTCCAAGAGCTTTCTTTAGCCAATAAAGTGATTTCTTCAACTTGCACACATAATCCTTATTTATGGATAATATGAAACCTTTTGGCTGTTTAATGCATACTTATTCCTCTAAATTGCCATTAATAAAGGTTAATTTGACATCCATTTGATGGACTCTAATATTCTTGAAAGATGCAAATGCCAAAAACATTCTAATGGCTTCTAATCTTGCAATAGGAGCAAAAGTTTCTTGAAAGTCAATGATTTCAACTTGAGCTTACGTTTTACAAACTAACCTCGCTTTATTTCTTACCACTTGACCATCTTCATTTAGCTTATTCCTAAAAACCCACTTGGTCCTATTCACATTCTTTTATTTTGGTCTCGGGACATGTTCCCAGGTCTCATTCTTTTCAATTTGATTATGGTCATCTTACATAGCATTAATTCAATGCTTGTCTTCATATTCTTCTACAAAGTCCTTAGGCTCTATTTTAGATAGCAAGGGGAAATTTGCATTTTTTGATGCGCTTGCTAATCTTCTTGTAGTCTGCACTCCAGTATCTATATCACAAAGAATTATATTTTTTGAATGATTCCTTTGGACAAATCTAGATGTTGTCTTTGTATTATTTTGTCCTATTTCTTCTTCTTTTTACTTGCATCTTGAGTCTTCAAATTCTTCTTCCTTGCAGTTTGAATCTTCTAGGTAATCATTTTCTTGTACTTTCTCCTTTTGATGCTTTGTTTCATCCACTTTTACATTGGCACATTCTACAATCTTTGGCAATCGTTTATTGCAACATCTATAAGCCTTGCTTCTTCAGGAATAACCAAGGAAGATGCTTTCATCAAATCTGGAGTCAAATTTTCCCAAATCCTCATCGTCTCTTCTTATGTAGCACTTACTCCTGAAAATTTGAACTATTTAACTATTGTTGGTCTTCCTTTTCATAATTCATAAGGTGTCTTGCTATTGTCGACTCTAATTTGCCGTTTGTTTAAAATATAGATTACTGTGTTAACTGCTAATCTTGAAAACTTGTCTAGCAGCTTAGATTTATTCAACAATGTTCTAGCCATCTCTTGCATGCTCCAATTCTTCCTTTGTATAATTCCATTCTACTGTGGAGTTCTTGTAGCTGAAAAATGTCTTTTTATTCCATGATGGTCACAAAAGTTTTCAAATTCATTCTACGTAAAGTCACCTTCCTGATCTGATTTCAAACACTTGGTTGTCAAATCAATTTCATTTTCAACCAAGGCTTCAAAAGCTTTAAACTTCTCAAAATCTTCAAATTTTTCTTTTAGAAAGGTAACCCATGTCATTCTAGAGTAATTGTCAATAAGCAACATAGAGTAACTTTCACCTTGCAAACTTTGTCTTCTTGTAGGCGCCCAAAGATCCATATGGACATGTTCCAATGGCTTTATTGTCAAGTACTCCTTTGACTTGAAGCTTGCTCTTGGCTGATATTGCTTGCAAGGAGTGTTTGAAGGTTTAGCAATCTTCGACATACATCTTACGGCTTGCTTGGTGCTGATATTTATTAGATTATCAAAGTTCATATGGCCCATTCTTTTATGCCATAACCAACTTTCATTTGTCTATCCCATATAGCAATTTTCTCCCTTAATCTCACTGAGGATGTATAGATTGTTTGCTATTCTGTTTGCATCAGCCACTATTTTCCCTGCCTTCCTTATCTTGCAATGTTGGGCATGAAATTTAAGGGTGTCTCCTTGATCACACATTTGAATAACATTGAGTAGATTATGCTTCAAACCTTCAATGTATGAGAGATTTTCTATTTTTTTCTACTATCATCAAGAGTAAATACCTTTTTCTGTTATCCTTGTTGTAGCATTATCTCCAAATTTCATAGTGCCTCCATTTACTTCCTTTAAAGTGAGAAACTTGCTCTTGTCCATTGTCATGTGACTTGAGCATCCATTGTCAATGTACCATTGATTTCCTTCATTTTGGGCATGGAACACTATTTGCACAAGCGTAGATTTCTCCTTTTGTTTTCTTTCTCTTGCTTACTTTTCCAAACCTCTGTAGATTCTTCCTTTTGCTTTGCCAATGGTATCCACCTTGTCTTGTTTAGGGTATTCCACAAAACCACTTCTACAAAATTGTGCTATACGACCAAAGTTCTTGCACTTATAACATATGACATTGTAATCCAACAAAGGAGCAAATGAATTGTAGTTAACTTTAAAAAACCCAAAATTATTTCTTGCACGTACCCTATAGTTTGTTGTTTTATGACCAAACTTATTACAAGAAAAGCAATAACCAAAGAGGGAATTTTGGAACCTATTCATGTGAGACTGCCTTGGAGAGAAAGATATTTTGAATTTGTCCTTGTCCTTTTAAGGAAAGCTGGTTTTTTGCCAGATATCACTTTCTTTCTTCTCGTTGCTATCACTATTGATGAAACTCTTAAGCACATCTACATACCCTTTAGGCTTTTCTTGATTTATCTTCTTTGGTGACTCTGTAACCTTAGAATTAGTAGTCTTTTGATTTTCTTCATAGCCAAGACCAGTCTTAGTGAATGGTGACCTTTGGGAATTAATAATATCATCCATTATTTTGGTGCTCTTCTCAAACTTTATGCTTTTGTTCAATTGAGTAGTTGCTCTTTCTAGTTTCTTTTCTCAAAAAATTTTTTTTAGCTTTTAGCTTCTCGTAGTTTTCTTCCTCTGTCTTTAGTTGAATTCTCACCTCCTCTTCTATCCTTTTTGCCTCTTCAAGTATAATCTTCAGGATGGTAATAATGTTTTCCGATTCTTCAAGCTTTTGTGACATTTTTGTAGTTGCAAATTTTGTTTCAAATTCCTTTTCTTAAGCTTCTTGATTTCGCTTAAGGCGCAAATGAGTTCTTCAAGACCCAGTTTCCCATCCATTTGAATAGTTTCTTCCTCTTGTGAATCCATCTTTTCTTTTTCTTTCTCTTCAATTTTTAGGGCATCACTCTTTGTTTCTATTGCCATGAAGAGAGTTTCTTCTCTATCACTATCAGAGACACTTTCATTGTTTTCCTCGGATAAACTACAACCCCCTTTGGAGTAGAGGCTTGTTTTGTGCTTATAGAAGTTCTTTTCATGGTTACCCTATTTCTAACCCTTTTTTAATTGATGATGTTTGCTTCATTTCTTTTTGTTATCATCTTCTTCATCATCACTACTTTCATTTTCTACATATGGACACTTAGCAACAAAATGTTATACTTTTCCATAGTTAAATCATTTAAAGGGTAGCTTACCTTTATATTTATCAGATCCTTTCTTGAGCTTTCTGACAAAATGAGCTTCCTTTTTATCAGATTCATCATTGGAGCTATAGCATGATTTAAGTTTTTTATTCTTCGTCTTTTTTGATGCTTTGAAGGTCGCTTCTATAATGTACCCTTCTTAGCACTAGTTCATTTTGAGACCATTAGCCTATTTTGGAAGCCTGTAGACTAGTCGAAAGTAGAATTAGGGTTTCCTATTTTCTAGGAAGATTTCTTTTGAGTTTTAGGGGTTGCATGCAGAAGTTTGGTAGAGGGATTTCTATGTCTTTTTGGGTTTTTAGAGGGCTTTAGAATGGTATGACATGCATTTTCATTAGAGGAGTTTTTTTGGACTTACTAATTTTAGAAAGTTACGATGGCTGTTGGGTTTGTGCTCTAACGGAGTTTGGAGTCACTATTTTTAGCAATAAGCTATTTTTGGTAGTGCAGTTTGGGAGCAGTTCAACACTTAGTGTCTTTTTCTGCTAGGACAGTATATGTAGGAGCGTCTACAACTTTCTTGGAGCCTGTTTTGAAAAGTGGCAACTTGAGTTATATTTTAATATTGTGCTTTTTGGCCCCCAACGCATAGACAAATAACTTCAAGTTGTTTTAACTTGTGTTTCTTCATGAGGTTGTCCAATTTGGAAATATATTTGCCTTTGATAAAGTTTATGTCATGTCCCCAAAATAGCAAATACCATAAAGACCAAGTGTTAAAATACTAATAAATTAATAAATAAAATAAATAGAAATATTAAGATTAAATATAAAATAAATGTGTACCATATCAATATAAACATATATAAATAACAAATATAATAATAATATATAGGCAAATTATTGTTATTACATTCTACTATTAAATAACTTAATATCAAAAATAATAACAATAAATAAATATTATAATCATTACACATCAAAGATTGTAATACATTAGAATAAAATAATAATAAGTTATTAGCAAATTGGTTTTATTATTATACTTTAATATTAAAATATGTTAGAAAAACATCAAAATAAAATAATAAAATAAGTATATAAATCTGAAATGTCATAATTATAGTAATAATATATTATTTTCAAATATAGATATTATTGTGATAATAAGTCTTTAAGGGCATCAATTAAATCTAACAAAGGGATATATTTTATGAAAAGTCACCTCTTTCACCAAACAATACATTCCCCCCATGAGTCACCTACCTTGAATGGTATAAATAGAAGGAAGTAAAATAAGGAAGAGGGAAAAACATGGAGAAACAAAACAGCAGCAACAATGATTGTTATGCATTGGAATATAGAGTCATTTAATATATACAAATATATATATATATATATATATATATATATATATATATATATATATATATATAATTTAATAGGCATACAAGTATATATGCATAGATATAAATAAATCTTATAATGAATAACATCATTATCAATGAATAAAGAATATATATGAATAAGGAAAGAATATATATATATAAGTAGATAGGGGAATCATTGGTGAATATACAATAATGATACTTGCAACAATTATTAAGCCTTATAAATAATGATGGCTCTTTAATATAAACGTAAGTAGATTATGCATATTTTGTCCTCATCCTATGATCAATCCAGTATAAGGTTGAAGGAAGAGGATTAAGGAATAATGAGTCACGGGAAGACATAGCCAATCAGGTGAGACTACTCACTTAGCTTTAATATTTAGTTGTCCTCAATCTGACATAACAATGTTGCATGAACCTTGTATGCTCAACAATTCTATGTATTATTAAAAATAATTGATATGCCTTATTCATTGGAATGCGCATAGTCCCCTTTGATGTGTCAGAACCATGCCTTCTTGATATCGAATTTGGAAATAGATTCTTTAAACTGGAAATTGGCATTGAACTTAGGCGGACTGTGCAGTCTTTGACTACTCAGAGGCCAAATGGTTTATCTTCTATAGATATGGCTTTCATAATGATTAATCTACATTTATATTTGATTTTTTTGCAAATAGTGGACTTGTAGGATGTATTGAATTGCAAAAGAACATAATGAACATGTAGACATGAATATTTCTCAATTTAGTTTTGTATTCTGATATACCTTCATATTAGGACTCAAGGAATTGTTTGATCATATTAAATACTCTTATTAAAATGTGTAAATACAAATGAAATACTAATGATTGTATATCGATTGTCTGAATTGTGTTTGTAATCCCACCGGGAGAGCTGAGTCATAACTTAAGTGGTTTGTCTAAAAACCTCACCCAGATTCTGCCCCATAGGCCCAAAGCAAGGGTTGGGTAGTCTGCCCCACAGGCCCATGGGTTGGGCAGTTTGCCCCACAAGCCCATAACAAGGGTTGGGCAAACTGCCCCACAGGCCCATTGCAAGGGTTGGGTCATGGAGGGGTGAGGGTTCCACCTAGGCATTCTTCGCCATAGGCCTGAGATACGGGTTGGGCATTGGAAGGTGGTAGACCGTAGGCCCTTAGGGATTCTCCTCTCCTGATGGGCTGAGTGACTCTTCTTATGTTTTCAATTTGCAAATATGATTATGTTTGCATAATTGCATTATGATTGTCTTATTTTTGATATCTAGATATTAATGCTAATGGATATGTGTCAATATGGATGAATACAGATCCCAATCTAGAGTTATGGAATTATGAGAATACTCATTTGGAAGGAAGAAACCCTAATCCTAATCAACAAATGAATTCTAGGGCAAACAAGCGAGTCCTAGGACAAGGTTGGGTAAGGGACATTACAGTTTAAATTGGAAAAGTCATATTTGGGCGTCCAAAGTGAAGTCAACATTGCAATTTAAAAATGAATATTTTATTTTTCCTTCTTGGACATCCCTTTTGGAGAGAAAATGTGATTTGAATTTTTGGGTTTGGAAAAGCTATATATACAGGCTTTGCCTCTTCATTTGGTATCCATTTGCTTATCATAACAAAGGATTGCTGATTTTTTTTCAGAACTCTTGCTTCGGGGTTGGCATACCTCCTAGCCTTCATCAATTTTGAGTTTGAGAGATAACACCTAGCTGATCAGTGGCAACTTCTTCACTCTGAGGTTGCAGATTGAGCTTCAATGGAGATGGCTTCATTTAATGTTTTTTGTTTTTGGTGTGGTAGTGAGTTAGCTTTCAGCTTGTGCCCATTTGGTGTGTTTCCTTCAGTTTTCATGTTGCTAGTTTGAGTGTGGCTGAAGCACATTTCTGTTTGCATCCTCTTGAGGAGTTGGGCAAAATGTGGGTACTGCTTCATTGGATGACTAGCATTTGGGTGCCCCTTTCCTCCAGTTTTGGTGATTTTAGCTTTAGTGCTTGATTTTTGGTTGAGGTCGCCCTTCTCTAGAAGGCCGTACCACTTGCTGTCAGTGCCTTGGAATGCATGCATAAAAAAAAAGAGTTGTTTGGGAGGGTTTTGCTGCTAGAAATTGGATGCAAAGCCTCTAGGCATCATTTGCTTTTGGTTTGACATCATTTGGAGGTGTTTTGAGGAAGTTACTAGCATATTGGCGATTTCCAGGGTTGCTGATCAGAAAATCTGAACGCTGCCATCATATATCAGACCTGGTATTTTCTATATTTTTCCATATTTTCTTGATGATTATTTTTGTATTTTCCATGGAGAACATTGTCTAACATTTGGGTTTTCAAGTTGCTAAGAATATCTCAGTTTCATTGTAAAAGATTTCAATATTGTAACGCCGAATCAGTAGTACTGATCAACTCTTTCATTTCAGCACTTTGTTTACATTCCCACCGAAAAAGTGGAAGAGGCTGGCTTGTGGCCTAAGCATTTACATTTCCATTTACTATCCTTGTAGCTCGCTGAAAAGTGTCAGAGGTTGGCTTGCCGCCAAAATATTTACATTTTGATATATTAGTCGGCTTGTTGGCAATATCATTTGTCCTTCCAACATTTTCAGTTTATTGCTAATAGATCCCCTTACACCGTATGCTCTCACCTTGCCCACCTCGGGATTTGGGTGATTGGAAAGTGAAGGGTTGCTTTCAACTTGTCATCTTTCTTGGGCTAACGTTAACGGGTGAAGTGTTGTGTGTCAAAAAAATAAAAAAATATAAGGGGGATATTACAACTTCTCGCTTATATGGCTTCTCCTTTTCAGTCCCCATTTCATATACTGTGACTATCCCTTGCAATTCATCCACTGTTAATGTATCAAAGTCTTGCATTTCTTCAATAGCGGAAACTTTTGCTTCAAATCTTAAAGGGAGAGACCTTAGCACCTTTTGCACATTCACTAAGTCTTCAATTTTTTCACCAAGTCCTTGGATAGTGTTAACGATTTAATCCACACGAAGGAGATAGGCTGTAATATTTTCTTCATCTTTCATTTTCAAGCTCTTGAATTGTCTTCTATGGGTTTGGAGCTTGGCCTTCTTAACTTTGTCATCAGGTTCATAGATGTTTTGGAGTTTGTTCGACATTTCTTTTTCCAATACACAATGCATCACCTTGACAAACCCTGATTTTGATAGACCACACAAGATAGTATTCACAACTTTTGCATTGTTTTCACTCACCTTCTTGCCATCCGGATTTGTTGGTGGAGTTGATGGAGCTACCTAACTACTCACTACTGATTGCCAAATATCAAAGCCAAGAGCCATTATATAAGTTAGCATTTTTATGCTCTAGAATGCATAGTTTGTTTCATGAAAACATGAAGCTCTATTTGAGGAGAAACCTTCTTGACAAGCCATGTGTGTTCTCGAGATCTACCTTCTAGTGGTTAGTATTTTTGAAGGAACCGACTTTGATATCAATTGAAAAGAACATACTAATACTTATAGGGATGGGCAGGTGTAAATCAATATAAGATAAATTTTTACTTATTTAAAATTCAACAACCACAACAAAAGAAAACACACAAGATCTACATAATTAAGAAGACAAGATTTACATGAAGACCCTTTCAAGAGAAAACCACATGGAAAGACTGCTTGGATCTGTTAGAGCAATTATTCATTAGCTAATAATTAATTAATGTTTAATTGATTATTAGGCTAATTTCACTTTATGCACTTAAGCTAAACTTAGGAGTGCTTTTTTCTTTTATTAGATTGAGCTATTATTAGGTCATTTTGTATCAACACATAGGATGACGAGACTTGTCATGATCTAATCCCTTTATCATCTAGGGTTTGATCTTATAAGCATTCTCCTTCATTGTATTGTTTCATTTTGTAACTTTTTCTTTTTAAGGGAATAGCAAAGTATTATTTGCAACTCTTGTGTGAGGATGGTGTTCTTGTTTGTTGTTTGATCTTGCTTCGTGTGTGTTTTCGCAATTCTAACATGGTATTAGAGCATGGATTAAAGACACCCATTCTCCAACTTTGGGGTTTTTTTCTTGACTAGGGTTACATAAACAAAATCTGGAATCTTCACATTTTTTCGTAGGTTTTGGCATTCGATATATTTTTTGTGCATTTTGGAGCAAAACAAATGTCACCATTGCATTTAGGAGGCCAGAGAAACGAATTTTGACTTTGAACTTGCCCATATTTAGTGACAAAAGGTTTTGGGGCAATTTGCTTTTTTTTTTACTTGGGTGGTTGTATGGCCCCCCAAGAGTCGTACTATACAGTTTTTTTTTTTCTAAAAAATAAAAAAATAGAAGGCAATGCCAAAATTAGCACTCCTCCAACAATTAGTCAATAGATCACTCAAATGTCACCCGTAGCGGTTGTTGTGATGGTGCCTGTCAATAGTGTTCGCTAGGGTGTTGCCCTAAGCTCTTGCTACCTTTCCTTTGAAAGGTGAGGTTACATTTATGACCAAGAGCACCCTAGTCAGCCCCTGCAAGCTTCAACAGGCGAGATTACATCTGCGACCCCTCGTCAAGCTATATAACATGCTCTATGCCCCTATCAAGGGATATCCCAGGAGGTATACTAGTGAACACTTTGCTATGCTTAGACAACACACTTTGAATTTGGATGGTAATATTGACCTTTTCCTGCTCCCTAATGGTTGGTATCATGATACATTCGATTGCCCACTCTACTTGGTCATGTCAGATAAGCCTCTCCTTTATTTTGGAAGAAACTACTTGAGGCACACATTGGTCATTCCCCTAAGCCTCACCTTCTTACCATCCACTGCGAACTTTATCTCCATGGTGTGCAAGTTCATATAGAACTCTCCAATAGATTGCAACCACTGCATACCAAGGATTGTGTCCGTATCCCCTATGCTCACAACATAGAAATCATCTCTAATCGTATAATCTCTCAACTGTATGCTCAAGTTAGGAATCTTCCTAGTACATGTGAGGGTGAATCCATCTGCTACCATCACTTTAAAGCCATCAAATTCTTCTCTTTTAATCCCTCTTTTGGCTACGATACCCTCATCAATAAAATTATTTGTGGCACTTGTGTCAATGAGAGTGATAATCAACTACCCACAAAGTATTCCTCTAACTTTGAATGATGAACTTTTTGAAAACTAGAAAGTTGTGCAAGTGTTCACCCACATCCCTGCTCCTTATTTGGCTCCTCGGTGGAACTTTCTTCCTCACTACTTTCCGAATCAGTGTGTTGGTCTGATTTTTCTAAAACTGTTTCATTTGCTGAAAAGTATTCAATCTGCTTTGCCTTTGCTTTAATAGCACACTTATAGGATAAATCCCATTACTCCGTACTTTGGAAACATAAATTTTTTCTTCTAAGTTCATTAAGCTGATCATTATCCAACCTTGTTGTCACATTTTTAGATTGATTGGAATCCTTTTGAAAAAATTTCTTGTCCTTGTCCTTCTTATGTAGGAGTCCTTTTGACTGAAATTTTCCTTTTGAGGTAGAGGACTCCATGTTTGTTTCTTTCTTTATGGCATCCTGTAATGTAGGTGGACTAAGTGCCTTAATCCAACCTCTTAATGGATTTGAAAGTCCATCCATGAATAAAACAATTAATCTCCTCATTGAGATGTCAGTTGCCAAAATTGATAACCTCTCTGTTAGTGTTTCATAGATCAGATTAAATAACTTAAAGCACTTAGAAAATTGCAACACATATGATAATAAACACAGCAAGATACGTTGGGAAAACCCTCCTCCTGAGGGAGAAAAACCCAGCAAATAATTCTCTTATATATTGTAGGAACAAGAGCAGAAATCTGCTTACAAAATAGGCCCAACACAAAGGGCGAATTGGATACAATGAATATTAGCACTTCTCCTAAGTGCGAATATGTTTCTCCTTGAAATAGGGCTGCTGCCGTAAGATGATACACTGCTGCTCAAATGCGAACTGCTGTAGGAATGCGAATTAACATGAATAAACTTGATGATCAAATGACAAGGAATGACCTTGTATTTATACAAAATGAGGTCACAACTCAAACAGGTCGGCCCACTTGAGAAATATAAATAATTCCAATAAATGTCAAGGAGGTCGGCCCAAAGCAAGTAAATAATAATAATCTTAATGAACATAAATTAAATAGCCGATTAGGCTATCATTTAATTTATGTGTCTTCTAGGAGTGCGTTGGAAGAAGCAGCCCTAAGCTGCTTAGAAAAATCAACACTCCCTCTCAGCTAGGGATGATACTGTCAGCTGCACAAAACATATCACCTCATAGTGATACAATAGCTTATCACCTCAATGTGAAAAGCAAATAAGATATCACCTCATCGTGATATCGGATATCACCTCATCGTGATATCAACCATCATGGCTACCTCCATAGATGGTATGTACAAGTGCTCATCACTCAATGTGATGTTGTCACCTCAGTGCGACTTTCACCATGGCTCCGCCAGGGGGTGAAACACAAGTACAAGTAAATCATCACGGTCTCCCTCACGTGATGCTGTCATGGAGTCACACACATGACATCCACCATGGCTCTCCTAGAGGGTGGAAACAAGGGCTTTCACCTCAAATCTCAAGGAGAAATGCATTATCAAGGGCTTGCACCTCAAATCTCTCTGAAATAGAGAAATGCAATAAACAGAGGATCACTGATACTGAGACTCCTTCTCAGTCAAGGTTGCATTCTCCACTATACCAAGCTTTTCTCAAAAGTACACAAATTTGATCCTGAAGAGAGGCTTGGTGAGAATGTCTGCCGTTTGCTCATCAGTGTTGATATACCTCAACTGTATAGCTTTCCTCAATCCCATATCTCTGATATAGTGGTATTTGATCTCAACATGCTTTGTTTTGTCATGAAACACAAGATTGACAGAAAGCTTCACACAACTCTGGTTATCACAATGAATGATAGTAGGCTCCATTGATTGTCCAAACAATCTTGCAAGGAGCTTACGAAGCCACACTGCTTCACGAGCTTCCATACAAGCTGCAATATACTCTGCCTTGGCTGTACTCAATGCTACAAAAGACTGCTTCCTACTGCACTAGGATATCATAGCAGATCCTAAACTGAAGCAACAACCAGAGGTACTCTTCCGATCTGAGACACACCCTGCCCAATCAGAATCAGTAAAGCCATGCAGCTTCAAGTCCAAACCTGTATAATATCTCAACCCATATGCAATTGTGCCACACAAGTATCTCAGGATATGTTTAGCTGCAACAAGATGTATCTGCCTTGGTTCACATATAAACTGACTAAGTGCACTTACTGCATAGCAGCATAGCAGATATCAGGTCTAGTGTCAACTAGATACATTAATGAACCAATCAACTGCCTATACATCGTAGAATCCACCAGTTCTGAACTAGTTGCAGCCTCCTTCAACTTATGTAAATTTGTCTCCATAGGTGTAGACATAGGTTTGCAATTAATCATACCAAACCTCTTTAAAATGTCAATAGTATACTTGCCTTGACTTGGAATCATCTCATCTGGCTTTTGCCAAACTTTTAAGCCAAGAAAGTAATGCATGAGACCAAGATTCTTCATCTCGAAGTCAGAAGCTAACTCCTTACATTTTAGAATTAGGTGTTCTTCTCCAGTGAAAATCAAATCATCAACATACAAAACCAGAATCAAAGCTTCACCATTTATTACCTTGAAGTAGATGTTAGAATCTGCATCATTCTTTGAGAAACCTAGACTCAACAGGTAACGATTAATCCTTTCGTACCAAGCAGGAGGAGCCTGCTTAAGACCATACAAGGCCTTCTTTAGCTTGCAAACATGAGACTCCTTCCCATGTACCTCAAATCCATCGGGTTACTCAATGTAAACCTCTTCTTCTATTACGCCATTTAGAAAGGCTGTCTTTACATCCATTTGGTGAATCTTCCATCCTCTAGATGTAGCAATAGCAATAATGGTTATGACAGAAGTGTATCGAGCCACATGAGCAAAAGTTTCTTCATAGTCAACTCCCTCTTTTTATTAGAACCCTCTAGCCTGGAATCTTGCCTTGTACTTCTCAATGCTCCCATCAGTAGCATGCTTGATTTTGAAGAGCCATTTAGAAGACACCATAGATTTGCCTTTGGGTCTAGGAACGATATCTCAAACATCATTCTTAAGTATGGATTGATACTCCTCAGTCATATTATCTTTCCAAACTTGTTGACTAGAAGCTTCCTGAACACTAGAAGGTTCTGACTCAATAATTTGACTCATGAAGGCTACATAACTAGAGAACTTATTAGATCTCTTCCTTTCTCTAAAAGTTCCTCTTGGGCTTGCAAAACTTTCTACCTCCTACATTGTCCTTCAGGCCCAAAGAGGTCTTTCCTTCCAATCACAATATCTGTAGGCCCATCAGTAGGCTCCAAGGGCTCAACTGGATCATCATCTTCTATAGGTTATGGAACCTCCTTCTGATTCTCAGGAACATAGTCAATTTCCATATCTTGAGGAGGTTCTTCTTCATCGATCTCCATAGGAGTGCCCTTGGATCTTCTGAATGCAACATCTTCCTCAAATGTGATATCTCTGCTAATCTAAATAGTCTTCTGACCTGGAATGTAGATTCTGTAGGCTTTTGATGTCTCACTGTAGCCCACTAGAATTCCCTTCTTGCCAGAAGGTTCCAACTTTGTTCTCTTTTCCTTTGGAATATGAACATACATTGGACAACCAAAGATCCTTAGATGACTAACTTCTGGTTTCACCCCTGACAATGCTTCTTCAGGAGTTTTTATTCTCCAAGATCCTGTGGGGACTCCTGTTTTGAACATAGACGGCTGTCTTAGATGCCTCAGCCCAAAGTGATATTTGCAGGTCTTGATCATGAATCATTGTTTTAACTGCTTCCACAATAGACCTGTTCTTCCTTTCAGCAATACCATTCTGTTGAGGATTATAAGGAACACTGAACTCCCTCTTAATCTTTGCTTCAATACATAAATCACGGAAGGTACCATAGGTGTACTCTCCATCGTTGTCAGATCTCAAAACGTTGATCTTTTTCCCAAACAAGTTTTCCACCTGTGGTTTGAATTCTTTGAATCTTTCTAATACCTCCTCAGATTCTTTAGATCTCAAGAAATAAATCCAAGTCTTTCTAGAGTAATCATCAATAAAAATAATGTAATACAAGAAACCACTAGAAGATGCAACAAACATTAGACCACATAAATTAGAATGAATGAGTTCAAGAATACATTTAGATCTACTTTCACTAGAATGAAACGTACCTTTTGTATTCTTGCCTAGAGCGCAGCCTTTGCATGTACCTTCATGTTCCTGGTTGAATTTCGGAAGGCTGGTGACCATCTTCTCCATGATAGGTAACGCTCGAAAGTGAATGTGAGCCAATCTTCGATGCCAAAGATCACACATGCTAGAAGAATCATGCACAAGAGCCTGAAGGGGGTTGTAGTGTCCCCATTTTTAGCACTACAGTTTCTAGTGACCGTTAGCCTATTCCCGGATGCTCGTAGGCTAGTCAGAGGCAGAATTAGGGTTTCCAACTGCTTGGAGGTTTTTTTTGAGGATTCAGGGGTTTGCATGTTGGAGTTTTGCAGTCTGGTTGCGAGATTCTTTCTGGGTTTTCAGAGAGCTTCGCAATGGTATGACATGCAACTGAATCAGAGAACTTTTCCGAACTTACTATTTTTAGTAAGTTACAATGGCTACATGTTGGGGTTTAACAGTTCGGATTCTGGATTCCTTCTAGGTTTTCAAAGAGCTTCGTGACAGCGTGACATGCAACTGAATCAGAGAACTTTTCTGGACTGACTATTTTTAGTAAGTACGACGACTGCTTAGATTGTAGTTAAAAATGAGTTTGGAACAACTTACTATTTTTAGCATTATGCTATTTTTAGTAAGTTCTATTTTTAGTAGGGTTTCTGCAATTCAATTTAGTGGCTATATCTGGCATGTCAATTTGAGCAGTTTGGTCTCCAACACCCTTGGTGCTATTTTTGGTAGCGTTTCAACAATTTGGTATTACGACTATTTCTGGCAAGGCAGTATATTCAGTTGGTCTCCAACATTTGAGGTGATTATTTTGGCAATTTTGATATTTGATGAAAATATTATTTTAAGTGAAATATCTAAAAGGCATGTTTGGACGCCTTGGAGAAATAAGTGGTGAATTATATTTATATTTCACTTTAATAAAGTGTTTCACTTTATTATTATTTTGGATGTCATAATATACTTTATTGACATTTTAATAAACTATAATACTTCTTGGAGGAGGACGACTTGGAGAAATGAAATGCAAATGACACAAATGGGCATTGTGAATTTGAGTTTGGTTTTGGCATCCATTTGGAGGGAGATTGAATTTGAATTTGGAGCAGGAAATGTTATAAATAAGAGCATTGGGCTCTTAGTTCATCATCTTATATCTACAGTAATGTTATGCTATCGGAATGGTTAATGAGTTGCTCCGAGGAATGCATAACTCGTAGTTTTGCTTGACTTCTTGCTTGAAAAAGAGCAACTAGTTGAGATTTGGCTGTTCTTAATCCTTGAGAACAGATTGAGCACATTGTAGTTGAGTTCTATTTTAATTAGTTTTGGTAATGCTGGTGTGGTGCTTGACTGAAGCACATTTTCGATCATAGCTCCTTGCACAATTTTTTGTTGGTTCTAGGTATTGGCTTATTGTTCAAGTCTACCCGGGGCGCCCCTTCTTGCAAGTTTTTAGATTTTTCAGAGGTGATTTAGATTTTATCTTGCTGGTCGCCCTTTCTTGGAGGTTGTACTTTGCTTGCCATTGCATTGGAAAGCATGCATAAAATATCAAAGGTTGTTTGCTGCTATTTCTTGGTTTTTACTCGGTCGCCCTTCTCTTATGCTTCATTTGCACTTGATTTCACATCAATCAAAGCTGTTTTGACGAAGTTATGAGCATTTTGGTGATTCTAGGGCTTGCTGGTATGAATTTCTGATTGCTGCAATTTTTTATATCAGACCTGATATTTCAGTCCTTTTTTACTATATTTCATATGCTGGATAGCTTGTACTTGTTTGGAGTTCATTTCCTAACATTTTGGAGTTCATTGGTTATCTATATCTCATTGTATTTGCAGATTGTTCATCGCATTGTAATGCTGAATCAGTAGTACTGATCAACTCTTTACTTTCTGCACTTGATATTTTGTATCCCGACTTATGTGGAAGAGACTAGTCATGCTTAGTCTATATTGTATTGCATTTGCATATTACTGATTGGCTGAGCCATCAACACACTCCCACTGAATAAGTGGTCGAGTTGCATATTTACTTTCAGCATTGTACTTCTCTTTCCAGTCCTCCCGCTGAATAAGTGGTTGAGTTGATTGTTACTTTCAGCAATGTAATTTGTATCTTTCCAGTCCTCCCGTTGAATAAGTGGTTGAGTTGATTGTTACTTTCAACAATGTAATTTCTATCTCTAGTCCTCCCGTTGAATAAGTGGTTGAGTTGATTGTATCTTCTTCCTATTACTCTTCCAACAGTTTCAGTTATGCTAACGATCCCCTTTCGAGTATGCTCTCGACCTTGCCTGCATTGGGATCTGGGTTGATCAGAGGAAAGGGTTCCCTTCAATTGGATTGAGTTTTCATTAATGTTAACGGGTGAATTAGTTGTGTGAAAAAAGAAAAAAATTGCCCCGTAAATTTCAGGGGCGAGTGCGTAGCCTATAGAGATACTCATGTCTAACTCCAATTACCTGAGCAGACTTGAAGTTGGAGTTCTTTGCCCAAATAAGAACTTTGCCTTCTGAAAATACAACTTTATAACCCTTGTCTTCTAATGCTGAAATGGAGACAAGATTTCTCTTGATACCTGGAACGGATAGTACATCATTCAAATCCAATGAAATGCTGGAATCCAAGTGATGAGAGGAGTTCCAAACTCCTTTCACAAAATATCGAGCATCGTGTCCAATAATGACTTGTTCACTAGAATCATTCTCCACCAAATTTGATAGATGCTTCCTGAATCCGGTGATGTGGCGAGAGGCACCGCTATCAATCAGCCCAGTGTTGGTGTCGGTGGATACATTGCTTGACAAGCCTGAATAGAATAGATAATCACATGAGTCCTTTTGCGGAGCAACTTCTTCAACATTTGCAGTAGCAACTTGTTGCTTAGGTCTGAGAGGACATTCCTTCGCAAATTGGCCATACTTGTCACAACAAAAACATTGAACTTTGGATAAGTCTCGCTTCCTTTTGAAGGCAGGAACACCATCATTTCCATTCTCTGGATTCCTCTTGAAGAATCCTTTCTTCCAAACTTTTCCTTTCTTCGACGAATGAGAGGCGAGAACATGAAGATCCTCATTTGTTGAACTTTGACCAACACCTCTAGCCACCTGTCTCGATTCCTCTTGAATGCAGTCGATCCTTAGCTGATCAAACTTGGGAAGTTTAGAGCTTGCACTGATTCCTTGAATAAATGACTCCCACGATACCGGAAGACCATTGAGAGCAAGCATGGTCAAATCTATGTCATCAATCAAGTGACCAATTGTAGAGAGCTGGTCTCTTAATTCTGAAATCCTCATGAAATAAGTAATCACCGATTCTTCTTTCGCCATCTTCACATGATGAAGTTTTTGCTTCAGTGCAATTTCTCGACTGGTGTTGTTGATTTCGCACATCTCTTCCAATGTGTTGAACATTTCCCTTGCTGTATCCAACTTGGAGACAATCAAAACAACATGATCTTTAACAAAATCAACCAACACTTTCTTTGCCCTAGTATCTTTCTTCCTCCACTGCAACTTCTCTTCTTCCTCCTCAGGTTCGGGAACTTTTGTTTTCACAAACTCAGCCAAATCATTCTCTTCCAAGGTGAGGAAGATCCTGAACCTCCATGATGTATAGTTAGAAGCTCCTTCGAGTCTGTCCTCGACTTTCAAATCATTCACCATCTTGAAACTCAAGAGATAGACGAAAAAGATTAATGAGAGTGCTGCAAAACGAATCTGATCTTTATCTTTTTCAAACCCGCTCTGATGCCATGTTAGTGTTTCATAGATCAGATTAAATAACTGAAAGCACTTAGAAAATTGCAACACATAAGATAATAAACACATCAAGATACCTTGGGAAAACCCTCCTCCTAAGGGAGAAAAACCTAGCAAATAATTCTCTTATATATTGTAGGAACAAGAGCAGAAATCTGCTTACAAAACAGGTGCAACACAAAGGGCGAATTTGATACAATGAATATTAGCACTTCTCCTAAGTGCGAATATGTTTCTCCTTGAAATAGGTCTATTGCTGCAAGATGATACTCTGCTGCTCAAATGTGAACTGCTGTAGGAATGTGAATTAACATGAATAAACTTGATGATCAAATGACAAGGAATGACCTTGTATTTATACAAAATGAGGTCACAACTCAAATAGGTCAGCCCACTTGAGAAATATAAATAATTCCAATAAATGTCAAGGAGGTCGACCCAAAGCAAGTAAATAATAATAATCTTAATGAACATAAATTAAATAGCCGATTAGGCTGTCATTTAATTTGTGTCTTCTAGGAGTGTGCTGGAAGAAGCAGCCCTAAGCTGCGTAGAAACATCAACACTCTCAAAATCAATAATGTAGCATCACCAAAACCCCATTGCTTAAGCTGTGCCAACTCCTCAAACTGCAATTTGGGATCCTTGTTTTATCAAATCTTTGAATCAGCCTCTTAGTGAACTTTGTATAAGAATCAATTTGATCATGTCCCATGTCACCCTTTAAGGTTGGTGCCAAAATGGTGACTTAGTAAAAATAGCCATAACTGACAAAGTGCTTGAAAACACCCCAGAAAGAGTCGTTGTGAAACTTTTAATGGTCCAAGCTCAAAGAAACACCTAGAAAGGCCTCATAGGCTAAACTACAAGTCTCTAAGGCCCCAAAAGTTCCCTAATCCCACCACAGTAGCCTACGAGAAACCAAAGATTAGGCTAACGGTCACCAACTATCAATAGTTTAGGGAAGGGACATTACACTATTTCTAATTGATGAGCCCAATATTCATAGGCCAACAGAAAAGGCCACATAGCTACAACTTTCTCAACAATTTTTTTTTTTAATTTCTTCTTTTACAGTGCAAGGACAACCTTTATGTTTTTTATGATTTTGGATTCTACTAAATTACACTGTTGCACATGTTAGCTACAAATTTAGTTAAGATGATATTTGATTTAATTGATGCCTCGTCTCATCCTCAAACCACGGTAATTGCATACGATCATTATCTTCTTTGACTTTGGTGTTCAACGCTTCCAAGCATGGTCCTTGGCCTTGTACATGACAGGGACAACCTTTATCTCTCGTATGATCTTGGGTTCCAATAAAATACATAGTTGAACATCTCAACCACAAATTCAGTCAAGGTGATATTCGAGTCAATTGAAGCCTCTTCTCATACTCAAAACACAATAACTACATACCACCATTATTTCCTTTGAATGTGATGTGTCATGATTTCAATTGTAGTCCTTGGTCTTGCCACCACTATGGTTATTTGTGGATGCCATTTCTATCTACAAAGCTGGAAACCATAGCTGAAAGAAAAAAACAATCAAGCAAAATCATAAAACCCAACTTTGAAAGAAGAGAAAAAGGAAAAATCAAGAAAATAATGCAAGATTGAAATCTTAGAAGTGCTAGAACAATGGTAAAATGAAAGAATCATAAAATTCTTAATAAAAGAAAGAGTTACTTGCGTTTTAAATCTAGTCAAAAAATTCACTAAAGTGGATGTGTGTGCAGTTTAAATAAAAATACAAGAGATCAAGAGCAAACGTTAAAATGTTGAGATAAATGGCATTTTTACTATTTAACTTGCAATGTTTGGATATCATACTAAGGCAAGTTTTGGAATGGGATTGATGGTTACTTGTGAGTATTTGGGAAGTTGATAGGGGAGTACTCACCCAAAAATCAATGGATATTTTTTAGAGCAAGTCACTTGCCACCTATGATTGCCTTGCTATGAGTGAGCTATACTCATAAGATTGTTCATTCATGTTATGAACAACTACATTTCATGTATCAACATTATTTTGGTTTGTTGTCATTTATGTAAAATACAAATTGGTAAGGTTTGCTTTTTTATATGGCTAGTTCTCCTTGACATCTTGGGTTTCACTATACTGGTGGCTTCACCTCTTCTTGGCATTGAGGACCCTTTCTCACCTCCCTTCCACAGTCCAGATTTCAGTTATTGGCTCACTTCACTATATTTTTTTCCCACTACCCATAGTTCTTCAGCATTGAGTCTTAGGAGGTTTTCTGAACAATATTAACTACCTCCTAGGATTGTCCAGCATGTGCCTCTTAATTCTAGACTCTGCTCAACAAGCATTCTTAAACCCTGCATTTGTATTCTCACTAGGATCAATAAATTTTTTGTTGGCTCCTCCAATGCATTTGGGAACACAGACAATTGAGGATTTTGGTTGCTCACTTAGATGGTTTTCTTTTGTTTATCAACTTACAAGGTCTTTCCCCTCTTTTATTATTGTATTTGCGTAGGGGTTTGCCTTTTTTGTTTTAGACCCCATTTGTGTGATTTTTTTCCTTTTTCCTAGGGACTCTTTTTTTTCAGTACTTTGCTATTATAGCTATTGAACATTTCTATCCCATTGATCTATTTTTGGTCATTTGTGTACATTAATATATTTTCTTTCTTTATATAATTAAAAGGTGTCATGTCCCCAAAATCGTAACACCAAAATAATACTGAAATACAAATAATAAAATCAAATAAATATCAAAATGTAAATATAAGTGATCTCAATTTAAATATTACTACTATAATTATAGTTATCTTAGATAATATTATAATTTTAATATAATATAAACAAGTTAATAATTTAAATATCATAAACATTATTAAAAATATATATATATAATTAATATAAAACATAAAAATAATATTATTAAATATAAAATAATAATAAATAAATATCTATTAACAAGATCATTATAATTATGATTATCAAAATTGTTGATGTTAATACAGCGTCGGTCTTCACTAAGACTAATATTAAATACATGGGCCGACCTTATATATTTGATTTATATCATGCAATTATTCTGGCCGACTTTAATTGTTATTTATCAAAGGCCGACCCAAGTGAAGAGGCGCCTAGGAGATATAAATACAAGGTCACTTCTTGACTATACACACAATTCGAATATCAAGAAGTTCGCATTTTATTGGCAGAGCAGAATTCGCAGTTCTAGAAGAAGTTCATACTTAATCAGCAGATCATCATCTTGTAGCAGCAGATCATCATTTTGTAGCAGCAGACTGATTTCAAGGAGAAACATATTCATTTGTATCTTTGCATCTAGGAGAGGTGCTATTATTCATTGTATCAAATTCGGCATTGTGTTGGGCCTGAGTTCAAGCAGATTTCTGCTCTTATTCCTTCAATATATAAGAGATATATTTGCTGGGTTTTTTCTCCCTCAAGAGGAGGGTTTTCCCAGGGTATCTTGTTGTGTTCATTATCTTATGTGTTGCATTTCTTTTGTTAAATTGATTATCTAATCTGATCTAAGAAACACTAACAAAAATAATATTATATACAAATATACAAATGAATGTAATAAACCAAAAGCTAAAAGCATCGGTGGGCCAGCATAGCATTAAGAATAACAAAAGTCAAAATAACAAATAAAGCAAAAGCCAAAAGTCAGCACAAGGAAAGACATGACCCTTCAAAGACCCATGGTTTGGGAAGGACGTGATCTTCCACCAAATCATGGGGTATTTTAATACACTCAAGAAACTTCAAAAAGATTATCGGGTGGGGAAGATTGGAAAGAAAGACCAAGGCATTGGTGGATGAGACAATAGGAGGGTATTCAGAAATATTAAGAACAGGTCTTCATCGAATGGAATTGGAGAAGGATAGAGCATCGTGGCTGGGAAAAAGGAAAGGTCTGCAGAGCAATCAGAAATCAGAGATAAGTATCTCATGAATTTATTCGACCAGTTTGATATACACATTTAGGATTTAGATAAGGATACTTAACAAATATTTTATGAATTAACAATAAGCTGGATGCATTAGTAAAGTAGATATTGAATGAATAAATGGGGATTTGAATAATGAGACAATAATGATATTATTGCTAATATGTTATTGGATATCTATATATGTATGTGTGTGTATACGTGAAAGTAATCATTGTAAATGGGAACCAATTAGAAATAGTAATATGTATATGTTTATATAGGATATATAAATATATATGATCATGCAATAATGATGCTTGCAACAAATATTGAACCTTATAAGTAATTGTGATTATTTGATAGATAAATGAATAGATTTATGAATGTCTTTATCCTATGGTTGATCAGGAAAAAGAGAAAAGGAATATAATATGAACACTGCACCATCATGAAGGATATCTTCAAAAAATCAAGGCAAGAATTGTGGTTATCCTGGAAGGGGACATTACAGTGGTATCAGAGCATTTTTCTTGCCATCTTGTGCATGCTTGAGCTAGTTGCTTGTGTCCTTGAGCTAGTTGTTTGCCTACTTGATCTAGTTGCCTACTTTCTTGAGCTGGTTGCTTGTGTGCTTGAGCTAGTTGCCTACTTGCTTGAGCTAGTTGCTTGTGTGCTTGAGCTAGTTGCTTGCCTACTTGAGCTAGTTGCCTACTTGCTTGAATTGGTTGCTTGTGTGCTTGAGCTAGTTTCTTGTCTACTTAAGCTACTTGCCTACTTGCTTGAGCTGATTACTTGCATGCTTGAGCTGGTTGCTTGCGTTCTTGAACTGCCTACCTGTCTATTTAAGCTAGTTGCATACTTGCTGGAGCTACTTGCTTACTTGCTTGTCTACTTGAGCTACTTGACTATGTGCTTAAGCTACTTGCCTATGTGCTTGAGTTGCTTGTTTGCCGGGTTGAGCTACTTGTTTGTGTGCTTGAGCTACCTAGACAATGAAGTACAACTTATCTTAGAGCCAAAATTTATCCTAGACACTAGAGAAAGGAAATAGAGGAACATGATCATTACCAAATCTCTAATCAAGTGGAAGGGACTTCCTGAAGAAGATGCTAGATGGGAAAGAGAAGAAACCATCAAAGTGTTTAGAGATAAACAAAGTCAAGAAGGGCAAACCCTTAAGAGTTCTTGACTAGAACAAGAAACAAACAAACTATTGTATGTAATTCTTTGTGTTTTCAATATAAGCTAATGAGTCATTTCCCTTGCAGGATAAATTGGCCAGAAGACCTGGAAGAGGTGAGATGTAACGAAATGTTACAATCTCTTTCCAGGGTTATAACGCTGGATAGACCTAAGAATAAGGTGTCCAAAAGGCCTAGGAATGGATTAGATGTAAGGAAATGTTACAATCCTCTCCCAGGATAAGACATGCATTCCAGACAAGAGAATCAAGAGATTAAGAACCTCAAGGGAAGAAGACGCCATGTTGCTTGAGGACAAGCAAAAACAAGAGGGGGGGACCTGTGATGTCCCCATCACAAAGATAAGTATATTTGATATATTTATATTTTAATCGATATGCTTATTCAAATAGAGTAATCATTATAGAACATTAAATTATATATATAAACGTGACTAACTTGGGTACCGTTGGTGATAGACTAGAAGAAGAGATCCTAGAAGAAACTAAGATGTTTTTACTTGAGAACAAGCAAATTTGGGAGAGGAGGATTGTCATGTTCCCAAAATCGTAACACCAAAATAATACTGAAATACAAATAATAAAATCAAATAAATATCAAAATGTAAATATAATTGATCTCAATTTAAATATTACTATTATAATTATAGTTATCTTAGATAATATTATAATTTTAATATAATATAAACAAGTTAATAATTTAAATATCATAAACATTATTAAAAAAAGATATATAGTAATAATCAATATAAAACATAAAAATAATATTATTAAATATAAAATAATAATAAATAAATATCTATTAACAAGATTATTGTAGTTATGATTATCAAAATAATATTATAGACAAATATACAAATGAATGTAATAAACCAAAAGCTAAAAGCATCAGTGGGCCAGCATAGCATTAAAATAACAAAAGTCAAAATAACAAATAATGCAAAAGCCAAAAGTCAGCACAAGGAAAGACATGACCCTTCAAAGACCCACGGTTTGGGAAGGACGTGATCTTCCACCAAAATGAATAGATTTATGAATGTCTTTATCCTATGGTTGATCAGGAAAAGGAGAAAAGGAATATAATATGAACACTAGACCATCATGAAGGATATCTTCAAAAAATCAGGGCAAGAATTATGGTTATCCTAGAAGGGGACATTACAAAAGGACTCTAATTAAAACTATCCAAAACAAAGCCTACAGTGTTGTATAACATCATTGTTGTGGGGGGTGTTCATAATCCAAGTTAAGAAAGGGTAATTTTGAAACCACAGTGGCATAGATACACTCTTCTATGGCATACAGTTCATGTAGGTATTCCTCGTTTCAACATTCATGCTTTACATTTCCATGACCACTCCATAGCCATAATGTATATCTCCAGTAGCACCTTAAAATTGGCGCTTTGTTTTATAACTGCAAAGTTTGGTAATAAAATATGTTCTTGCAGCTTAAAATTTGTTAATTAATTACAAATTGTCTTTCATTGGGATTAAATGGTGTTTCTTAGTGCATAACAGCTTAACTCCATAAAAGGGAGCTATAGTATTCAGGAAGCCCCATAAACAGACGAAATATACTTTAAAAGATTTTTAAAAGCCTGGAAGGTGATGTCAGAACCGCATTCCATGCAATTAGATAAATGACAAGGGTGGTTGACCAATGGCTTGTCATGCTTGATCAAATAGATTATATAACTGATATACAAGGCATAGCAACCTTTCCCAAATATATTATCATCCTTATCTGACATCCTCATACTAGATATCAGATTTGAAACAAGTAAGGATTGGGAACAGCTATTTTTTTTTGTATTCTAAGGAGAAATCAATTGCATTTGGAGGTCCATAACTTAGAGGAGAAGCATTGGAAGAAAATTACCTTTCCTGAGGAATCCTGTCTATTTTGAAGTGGATTTTTGATTGTCTATCCTATATTTCTCTACAGGCATGCTGCTCTTATGTCTTTGGTTTGATTAAGGGGGTAGGCTCTGGACAAGGGTCAAGTTGAACAGCTTACCATAAATGATAATATCCATAGCCTCTAAGGCATTTTGGTATTTTTCATTCTTATTTTGTTGCTGTCACATATGTGGTATTCTGTATTTAGAGTGGAATATGCACATATAATGGATAGTTGAGGAATAAATGACATGCATAGTCATGCTCTGCATTCCTTATGCTATAAGGTGTTCAAATATAATTTATTTTGAGGTTATCATTGATTAAGTGGCTAATATCCTGTTTAGTTTTTGATTTTATTTAATTTTTTCTGTAAAGGTTCCTTCGGAGAAGTTTTCCGTGGCGTGTGGAGAGGAACGGAAGTTGCAATCAAGATCTTGCTTGAGCAAGATTTGACAGTGGAGAACGTGGAAGATTTTTGCAATGAAATATCTGTTTTGAGGTATATAATGAAATAAAAATCAATGCTAATAGTTTTTCTTTCATTTGGAAAATTTGCAATATTTTGATCTCATGTTACTTTTCTTTCTTTGTGTGCATTCTGTTCAGCCGATTGAGACATCCAAATGGTATTATACATTTCCTTAAACTACTTTAGAATGGTATTCGCTAAATTTTCTTTTTAACTTTTCTTTTACATTGTATGATTGTTGAATTGAAATTTACATGCATCCCATTTGAAAATGTTTGTTTTGTTAAATCAATATAAGGATTTCTTGATTTTTTTTCAATTATAATTCTTTATGATAATCTTAATTCTTGTATGAAGTAGAAAAACACATTATGCAACAAGTAAGATTTGTATAGTTTCAAGGCTCATTAAAATAAATGTTTGTTTTGTTAAATCAATGTAAGGATTTCTTGATTTTTATTCAATAATAATTCCTTATGATAATGCAATCATAATTCTTGCATGAAGTAGAAAAACACATAATGCAATACGTAGGATTTGTATAGTTTCAAGGCTGATTAAAATAAGTTTTTATTCCAACTTGAATGTTTGCAAAATGTGGTCACAATTTGAAGAAATTTATAAGTTTTACCAAAAACTAGTTCTCTTGATCAAGGTTTCAAAATTTGCGACTCAGCAAGGTTTGGCAAACCCTATTTTGACTCTAATTTGGTGACATGGAAAAATGAGAAATACTTAAATTTATTAAAAAATCATAAATATCATGGAAAACATAGTTACAAAACATGTGAAGTGAGTTTTGTAGAATGAGGAAATGTTTTCTTTTAGATTTGAATAAATTTGAATAAAAATGTGTACAATATCACATCAAGATGTGAATACAACAGCCAATAATATGAGATGAATCATATGATTAAAAATCATAAAAAATTACAATTTCATTCAAGTTCAAACATTTTACATTTTTCTTTTCCTTCTATAAATGCTATTGATGGTTGGGGTCTTGCTCTTTTGTGTCAATTGTTGTACTAGCTTTGATGTTGAACTAGAAGGCAATGACTTTTCCTGAAGACTACCTACCCTCATCCTCATCTATGATCTCCTCTAATCCAATGCCTTATACTTTAGTTTTGGCTACAAACTACTTGTCTCTCAAATTTGACCATCTCATGTTGTCT
The DNA here is from genome assembly GCA_007115665.2 of Sequoiadendron giganteum. NCBI lineage: Eukaryota > Viridiplantae > Streptophyta > Pinopsida > Cupressales > Cupressaceae > Sequoiadendron > Sequoiadendron giganteum. Next base: position 181,529,075 of record CM021102.1, on the reverse strand, counting down.
AAGCATGGGGATTTCATTGGGGGTACTCTTGTTTCTATGTGGATCAGTACCATCCAAGTCAATCACCTCATGACTAATTGAGCCCTTCATCTTTTTTGAGAGAAGGTGAAAGTTGTATTGCATGAATATGAGGTCATTGAGGCACTTTCGTATCAAACTATTTCATTTGCTCATAGGGTATGTGCATGGATATGGGGGCCAAAAGGGGGTAAAAAATGGCCATATGTTTTGAAAAAAAAATAAAAAATGATTTTTGATGATTCGAGTAACCTACAATCAAGATTTTAAGATGTGATAAGGACAAGATTAGTAGTGGTTAGAATCTTGTTTCTAGACTACTAATTATTTAAAAAGATAGTGGAGATTAAGAGGTTCAAATAGGTCACATAAAGTGGTCCTATTTTCATTAGAAAAATATAACATAGCGCTAGGTGTGCTCTCCCTAAAATGTTGATTTTTTTTTTTTAATAATTTCGCAAATCTCTTTGGTGGAAAGTTAGCTAACATCATGTAGTTTGCGCCGAACTTTTTTGCTAATTTTTTTAATCGACCTATGGCTTTTTAGTAATTTTCAAAATGAACACATCTTGAAAACTGAAAAATGGAATGTGTTGCCCTCAATTTTGAGAAAACTAATCCTTTTTTTTTTTTTAATGTATAGAATGGAGTCTAGAATATAAAAATGTAATTTGTATCAAATTTCAATGAGTGGAAAGAAAATGATGCCAAAAATGCTATGCGCAAGATTTTCGCAAAAATTGAACACATTAGAAAAAGTAATTGAAGATCAAAACCTTATTGTATTTGAATTGTAGATAAAAATGCATCACTATAAATGTAAGAGGGAGTTTGATGTCGTTATTGCTTTTTATTGGAATAATTTTTTATAATGCAGTGTTCCACAAAGTTTCCTGATGGGGGGACATGGGGAGGGATTTTAGGGATGGGGGGACCAAGGGCCTAAGTTTGGGGATGGCGGGGGAATGGTAGCGGGGTGGCGACATCGAAATACATATAGTACTTGAAAAAACAGTTATAAAAAGATGTATAAGTATAAGAATTACAAATTAAATTTTTGCAAACTAGTTTTAAGCATTTGAATTTTGAAGTGAACATTAACTTGACATCACTCTTGCTCTTCATCTTGCTCCTCCTCAACCCTCTTTCTGTTCATTCTCACTCTTTCATGTTATAGTTGCAACTTTCACTCTCACACTCACACTATTAGCTTCTTGTAGATTTTCTTTATGTGAATTGAAATATAGGAGGCAGTTTTATAGAGTTTGTGGGGTTTGGGAGGGGCCCATAGACCATTAGGGCTTGGCCTTGCGCACAATTTTTTTGTTTTTTTTTAAAGATTTGTTTTTTGGTCATTTGGTTGTAGTTGATGCCTGAGCGTCTTCAAGACGGTTTGAAGACAACTAGGAGTCCCTTAGACGCCTTGAGGAAATCCCAGCGTCCTCAAAGTCCTAGTGGCATCTTGGAGACGGTGGCGTTGGTGGTGGGTTGTTTGGGGGACATCCCCCCCAAGTCTTTGAGACAGGGACGTCTAGGAAATGCAAGTTTTTATTGGAGGGGGAGGGGAGGGTGTTGTATTGTCCCCATTTTCAAAGTGATATCCGGAAAGGAGAACTAGCTCATTCACCATTCCCGTGAGCTAGTCAAACCGGTAAGGGAATGATATCTGGCCATGAGAACCATAATTTTGATGAGTTGCTTTTGAAGATGTAAAAAGGGGAATTATCCTTGGTAGAAAATAAAATATAATGTTGATTATATTTTATTATTGTTCCATTGTCCACTTGCAAGTCAAAGCAATTTTATAAGAAATAAGGAAGGGAAGTGTAAAACAAATTAAATATTTTTTTTCTTCCATAAGTGGCCAAAAAGAATCAAATTTGATCATGAGCTGGTTGACCCACATAAGATCAAATCTTATTTTCTTCTAGAAGTCAATTGTTTCTCCTAGGTCGGTTTAGAGACTTAATGAGGAAGGCAACTAATATTGATATTTTAAGATCAAATCTGATCTTCTCTATGGCGGTTTAAGAAGGCATCTAATATTTAAATATTCAAGACCAAATCAGATTCTTTTCTAAGTCAGCTTGGTCAAGGGCGGTCTAGTGCCTTAATGGAGAAGGCATTGAATATTTTAATAAAAACAAATCAAATTCTCATAATATGGCGTTTTGGACTAGGAGACTTGTTTAAGAAGGCATTGAGAGCTGTGAGAGCATTATGTTTTGCATTGATATTTGAAAAAGCATTGTAAAGAGAGCTTTCTCTTGGCTGGAAGTGATTTTCAGTCAATTCAAGGCGGGGCTCTCTTGAATAACAGTGGTTTGGTGATGACTCCATTCCACCATGAGAGGTGAATTTGCATAGAGTTCGTCACAGAGCTTCATTGACATGCTTTTGTGGAGATAGGACCTCGAAAGATAAGGATTTGAAGACTGGTTTGTTGCAGGTCCAAGAAGAAATCAAGTAGATTGAATAATATTTTGTCTTCAAGGAACAAATCACCCCTTTTGGCATATTGGGGTTTCATTTTTGAAGAGTTTTGCATTGTGGGTTGGCTGGAAACCCATATCAGGCTTTCAAAGGTTGCTGGTAATCTCGTTTTAGGTTTGATATTAGACATGTTTCAGCTTTTTTCAAGCATAGGAGGCAAGCTGAGCTAAATCATTACCTTTCTGAGCTAGGCGATTCCATGTTTTGAGCTCTTTTTGCAATATTTGACAAGTTTCAGCAATTCTGGATCACCTTCTATCAAGAACAGATTGCATACCTGCTGTTATAGAGTTTTTATCAGTCATATCAAACCACCAACAGTTCTGCTACAACCTTACTTTAGTCAAGGATTGAAGGGCAGTTCATCAAGACTACCTAGGGTATTATGCTTCAATCATTTGGCTAGGGTTTGATATGTATTTTGGCCATTTTGTATGTTGTATGAGATCTGATTTTTTAAATCAGACTATCTGATTGTTATCTACAATCAGTCACCTATTTGTAATCAGATTGTTCATTCAATAAGAAGCCATAATCGTTTTTTGGGTATGTCATTCTCAAGTATTGGTTGTTTGATTATAACTTCATCATTTGGTATTTTGCTTCATGTTATATTTGAATCTTTTATATACATCAAAATATTAGGCCAGCAAGGGAATTTTTTTTTGTTGAGATAAGGTAGGCTTCTTACAACGGTATCAGAGCCAAGTTCCTGCCAGCTTGTGGGTTGCAAATCAGAGTTTGTTTCAGTTCTTTATTAGGTTACATTCATGGCTAGAATCATAGACGATAGATTGCTACCTACTCTCCTTCCTGCTTCACCAACAAAGGAAAAGGTTTTAAATAACAAAAAGTTCAAAGAGCCCAACTCATAGTTCACAACAATATGAAGATTCCATACCATGGGAGCCTAAGGATTCTAGAGATTCAACAAGATCAACAGGTACAAGTTCAAGTTCATCCAAGAAGGTTAATGATAGAGTTATGCAAGAGATTATGAAGAGCATGAATGATCTCAAAAATTTTTATATGCAATTCCAACAAAAATTGTCAACAAGTTTAATGTCAACTATCGTGTCATTTGCACAACAAGAAAAAAAGAAACTCATTTGATGCATCTACAAGTGAAGTTGTGAAAAGCCTCCATGAGGAATTTGAGGAGCAAGTTGATTCAAAGAATGAGTATGGCATTAACATGGGTAACTCTAATGATTGGGAGAATGGTACACCAATTGTCATTGATCAGCCTATAGGTGAACATAATTCTAGATTAGTCATTGAAGAAAAGCAAGCTGTAGACGAGTCTACTTTCTATTGTGATGATGATTCCTTGCATGAGCATGAGATAGCAGCCATTTAATGTGAGGATGATGGCATTGTAGAGTCTTCTAATGTTGGTACTCAAGATTTGGGTGTTAAAGATGAATTATGTGTTGAGGATTCATGCCACAAACATTCTGATTTTGTATATCAGAGCTTGGAAGATGTGAACAAAGAGCTAAGAAGGCATAGACGCTGGCTGCCCAAGCAAAAGCAACGCTTCCAAAAGGTCAAGGAACGTTGCAATCGTATAGGTCAAGCCTATCTTCGATCACTATTTATTTCCAAGGGAAGAGGACATGTAGATGGAACATACAAGGGATGAACCTTTTGAGATGAGGAAGCAAGAAGAACGTGCAGATGTGCGTGAATAAGAGAAGAGGTATGATTCAAAAAATCCTATTTGTGTACCTAATTTACATCTTGAGACTCATGAGTTACCTCTAGTTGAGAGTCCATTAAAGGCTCAAGATATAGAGTTGGGTGGAGTAGTTGAATACACAATTGGTGGATCAGCCACTAGTGTTATATGTAGTGTCCCCTTATAGATTTTGTCTTTAAGTTTTCTTTTAGACTTCTAAATCTAGATATTCACATAGCTCTAGGACCATGAATGTAATTGATAGACTTTAAGATCAACTTCCAAGGCTAATTCACTAGACTACTAAACATTGTATGTTAATAATATGCTGATTGGGATGAACTATAGATTCTGATATACATATATAGTTTGCAATTCATCTTATTTAAGAGTGCTGAATGGACATCTAATGTAGATGCTGTTTCTGGTATCTCTGTGCATCAGACTGATGTCTCTCCTTAGTCGCTGTGTTTGAATTAGACCCAAAGCATGCAAGTATCTCGGTTGGGTATCTAATGCTAGTTTTATATGATCAAATTCGAATGCAAAATTCAATTCAAAAACAACACAAGAACACAGCCAATACTCTGGGAAAACCCTTCAACCTAAGGGAGAAAAACCCAACCATTATATCTCTTATATATTGATTATTATAAGAGCAGAAATCTGCTTACAACTCAGACCTAATACAAGGTCTCTTTTAGAACAATGAGCAACACCTCTCCTACATGCGAATGTACAAACAATACGTTTCTCCTTAAATTGGTCTGCTGTTACAAACTTCTGATCTGCTGCTCCAATCTACTGCAATGGTGCGAACATCTCCTTGAATAAACGCTTGATGAACTTTATGATAAATGAAAGAGATTTCACAAGTATATATACACATGCAAATGGAAGGATGTAACCCTTCACAAAGGAAGTCGGCCTTAAGAAGAAAGACGTCTTTTCTAAAAGGCGTGACTTTCTAGATAGGTCAGCTCCCTTAATTAAATAAACATAATTTATTTAAGGCTTTTAATATTTTGCTTTTGATTGTTATTTAATGAAGCACCTCTTCATTTTCATATATATAAATATAAATAGCCTTAGCAATTATTTAAATTTATTTCTCAATTCGATCTGGAAGTATTCATCATGTGGCTGCATTTAAATATCAACATCTAATGTATCTCCAATATAACACAACTTGAATAGATGATCAGTCGACCCTCTTAGGAACACCCTGATCTACAACTTAGAATGTATCTACGTCTCAAATCCTATTCCATAATCCGATGCCCTTCCTCGTCATTTCCTCTTATCCTTTATATCTTTATGTTTGCACAAAGTTGTATCTGTTTGAAGGGAACATCCACTTAAAGGGACGCGACTTTTATTGACTAAGCCATCTTTATTATTAACTCACATAACATAGGCGATTATTATGGGTTCTCGATAAACTTTAATCGCAACATATTATGTTTTGTTTTCTTTAATCATTGCCTTCATTTACTGTTGTCCCTCTAATAGTCCCTCTAATACAATGATCTCTCCTTTTCTTATATTTGCAAGATTCATTCTTTTTGGTCTGTTCCAAGAGGCCCGTAAATGAAATACCCTTGCTTCCATGAATGCGCAATCTCTATGTGAATTTCTTTACTTTCTTTAAACTGGCTAAGATCATTGCTCACTATTGAAGGAGATTCGTCCGCTAATCTTATTGATAGGTGACAACAAAGCTAAAAAATCGTCTTATGTCCGGCAATCCCTACTCCACAATTAATTGTTGCTTCATTAGTGAGACCTGTTGTGACCTTTTCACACATCGCCCCATTCAAATGGGGACCTGCAATTTTTGCTCCATTTTGGCCTTCTGACTTTTGTTTTGTCTCTCTCTCTCTCTCTCTCTGATCCTTCTGTTCTCTCGGGGATGTCCCGTCATTTGACCTAGGTTGAAATGATTACTGAGTCTGTGAAATTAGGGTTTCTATCCTTCAGGCTTGTTTGAGGTCAAATAGAGTTATCAAGGTAAAATCTGAGCGCAACAATACAGTCAGAAAGCTCAAGACAGGATCCCACTGAAATCTTATTGAAATCTGACAACTTACTATTTTTAGTAAGTACCTAATTTGAGTTCTTTTCCTCAGGATTTCGGGATTCTAACTACTTCAGCACATTCAGGCAGCTTCAGAGGGCCTACATGTGAAATTTGAACAGATTCAGACAATTGGCTATTTTTAGTAGTTCAACCTTCAGAGGCTATTTTCAGGGTTTAAACATACGATTCTCCAATGCATGACTGGAGAATGGATCTAGGTTTTCAAGACCTTCGCAGTTATATAACATGCAAACCGAGACAAGGACTTTCAGGAGTACAGCCTTCAAAGGCTATTTTTAGGGTTTGCATGCAATGATTTTCAATGCATGTCCGGATATTCCATATGGGTTTTGCGAGAGTTTCGCAGTGATATGACATGCAAGCAGAATGAGTTAGTTTTCAGGGACTTACTATTTTTAGCCAGTGCCAGCATGACGACTAGTTTTCTGGGTTTTTCTGGGTTTTTTGAGATCCCACGGGCACTGTGACATGCAAACTCATCCGACATCAGATTGACCACTTTCCGGACACTTAGTATAAATAGCAGCTTCACCCCAGCAGTTACCCAGCACCTCAGTCTAGCAAGTAGAGTGACCAACGATAGAAATCAAGGGAAGCGGGAGCAGTCCGGAGCGCATGCAAGTCAGATTAGGTTTTCCCCTGCTATGTCTAAAAATAGATGGAACAAAATGCAGAGATGTCAAAGCGAAGCACGCCACTGGGATCAACAGCTTTCAAGTTGCCTACTGGCAAAATTTGAGCACGATCTGAATACTTACTATTTTTAGTAAGTCATCTCATGGCTATAAATAGCACGTACTGTGCCAGAGGCAAGTGTGAACAGGTCACTTACAACATCAAGAACAAGTGGAATGAATTTTAGAGCAAACAGAGATACAAAAATTGATAAATTTTAGGGTTTGCTAAAAATAGCAAATGGCTAAAAATAGCATACTAGTGTGGACAGAGGATATAAACAAGGTGGCAAAGTCAGTGGAAACATAGCCACGCCTGCTCCAGCTCAAAACAGGATGAAATGCAAGGGAACCCTAATTTCTCTGAATTTGCTAAAAACAGAAAGCCAAGCCATGGCTAGGGCGTTGAAAACTTATAAGTGATAACTGGCATGGAGACACATGGAATGCGCCTAGAAGGAATAAAAGGTGTAAAAATCTCTAAGTGTTGAAATTCCTCCAGCATGGGTCAAATGAGCCTGAGGTATGAAGAAATTGACAGGAAGAAAATTGCTAAGTGTGGAATTTCCTTCACACTGGGCTAAATGCGCCCTCAAGGGTTGAAATGGAAGTAGCATGGGAGAAATGCGCCCAAAAATATCCTTGAGCAGGGGTCAAATGCGCCCACATGAGGTAAAGGCATAGCAAAAAATTCTTCTAAGGCATGAAAATTCCTCCTCATACCCCTAAATGCGCCCAAGAAAGGTGAAGGGTCACTGAGTTTTGGCGTTTTCCTTTGCCTAGGCAAAATGCGCCCAAAGGTGGAAGCTACCAAGGCAAAATACGCCCAAGGAAGGTGAAGGGTCACCAAGGGCGTGGAAATTCCTTCACCACCCCTCATATGCGCCCTCAAGTTCCTCCATGACATGGCAAATGCGTCCAAAGGGGAAGGCAAACATCAAATGCGCTAAGGCATGGGAAATTCCTTCATGCTAGGGAAAATGCGCTCAAAGTTTTCCCCTCCACATGTTATATGCGCCTAAGGCAAAGGGTAAAAGTGTTGGCCTCTAGGTGTGAAAATGCCTAAGGGGTAAAGGCAAAGGTTGATGCATAAGATGAAGTACGCCCCTCATGGGTAATTTACAATGAATTTTCTAGGAATTTTTCCTAAGGCAAAAAGGGATTGCTAAGGCATATGAAGATAAAGTGGATAAAATGGAAGCTCACACCCTCAAATGCGCCCCTTATGGGTGAATTGAAATTTAATTATTCTCTAAGGGTGAGAAATACGCCTAGGGGTGATGATAAAACTTTCTTCAGGCAAATGTGGAGTGCGCCTAGAGCCAGATAGAGGGAAAATTCTTCAGGAGAAATTCAAAGAAAAGTGCCAAGGCAGAGAAATTGGAGATTATAGGTGTGGGAGACATCTAGAGTGAAGATAAATAAACCTTAGCCATTTTATTATTTTAAAATAATAAAAATTAAAAGTACCCCTTCATCCGGATACACATGAAAACGATGAGTTTTGAAAGGAATTTTCTTCTGGGTACTGAACGTTTTCGATTACGAGACGGTTTGAACTTATTCCACACTTTGCTCACATCATTTTGGTGGATATTTTTGCCCGGTGTCTATTTTGATAAACTTCTTAAGGCAAATTTAAAGAATTCCTCTAAGGCAAATAAAATGAATGAGTTTACTAAACATTTCGCTAGAGGATTGAACTGGGTAAGTTTGCCAAGGCAATAATGAGATAGAAATGACTTAGCCAAATGAATTAAAATTGTTGAAAGAAGCGAGTGATTTAATATTTAAAAAAAAGTAGATATGATGAAGCAGGCTTGTGCAGGGGTGATGAAATTTCGAAATTCTAGAAGCTCAAGATTCTAATGCTTCGGATGACAAGTGTTGCAATTGGCCAAAAGGGGGGAAAATGAATTCAAAAATGTGCTAAGTATAGCCTCTGCTAGATTTCGACCTGGCTATAATATTTTGAGTCCTCTTCATTCTTCTCACCGGTTGCTAAGTGCAAAATATTTGCTAAGGCTGAAGTACGAGTTTGCAGAAATAGAAAATTCTGAAGTTGCTCGGAAATTCAAATTTGTGAAGAAGCTTGAGTTGCTAGGAAGTACGACTTGAGAGTTTGAAATTGCTAAAGGCTGAAAGTCGAACTGGTGGAGAAAGAGGAGTGAAGTTGCTGTGAGTGCGAACTTCTAAGTCTCCAGTTGCTAAAGGTGGAAAAGGGACGATTTGAGTTCTCAAGTCGATGAAAGGCACAATTTGATTTGCTAAGGCTGCAGTTGCTGAAGGCACGACTTTGTGAGGAGATTTCATTTGCCAGCTGAAGTACGAAATTGAGTCTAGACATTTGGAAATTGCTGCAGTACAAATTTCTGAGCTTGCTGAAATACGAATTTAAGAGGAGCAAACAAGTTGCTAAAAGTACGTCTTTAGAAGAGAAGTTTCATAACTGTTGAGGGCGAATTTCTGCAAGCAAACATTTCCAAGCATTTGATATCATACTGCTGCAAGTACATAAATTTCACAGTTGAAGTAGAACGTTGAAGTGAACAAGAGTGTTGAGGTTTGCAGCTGAAAGTGACAAAGCGTTGCACCCCTTTTTATTTAAAAATCTGCTGGCACCCTCAATGGTGATTATTTTATTATTTTATTATCTTGTTTTCTAATGACTTTTGTTCCTTGCAGAATGGCTGAATCAAGCAGAAGAGGTGCAGGCAGGGGAAACCACACTGAATCCGCAAAAGCAAACACATCGAGACAAGCAGTGATCAAGAAATTGAGCAAGTCCTTCTTGCCGGAGTCAAAATTTTCTTCAAAGTTGGGCAAGCTGGCTGACACAAACTTGGGCTCGTTCAACCTGGAGGCGTTCAGGAGAAGGATAATGGGGACTGGAGGCCATCACCCATCAGTTACTTCACACAATATTGTTAGGAGCGGACTGTATGCAGTTGCCAGCTTTCCACCAACTATCCGGTGTCCAGAGCTCATCATGGAATGCGCCAACCACTACAACACAACGCAGAGGACGATCACTTTGCTAGATGGCAAGATATTGGCCAACCTCACACCTGAGGCAATTGGAGAAGCATTCGAGATTCCAGTTCACGAGAAGATGATCTATAAAACAAGGGAAAGGGCTGAAAGGACGTACTCATCCACATTTGATAGGTGTGCTGATTTGATAAATACCAGGTGGATGATCAAACCCAAGCCAACTCGTACAAAATTACCCAAACAGATAATCTCAGAGGATTTGAGGCAAGAGTTTGGTGATCTGATAATGATGTTGAGCAGAGTTGGAGGATGCCCCCAAGCGTTCATCTTTGAACCTTGGATGTTTTACTATGTCAACTTGGTGCTAGAAGGCAAAGATTACGTGGATTGGGCACTGATGATCAGTGACAACATACATGAGCAGCTCCGTGGCGTGAGGAGAACAAAAATGTTTTACATGGGCTCTTACATTGTTTACAGGCTGGCTCGCATGACGAGGTATAGGGGAATTTCCTATAAGGAACCAATCGGGTGTGGTTCCCATCAATTTAAGATACATGAGGCTTGTCCATAGTTGCATCTGACAAGCACCACCAACTACAAAAGGGTCAATGACGCCTTCACTATACACATAACGAGGACCTTGCAGCAAACGACCCATCACAGAATAACCAGGGAAGCACAGGAGTTGATTGAGAAGTTCGGGTGTTGGTTTATCCAATTTCCGAAGTTTACCTACATAAGGCTGCAAGGATTTTCCTCTTATCCTTATAGATTGCCCCGGTATCCCACAAACAGAATAGTGATGCTGGAAATATCTAGGCAACTCATTGCCTATGATAAGATTCAAAAGAAGAAGAAGAAAGGTGGACTTGGATTCCCAATCACCATGGGGAATTCAGATGTAATCTGCCCATTGCTACAAGCAGCTAGGGAGGCAGAAAATGAGCTCTAGTTCTTCCACCTTTCCTACCACACCAGCAGGCACCACTACGATCCCCATAGGAACATCAGATGGATATTATTAGAAGAGTTCAGGCACAAGGCACATATCGAAGACTTTTGGGCTAGTGCAGTGGATGAGATCGAGATTAGGAAGAGAATGTTTTCTCGGATACCGTTGGTAATGATCCGGGAATGTGAGATTGTCCCAGCGCCGGATCAAATTGAAGAGGGCGTAAATGTTGTACAGGCTGATTACAAGACAGTGAGGGATACACCTCTACCGCTCCTAAATTGGTCAGAGCCAGAGATTACCGACCTGGATACGCTCTGTATCCCTGTCTTAACATTCACACGGAGTTGGGTAGAGAGGCATGTCAGCCAACTTAAGGGAAGATCAATCCCCCTTACATATAATTTGATGGGAGACCACAGGTTGCCGGCAAGTAGACAGAGAAGGCAAGTGGGTCAGACGCCAGAGCCAAGAGGAAAGGAGCTAGTTCAACCAGAGCCTTTGAGAGTCGAGGAGTCCTTGCATACACCATCCCAGGCACATTCTCCAAGTTTACAGGAGGTATCATTGTTTGTTGATCAGAGGGAAAGATTGCAGGCAGAACAGGCAGTGCAAGTAGCAAGTCAGCCACCTCGTAGAGAATTAGTGGGCCAAAGCATTAACATGCCCCGAGAAGATAATCAACAAGGAAATCAGCAAGAGATAGATGAGGGGACGACCAATGATACTCAGTTTTAGCAGGAGATTGAGGCGACTCTCGAGGATGATGCTACTTCAGATCAGGATGCCTAGAGCTCAGGAGATACTAAGCCTATTGATGATGATGAGCCTCGTCAGAACGATGGCAGGGGAGAAGTTCATGAGATAAAAGCCGAGGTGGAGCAGCCTTTTGTGATATCAGATATGCGGCAGGAGGTGCCAGAATGGCTAAGTGATACGATGAGGCGTAATCCTGTAGATGAGACCGATCCTGCAGCCGAGATGGAGGAGTTGTTACAGAGGATTAGTGCACCTCCAACGAAGAAGAAGGCCAGGAAGTTCTCCAAAATATCAACAGATGAGGATGGCTCTCGAACGTTGCATATGGTAGTGCCTCGGGTAGAGTGTGATCGGGATGAGGCTGTTCTGGAGAATTATGTGATTACAACTATGGAACTTGGCCGCCCTAGTGGAGCACAAGTGGTTGAGGAGTGCGATAATTCCTATCGGGCACTCAAGGATAGATTGTCCTATGTTGAGGGCAAGTACAAGAAATTGAAGGTAGAGCACAAGACACTGATTGGCTATGTGCAACACTTGTCCCGTCCTTGTGGGCAAGAGAATCCGACAATTGAGCTTCCAGCTGAATTTTCCAGGGAATCAATCAATGGGTTAGAAGATTTGAAAAGGATGGCACAACAGGCAAACAAGTGGGTTGCCAGCGTCCGTGCTGAAACAAGAAAGTTTATGGAGGATCTTGCACATGCCTATAGGCAAGGCTCCGATATTATGGTAAGGATGGATGCAGTTAACCATACTTGGGGTGAGGCTCGTATCTATCAGGCGAGAGTTGTCCTCCGTTTAGGGGCTTTGATGAGCATACCTCTACAGGTTTTGATTGAGGGAGGTGTGATTCAGCAGGGGGATAGATATGACTTCGCCGAATGGTACTCTTCAGTGGTCACAGGCTGAGGATTCTACTATGCATCACAAACGGATTTTGTGAGGATCAGAAAGGCCATGACGAATATCTTGGATGGAGTTCTCAATACGTTGGAGGCAATCTTTGCCAGGAGGTTGACTTCTGAAGAGGTGATTGCAGATGGTTTGAAGAAAAGGTTAACACCATTCTTTTCTGAGGTGAAGACCTTCACACAGGATGACTTTGAGAACACTTCTACGTTCTCCAGTATTATACAGAACACCCAGGGCACCCTTGTTGCCTGGAAGAAATCTTGTGCTAGGCATGGGCAAACAGTTATAGTTGTAGAGTTTCAGTTGGATCACATTCCTCCCATTTCGGATCAGGAAGTTGACATAGTATTGGCTAGGTTCATCAAGTTTGCAGCCAGCGAGAAGGAGAAAGGAAACGCCTTTCTGGATGACGATCTTCTGGAAGGGACGATGTGCATTGATGGCAGATAGTGGTTCATTGATGAGGAGTGGAGAATCTTCAGTGCATTCATTGCCCCACACCTCTCAGTGGCGGTTTTTAGGGCTAGAACCCTAATCGGGGCTTAGGTGGCTCAATCTGGGCCTTCCATTGTATTTGAATCTAAGCCGTCCATTGGACTGGGCTAGATATAAAAGGGGTATCCCCCCTCATTCGTAAATATATCAGAGTTAGATAGAAACCAGAGATAGAGTTGAGCTAGATAGAAGTTAAAAAGTAGAGCTAGGAGTTAGCTTAGTTTGGAAAGGAAAGAAAGACTTTCCCTTTGAAAGTTTTTGTAAAAGATTGTTGTGTAAGACTCTCATAATATAAGGATTTTCATTGATTGGTGATTCTATCTTGTATTGTGGGTAGTTGACGAGATCTTTCGTCTTTCCAATTCAAGTAGAGTAGAGTAAAGTAGACTTTGTTTTTATGCAAGTAGTTGTTAATCGTGGAATGTGGCGTTGGTTTCGGCAAGTCTTCCTTTATCCATACCACTAGTAGGCTTGCTGATGGTAAGTCTGCCCCTGCGTGGTCAACTGGAATATCAGTACCTAACTATGGTTGTGATTAGTGTGCCCACTTGCTTCGTTGTGACGGGGTGCGCATGTTGAATCACAATTTGAACATCTTATCCATCCTTTGAAGATTGCACCAACTTTGTTAGAGTTGTCCGAAGGGGAGACGAAACAAAGTTTGGTTTGAAGATTGTTTGAGTCGATCGTCACATTCCACCCTTAGAAATAGATTGTAGACTCTTTGTCCCTATTCCCTTTAAATTCGGTATTTTCCCGGTCAGTTTAGACATCAAGAGCATCAAAGTCAAAACCCTTCATCTGCTTGGCCAAAAAAAATTGAACAATTACGTAAGTCCCCTTGGAATACCTAGCATATTCACATCAAGCAACTGAGTCTATTCGCAATAAAAGGAATCTTGGAGTTGAACGCATGAAATTTCACGCAATCTTAGCATGCAAAATACTTTGATCAAGAGAGAATAGAGTGACCGTTGGACATTTTATTCTGTGTTGGTGTTGTCATAAAACACATGTCAACAGAATTCGCGCTAGAAGGAGGGCTACTATTTTTATAAGCTAAGCAAAAGGAATTATAAAAGTATAATGTACCAAGATGGTGCTACCTCATAGAGAAATATTTCCGGTGTTGCAACCAAATTTGGTATTCAACGACGATCAAGAGGACATTCTTTCAGGATTGAACAATCTCACGTGGAGGACAAAGAGGAGTGCAACTGAGTATATGCGAACAAGCTTTGTGTTGGAGGAAGAAGAAGAGAAAGCTATCAAGATCCAAGTCGCCATTGAAAGAGATTTGTTGAATCAAAGACTACCACTCGCTCCCGTGCGTCATCAGTAGAAGAAATAACTTCATCCTGGATTGTATCAGTTCATTCTCGCCGGATAAGTTGAAGAGAATTTTGAGGTCTGCACCCAGTTCATCTAGGGAACTTATAGAGCTAGAGCTACCTACTAGAGCAAGGAAGAAGAAAGGTACTCGATCAGACGGAGAGGCTCCCTCAAGCGAAGAGATTCTATCAAACGAAGAAGTTCAAACAAGTGAAGAAGTAGTAAGTGGCGAAGAAGTCTCTAGTTTATTCAGAACTCCGCCTAGCACTTCAAGGTTTGCCGAACAAGGACCAGCACGAGACGTCACACTAGTAGCGATTCAACAGTAGCAACCAGTTCAAGTCATGCCAGTTGTTGTTCAGTAGCAACTAGCGCAAGCAGCTGTATATCGCCAACGACAAGCAATGGCTCAACCAACTCCCAATGGTGCTACTTGGTTGGTTACCAACCCATCTCCGCTAGAGTTCAATGACTACCACGACATGCCAAAAAATCCGGAGAGCTATTGCTCCAAGTTCCATGTCCATGACGTGAACCACACTGCTGAGGATCATATCAAGATGTTTGAAGACCATCTACGCAATAGACAGATTGCATATGGGGATGTAGCTTGCAAACTATTCCCATATTCCTTGGGAGAAGAGGCCCACTACTGGTTTATTCACTTACCAGTCGGTTCAATAAGATCATGGGAACAGATGAAGACGGCCTTCATCGGAAAATTTTGTATTCCCATCACTCTCGCAGAGTTGTTCAGACAGTTTGTAGAAGTAAGGAGGCAAGAGAAAGAGCCCATTCATGTGTTTAATAATCGATTTCAAAAGGCTCTCACAAGGCTACGTACTCCTTACACTATCACAGACGCCCGAGAGAATTACTACGCCGCTTTGGATCCCTTAACTGCAATGTTTGTGAGAGAAGCTCACCCCACTCCAGCCAATATGAACTTAGCTTATGCTAAGGCAATTGAAGTAAGTCAAAACATGGGACAAAATACAACAGGTCCCTCACTATACACTGGCTTGAGTTGTACAAGCGGTCAAATACAAACCTGGAATCAACAAGCTCTGGCATTAAGTCCAGTGCCACAACTAGCTTACTAGCAACTGAGCCATCGAATCAGTTGGTTCTCCATCCTGGAGCACCATTGTCTCAAGCATCGGCAGCTCAGCCTATTTACTTGCAGAACACAGTGCCACCAACAAAGACTCAGGAAGAAAGAGATGAAATAAAAGAGTTGGTGGAACAAGTGAAGAAGCTGTCAACTGAGGTAACATACCTTAGGAATCAAAACAATCAGATACAATCCATGCAACCGAATAATCAAGCACACCAAGGTGCTAACCGAGGGTATTCCAATAATCCTCCAAATCACCATCAAGATACCCATCAGGGATACAGTCATGAGAGCAGTCATGGGTATAGAAACAATAATCAGGGATTCCAGAAGAGATCCTGGAATACGGGGCCCAATAATGGAGGTGTCCCTACACCATTAGATAACCTGCTGCCTCTTGAGAGCCATCCTGCAGATAGAGTATATTTGGCAGAGGCCGTGTTGTCAGGGTGGTGTAGATTGCATAACAGTAGTCAACACTCTGAGCTTCAATGCCATGAGTTCCAAGTTGCTGCTGATATTTTCAGAGGAGAAGTGAAGAATACAGAACCTGCAGAAAATCCTCCAATCACGGGGTATGAAATAGTTCCAGTGCCCCGATACGATCAGGCGTTGATCTTGGAAGATTTCAAGTTCCCGCCTGAATTCCAAAGTTATACACCGCTGCCAGTTAATCAGAAGTTTCCACTAGCTTCAACAAATGGTCACGTGGGGACACCAGAAGCTTGAGTGCCTTCGGAAGCTCATGCTACATACGCATCACCAGAGGAACCCCTAAGCAGAGACGGTTATAGTTTTCTGCCTCTTAACAATAGTGTTTTGGTGGAAGGAATTAGAGAAGTACAAGCTCTCCAGACAACAGGGAGTAGGCCTCCTAAAGTGTATCAAAGAAGTTATCCCCGACATGAGCCATTGACCTCGTCAATGCCCCCGAACAAATTTTTGACACCATCGCATCCCAATGCAAGCAACGTGCCGGTTACAGCAAAAGACTCTCCGGAATATAGACAACAGGGTCCCACACAAGCAAGATCGAATGGACCACAAATGCCTCAGCAGCCTGTTCATCAGGCTGAACAGAGGCAAAAGGGGAATTCCCCTAGGGAGGATGTAAAGAGGATGAGCTCCTATGTGTTGGAAGAGTTCAAGAAGATGAAAGTAAGTCTGCCAGTTTATGAGTTGATGAAAGTTCAGGAAGTAAGAGACACCCTTCTAGGGGCATTGACTGAAAACCCCTTCGCAAGGAGCACTTCACAAGGGCCACCCAATGTGCCAAGAAATCCCTAGATTCTCATGCAGCCCCGTCCTGCACATAACACAAACGTAGTGCAAAGTGTGCCACAAACGTCCTATAATTCTTGGGAGGCACAACAACAGCCTTAGAACTTTGAGGGCATGGTTTTGAACTCTTCAGGCACTCCTGGAAAAGCCGAGACTGAGAGAGGTTCTCAACCTGAGGAGGCCACAAAGATTAAGCAAAATACGAGAGATGAGACTCAAAATAGACAAGTGCAACCGGACAAAAAAGATGAAAAGCGAAATGATATGGCAGATGAAAGAAGAAAACCAGTAGTGTTTTATCAAGGGAAAGATGAACAAGCCCCATTCTGGGTTTCAGTCAGAATATTCGGAAAAATGCTACACAATTGTTTGATCGATTTCGGAGCTTCAAGCAACGTTATGCCTTTAAAGGTATGTGAAAGGTTGGGTCTAATCCCGCTCCACACTAACAAGAAGGTGACCCAGCTAGATAAAACAGAAGTTCCCGTTGTGGGAGAACTAAATGACATTCACATGCACCTAGCCGCGGATCCTAGGATTCAGAGTCGCATTGATATCTCCGTTGTAGACATACCGGATGGATATGGCATGTTGCTCAGCAGAGATTGGTCTTGAAGATTGAACGGGTATATCACCACCGACTTTTCTCACATGTGGTTGCCTTGGAGAGGAATTCCTAATCAAATAAGGGTGGAGAGCACACCACGGCTCAGGTTGATGATCACCGAGTATGGTGATAACAATGAAGTCTTGTTTGCAGAAACTGATCTGGGCTCTTACAAGCCAGTCAAGCAAGAGGTCCTCATGCTGCAAAGTGTGATTGAGGAATGACCCTTGGAAAACACATCCTCCTCTATAGAAGTATTGATTGAAGACGACTCAGGAGAGAGCGAAGGGATGTTTGACAATTTTAGAAATTTTGTGTTGAAAAACGTCAAGCAAAGAATAGAATCAGGAAAGGATGCCTCCATCAGTAGTATATTAATTTCCAATTGGTGCAGGATCCATGAGGCATTCCATCCGGAGTTTACGTGCGCCATGTGCAAAATGGCCATAGAACAAGTTTCAAAGAGAGTTCCACAAGTCTCTTTGGTAGAAGAATTGGAAGAAGTAAATAAGAGAAAAGACTCCCTGATGAAGGAGTGGATAGCAAGTGAGAAAATCGAGCCCGCAGTGGAAAAGAATGATCCCATGACCCATAACAATCACATGGAAGATCAAATATGGACTCTGAGGTTTGATGGGCCAAAGTCTAAGAAAGGGAATGGAGCAGGGTTTGAACTCATTAGCCCCAAGGGAGAAGCATATCTAGGTGCTTGCAGGCTCCAGTTCGCTTGCACCAACAACGTTAATGAATATGAATCTTTGATTCATGGGTTAATCCTGGCAATAGAGAAAGGTGCCAAAATTATGCATGCTATCGGGGATTCTAACATAGTGGTCTGCCAGGTAAGAAAGCAGTATGCTTGTGACGACAAGAGATTGGGCCGCTACCAGAACAAAGTATGGGACCTGATCGAAAGCTTTGATGCCTTTAACATCAAGCAAGTGTACAGATCTAGGAATCCAGTGGCAAATTCTCTCACACAGGCGGCTAGTTCGTTGGAACCATTGGCCATGGAGGGCCTGAAGAAGTTCACGGTGGAGTTGATCTCCACACCTTCAATTCCAGATAATATAAAGAATTTCCAGGTGTTCGACGACGATAAACAAATTTTGGAATTCTTGACCAACTCTGGAGTATTTGAAGCACAAATTATAGATGAAGAAGAAACTGAGGAAGCGGAGTTTGACACTGAAGGGATC
Organism: Sequoiadendron giganteum; assembly: GCA_007115665.2. NCBI lineage: Eukaryota > Viridiplantae > Streptophyta > Pinopsida > Cupressales > Cupressaceae > Sequoiadendron > Sequoiadendron giganteum. The sequence goes on along the minus strand of CM021102.1, from coordinate 181,510,454 downwards.
CTAAATTTGAAGACGAATGTCATTCCTAGAGGAATGGTCGAGTTAGAAAGGCTCTTTGACCTTGACAAACTGAGTAGAAATCAGGGCACTCAAGGAAACGAGTGTGAGACAATGAACTTGGGAACAGATGAACAAGTAAAGAATGAATTTGTGGGTAAGGTTTGTACCCCAGAGGAGAGGGAAGGAATAGTGCAAGCATTGAGAGAGTTCTCCGATGTGGTAGCTTGGAGCTACGAGGACTTGAAAAGTATGACACCACCTTGATCACGCACACCATCCCATTAAAACCGGGAAATAAACCATTAAGACAAAGGCAAAGGCCGGTGAACCCGTTGCTAGAACCTTTGATATATCAGGAGGTGAGGAAGCTCCTTTCGGCCAAAATAATCTTTCCAGTAAGGCACTCAACGTGGGTCGCGAATCTGGTACCCGTCAGGAAGAAAAATGGAGAGATAAGGTTATGTGTTGACTTCCGCAACCTAAACAGAGCGTTTGAGAAAGACAACTATCCGTTGCCCTCACTAGATGAGGTATTGCAAATCGTGAATGGTTCCCAAATGATGTCCTTCTTGGACGGTTATTCAGGATACAACCAGGTGATGGTTGAAGAAGCAGATAGATTAAAAACAACTTTCACCACCAAGTGGGGGACTTTTGCCTACAGAAGGATTCCTTTTGGCCTAATCAACGTTGGGGCCACATTTCAACGGGCCATGGACATCGCTTTCCGAGACTTAGTCAGAAAATGCATTATTATATACATAGACGACTTGACCGTGCTTTCCAAGAAAAGAGAAGACCACGTTGAAGACTTGAGGAAGATCTTCCAGAGATGCAGAAGATTTGGCATTTCTCTCAATTCAAAGAAGTGCATGTTCGGAGTCACTGAAGGGAAATTGTTAGGACATGTCCTTTCAGAACAGGGCATATCAATTGACCCAGACCGCATCGAGGCGATTTCAAGGATCGGCATGCTAGGGAGTCAGAAAGAGTTAAGGTCATTCTTTGGAAAGATCAATTTTGTGAGAAAGTTTATAACTGGGTTTGCCGAGATTGTCAGACCGTTAAATGAAATGTTAAAGAAAGATGCAAAGATCGAATGGACCCCTCAAACAAAGAAGGCATTTGAGGAAATCAAACAAGCAATAGTGGACGCTCCGGTGCTAGTCAGTCCAGATTATTCAAAATTGTTCTACTTATACTCCTTTGCTTCAGAGCACACCTGTGCAGCGGTATTAACCCAGAGGACGGAAGAAAAGGACGAACATCCAATTGCTTTTATGAGTGCACCATTGAAAGAAGCGGAATTAAGATACGCCAACGTGGAAAAGCAGGCTTATGCTCTAGTGAAGGCAACTAAGAAATTCAGGCACTACATCTTGAGGTGCAAGGTCTATGCAATAGTTCCAGACGCCATGGTGAAGACACTACTGATGCAAAATGAATTAGGAGAAAGAAGAGGCAAGTGGGTCGCCACTTTGCAAGAGTATGATATGGAAATGTAGCCTATGAAGTTAGTCCGAGGACAAGCCTTGGCACAAACGATTGCAATGGCAGGACCTGGATTGGTGCAACAAACATATGTGTTACAAGAAGTGTCCCCAGGGGAATGGTACGTTGACACTGTCTATTATCTGTTGAACCACAGATGCCCTTCACATTTGAATCCAATGCAGAGAAGAGCTTTAAGAATGAAAAGCCAGAGATTTATGTTGCAAGGATTAGTACTCTATAGAAGAAATCATGAGGGAATTTATTTAAGATGTGTAGGAAAAAGAGAAGCTAAACAGCTAATGGAACACTTCCATGAGAAATTTGGAACAAGTCATGAAGGTGGTTTGGCCACGACACATCAGATTTCAAGAGCTAGATATTATTGGCCCACGCTCTTTAAAGATGCTTACGAACATGTAAGACTTGCCATATTTGCCAGACAACGGCATACAAAGAAAAGAATCCGGCTATGCCCTTACGGCCAGTAATTGAAGTCAGGCCATTTGCAAAATGGGGATTGGATTTTATTGGAATGATTAATCCACCTTCCTCGATGCAGCACAGGTACATACTGACAGCTACAGATTACTGCACCAAATGGACAGAGGTTCAAGCTCTCAAGCTTTGCACAATAGATGTGGTCATTAAGTTCCTTGAAGAAAATATCGTTACCAGATTTGGGTGTCCTCACGCATTGGTATGTGACAATGGCCTCGCCTTTTCATCATTGAAGTTTTCAAACTGGGCATTTGAATATGGGATTGCATTAAAGTTCTCATCCAATTACTACCCACAAGGAAATGGACTTGCGGAGTCCACGAATAAGAATTTGTTAAATGCTATCAAGAAGTTGCTGGACAAAAACCCCAAAGACTGGCATACGCAGCTAAGGTTTGCTTTGTGGGCAGACAGAACCAGAATGAAGAATTCGTTGGGAACATCTCCTTATCACTTGGTATATGGGTAAGACCCCGTCTTCCTAGTTCAGTTGAGGATTCCAACTCTTTAGTTTATTCAGGAGTATCTGGAAGGAGAAGACAGAGTTCAAGTCAAGTTGTCCCAGTTGATGCATTTGGAAGAGAAAAGAGATGAAGCTTTGGAAAATCTGGCTAAACATCAAGGAGTCGTGAAAAGATGGTTCGACAAATAGGCCAAGATCAAGGCCTTCAGGATTTAAGACTTAGTTTTATGTTGGGATAAGGCCCATGAAAGAAAAGGTGATCATGACAAGTTCGATAAATTATGGCTAGGCCCATATCAGATTTCTGAGATCCTGGGAGATAATGCATTCAGATTGAAAGCATTAACACGGGAGGATATCCCATTGCTAGTCAATGGGCGGTTCCTCAAGCATTATTTCCAGGCGTAGGTTCCCTCTTGGATCCTACTTTGTACATGGTTAGGTTAGGTTGTTTTGTTTCCCGCTTTCCCTTTTGGTTTTGGTTTTGGTTTGTTGCCCTTTGGGTTTTTGGTTTTGGTGTTTCTTCCCTTGAGTTGTCTACTTAGGTGGTTTTGGTTTTGGTTTGGAATGGACATGAGTTTTGGGGTCTCCCATTGCATATGGGGGTAATGATGTGTTTCATTTCACAATCTGGTCTACTTCCATTGGATTTTATGAATTTGTGCAAACGATAGAACGTCAAGGTTGTTTTCCTCTTATCATCATCCGGTCTCGTATAAGCTCGACTCGGAAGGTTAATCAGTTATTGCATCTTAACACATGAGTTTGAGATCATAGTGTCCTATTCGCTCAACAAGCTACTTTGAGTCATTTTGATTTCTCGATAGAGGTTATGGCAAGTGAAAATTTTACATCTTGCTTCAGCGCCACTGTAATTCTCAAACCCATGGGTAGCTTCATTGCTTGCCAACCAATTATGGAATTGACGGAAGATCAAGAGAAAAGAAGAAAATATGCTAGAAGAGAAATATCAAAAGAGAGAAAAATGAAAGAAATATAATACTTTGAATATTGGTTTGGGAATATACGGATAACTCCATTGGGGCTATGGACGCCTGGCTGGCAGTGGAGCAATAGTCGTGAGAATTGTAGCGACAACCTCGTCGGGGCTATGGACGCCTGACTGGAAGCGAGGTAATGTCCAGGATGCTTTTGAAGTAAAGATACTTGTATAACTTGCCATAGTCAATCTTAGAAGTCAGGATGGTTTAAAGATGAAAGAAATGCATATGTTCAGAGGATCTCAGATGAAGGTGTTTTGATCCAATATCGGATTCTTCTCCCCTTTTGAGTAAATACCTTTTCAGTGTGATGATTAGAGGGGTTTGGCCAAGGTTAATCTTAAAGTGTTTTTCAACACTTTCCCGTGGAGTCGCTAGATGTTGTGACCTTTTCACACATTACTCCATTCAAGATGGGGACCCGCTAATTTTTGCTCCATTTTGGTCTTTTTGTTTTTGTTCTCTCTATTTCTGATCTTTTGTCCTTCCAGGGATGTCCCGTCACTTGACCTAGGTTGAAATGATTGCCAAGTCTACGAAATTAGGGTTTCTATCCTTCAGGCTTGTTTGAGGTCAAATTGAGTTATCAAGGTAAAATCTAAGTGCAGCAGTACAGTTAGAAGGCCCAATACAGGACCCCACTGAAATCGTACTGAAATCTGACAACTTACTATTTTTAGTAAGTACCTAATTTGAGGTCTTTTCCTCAGGATTTCAAGATTCTAACTACTTCAGCACATTTAGGCAGCTTCAGAGGGCCTACATTTGAAATTTGAATAGATTCAAACAATTGGCTATTTTTAGCAGTTCAGCCTTCAAAGGTTATTTTCAGGGTTTAAACATACGATTCTGCAATGCATGACTGTAGAATGGATCTGGGTTTTTCAAGACCTTCGTAGTGATATAACATGCAAACCGAGACAAGGACTTTTAGCAGTACAACCTTCAAAGGCTATTTTTAGGGTTTGCATGCAGTGATTTTCAATGCATGTCCGGATATTCCATATGGGTTTTGCGAGAGCTTCACAGTGATATGACATGCAAGCGGAATGAGTCAGTTTTCAGGGACTTACTATTTTTAGCCAGTGCCAGGATGACGACTAGTTTTTTGGGTTTTTCTGGGTTTTTTGAGATCCCACGGACGCTGTGACATGCAAACTCATCCGACATCAGATTGACCACTTTCCGGACACTTACTATAAATAGCAGCTTCATCCCAGCTGTTACCCAACACCTTAGTCCAGCAAGCAGAGTGACCAACGACATAAATCAAGGGAAGCGAGAGCAGTCCGAAGCGCATGCAAGTCAGATTAGGTTTTCCCCTGCTATGTCTAGAAATAGATGGAACAAAATGCAGAGATGTCAAAGTGAAGCACGCCACTGGGATCAACATCTTTCAGGTTGCCTACTGGCAAAATTTGAGCACGATTTGAATACTTACTATTTTTAGTAAGTCATCTCATGGCTATAAATAGCACGTACTGTGCCAGAGGCGAGTATTTTCTCGGTCAGTTTAAACATCAAGAGCATCAAAGTCAAAACCCTTCATCTGCTTGGCCAAAAGAATCGAACAATTACGTAAGTCCCCTTGGAATACCCAGCATATTCACATCAACCAACTGAGTCTGTTCACAATAAAAGGAACCTTGGAGTTGAACGCATGAACTTTCACACAATCTTAGTATGCAAAATACTTTGATCAAGAGAGAATAGAGTGACCGTTGGACATTTTATTTTGTGTTGGTGTTGTCATAAAACACACATCAACAAGACCCCTGACGCTGGATGTTGCCTTCGATTACTCCCGAGTCTTCTAATAGTGTTAATATTTTGGACGAGCCGCGGTGAATGACTGCTACAAGAATAAACCACCGACCAGGGAATGATATCGGGCTCTTCAGGAAATACCCGATGATGAAATATTTATCATTTGTGTTTATTCATTTGCCGCAGTATTGTCATGTATTTAATTATCCGGTCCTTAGCAAATAATCGTTGCAAACCTTTATGTTGATCGATATATTATTGTTGTTTTAGTATTATATTAATATTTATAAATATAATAAATTTATATTATAACGATCATAGTAAGTGTAGTATTATTTTATGTTTTAGTTTTATATTAATTGTATATACGCATTAGATCATAATAATTATTTTAATATTTATATCATTATTATTTTTTTATAAAAATTATAATTATAATATTGTCTTTGACAATTATAATTATAATGACATCAAATGGTTAATAATTTTAGATATGCTTGTTTGTTATCTAAATGGTGCAATTTTTGGGACATGACATTATACTTACACGTGTAGAGGGAGTCATAAGTGATTCTGTTTGGGTTGAACATACATCATCCATAATGGAGGAACATATGTCAAGATTATATGGGGCCTTTTGTTCGTAGAGAGTTGACTATAGATGCTAAGAGATTGCCTAACAAGAATATCCTACAATTTGATAATGTTTGGTTTGTCAAAGATACCACACCATGTAGTTGGGTAGAAGCAAAAACCATATCAGCTAAGGAGATGAAGATATGGATCAGTTTTGTGGCAGCTATGGCAGCTAGAAGAACGCATAATTTTCAGCTGGGCACACCTCTTAGATCAGCACTCATGGAGGAGCAACCTATTTGTGAAAAATATACAAGAAAAGGCAAGGAAGTCACCGTAGAAAACTATGATCACGGTTCTGATTTTCTTAGTATGGACAAACATGAGGAGCACGTAGATTTGGGGATACTTGATGGGAGGTTTGTTGCTAAGAACAATCCTATATTTTTTATCATGCTCATGAGTCGGGTCATTGGGTTGATGAGACTCCTCAGTTGGTGAGCCAATTGAAGGCTAAATTCAAGTTTATGAGAGAAGAGATGGCATATTGGAACAAATAATCTCAAATCAAATTTGAAGAAGTCCTTATGCACTCTGCTCTCCTTGGATAGACATCATGTCTCCAAGCCTGAGTTCTTCAAGAAAACGATTGAGTTAATCATTATGAACAATAGTTCTCTAATCAGTACAACTAGCAATCTTGAGAAGGGAGGTATGACAGCTCTTGGGGGAAGTTTTTAGTATGGAACACACCTTGGGACAGCAACTTATGATAGCATCTATGAAGGAAAATTGGAGAGGTACAAAACAAAGATGGGTTACGTGATGATGACCATCCATCATCTATCTTCTCATGATTTCATTCATCTTGTTGTAATGCAAGCACATTTGATGAGTAGTGAAGAATCACGTTGCATACAAGGGTTGTCAACTTGTAATGCTTGTCTTTATATCATAACATCACCATTCTTTGTTGAAGATTGGTATAGCGATAAGATTCCATCTTCCTTTGACATTGGGGATACTTGTTGCATCATTTCGAGTAGGATTTTCAGTTTGACAAGTGCTGTTCTAATTCATATCAGCAGTATGTGGTGCATGGGTATGATTATTTATGTGCCTATGACGATCATTCTTCACACCCATGAAAGTTCATTCCCACTTAGATGGACTTTTGGCATTTGCATGTTTGGTGCACTACTTCTTGGGGATCATGATGAGTTGCTTCACAATTTTGGGCATAGTGAAGTTCATATTAGAGTGGAGCAGTGGAAGCTTGGAGGAAAAGCATATACAAATGAGATAGCTGATTTTGATGATGATAAATTCTCTACACATGAGGGCAAACCAGTAAAATTGTTACATGGCATCCAGGGTCCCTTTGACGACTTTGACCAAAGGTCTTTTGTTTTGCAAGATTCGGAAGAACAAATTGATAAACATTCTTCGTTAACTACAACAAAATTCCAATCTTCTATGGCAGCCACATCCAAACAAAGGCATGAGGTAAGGTCTGAATTTCTAACTTATAACAACAGTCCTAATTTTCTGAATTGCGATAGCAGGAGTTTACCTTTGCATACTCATGAGTTAGCAGCCCATATTCATGGAGGAGACAGTGTTATGCATGCATGTGAAGAGGAAAATAAATGTGAATCAAATTTGGTGCATGTGGATAGAACTGTTCCAGCCCTAATCCATCAGTTGCTAGTTCATACATCAATTATAGAAGACTGTCCTACATTGTTGGTCATGGAATTTTCAGATTGTACTTTGGTGAGAGTAGTCATTTGGATAGTTTGGGAAGGTTGGGATTACTATTTCACTATGATATATTGGCATGGAGATGATCTTCTATCATCATATGTCATTGGAGATGATTTTTGTATCATCATAGTAATGATTTTCAGTTTGCATAATGCTGTTCTGATTTGTATCAGCAACCTAGCAAGGGTTGGCATATTCCCCTATGCACTTGAGATAGGCATATATCTCATTCCTATGAGATCATTCAAGGTTAGATGGATACTTGGCATTGAGGACATAGCGATACACATCTATTTCTTCATTTCTTGTTGGGGTGAAGGTATAAAGATTTGGAATCTTGGGATATGCTTGATGGATGGAGTGCTTCACAAGTTGTTGCAAAATGACAGGGTGACTAATGATAGTTATATGAGGGTAGCACAACGGATGGGCGAAGTAGTATTTCTGAGATTGATATGGGATCTTGAAAGTTGGTGTTGGGTATTCAAATATCAATTGCTTGGGACAAACAATCTCCAGGAAGGGAGGACTGTAATGTCCCCATTTTTGGAGTTATATTCGGAAAGGAGAACTAGCTCATTCACCATTCCCGTGAGCTAGTCAACTTGGTAAGGGACTGATATCTGGCCATGAGAACCATAATTTTGATGTGTTGCTTTCGAAGATTTAAAAAGGGGAATTATCCTTAATAGAAAATAAAATATAATGTTGATTATATTTTATTATTATTCTATGGTCCACTTGCGAGTCAAAACAATTTTATAAGAAATAAGGAAAGGAAGTTTAAAACAAATAAAATATTATTTTCCTTAAGTGGCCAAAAGAATCAAATCTGATCATGAGCTGGTCGACCCACATAAGGTCAAATCTGATCTTCTCTATGGTTGTTTAAGAAGGCATCTAATATTTTAATATTCGAGACCAAATCTGATTCTTTTCTAAGTCATCTTGGTCACGGATAGTCTAGTGCCTTAATGGAGAAGGCATTGAATATTTTAATAAGATAAAATAAGATCTTTTGGATAAGGGCGGCTTAGATGCCTTAGTAAAGAAGGCATTGAATATTTTAATAAGATAAAATGAGTTCCTTTGGATAAGAGCGGTTTAGATGCCTTATGATGAAGTCATTGAATATTTTAATAAAAGCAAATCATATTCTCCTTCTATGGTGGTTTGGACTAGGTGCCTTATTTAAGAAGGCATTGAGGGCTGTGAGAGCATTATGTTTTGCATTGATATTTGAAAAAACATTGTAAAGAGAGATTTCTCTTGGTTGGAAGTGATTTTCAGTCGGTTGAAGGTGGTACTCCGTTGAATAACAGTGGTTTAATGATGACCCCATTCCACCATGAGAGGTGAATTCGCATAGAGTTCATCACAGAGCTTCATTGACATGCTTTTGTGGAGATAGGACCTTGAAAGATAAGGGTTTGAAGACCAGTTTGTTGCAGGTCCAAGAGGAAATCATGTAGATTGAATAATATTTTGTCTTCAAGGAACAAATCGCCCCTTTTGGCATATTGGGGTTTCATTTTTGAAGAGTTTTGCATTGTGAGTTGGATGGAAACCCATATCAGGCTTTCAAAGGTTGTTGGTAATCTCGTTTCAGACTTGATATCAGAAATGTTTCAGCCTTTTTCAAGCATAGGAGGCAGGCTGGGCTAAATCATTACCTTTCTGAGCTAGGCTATTCCATGTTTTGAGCTCTTTTTGCAATATTTTGACAAGTTTCAGCAATTTTGGGTCACCTTCTGTCAAGAGCAGATTGCATACCAGCTGTTATAGAGTTTTTATCAGTCATATCAAACCACCAAGAGTGCTGCTACAACCTTACTTCAATCAAGGATTGAAGGGTAGTTCATCAAGACTACCTAGGGTATTATGCTTCAATCATTTGGCTAGGGTTTGATATGTATTTTGGCCATTTTGTATGTTGTATGAGATCTGATTTTCTAAATTAGACTATCTGATTGTAAGCTACAATCAATCATTTATTTGTAATCAGATTGTTCATTCAATAAGAAGCCATCATCGTTTTCTGGGTATGTCATTCTCAAGTCTTGGTTGATTTGATTATAACTTCATTATTTGGTATTCTGCTTCATGTTATATTTGAATCTTTTATCTACATCAAAATATTAAGCCACCTAGGGAAAAGCAATTTGTTGAGATAAGGTAGGCTTCTTATAGGCATGTCCCTATGGAACACTTGTAAAATGTGTAAACTTGATGTAGAGTACATTGGCATTTGCTTTTTCTTATTGTTTTGTGTAAAATACATCTTTGGGCACCTTACTTGTAGGTCCAACCCATTGTTTTTGATACCCAAGCCTAAGGGTGCGATTACAAAGCAACTTAAAATGAAATGCATGTGTGTTATAACATGCTTGTTTGAGGATGCACACATGTTATAAATTCATAAAATAAAGCATAGAATAACATTTTCCTTTGTTTTTGAGGTGTTCATAATGCTCTGACATTATAATATCGATGCATTATGGCTTAGGATTTTTGAACAATAATGCTAATGCGTTATGTGAAATTTTGTCTTACAACTTGTTTGACCACCCAACTTTATGCACTTACCCAACTTTCAAAACTGCTAAAATATTGAGATTAAATTTGAAGGGCTAACTCTTAAAAGTTTGGAGTTTTTGTACCCCAATCTTTCCACCAATTAGCTGCGAAAGGAAAGATTCACATGTTTGTTTTAAAACATTAATTGAATGCATCATTTTTTTCTTGGGATCATTCAACTGAGATATTGGGCCCTCTCCCATATATTTATATAAATTATTTTAATGATTACATAGTATGTCCCATAAAGTGGGAGATTGAGCAGCCATAACTTGACCCAAAGATTGACAATAAACATAAACCCCTGTGTATTATGGCAATAAACACTTCTCCCAAACTGTAATGACCCCGATTTCGCGAGCATCATAGTTCGAGGGACTAGCCTATTATTTGACCCTCGTAGGCTAGTATGTTGGATTAGAGGGCCCGGTTTAGGTGTTAAGGTGCTCTTCAGGTGGCAGTTGTCAGTGTTTCTCTCTCTAGATCCTTCGTGTGTTTTGAAGCATTGATATTCAGAGGTTTCTGGTTCCATTTTGAGGGACTTACTATTTATAGTAAGTCAGTGGTTGATAGGGAGGGACCCTTACTATTTTCAGCAAGGCAGTTGGATGCACAATGAATATAATGGTTAACTCCTAGGATCAGATGGTATGTAAAAATAATAAGTATTTATGGAGTTATTATCATTTAAGTCTCTTTAATGATAATAAAATACTATAAAATCATAATATAAAGTTTTATGTGCACTTTATATCCAATGGGGCCATGATCTTCAGTTTAAGTGACTTAAAGTGCATTAATGAATTATGATTTGGAAGCTGAATATTAAAATATTTAGTAAAGTCAAAGTGTGCACATTTTATATCATTTTAAATGATATTAAATGCATTTAAAATGTTTAAAAGTGACTTTACTTGCACATGAAGGGATCAACCCTTTTGAAAAGTTATTATAAAGTTTTATTAAAACCCTAAAAGTGGATTTCAAAAGGGAATTAAAGGCATTTAAGAGTTGATAAGATATAAAAGGTTTCAAAAAGCAAATGAAACTCATTATTGATGATCATTTGACTTTGCTTACTGAGTTTCTTGAAGTTTGAGATTGAGACCTAGGGTTTCAGCAGCATCAAAGGCATTGGAGATTGTGAATCTTCATTGTTTATGCAGTTTTGAGGTTGTGGAAGATCAGCTGAATTATTGCATGAGGTTTGGCTTCATTCCGGAGTCAAAATAGAGCAGATTGGTGAAGAAATATATGCATTCCAAGGGTTTCATGATTATCTATCCGCAGATCAAAAGTTTAAGAGTTAATCATTTGCATAGAAAATTTGGTGTTGGCTGCTATAGTACATGGTACAGTAACGCGACAGTATTAAGGGCTCTTTATTGAATAATTTCTGAATACCTTTCAAGGGTTTGAAGGCTGAGTTGAGAATCATTTCCAGATTTGCTCCATTAGGCTGAATATGAAATCAGCGAAATTCCAAGAAAACACAAGAAAATTTCAAACCTTCTCAAAAATTTCAAAACTCCATAGAAGATCAGAATTTGCATTGGTTAGAGACAATTGGTCTCTTACAGTGGTATCAGAGCGGTGTCCTGCCATCCTGTTGGGGTTTTTAAAAAAAATAAATTATTATGGTGCTCACATTTGATACATTGGAGTGATCAACTCTCTTCAACTTCATTGTTATTTTCAGTGAAGTTTTTCAAAATGAGTTCTAGCAGTGGCGAACAAATTGTATTTGGTGATGGGAAATGGTTAGCAAGAAGTATATATGAAGAGGGTGAAAATCTTGGCAAGACATCGCAAACCAGATACAAATTTGACACATTATGTATTTTGAGGAAACTAGAGGAAAGCCTAAGTATGGTAGGACAGTCACCTTCAACATTGATCCAAATGGCAATGGATTCTGCAATCAAGGTGTTGGGTGAACATAGGTACTTAAGGCACTTTGATAGTGAGATCAAGCTTGCAATCGCATTATGCTACAGTCAGATTTTGAGGCTCACAACTCCTCAAGCTCCTTATACAGGTAATACCATGAGAGGAGTGTTTCAGCTGCTCATTGATTGCATGGATGGGATTGGCGATATTGGAGGTCTCACATATGCACGAAGGGTAAAGGTCTTGGAGCTCATGGCAGAGGTTAGATCATGTGTGGGCATGCTTGACTTTGATTAGCATACTCTTGTGTTGCAGCTATTCAGACTCTTTGTAGAGTCCATCAGTTTAGGGCATGATCCGTGTATACATGATTTCATGAGAGATATTATGATCTCCATTGTGGATAATATTGATGATATTTCTCCACCCATTATGGCACTTCTCCTAGCAGTTCGCAAGCGAGAGAAATTAACATCTCCCGCTGCCTATGTTTTAGTATGTAGTGTTTTTGAGCAGTGCAAAAGAAAGCTGGAACCTTGTTGGGTTGAGGAGGAGCCTATGGAGGCAAAGAAGGTGAAATTTGAGGAGAAAGTGGACATTATTAGCATTCAAGAAAGTGTTGTCAGTCATGATAACAAGACTGATTTTTATGACAGTAGTTGTCCACTTGAGCCTGAAGACGAATGGGAGGTCATGGTAAATGCAAAAAGTTTTGTGGAAGAACCTTTGAGTGTTAGCACACAAGATACAAGTGTGAAACATGAAGATAGCATGGAGAATGAGAGCCACAACAGTTCTGATTTTCATGACAGCGGTGAGATTATTTTGCATCAGCATGAGACAACATTGACTACTCATGAGGGAGATGCTTCTACAGAGTTGTCACATGAATGTGGTCTTGAGCTGAGTACTAATGATGCATTGCATATGGGAGATTCATGCCTTGATGAGTCTTATTTTTCAAATGAGACCTTAGGAAATAAGTCAGAAGGTTCATTTAATGGCATTGAATCCCAGGATCGTGAGTCAGATGGACATTCGGTGACTTTGGTGGCGGAAGTGGGTACAAATATTGTCATATCAGCAACTTCTACTTTACCAGTAGAGCCATCTAAGGAGGTATAGAGTAGTAGTACCTCAGATGTTGATGTGTGCACAGTTCTTAGCACACATGATGCTGCTGATCATGTGGTGAGTGTTGAGGATTCAACCTCATACCATAGTGCTGATTTGGGCAGAGATGATGTGTCATAGGGGTATCATCAATTAGCTGGGCAATTGAAGGTTAGTGATGACATGATTGCCATAGCCTTGGAGCATTTTGATGTTGCTCGTCAGATGCTGGCTACCTTTGGGAGGTGTATTCCTAAGATAGATGGGCACAATGATGGTGGTATTTCCCTTCGAGAGTTTTATGCACTTCGAGAAGCTATTGGAATTATGAAACATAATTACTTGCAGTTATTGGCTGATAGAGATTACCTTCTCGAGTGGGATTGCTCTTGCTACAATGCACTGAGGGGAAAGGAGGAGGAGGTTGATGAGCTCGCCCATGAGCTTGAGGTGACTTTGAACTCGTTGGAGAGCACCCAATTGGCCCTTCAGGAGTCTCAGTCACAATTACAGGAGCTTACCGTGGAGTTGAGTTCGGCATAGACTTCGCCAACTGTTGAGACTATACAGATTCCTACACAGGCAGTTGGTGATGATCTTATTTCCACAAGTTGTAGTGAGGATGTGGTCACACCCATCACTGATACAGGCGCAGTCTACATTGTTGAGGTGAGTACTTCGGTTGAGAGCAGTAGAGAACCCCTTGTTGCATCAGGTTCTCCCGTGGTTAGTACAGTGACAAATGATGCTAATCAAATTTCTGATAGCTCTTGTGTGATAGTGGTGGACTCTCCCGAGAGTTGTGTGTTGATAAATGACTCTACTTCAGTGTTATCACAAGAGATTCACAGTGCATCATTGGATTGGGAGTACGACTCTCATGTTGACTTGTTTCCCTCTCCTGGAAGCGAGTCAGTTACTTCATCTCATGTAGTTGATGGTGATAGACAGCTTGTGGTGTCACAGTTTCAGAGTGATCAGCTGCAGATTTCAAAGGATATGGTTGACCCAACCTTGTTTCATTTCTATCACGTCGACATTTTTGCTGATTACCTACTTGAGAGTTTGGAGTTTCAGGAGGGTCCATTTGGGATCAATAGGGATACTCTCATTCATGGTTCATGCGCTATTAGGCGTTTTGTGGGAGTCTTTGTAGATACTCTGACTTCAATGTTGCCTGGTAGAGATTTGGTGATTGCGTTTGCAGAGCAGGTTGCCAAAAGTCCTACCCAACTAGTGATTCGGGATCAGAGATTGGGGCCATCACTTGATTCCAGTGTTGTATGTGATGAGCCATTGACCGAGGTTGGAGCGTTTTATCGCAACTACAGAGTGAGGAGTGCTCATCATTTTTATTTTGATCCACACACGAAGGACGTGATGATGCATTGGCGTGGATTGGCTCAGATATTATACCATCCATTGTGGGATGGAAAATTACCATCTTCAGTAGATGAAACTAGAGGCTATGAGTACGTGGTTCAGTTGTTAGCGAGAGATTACTTGCAGGGACAACGTTTAGTTTCCCATCATGCATACATGTATCCGACATAATTTGCTACTTCTATGTCACAGAGACTACCTGTGGATACATGGTTTTGGGGAGATTATGGTGTCAGTAGGCATGATGGCTTGGTTACTTATCACATCCATAGGAGTTTTGCAGAGGTTGTAGATAGATATTGTGTTGTAGATGCTTCCAGATATTCTTATCTCTTCATGGCGGATGGATGTGAGGTTAGGTTGTCTTGGGATCTAGGTGGTAATAGGATTGGCACTCTATTTTGGATGGGTATCTTTAGGTTGCTTCACCATTCACGGCATGGTGAAATTGAGATCAGATTAGCGCAGAGGAAGTCGGAGGGTATCGGGCTTGGTAGACTTCCATTTTGGATTCGGGATCCAAGCATATTTGGTTGGACACTCTTCAGTATACTGTGGAAACCTTCGTGTGCATTGAGGTTCCAGTTTATGTTCATTGGGGAGTATATAGTTTGTACATGGTGTGGGTTACTTGCAGTTCCACTTTCGATCCTGATGTACATGTTTCGTTTGAGATGCGCAGTTTCAGTGCAAAGGGATTGGATAGTTGGTTTGTTGTTCCCTTCTATGTAGTTTTGGTTATGTTGGTGCTGCTGCAGTTGGGGTTATGTGTAGGACATTACACACTCTTCATTTGGACCTTTAGTGGAGTGGAGTTTCTTTGCAATCATGATTGCTTGGGGACAAGCAATCTCAGGGAGGGCAGACTGTAATGTCCCCGATTTCACGAGCATCAAAGTTCGAGGGACTAGCCTATTATTTGACCCTCGTAGGCTAGTATGGTGGATTAGAGGGCTCGGTTTAGGTGTTAAGGTGTTCTTCAAGTGGCAGTTGTCAGTGTTTCTCTCTCTAGATCCTTCGTGTGTTTCGAAGCATTGATATTCAGAGGTTTCTAGTTCCGTTTTGAGGGACTTAATATTTTTATAGTAAGTCAGTGGTTGATAGAGAGGAACCCTTACTATTTTTAGTAAGGTAGTTGGATGCACAATGGATATAATGGTTAACTCCCAGGTTCAGATGGTATGGAAAAATAATAAGTATTTATGGAGTTATTATCATTTAAGTCTCTTTAATAATAATAAAATATTATAAAATCATAATATAAAGTTTTATGTGCACTTTATATCCAATGGGGCCATGACCTTCAAGTTAAGTGACTTAAAGTGCATTAATGAATTATGATTTGGAATCTGAATATTAAAATATTTAATAAAGTGAAAGTGTGCACATGTTATATCAGTTTAAATGATATTAAATGCATTTAAAATGTTTAAAAGTGACTTTACTTGCACATGAAGGGATCGACCCTTTTGAAAAGTTATTATAAAGTTTTATTAAAACCCTAAAAGTAGATTTCAAAAGGGAATTAAAGGCATTTAAGAGTTGTTAAGATATAAAAGGTTTCAAAAAGCAAATCAAACTCATTATTGATGATCATTTGACTTTGCTTTGTGAGTTTCTTGAAGTTTGAGCTTGAGACATAGGGTTTCAGCAGCATCAAAGGCATTGGAGATTGTGAATCTTCATTGTTTATGCAGTTTTGAGATTGTGGAAAATCAGCCGAATTATTGCACGAGGTTTGGCTTCATTCCGGAGTCAAAATAGAGCAGATTGGTGAAGAAATATATGCATTCCAAGGGTTTCATGATTATCTATCTGCAGATCAGAAGTTTAAGAGTTAATCATTTGCATAGAAAATTTGGTGTTGGCTGCTATACTACGCGCTACAGTAATATTGTAGTATTAAGGGCTTTTTATTGAAGAATTTCGGAATACCTTTCAAGGGTTTGAAGGCTGAGTTGAGAATCATTTCCAGATTTGCTCCATTAGGCTGAATATGAAATCGGCCAAATTCCAAGAAAACACAAGAAAATTTCAAACCTTCTCAAAAATTTCAAAACTCCATAGAAGATCAGAATTCGCATTGGTTAGAGACAACTGGTCTCTTAGACAAACATAGACCCTTCTTGATTTTTAATAGTAGAAAGACATACATATAAACAAAAAACATTAAAGAACAACAAGCAGAATTCCAAAACAACTACAATGCAAGAATCTAAATAAGACCACCTACATCTACACCATAAGTACCATCCTCCATCTTTACCAGTGCAACCTTCTTAGCCAAAATTTCAATTGAATTCCCAGCCTTGTTCACATTGAATCTGTCTTTATTGAGGAGAAAACTTTATTGGTCTAAGGAGCGCAAGCGTATCAAAACTAGGTCTATATAGTTCCATCCCCTTCTCAGAGTTGAGGAAGATTTGTATATTTGTCATCTCATGAACCAATTTCTCCAAAATTTCTTAAATTCTCTTTATTGAATAGATAGAGGTGAGCCAGTATAATTCATAACGCAAGAATAAAAGAGAGTCGAGCTTTTCAATTGACATTTTATCTAGCTCCTGCACTAAACCAACCCTAAACTTTTCCTAAATGAAATATCTTCCCGAAGCTTTCGATATCTCTTTGTCCCTTGTTAATATTAACAAATTCTATATGACCATAGAATAGATTTTAGTATTTGTCCAATGCTTGGTTTCACCCACGACATAGTCCCTTCCTAGAATCTCAGCGATAGTATTGATTCCTTCATCTTGTTGGAAAAAGTACACTTTCTTCATCCTTGACATCGTGATCTCACCCTTGAAAGCCATTTGTTGCATCAATGATTGCAGGTGTAGTGTTGGCTCTATGACAACACAGACTCCACTTTATAGACGGTCACACAAAAATGATGCTGAAAAGATCCAATTATCGCCATATATTTAAAACCCACTCGAGTTGGAGTAAATACTCATATCATCCCTCAATAAGCAATGTAAAAAATATAAAAGAATCTAGCCATCACCACGAGCGGGGATGTGAATTAACTTGAAGGGATATCATTATCAAGGAAGGGGAACAACTCCAACCACCATGAAATATCATTGACCACCGTTAAAATTTCCACTTAACTGATACCTTTCTCCGATAGGTAGTCTCCCAAAACATTGCCTTCCCTAAAGCAATGTTGTATAGAGAAATTAGGGATAGAATCTAATATATCCCAAGCACCCTTCAAAATATTCTTGATTTTCTATTTATTAGAATGCCTGTTCCTTAAACACAACATGCATACCATTGAGTCACGTTCAATAATATTTTTTTGAGCCAATAGGCTTTGATCATTTGAAGCCCCAATAAAAGAGCTTCTGTTTTAGCTTTGTTGTTTGTTTGTGGACTGAGTTTTCTTGTAGCAGCTTTTAGCACCACACCGGCATGATCCTGAATAACACACCCGACCTCAGATGGCCTTGGGTTACCATGGGAAGCACCATTGAAATTTAGTTTCCACAATTAGACTAAGGTAGAGATTACTTGGTTTTCTTTGAATTAACCAATGAATGTGGCGATTTGGAAAGCTCATGAATGATGTAGCACATCAAAGATTTGAAGTGAAGGTTGAGATTTTTTTGTTAGTTGGTGTTTGGGTGGTTTTCCCATGGGTAGAATTGCTGTTCACATTAGAAGGTATACTCCTTGTGAAATAAAAACGTAGTATGAACAATATGTACTTACAATTTACAATATTTATAATGTGTTTTTAGGGATTTCACATTTAGGTTGAATAAACTTTAAATGAGTATTTTTGAGTTTGTGTATAGTAAAAGGTTGAGATGCTTTTTCAACACAAGACAAAGAGTTTTATATTTTTTTGACTAAAAATAATTGCTAAGATTAAATACTTGCATAATGAAAGTGAAACATAAGGATTCAACAAATTGAAACACATACACAAATGTTATATGTTAAACATGGCAGTTATATTCAAAGCTACAATTATCAATCGAACATCTACAAGACAAAGCTTTTATTAATTATTAAGTTTTAATTTATAAAAGAATATAATGTTGGAAATATTGTTATTGATGTCAAGGGTCATGAATGGTTTTGTCATTGATGTCGAAGAATGCAAGAAAAAAGAATTGGAAATTGTTGTCATTGATGTCAAAGGAAGTCGAAGGCCAAGAGTGTAATATCCCTTATCTGGACTTGCGCTAAAATCCGTTTTTTCCGCCGTAGAATTTGCTTGTTGATTCGGTTTAGAGTTTCTTCTTTCCAAAAGAATGTCCCTTTAATACAATAACCCTAGGTTGCAATTTGTATTCATCACATTAAAAACATACTTGTTAGCATTAATATATAGACATCCAAAATTAGACATAATCATAAATACAGATTGATAAACATATGAAGAGTCACTCAACCCATCAAGAGAGGAGAATCCCTAAGGGCCTACGGTCTACCACCTTCCAATGCCCAACCCATATCTCAGGCCTATAGGGCAGAATGCCAAGGTGGGACCCTCATGCCTCCATGACCCAACCCTTGCAATGGGCCTGTGGGGCAGACTACCCAACCCTTGTTATGGGCTTGTGGGGAAAAATTGCCCAACCCATGGGCTTGTGGGGCAAACTGCCCAACCCTTGCTTTGGGCCTGTGGGGTGGAACCTAGGTGAGGTTTTTAGACGAACCACTTAAGTTATGACTCAACTCTCCTGGCGGGATTACAAACACAATTCAGACAATCGATATGCAGTCATTAGTACTTCATTTGTATTTACACGTATTATGTAATAAGAGTATTTAATATGATCAAATAGTTTCTTGAATCCTAATATGAAGGTATGTCATGATACAAAACTAAATTAAGCAATATTCATGTTTACATGTTCATTATGTTCTTTTGCAATTCATCACATCTTGTAAGTCTAATATTTGCAGAAAACAAATATAAATGCAAATTAATCATTATTAAAACCATATCTATAGAAGATAACCCTTTGGCCTCTAATCAGTCAGGGACTACAAAGTCTGCCTAAGTTCAATACCAATTTCCCAATATAATGAATCTATTTCCAGATTCGATAAAGAGGGAATGGTTCCAACACATCAGAGGGGACTGTGTGCATTCCAAAATAATACATAGATCGGTTGGGCATACAAGGTTCAGGCAACATTGTTATGACAAATTGAGGACAACTAAATATTTAAGCTAAGTGAGTAGTCTCACCTGATTGGCTATGTCTTCCCATGACTCTTTATTCCTTAATCATCTTCCTTCAACCTTATACTGGATTGATCATAGGATGAGGACAAAATATGCATAATCTACTTATATTTATATTAAAGAGTCATCATTATTTATAAGGCTTAATAATTGCTACAAGTATCATTATTGTATATTCACCAGTGATTCCCCTATCTACTTACCCGTACATATATAATTATTCTTTTACTTATATCCATTAGTTTTCATATATATATATAATATTATTCTTTCCTTATTCATTGATAATGATATTATTCATTATAAGATTTATCTATATCTATGCATATATACTTGTATGCTTATTAAATTTAGTATATATATATATTAAATGACTATATTCCAATGCATAACAATTATTTTTGTTGCTGTTTTGTTTCTCCATGTTTTTCTCTCTTCCTTATTTTCCTTTCTTCTATTTATACCATTCAAGGTAGGTGACTCATGGGGGGAATGTATTGTTTGGTGAAAGAGGTGACTTTTCATAAAATATATCCCTTTGTTAAATTTAATTGCTGCCCTCAAAGACTTATTATCACAATAACATATATTTTTAAAAATAATATATTATTACTAATAATTATGATATTTCAGATTATATACTTATTTTATTATTTTATTTTGATGTTTTATTGAACATATTTTAATATTAAAGTATAATAATAAAACCAATTTGCTAATATCTTATTATTATTTTATTCTTATGTATTACAATCTTTGATGTGTAATGATTATAATATTTATTTATTTTTATTATTTTTGATATTAAGTTATTTAATACTAGAATGTAATAACAATAATTTGCCTATATATTATTATTATATTTGTTATTTATATATGTTTATATTGATATGGTACTGATTTATTTTATATTTAATCTTAATAGTTCTATTTATTTTATTTATTAATTTATTAATATTTTAACACTTGGTCTTTATGGTATTGCTATTTTGGGGACATGACAAAGAGAGATCGTCGAGGAAGTAAATTCTCATATCAAAATCAAGATCATTTAAATGTGTTTATGAGCAGCCCTCTAGAAGTCGCCGCCCTAACAAGGGGAAATAAAAATGTAATTTTATCTGTTTCAAAGGGCCGACCCTTAGATTCCTAGTGCCCCCATGTGGTGACTTAAAAAATTAAATTAAAGTATTTTTATGAAGGGGACGACCCCCTTATTCAAGTGCCTCATTTTGGGGATTTAAATTTGAAAATAAAAATAATAAAATATATTTATGAAGAGGCCGACCCCTCTTGGAAGGAGTGCCCCTCTTTGGAAAGTCACCTCCTTTGAGCGAAGGAGCATGTTTGATAAGGTATAAAAGAAGAGTAGAGGTGTGAGAAGCAAGTAACCATTGAATATTATGTGAATATTGAGCAGATTTAAAGCAGACCAAAAGGGCAGAAAGTATGAAGAATATTTTTGATTCTTATCGAAGCATATATGCAGATTTATATCTAAGTTACCGATTCGCCACTCCTAGCCTCTAGATACGATACGATTCGTACCGGATTCAAAATTCGGGTTTGATTCGGGTTGGATTCGAACAGGATTCAGAATTTTAATTGTGGATTCGATTCGCTTTTGTAGACTCGTCCAGGCGAATCCGATGCGAATCCAGCAGAAAAAAGTGTGTTTTTTTTCAATTTTTTTTTTTTTTGACCAAAAGTTGACTTCTAAATAATAAAATATTCATTCCAACCCTAATCTTTGCCTCCAAACATATCTAATGATGCTGATGATGCTGGTTTTTTTGATGACCCATATGATTCAAATTGATCAATGATCAATAATGGCTGATTGTAAACACTTGACATTTTTATGTTTGGACTTTAATTTATAATTTTATATCATGACATTCAACTTTCGAGTAGCACTAATATTTTAATATTTGACTATGAAAGTGGTGATGTATTTTTGCTATGTTATTAGATTATTAATATGGTGGTGTATTCTGAGCTTAATTACTGTTGCAAATATGCATATATTTCTGATTTCTATATGTTTTTTGTATTGCCGTACCCAAAACGTACCCAACCCCCCCAAAAAATTTCGCCGAATCCTGTACCGGATTCGCGTACCCGTACCCGAATCCAAAAACGAATCGGTAACTTAGATTTATATGAGATATGTGTGCAAATTTATTCGAAGAACATGAGAAGATTTTATGATCAGATTTATGGAGGATTTTTGATCATATGTATAAAGGTTTTATGAGAAGATCTGAGTTTACTACAACTGATGCAAGAGAGTTTGCCTACAACTCTCTGCACTTCCAAACTCACTCAGGAAATTGATGAACAAAAAATAATTAAGACACCAAAAATCTGCAACAATGGCAATTTATATTTGCTCAATGGCACCTGCAAGCTTTTGCGCATTACATTCAATGGAAAGGAATTACAAAGGCAGTCCTAGGGACTGTAAATACATAGAAAATCAGAAGTAAATGCCTTGTTACAGGCAACAATATCAACTACAGGTATGCACTCATTCTTCCTTCAATTCCTTGCATTCTCCTTCCTGCACCTGCAAACAAATTCTCAAAAATCATATCACACAATTACCAAAGCTTTCACCAATGGATTTGCCACTGACTTTTGCCTTCAACCTGTACACACAAATCTGAAAAATGTCTCTCTAGGAATGCTATGCTCAAATCCTCTAACTCCAAAAATCAGGAACCAAAAACAAACAATCACCAAAACAATTAACCAAATCTCCTTGCCAATACCACTGGACAACTCCACTACTCCAAATCTGCACCCACTTCGGGAAAATGAGATAATGGCATCAAATTGCCATCCTGTAACTCCCCAATGCATGCTTGTTTCATTTCCTACCAGGTAGGCTACCACTAACCAACACCTTCATTCCTCCACTTCTCCATTTTGAATTGCCAAACCAATTTTTCAGTGAAACCTCCTATGCGTCCAAATCATGCCTATACATTAATTGCAAATTCAAATTTTCCCAATTCCCAAGAATTCCACACCCATGTTGATTTTTGGCAATTTTATATTAAAAATTGTAAAATATGACACGTTTCCCAAGGTAATTTCAAGCCAAAATATGTCCAAATTATTTAATCATATTTTTGGACACAACATTAAAATATCCAAAATGTCCATTAAAATAATTATACATCAAAACTGAGCAAAATTCAAATAATGCCAGTTGGCTGGCAACCATTGATGCACCTGCATCAGACACCCATGGTAGAAGAAAAGTGCCCCTATCACTTCTCAAGAGGATAACCCAGTTGATTAACCTCAGCTTCAGACAACCAAGATGAGTCTTCTACAAGTCTCGCAAACCAATTTACCAAATACTCCATATACTGCTTATTCCTTGTACACTTACTCACCTTGATGTCCAAAATTGTAATGTCCCAATTTTTGAGGTCTCTTGCAGTGCAGTTGGAGCTGTCGTCTAGGGTTTGTGTGAACTAGTTCAAAGGAGTATTTCGACGATGCCAATGTGTTTAGATGTTTTCTTGGTGACATAAGGCGTTCTGAGTTATTTTCTTAAATAACGTTAAAATATAAAGTTAAATTTAATATTTAATTAACATTATTTAATTTAATAAAGTTACTTTTATAAAGTGACTTTATTAGCAACTTTAGGGAACATAAGGTGAATTTATAAATTTATAAAAGGTTGCACAACCCTAATTAGGGTGTTGAGCTTGGAGATCATAAAAAGGGCTTTTGGGGATTCATTTACTAATGCTAGCTTATTGTTTTTACTTGGATTTTGAGGAGTTCTTAGAGCTCTAAACCCTAGATTGGAAACCCTACGGGTGAACCAGTTTCGATAGCGAGACTAATCTATCCTTAGCTGGTTGAGTTGGAGAAATTATACAGGTTTCTCACTTTGGGCATCATTATTGGAGATATTTTCTTCTATTGTGAGCTTTCGAGCTTGACATTTCTAGGGTTTTGGTGGTGAAATGATTCCACCCTAGGCATTTCAAAGGGGAAATCACAAGTTTTCCAGTTGGTCTTTCATTGCAATTTTGTGTGTCTCCCGTAGAGACAAAATTGGAGTTAAACAATATAATTTTCTATGGGTTGAGACTAGGGATTGGCATCCAGGTTTTAGGAGGGATTATTTGTATAGTAGGTCGCCCTATATGTCTTAGAGTTGAGGTTTGATGAGGTTTGGAGGATATTGTCAAAAGTATTTCCAACCGCCATTATCAAAAGTTGCTATTCAGGTCGTGATTATCTTTAGTATTATTACCAGGGCTGCTACATGATATTGGTCGTGAGCCTCTAGGGTAACATTTTTGTTACCTCTTATTGATTGGCGAGTTGTATTGGAGGGGGCTGTTTTCATCTACAATAATTGATGATAATTTCCAGCTTGCACGATGAAGGGAATATCTTCCAACTCACCTACCTTCATCACCAAAGTCGTGGCTACCTTCAGCAAGGGTCGTGAGTCTTGTTTGGGGCTTGGCGTGTGAATCTGAGGGTTTATATTGCTAGTATGGAGGTTGTACGAGGTCAAGAGGTTGAACATGAGCTTCATTCAGGGAGCCTTCTATTTGCAAGCTACTGATAACCCTTCTCAGGTTGGCTGTTTGGTTTTAGTTGTGATGTCTGAGGTTTTGGATGCTAAGCATTGGGTTTATTACTGATATATCATCTTCATTGACACTTGTGAGCACTGCTGTACACTAACAACCACTAGTCGTGAGGTACCTGGGTGTTCTCTTTGATGTGAGTATATATATTTGCTCTCATAGTCATATACACACCGCTGCAACCATTTCAAAATACTCTTGTTGTGTCCAAGACTCGATTGATGGTCAAAAAGGGTACTTATTGTTATTAATTTGTATTCTTCTAAGTTTGATACAGTTTCTGAGGCTTTGCTATATATATAAGAATATCATATGTATGGACTTTGGCTCCTATAATGCTCAGAATGAAGTATTTATATTTTTGAAGTATTGTTTTGACTTTTGATATTCTATGAATGTAATATCTTCATTTGCATCGAATGAACAATGAAATATGTGAAGTTAACCTGGTCATGCAACTTTTTCAAACTGTTGTTATGTTCTTTTGCAAACCTTAATATAAGTTTAACAAAATAAGCCTATGTGTGAAACTGGCAAAATCGTTTAGATTCGTGCAAAAATTAGTTGCTGTTTTTATAGTGGTATTAGAGCTATAGTTCTTGCCAGCCTTTGGGTTAATCAGGAAATTGACTTTCAATTTATAGCATGGCAACCAAAGATAAAAAATGGTTAGCAAGATGTTTCTACGAATCAAGTAGTAAGCTCAGTAGTCTATCTCAACCAAGGGATGATGCGTTGGTCATGCTGAAAACAATAGAAGAATGGTTGAGCCTTGTCGAGTACACACCTTTTGATTTGTTGTAGATAGCTCTTGTTCCAACAGTGACTTCTTTGGGTCAGCACAGGTGGTTGACACATACAGATGATGAGATAAGATTGATGGTTACTGATAGGCCAAGACTAGGGTAAATAATAAGAAGGATTTAATGTTGAATAATAAGATTTAGGTTGGTCTAAGTGTCAATCCTGTCTTATGTTATTGACCTTCAACTTGTGCTTTTTGAGGCTTTCTTGCTGCTCCATCTTTTATTTTCTCTTCTCAACTTCATGGTACTTCAGCTCGGGCTTCTCTCTTTTTCCTCTGCCGAGTCTTTTTGTACCTAGGTTCTTTCTTTTAGCTTGTCAAAACTTCCACACACACATACTTATCAAAATTCCCATGAACATTCTTCTAGACCTTTTAGACTCTCGCAAATATTTCTCGCTTTGGTACCAAATTGATGACTAATTTTCTCAATCACACGCTCTGATACCCCAAATAATGACAACCTTCTTATTATTGGAAAACTATTGAACTGTGGTGCAATATTTAGAGACAGGAACTTGCAATAGTTATTAAAAATCAAAGAAGCTTCTGATAGAATGTTGATTGATCCACAAGCAATGCAACAAGAACTTTGATCAAGCATGTTCAGTTAATGGCGACATAAAACCAAGATTCTAAACAGCCAAGAACAAAGAACACATGTTTATTGACTTCGGATTCCAAACTTACAATTTCCAGTATTAATAAACAAAGATTAAAGATTACAATTCGATTCTTCGAGAATTGACATCCTCTTTGTTTAGCTCGATTACTTCAGTCTTAAATCTTCCTTTTGTGCTCTCTAACTCGACACCTCACTATGCACAACCAACACAAATTGGGTGTAATGTCCCCATTTTAGCTATACGCTCTTTTGTGATTGATAGCCTATTTTTGGAGGCCCGTAGGCTAAGCAGAAATGTAAATTAGGTTTTCCACTTTATATGAGTTTTTGAAGGTTTGCATGTGAGTTTTTAATGCATGTTTGGTGGAGGTTTTTGGGTTTTTTGAGAGCTTCGAGGGAAGGTAACATGCATGTTATGAAAATGACATGCATTTCTGGTAGATACTTTGCCTGTAGGAATGGTTTCTAGGTTTTTTTGGGTTTTCAGAGAGCTTCGTAATGGTATAGCATGCATCTCCATCTGACAACCTTTCTAGGCACTCACTATTTTGTATAAGTCATGACGACTACCCGATTTGTGCTCAAAATGAGTTTGGAATAACTTACTATTTTTAGCAATATGCTATTTTTAGTAAGTTCTATTTTTGGCAATGTCCCGGTTGGCAGTAGTTTAGCAGTTCAAAGTACTTTCTATTTTGGGAAAGGCCATTTGGAGCATATTTGTCTTTTAGCATTTTGAGGTTTTTTTTGGTAAAATGATTTATTTAAGTCATTTAATGCTTTAAATTCATTTTGGCCCCCATGGCCTAGATTAATGACTTAATGATGGTTTAAAAGGGGTCCTTTGAGGGTGGACGCCTCATTGAGAGGTACTTTAATATTTTAAAAGTTAAATATTATCTGTTGAGCCTTGGATGCCTAGAATGAAGGAGGACTAAGTGTATTTTAAAAATTAAATATTTTAAAGGCTTGGGCGTTCCCTCTTGGAGGGGAAAGGTGGAAGATGAAAGGTCATCTGAGAATTCTATTTAAGAGAGTGTTTGCTCCAGCTTTTGGCATCCATTTTCTGCTACAATGTAGTGTTGCTGAAATGCTTTCAGACCGTCAGCTTCGAGGAACACATACCTCCTAGCAATTTTATTAGTTTCGTGTTAGAAATATAACACCTAGCTGAGTGTGATTGATTCTTCAATTCAGAGTTGTATATTGAGCTTCAAAGTTGAAGGTTTCGTTGTTATTTTCTTATTTTTGTGTTGCTGGTTCAAGCATAGCTGAAGTAGATTTTCATTCATAGCTCCGTGTATGATTTTTATCTCATTCTGGGTATTGAAGATATCAATTTTACTACCTTGGGCACCCCCTTTCTCCAAGTTTCAGATTTTTATATGAAGTACCTAATTTACTAGAGCTGGTCGCCCTTGATAGGAGGGTTCAATAATTTCCAGCTTGCATTGGGATGCATGCATTTAAGTTTGGGAAACGCTTGAAGCTGTTTGTTGTCTTGAACTTGGTCGCCCTTCTCCTAGGCTTCATTTGCATTTGGTTTAGAGTCATTTGCATGAGTTTTGATGGAGTTATGAGCATTTTGGTGAATTCTCTTACTCTTTGGTCTGATTTTCTGTGTTTACTGTTTCTAATCAAATTTGAAGTAATTCTAATTTTCTGATAGTTAGAGTCGAAAATCAGATTGTAATCATTGTAAAAGAGTTAAGGTTAATGACCTTAATCATTGGTTGTATTTGACCTTTTTTCTGACATGTTTTGTAGCTAAAATTCATTCATTGTAAGGCTGGTTAGTAGTACTAAGTACTAACAGTCATTTATTTATTTCCTGCAATTAAGTTTTGTATTTAGCTCCCATTGGAAAGTGGTTGAAGCATTTTATTTCCAAAAGTTTAATAAATTTCCCCCACTGAACAAGTGGTAGTGAGAATTCATGGCTAGCTTGCCACCTTATAGTTTGTATTAATTGCTCTCATTGAATAAGTGGTAGAGCTTACATGGTCAGTTATCTGCTTACTTTGTATTTCCAGCATTTACTTTTCATCAATGGTCGGCTAGCCGCCTAGCAAGCTTTGTATTTCTTTCTAGTTGCTAACGATCCCCGACACCATATGCTATCACCTCACCCACATTAGAATCTTGGTGAACATTCTTGGTGAAGGGTTATTTCCCAAGCGGGTAATCTTTGGAGCTAATGCTAATCAATGGTGTTTGTGCTGGTCTAAAAACAAAAGAAAATTAAGTGTGAATATTATATTGGTATTAGAGCCCAAGATTCTGTCATCTTGTGAAAAACAGAGCTCAGTTGATAGATGAGTGATAGAGAAATCAGATACTACACCAGAGGTCAAAACTAAGTTTAGTTTCAACTTTCAAAAGTTCCTAAAAATGTTACATTTGCTAAAGTTTAGAAATCATGAGATGTCAAATTTGATTATGGCTTTTGAAGAAGAAAAAAGATTGGCAAGGTCACTTTTCATTGCAAGAACAAGGCTCAATGAAGAATGTTAGAGAAGAGGTGAAGAAGGGAGTATATTGTCTGAATTGGAACATTGTTTGAGCCAAGTCCAATAGTCACCTACTGAAATGATTTATAAGGTATTATCTCTTGCAATGACCTCTTTGATTCATCCCTATTGGATAGGGCATCCAAATGAAGATATAAGTTTGTTGGTTACTTCATGCTTTAGTGAAGTTATGAGAATTCTAGCACCTTTGATGCCTTATAATGATGAAACTATGAAGAAGATTCTTCATATGATTGTAGAAAGTTGCCAAGATCTTGATGAAACTGGTAGCAGTCAATTTCCTAGAAGAGCCGCTATTTTAAAGACATATTCAGATCTCAGGACATGTATCTTGCTAATAGACTTGGAAATGCAAAATCAGATTTAGCACTTGTTCTACTACCTCGTCATATCCAATTGGAGTGAACAAGAAGATAATGTTATTGCAGCTGTAAAGAATATTTTTGTTCTCACTGTTAAAGAGGTTGATGAAATTCCACCAAATTTCCAATCTTTCTTTTTGGACACATATGAACGTGAAGAAAATATTTCTCCTATTGCTGATATGTTGATTAATGAATTGTTTAATCAATGTGAGGAGAAATTGAAGCCCCTTATGATGAAGATAGTTTAGAATAATGAGGAGAATTCTTTCGCCAAAGAAATGAATGAAATTTGGCATCCCGTGGATTTTGTAGCAGAATCTCAGGAAGAATCTACGAATATGCATTTGACCATGCATTCAACAGAAGAGTGCAAAGAGGCAACCATAGTTTCAGAGGTACATGAAGAGTTCACACATTCCACTGAAGAATGTAGTGAGAAAACATTAGTTTCAGAATCATATGATGAATTCAGGCATTCTTTAGAAGAATGTAATGTGGCAGCAAAAGTTTTGGAGTCTCATGAGGTATCCATGCCTCTTACAAAGGAGAGTTGTGAATTAGCATTAGCTAAGGAGGCTCATAATGAAGGTTCAAGTGTTGAACCTACAAACACAGTTAATATGTCTACAGTTGAAGATACTCTATCAGGTAATGAATTCCTTTTACATCTCAGTAATTCAACAGGATTTTGGTTAGAACAACAATTAAAAACTGAGAAGGTAGAAGTGGAAAATTCATTCATCACAAATGTTGAATCATGTATTGAGCAAGACAATGAGGGGGCTGTTTCTAGTAGTCACAAGTCTGAATTTTCTTTGCTTGAAGCCAATCAAAAGCGAAGAGCTAATGACCTTGAAAGCACCATTTATGAAATGAGAAGTAGTGTTCTACAGATGCGTGACAATCTGAGGAGTACAGCTGAAATGATTTCTGATTTCTTCTTTTCCTGTTGTAGCACTTCATCAAATCAACAAGGTTGTGAATGGCGCAATCCAAATTTATTGAATGCTGAAAAGGAGATTCAAGTTTTATCCAAATTGGATGATATTCGTCAGTGTGTGGAAAATCTGATCTATAGAGTACCAAGGAATCAATATGAATGCCATACGCCTCTTCCTAATTTGAAGTTAATTAGGGAAGCTGTAGAAGAAATCAAAACAAACTTTTTGCAAATAATTGGTGACAAAGATAGGATTGCCAAAATTGCGGATGAGGCATTGGAATGGAACAAGCAATCAAAAGCTAAATTGTTTGAAGTTCAAGAGGCTTTAAGAGAAGCTGAAAATCAAATCAATGTTGCTCACTATTTTAAGGAGCAAAAAGACAAGAAAAGAGCTTAAGAAATTCAAGAAGTCCTTGATGAGCTTGAACTTATACAAGAGACTTTTGATTTGAACCATTGTCTTAGAAGAATGAAGAATTCATATCTGCATCAGCATGTCTTTCAGGCTAATGATAATCCTTTATTTGAAGTTGGTGCTAATGAGTTTCATGAAAATCCTTTTTTTGAGATTAATGAGGAAGCCTCTTTTGATAATAATGTTGAAGAGAAGAATTTCAGCACCTCTTCCAGTAGTGGAATAATGATACATGAGTTCCATGATGTTAAAATCATGCTAATAATAATGCTTCCACTCTTTAGGAATTGGACAATCAGGAAATAAGGAGGAATGAGGGTGTTGCTCTTGATTGGCATTTCAATGAAAAATTTATGCAATTCTTGATGACGATGTTGTTTAGATTTATATCAGATTTTATGTTTGCACCAACTTCCTTAAGAGTAACTGATTTCATAATTGAGTTTGATGAAGGGGTCACTGGTAATTCATGTCTCATGATTTTGGATTTAGTTTTTTCAGTGAGTTCAGATTTGTTGAATACTTCTTGGAGTTTCAAGAAGTAATGATTCAGATGGAACAAATAGATCAAAGAATTCAAGTTAAAGTAGTTGTCTGTCTTCAGCATGGTTCCTCCTTGCTTATGGTTTGGGATCTTGGTATCGATTAGCATTTGATGATAATTTTCATTTATGGCAAGAAGGTATGTTGGAGAGATAAGAATCAAAACCAATGTTCTACAGGTGCTACTACCTTCTTTATCAGCCATTTGAAGATTATTTTGGATCATCAATTGGTGGTTCCAAGAGGAAATTGGGGCAAAGAATGGTTCTTTGCTGTTTTGGAGTTATTAGAGTGGGTGTTTCCAACCTTGTTTTTGAGAAATTTGGTGAAAATGAATGTGAATTTTTAGTATTGCAGCAGCTGTTCATACTCTTTTTTGCAGATTTCTTTGAAATCTAATGTTGAGTCTTTCATTCTTGACTTGGTGGTCAGCTGGTACACTCATATTTTCACTTCACGACCTCTTTTTCAGTGATGATTTTTTGCCTCAAGTGGGTGAAATGGAGGTTTAGATAAATCATAATCAATTTATAGATAGCGTTCGAGCTCATTCTAGTGGTTATCTGCGCACATTCTCCAGTACTTATGTTCCGGGCAGCGAACCTTGGGCTGACTTGGTTTGTCCTTCTGAGACTATTGGTGAAAGAGTTGTGAAAGATTTCAAGTGTCTTCTTGTATATGTCTGTAATCTTTAGAGAAGACACTGTACATCCTTGAGGAGTTTTGAAGATGAGGCTGCTATGGTTATGCAAAGAGCTGCTTTTTCCTTTAAAAATAGCTTTGATGTAGTCACTTTTGCAGTTGTGACTCTGTTTGTTGCCTTGAGGAGTTTTTTTGATAAGAATATTGTTGAGCTACTTAGATCATTTCTCCTTGTGCCCAAAATGTTTATAGTCATTGGCATTGATGATATTAACTCCTCAGAGTTCGTTGGGCGTGAGATGTTGCAAAATTATGATTTCAACCCTTCCAAGTTTTTCAATTTGAGTTTAACGAATGGTAAACTTGGGGGGTTACATGGAAGGTTAGAGTAGAATTGGCACAAGGGCTTTATTTGTGTGATCAGAGTGGTGCAGCATCAGCATGGTGGGTCTTTTCAAAGATGGACATGGGACCTTAGGATCCTATATGTTTCAATGGGATTAGTTTGGAATGTAGAGGCATCACTTGAGGAGAAGCAAGTTTGGGAAGGGCGAACTGTAATGTCCCCATTTTAGCCATACGCTTTTTTGTGATTGATAGCCTATTTCTGGAGGCCCGTAGGCTAAGTAGAAATGGAAATTAGGGTTTCCACTTTTATATGAGTTTTTGAAAGTTTGTATGTGAGAGCTTTTGATGCATGTTTAGTGGAGGTTTTTGGCTTTTTGGAGAGCTTCAGGGGAAGGTAACATGCATGTTATGAAAATGACATACATTACTGGCGGATACCTTGTGTGCAGGAAATGTTTCTGGGATTTTCTGGGTTTTCAGAGAGCTTCAAAATGGTATAACATGGATCTCCATTTGACAACCTTTCCAAGCACTTACGATTTTTAGTAAGTCATGACGACTGCCCGGTTTGTGCTCAAAAAGTTTGGAACAACTTACTATTTTTAGTAGTATGCTATTTTTAGTAAGTTCTATTTTTGGCAGTGTCCCGGTTGGCAGTAGTTCATCAATTCAAAGTGATTTCTATTTTGGGCAAGGTAGTTTGGAACATATTTGGCTTTCAACATTTTGAGGTTCATTTTGGTAAATTGATTTATTTAAGTCATTTAATGTTGTAAATTCATTTTGGGCCCCATGGCCTAGATTAATGACTTAATAATGTTTTAAAAGGGGGCCTTTGAGGGTGGATGCCTCATTGAGAGGTAATTTAATATTTTAAAAGGTAAATATTATCCCTTGGGCCCTTGGATACCTAGAATGAAGGAGGAATAAGTGTATTTTAAAAATTAAATATTTCAAAAGGCTTGGGCGTCCCCTCTTGGAGGGAAAAGGTGGAAGATGAAAGGCCATATGAGAATTCCATTTAAGAGAGTCTTTGCTCTAGCTTTTGGCATCCTTTTTCTCCTACAATGAAGTGTTGTTGAAATGTTTTCAGACCTTTAGCTTCGAGGAACGCATACCTCCTAGCAATTTAATCTGTTTCGTGTTTGAAAGATAACACCTAGTTGTGGGAGCTTTTGGGATCTTATTGTTGACCTCTAGTTCTTCCCCTTTCTTGGGGTCTGGTGGGGACTAGTGGTCTCCTAAGGTTGTGCTTTGGTTAAAGCCTATTGGTTTCACTTTGATGGTTGCCTTGGGCCTTTTTTGATTGGTCCAAATGGGTGGGATCTTAAGGTTGTTGGATGGGTTGCCTTTTTGTTGCCTGTGTTGCCAACAAATGTGAAGCCCTTCCTTTCTTCTATCACTGTTCTCTGAAGTGTTCTTCAACTGGCTTCTTTTGAGGTGGAGTCTGCTTCTATTCAGGGGGAGCCCTCTACTTTTGAGGTGGAGTTCATTGCTGTTGAGATGGTGGAGAGTTATTTTCCTTCTTATGAATTCCTATTGAGGTGGAACTTGTTTGTGTGGGTGAGTGGTGGCTCTGGTCTGGATGGGTTTCATTTTTTCTGCTCCTCTAGAGGGAGCCCTCTCCTGTTGAGGTCGAGTTTGGGTTGGTTCTCCAGGTGGGTTGGTGTTGCAAGTTGGTTGTTGCTTCTTGTGTTTCAATGCTGTTCTTTATCTCTGTTTTGCCTTCTTTTTGTGGCTGGGTGCTTTGGTTCGGCTGCTGCTTTGCTTGGGTTGGTGCATTTTGAAGATTGTTTCTCTGTTGCTATGGGTGATTCTTACCCCTCTTTTGGTGGGATTTTGGTAGGCTCAATTTTGAGCGGTATTTTTGCTACAGTCCAGCTATTGCAGGTGGTTTGTGGCTTGGTTGTTTATTGGCATGACTTTAGGGCTAGCTGTGTCATGGGTTGCTTAGGACTATTGCTTACCCTAAGTTTCAGCTGCTCCTGGTTTAGGTGTCAGGTTTGGGTTGTTTGTTTGTCTTTATTTTTAGACTACTGTTGGTTCTGAGTGTCCTTCCTCGCCTGGTTATCTGATGACCAGGTGTTGTTGGTGTTTTGTAATGCCCCTTTCTAGTCAGTGATCAACTCAGTAGCCATTCAGCCTATTCCGGAAGCCCATAGGTTCGTTGAGATGAAATCAGGGTTTGCTTGTTTGGAGGTTTTCTGGTATTTCTCAGAATTTACTAGTTTTAGTAAGTTTAAATTTGGCAGTGGTCTTGTTGGCAACACTTCAGTGAATTTCCTTTTCAGTTGGAGCAGTTGTGTGACTTTGGTTTTGGCTTTAAGAGCAATTTGTGGTGAAATGATTTATCTCAAGGCATTAAATGTTTTAATTTTAAATTGACCCCTTGGCGTAAGGTGTTAACTTGAAGTTTTTTTAAAAGGTGGTCATTAAAGGTTGGACGCCTCATGGAGCTAATATTTGATATTTTAATAATGTTTTATTGCCTTGAAGTTGGACGCCTATATGGGATGAAATAAAGTGTTTTTAAATTCAAAATATTTCAAAAGAGAATTTGGGCGTCCCTTTCTTGGAGGAGTTATGAAATTTGAGATGGCAACCTCAATTCTATAAAAGAGAGTGTTTGCTCCAGCTTTTCTCATCCTTTGTTTATGCTAAAGTTATGTTGTCGAAATGACTCCATGTATCTGGCTTCGAGGAATGCTTACTGTTGTGACCTTTTCACACATCACCCCATCCAAGATGGGGACCCCCTAATTTTTGCTCCATTCTGGTCTTTTGGCTTTGGTTCTCTCTGTCTCTGGTCTTTTGTCCTTCCGGGGATGTCCCGTTTGACCTCAGTTGAAGTAATCGACAAATTTAGGGTTGCTATCCTTTAGACCCGTTCGAGGTCAAGATTGAGTTACTCAGGTGAAATCTAAGTGCAGCAACACATTCTGAAAGCTCAAGGCAGAATCCCCCTGAAATCTCACTGAAATCCGACAACTTACTATTTTTAGTAAGTACCTAATTTGAGGCTTGTTCCTCAGGATTTGGGGATTCTAATGACTTCAGCACAATCAGGCAGCTTCAGAGTGCCTACACGTGAAATTTGAATGGATTCAAACAACTGGCTATTTTTAGCAGTTCAGCCTTTGGGGGCTATTTTCAGGGTTTAGACAAGCAATTCTCCGATAAATGACAGGAGAATTGATCTGGGTTTTCCAAAACCTTCGCGATGGTGTAGCATGCAAGCCGAGATGGTGACTTTCAGAGGTCAGCCTTTCGAGGCTATTTTTAGGGTTTGCATGCAGGAATTTTCAATGCATGTCCGAATATTCCATTTGGGTTTCGCGAGAGCTTCGCAGTGATATGACATGCAAGTGGAATGAGTCAGTTCTTAGGGACTTACTATTTTTAGCCAGTGCAGAACTTTGACCAGTTTTTTGGGTTGTTCTGGGTTTTTTGAGATCCCACGGGCACTGTGACATGCAAACTTGTCCAACATCCGATGGACCACTTTCTGGACACTTACTATAAGTAGCAACTTCAGTCCAGTAGCCACCTAGCGCTTCATTCCAGCGAATAGAACGACAAGCAGTAGAAATCAAAGCAACCAAGGGCAGTCGGGAGCGCATGCAAGTCAAATTAGGGTTTCCACTTTTATAGGGGATGAAATCCAAAAATTGTCAAAATGAAGTGCGCCACCATGATCAGCATCCTTCGGGCTACCTACCGGCAAATTTTGAGCAAAGTCGGAGGACTTACTATTTTTAGTAAGTCAAGACACGGCTATAAATAGCAGATCTGCGCTGGAGGTTGGTATGAATAGAGCACTCAAGTTATCATGATCAGACATAGCAAGTTTCAGGTCAAGCGGAGCTACTAAAGCAGGCAACTTTGAGACTTACTATAAATAGCAGGTGGCTTAAAATAGCGCGTCATCACCGGAAGCAAGTGTGAACAGGTCTCTCATAGCATCAAAAGCAATGGAGCAAATTTCAAAACAAACAGAGATATGGAAATTGATCAATTCTAGGGTTTGCTAAAAATAGCAAATGGCTAAAAATAGCATGTATTGTGCCAGATAAGATGTGAACAGGATAGCAACACCAGATGGAGGCACAACCACGCCAGTTCCAGTTCAGAACAGGGTGAAAATCAATGAAACCCTAATTTCTCCGAATTTACTAAAAATAGAAAGCTAGAATAGGGTTAGGGCGTTGGAAATTTATAAATGATAGCTGACAGGCACACACCCTCATACACGCCCAGGAGAAATGAAAGATTCAAAAGTTCTAAGTATGAAATTTCCTTGAGCAAGGATGAAATGCGCCTTCAAGAGACATGAAAATTACTCTAAGGCATGTAGAATTCCTCCTCACACTAGCAAATGCGCCCAAGGAAGCTGAACAGTCACTTTAGGTGTGGGTTTTCCATCTCACATAGGAAAATGCGCTTGGAAAAGGAAGTCAACACCCTCATATGCGCCTAGGGAAGGTGAAGAGTCACCTAGGACATGGAAATTTCCTCTAACACTATGGAATGCGCCCAACTTGGAAGTTGCATGTATGAAATGTGCCGAAGGAAGCTGAACAGTCACCATAGGCGTAATGTTTTCCCCTTCACTCTAGCAAATGTGCCCAACAAGGAAGCCACCTAGCCCATATGCGCTTGAGGAAGCTGAAGGGTCACAGGATAATGGAAAGTTGTCTTTGCAAATGTGAAATGCGCTCAAGATGGAAGTAGCCTAGCCCATATGCGCCAGAGGGAGGTGAAGAGTCATGTCTTAGGTGTGGGAATTTCTCTTCTCCATGGCATGTGCGTCCAAGGTAAGGGTGAAAGGTAAAAGTTAAAAGCATGGAGTGGTGAATGTGAGATGCGCGTGAAGGTGGAAGCTACCTATGTCATATGCGCCAGAGGAAGGTGAGGAGTCACCATACGCCAAAGGGGAATAATGTTAAGGGGGCGTGATTTTTTTAAAAGACCAAGGGTTATTTATATTTTTTTTTTCGAAATGAATATTGCTAAGTATGAAAAGGCTTAGGCGTGGAATTGCCTAAGGGAAGAAATGAACAATGACATGCTATATGCGCCCTTTAGAGATGAAATTTAGATTTTCAAATAATTCCTAAGGTATTTTCTAGAGGGGAAAATGAAGAGTATGAATGAAGATGGTGCTAATTTCCAGAGTTATGAAAATCTTGAGAGGGAAAATTCTTCAGGAAAAAATCAAGAAAATTGCCAAGGCAGAGAAGCTTGAAATTGCAGGAGTGAAAGACATCCGGAGGGGAAGAAATAAACATTAGCCATTTTTATTATTTTTAAATAATAAAAATTAAAAGTACCCCTTCGTCCGGATACACATGAAAACGATGGATTCTGGAAGAATTTCTCTTTTGGGTATTAAACATTCACAATTCAGAAGTGATTCAAGCTTACTCCACGCCATGTCCACATCGTTTCGATGGATATTTTGCCCAGTGCCTATTTTAAATAAAATTCATAAGGCAAAATTGAGAGACTTCTCTAAGGCAAACGAACAAAATGAATGAGAGGCACTTCGGTAGAAGTTTTGAGCTGGATAATTTTGCCAAAGCGAAGACAAGATCAAATGACTTAGCCAAACATTTCAAAATTGTTCAAGGAAGTGAACGATTTAATATTTTAAGAAATCAAATGCGACGAGGCAGGCCTGTGCAGAGATGATGAATTCATAATTCTAGAAGATGCCTCAGATGACAAGTGTTACAACCAAGAAAAGAGAGGGAAAGTGAATTCGAAAATTTGCTAAGTATAGCCTCTGCAGGAATTCGACCAGGCTATAAGATTTTAAAATCCTCTTCATTCCTCTCACCAATTGCTGAATGCAAAATATTGGCTAAGTGAAAGTACAAATTTCTGAAGAGGTTGCAGTTGCTGAAGAGTTTGAAATTGGGGATTGCCAAGTGCAAATTTGTAAAAGTTGAAGTTGCTGAGGGAAGTGCGACTTAACTTGCTGAGGCTGCAGTTGCTGAGAGGCACGAATTCCCAAGTTGCCAGTTGCTGCATTTGCTAAGAGGGTACGAATTTGCAAAAGTTGAAGTTGCTGAATGCTGAAGTTCGACTTGAGAAGAAAGTTTGAAGTTGCTAAGTTAGAAGGAGAAGTACGAACTTCAAGGGAGACGTTTCAGATTTGTTGAAAGTAAATTGCTGCAAGCAAACATTTCCAAGTATTTGGCATTGCGTTGCTGCAACCAGAGAAGAAACTTCTAAAAACGTTGAAGTAAACAGGCGTAGTTGAGGTTTGCAGCTAAAAGTGAAAAAGTGTTGCAGCCTTTTTATTTAAAAATCTGCTGGCACCCTCAAAAGCGATATATTGTTTTATAGAATCTTGTTTTCTAATGATTCTCTTGCCTTTTTGCAGAATGGCCGAATCAAGCAGAAGAGCTGTAGGCAGAAACAACCACATCGAGTCCAGATAGGCTGTGATCAAGAAATTGGGCAAGTCATTCTTGCCAGAATCCAAATTTTCATCAAAGCTCGGCAGGCTAGCTGACACGAACTTAGGCTCATTCAACATGGAAGCATTCAAAAGAAGGATATTGGGGATTGGAGGCCATCACCCATCAGTGACTTCGCACAGTATTGTCAGAAGTGGACTGTATACAGCTGCCAACTTTCCGCCAGCTATCCGGTGTTCAGAACTCATCATGGAATGCGCCTACCACTACAATGTAGAACAGAGGACGGTCACTTCGCCAGATGGCAAGGTGCTGGCTAACCTGACACCTGAAGTGATCGGAGAGGCATTCGGGATTCCAGTTCATGAGAAGATGATCTACAAGACGAAAGAGAGAGCTGGAAAGATGTACTCATCCACCATAGACCGGTGTGCTGATTTGATAAATACTAGGTGGATGATTAAACCCAAGCCAACTCGCACTAAATTGCCCAAGTAGATAGTCTCAGAGGACTTGAGACAGGAGTTTGGTGATCTCATTATGATGCTGAGCAGAGTTGGAGGTTGCCCCCAAGCATTCATCTTTGAACCTTGGATGTTCTATTTTGTCAACTTGGTGTTGGAGGGAAAGGATTACATGGATTGGGCATTGATGATCAGTGATAACATACATGAGCAGCTTCGTGGCGTGAGGAGAACGAAGACATTTTACATGGGCTCCTACCTTGTCTATATGCTGGCTCGCATGATGAGATATAGAGGGATCTTTTACAAGGAACCAATCGGTTGCGGATCCCATCAGTTTAAAATATATGAAGCTTGTCCACAGTTGCATCTGACAAGCACAACTAATTAGAAGAGGGTCAATGACGCCTTTACAATGCATATCACGAGGACCTTGCATTAGAGAACCCACCACAGAATATCAGGGGAGGCACAAGAAATGATTGAGAAATTTGGATGTTGGTTTATCCAATTTCCAAAATTCACCTACATAAGGCTGCAAGGATTTTCCTCCTATCCATACAGATTGCCTTGGTATCCCACAAATAGGATAGTGATGCTGGAAGTATCTAGGCAACTGATTGCCTATGATAAGATTCAGAAGAAGAAGAAGAAAGGTGGACTCGGATTCCTGATTACTATGGGAAATTCAGATGAAATCTGCCCATCGCTGCAAGCAGCAAGGGAGGCAGAAGCGGAGCTCCAATTCTTCCACCTTTCCTATCACACTAGCAGGCATTATTAGGATCCCCACAGAAACATCAGGTGGATATTGACAGAAGAGTTCAGGCACAAGGTGCAAATCGAAGACTTTTGGGCTAGTGCAGTGGATGAGATCGAAGTCAGAAAAAGGATGTTTTCTCGGATACCATTGGTGATGGTCAGAGAGTGTGAGATCATCCCAGTGCCAGATCAGATTGAGGAAGATATAAACGTAATACAGGCTGACTACGAGACAGTAAGAGATACACCTTTACCTCTCCCAGATTGGTTTGAGCCAGAGATCATTGACTTGGATACACTTTGTATCCCAGTCTTGACATTTACACGGAGTTGGGTAGAGAGGCACGTCAGCCGACTCAAGGGAAGGCCAATTCCCCTTACCTACAATTTGATGGGAGACAGCAGATTGCAGGCAACTAATCAGAGGAGACGGAGTAACCCAACTCCAGAGCCTAGAGGAAAGGAGCCAGTTCGACTTGAGCCTATGGTAGTTGAGGCGTCCATGCATACGCCATCTCGGACACACTCTCCAAGCTTACAGGAGGTGTCGTTATTTGTTGATCAGAGGGAGAGATTGGATGTAGAGCAAACGGTGCGAGTAGAGAATCAGCCACCTCGTAGAGAATCGGTGGGTTAGAGCATCAACATGCCCCAAGAAGATCATCAGCAGAAAAATCAGCAAGAGACAGATGAGGGGACGATTACTGATACTCAATTTCAGCAGGAAATTGAGGCGGCTCTCAAGGGCGATGCTACTTCAAATCAGGATGCCCAGAGCTTAGGAGACATTGAGCCTATTGATGACGGTGAGCCTCGTCAGAATGATGGCAGAGGAGAGGTTCACGAGGTAGAGGCTGAGGTAGAACAGCCTTTTATTATATCTGACATGCGGCAGGAGGTGCCAGAATGGCTAAGGGATAGGATGAGGCGTGATCCTATAGATGAGACCGATCCCGCAGCCGAGATGGAGGAATTATTACAGAGGATCAGCGCACCTCCAGCAAAGAAAAAGGCTAGGAAGTTCTCCAAAATATCCACAGATGAAGATGGATCCCGAACCTTGCATATGACAGTTCCTTGGGTAGAATGTGATAGAGACGAGGCCGTTCCTGAGAACTATGTTGTGACAACCATGGAACTAGGCCGCCCTATTGGAGCACAAGTGGTAGAGGAGTGCGATAATTCCTATCGAGCACTCAAGGATAGATTGTCCCATGTTGAGGGCAAATACAAAAGGTTGAAGGTAGAGCAGAAGACACTGATTGGCTATGTACAACACTTGTCCCGTCCTTGTGGAAAAGAAAATCCGGCAATTGAGCTTCTAGTTGAGTTTTCTAGGGAGTCAATCCGTGGGTTAGAAGATTTGAAGAGAATGGCACAACATGCAGACAAGTGGGTTGCCAATGTGCGTACAAAAACAAGAAAGTTCATGGAAGATCTTGCACATGCCTATGGGCAAGCTTCCGATATTATGGCTAGAGTGGAGGTAGTTAACCATGCTTGGGGTGAGGCTCGCATCTATCAGACGAGAGTTGTTCTCCATTTAGGGGCTTTGATGAGCATACCTCAATAGACTTTGGTTGAGGGAGGTGTTATTCAGCAGGGGGATAGATACGACTTCGCCAGATGGTATTCTTCAGTAGTCACAGGCCGGGGATTCTATGATGCATCACAGGCAGATTCGGTCAGGGTTAGAAAAGCCATGACGAACATCTTAGATGGAATTCTCAACACATTGGAAGCAATCTTTGCCAAGAGATTGACTTCTGAAGAGATAACTGTAGAAGGATTGAAAGACAGATTGACGCCATTCTTCTCTGAGGTGAAAACCTTCACACAGGATGATTTCAAGAACACGGCCACGTTCTCCAGTATCATACAGAACACCCAGGACGCCCTTATTGCCTGGAAGAAATCATGTGCCCAACATGGGCAAACAGTTGCAATTTTTGAGTTTCAGTTGGATCACATTCCTTCTATCTCCAATGAGGAAGTTGAGGCAGTCTTGGCCAGATTCATCAGATTTGTAGCCAGCGAGAAGGAAAAGGGAAACGCCCTTCTGGACGATGACCTTCTGGAAGGAGACGACGTGCATTGATGGTGTTTAGTGGTGCATTGATGAGGAGTGGAGGGCGCATTCATTGCCCCACTCCTCTCAGTAGCGGTTTTTAGGGCAGAAACCCTAATTAGGGCATGAGTGGCTCAATCTGAGCCCTTTATTGTAATCAGATTTGAACCTTCCACTAATTGGACTCATTATAAAAGGGACATCCCCCCTCATTTGTAAAAAATTAGAAATAGAGTTAGAATCAGAGATAGATTAGATATTAGATTGAGAGTAGAGAGGATAGAAGTTAGAATAGATAGAGAGTTAGCTTAGAAGATAGCTTAGTTTGAAAAGGAAAGGAAACTTTCCCTTTGAAAATTTTGTAAGAGGTTGTTGTGGAAAACTCTCATAATACAAAGGTTTATCATTGCATGGTGGTTCTATCTTTTGTTGTGAATAGCTAGCAAGGCCTTTTCGTCTTTCCAATTCAAATTGATAGAGTAGAGTAGATTTTATTTTATGCAAGTAGTTGTTAATTGTGGAGTGTGGCGTTGTGGTTTGAGCATATCTTCTTTCATCCATACCACTAGCGGGCTTGCTGATGGTAAGTTCGCTTTGTGTGGTCAACTGGAATATCACTACCTAACTTCGGTCGTGATTTGTGTGTTCATTTGCATCGTTGTGACGGAGTGCACATGTTGAATCACGATTTGAATATCTTACTCATCCTTTGAAGATTGCACCAACTTTGTTAGAGTTGTCCGAAGGGAGACGAAGCAAAGTTTGGTTTGAAGATTGTTTAAGTCGATCCTCGCCCTCCACCCTTTAGGAGTAGATGGTAGCATTTCTAATCCTTATATCCTTTTACATTCAACATTATCTGGTTAGTTCAAGAACCCAAGCTTCATTGACAGATCTCCTGAAATTTGAAAATCCTTTCTTCGAGGTTGAACGATTACGTAAGTCCCCTTGGAATACCCAGCATATTCACATTAACCAACTGAGTCTATTCGCAATAAAAGGAACCTTGGAGTTGAACGCATGAACTTTCACGCAATCTTAGTATGCGGAATACTTTGATCAAGAGGGAATAGAGTGACCGTTGGACATTTTATTCTGTGTTGGTGTTGTCATAAAAAACACGTCAACACTTACCTCCTAGCATCTATCCAATTTCGTGTTTGAAAGACAACACCTAGTTGGTATTATTGGTGTTCTCATCTAGACTAGCAGATTGAGCTTGACAGATAATGAATTTTGAAGATGTTTTCAGTTTTTGAGTTGTTGGTGCAGTCATGGCTGAAGGTCGGTTTTAATTACAGCTCTTCATATGATTTTATTTTGGTTTTGGGTAATTACTCATATTGATTCTATGCTATAGGTGACTCATCCTAGGAGTTTGCAGATTTTTATTTGGAGTTTCTGATTTTTAAAGTGAAAATCGCCCCTCAAAGAGGTCATACCATGCTGAGGTTGCTTTGGGATTTGTGCATAATTGTTTAATGATCTTTTGATGCAGTTTGTGAGTTGGAAAGTGGGCACCATCCTTTAAGTGAGCATTTGCAATTCGTTTCAGCTCATTCAGAGGTATTTTGAAAGAGTTATGAGCATTTCATTGATTTACTGTTTGCTGGTTGACATTTTCAGTATGTTGGTTTTTGTTATCAGACTTCAATAAGTTCCATTTTTGGCTTCTATTTCAGTATTTGAGAGGTTTTAAACTTGAAATATTCATCCTTAACATATTTGCATTGATTCTATCATTTTAACACTTGTAAATTGCAGATTTCTTTAATTGTAAGGTTGTGAATTAGTAGTACTAATCCAACCATTGTTATTACTGCATTTACTTGTGAATTCTAATGCAAACACTATAACTCTTGGACGGTTTACCGCAAGTGTGGATGAAATTACCTTGTGTTTACATCTATCACCCACTGTTAAGTGGAGAATTCCCACTATTGAGTGGATGCCTGCCGCAACAGATGAAATAGTTTTGAATTGTGAAGTTTTTGCCCCCACTGATTAAGTGGTAGCGTGGAAATCTTTCATGGCTGGATCACCGCCTCTTTTTGCTTCTAGTTGTATTTACTTTCAGTTATAATTCAATTTCCTCCACCATATGTTAGCACCTCGCCTTCTAAAGGATCTTGTGTGCATATTGTTGGCGTTGAGTGCATTTCATTTGATTTCCTTTTGAATCTAATGCCAATCCATTGGCGTAGTGCTGGTTTGTGTTGTGATAATTGAAAGAAAAAAATTGACTAGCACATTTCATGTTTCTGCTATGTGCCGCAATCTATCAGCTAGTGCTGATTTTCTTTTGTGTTGGGGATGTCTAAGACTTTGTTGTTTGTAGTGTCCTCTTAGCTCCGTAAAAGGTTCTTGGTCCTTTCAAAACCATGCTTGTTCTTTTTGGCCCTTGTGGCTCGTTGTGTAAAGGGTACAACACCCTGTAAATGC
Organism: Sequoiadendron giganteum; assembly: GCA_007115665.2. NCBI lineage: Eukaryota > Viridiplantae > Streptophyta > Pinopsida > Cupressales > Cupressaceae > Sequoiadendron > Sequoiadendron giganteum. The sequence goes on along the minus strand of CM021102.1, from coordinate 181,466,704 downwards.
TGCTTATCTTATCAAAAACACCTAGCTGAGTGTGACTGCTTCTTCAATTCAGAGTTGCAAACTGAGCTTTAAAGTTCAAGATTTTGTTGTTATTTTCTGATTTTTGTGTTGTTGGTTCAGGCATACGTGAAGCAGATTTTCATTCATAGCTCCTTATATGATTTTTATCTCATTTTGGATATTGAAGATATCAATTTTACTACCTTGGGTGCCCCCTTTCTCCAAGTTTCAAATTTTTATATGAAGTACCCAATTTACTAGAGCTGGTTGCCTTTGATAGGAGGGTTCAATCATTTCCAGCTTGCATTGGATTGCGTGCATTTAATTTTGGTAAACGTTTGAAGCTGTTTGTTGTCCTGAACTTTGTCGCACTTCTCCTAGGCTTCATTTGCATTTGGTTTGGAGTCATTTGGATGAGGTTTGATGGAGTTATGAGCATTTTGGTGAATTCTCTTACTTGCTAGTCTGATTTTCTGTGTTTACTGTTTCTAATCAGACTTGTAGTAATTTTGATTTTTTGATATTTAGAGGCTAAAATCTGATTGTAATCATTGAAAAAGAGTTGAGATTAATGACCTTAATCATTGGTTGTATTTGGCCTATTTTCTGAAATGTTTTGCAGTTGCAATTCATTCATTGTAAGGCTGGTTAGTAGTACTAAAAGTTATTTATTTATTTGTTGCAATTAAGTTTTGTATTTAGCTCCCATTGGAAAGTGGTTGAAGCATTTTATTTCTAGCACTTTAAGTTTAATAAATTCCCCCCACTGAACAAGTGGTAGTGAGGATTCATGGCTGGTTTGCCACCTTATAGTTTGTATTAATCGCTCTCGCTAAATAAGTGGTAGAGCTTACATAGTTGGTTATTTGCTTTCTTTGTATTTCCAGCATTTACTTTTCATCCATGGTCGACTAGCTGCCTAGAAAGCTTTGTATTTCTTTCTAGTTGCTTACAATCCCCTGCACCATATGCTATCACCTCGCCCACATTAGTATCTTGGTGAAGGGTTAGTTTCCAAGCTGGTTATCTTTGGAGCTAACGGTAATCAATGGTGTTTGTGGTGGTCTAAAAACAGAAAAAGATTAATGGGGAATATTATATCGGGTCCTCTGTATGCACTCTTCTTGCAATCGCTACTGATTGCAACTATTCTTTCCCATGATGCATATCGGGTCTCTCCTAAAACTTGTCCCTCTTAGCAACTTCAAAATTCGGTTCTTTGTTTGAAAACCATTGCTTAACTACCATCTGTTCCATAGGTTGATTACTCTCTCCAACTCGTTCCTCCTCTGTTCGGCCTCACCTATTTTCACCCTCTTGTTCCATCCTTTCAAGAATTGGTTCTCCCCTATTCTATCGATGCAGTGTCTTCATAGAAATCCATCTACAAAACTGAGTATTCAGCCACTTGTAACCAACTTTTCAACCGAATTCTTTATGCCACCACCTTAGCTGCAGATTGTGTCAATGCTCTTGCATCAGATCTTCTCATCATTCCTAACCCATAAGGAGGCAATCTTCAAAAGTAGTATAATTGTCTTATTGACCTCCTGTTATCACACTAGTCATTGTCAAACTCCATCCTTCCATGATAACACTTATTCTTCCCCATATAAATTATGTAAATTATAATTTAGAGGGGATTTAAATTTTTTTTTTTTCCATAATTGGAGGAATATATATTGGCAAGATTTTGTGTTCTTAATAAAATGATCAAATACATGAAAGGGTAAACATGATTGGAATACTCCTCATGGTGATGTAAAAATGAAAACATCAAATTGTAAAAGCTTAAGTGAAATTCCTAAAGGTCACGACCAAAGTGAAAAAATAAAAATGTCATCATATGATTGAGAGTGTTTACAAAGACTAGTTTGTTTTCTTCAACCATAAATATGGTATCTTAATTGCATATTTCTTTGTTATTCTCTCTCTCTCTTTATATGTATTTTTTATATTAATAATAGATTGAACATCTTGGGTACAACGTATGAACAACTTGTTACAGCATTAGCTCTACCATATAGTAAAGCTGGAGTTGAGCACTTCCCATAACAACTAGACAGAGTAACACCAGCTAACAATGAAAACCATTGCAGCTTATCAATGCAAAATTACATACAAGTAAGCATAAGTTGGACTGTACACATTCTACAAAAAGATGACAAAAAAACATAGGTGGACACCAATTAACTTTCATTCCCAAGATTTCTTCTCTCACTGTAGGCATCCATAGAAACCCAGTTGACCAGGGTTTTGATAGCATCCAATTCATCATTGGAGAAGACCTCTTCGACCTCATAGTTTTCATTTGTGAACAGCTTTGGTTCTTTTTCTTCCCTGGCGTTCTTCCCTGCATTAACTTTGTCATTGAATTCTTTCTTGAAGGCATCTAGTGCTTTCATGAACAATGCTAAGTTGGGTTGCCCTTGCTGCCAGGAGTGTCCATATCTGATCTCGTTTTGATGGATGAGCACCACCCCTTCTCTCATCAGCTTTTTAAACTTGCTCTCCGCTGTTTCCATTGTAGCAATTATCTGCAATGCAACATTGAAGAATGTGAGTCTTTTAATTGACTCAGTAAGTGTCCTCTGAACCCCACTGAACTTGTCCTCATTTCTTGCCTTCCATATGAACCAAATAATTTGAGTAGACAATGGCAACCAAAACAAATGCATATCTTTATTTAGTTTTTTTATCATTCCCCATAAGGATTTCATTACAAAACGATTTCCAGATCTCATTAGCATAAAAACACTCAAAGAAAATATGATAAACAGTTTCAGGCAGCCTGCAAATATCTATGTCAGCATTATTCAATTTAAAAGGAATCTTTTGCAACAACACTAGCCATCTAAAACAATTCTTTTTTGCATCAATCACATTATGCCATAAACAACAGAAAACCGTTTGCCAATCTTTGCTTTCAAGATTGGTCTTCACACCTTATTTCGGTAGACAATGGGAGTATTAGAGTTAATTATTTCTTTATAGATAAGCTTGTTCTTAACCTCTTGGAGAGGGAGTGTTCCTTTCCACAAGAATTCGACTAGCTTATCATTCCAATTTTTAATTTTGAGATTTTGAATCCAATTTTTACAGGCTACTTTAACAACAAAATAGGTTCTTATATTAGAATGGGGTAATCCATAGTTCTCTTTCAATTGATCCGAACCTATTAGATTCCCATCCCTTATGATACTGCTGAAGGTTTTAATACCAGCTTGATTCCACTTCTTTGGAAAGCAACCTTGTAACAAGGCCAATGGTTTCCCATTGTGCTCTAGATTCCCCAATAAGGATCTGTTGGGGTTGATCAAATTGCTGTTGTGATCAATTACAAGAGGACAAATGAATGTTTCCCTAATTGACTCCCAAGCCCTCTAAATACTTCTGAATACCATTGAACCGACAAGCATTATAGGGTACTTGGTGATGAGTAGATCGGTGAAAGGCAGTGATTACCGAGATTTTGTCAGTTTGGGGACTGCTTGGGAGATGTTGTTTCTGACCAGAACTCTCCATGGTTCATTCCCATCTAGGGCCTTGATGACCCACTTGGCAGCTAATGCAGTGCCATGTATCTTTAAATCTTTGAGACCCAGGCCCCCATTAGGCTTTTCCAAGCAACACCATTCCCACTTAACAAAATGCATCTTTCTTTTACCTTCGCATTTGACCACATAAAACATCTGATTTTATTTTGCACCTCATTAACTTGATAACTATTGAAGAACCAGATTGTGGCAAACCCAAATCTTGCCAGCTAGGGAAAGAAACTGCCTATTCCACCCATGCAATTTCTTGTCAATTTTTACTTTTAACCATAGCCACATTTCCTAAAGATTAGGGGAAATAGAGAATGGGATTCCCAAATATCTACCTTTTTTTGGAGGCACCCCCCATTGGAAATCAAATTTATTAAGCCAGCTAGGAGGTGAATCTAACCAACCTAACATTATAGATTTCATCCTTGAAACTCTAGCTCCAGAAGCAAGGTAGAAAAGATTAAGTTTAGTCATTAGGTTGGCGAGATTATCTTCTTGGAACTCCACAAAGATGGAAGTGTCATTAACAAATTGAATGTTCAGGAGCTCATTTTGATCGGGTAGCACCATACACCTCACTTTAGGGGAATTATAATCATCTCTTAGAAGATAATGTAGGGCATCATATGCAATGACGAATAGGGCAGGGGCAATGGGACAACCTTGTTTGATGGATCTCTCTAATTGGAAGACCTCGAATCTTGAACCATTCAGCTCCACCTGAGCAGTGGCATATTTTAATAGAGTGCCAATCATGTTGGAGAAAGCTTGCAGAAACCTAAAGGCTTCAAGAGCCATCTTGAGAAGAGCCCATTCCACTCTGTCATACGCCTTTTCAAAATCAAGAAAAGGTATGGCAACATTCTGGTGTGAGTGTTTAGCCTAGTTGAAGGCCTCCCAACTTGTTAACAGGTTTTCAAGTATATATCTACCCTTGATAAAACCTTTTTAGGTGGAGTTTATAAACCTGGGGAGTATATTGATCAGCTTCAATGCTAGGACCTTTGCAAGCACCTTATAGGAAACATTCAACAAAGTAACGGGTCTCCAGTCTTTTATCAGTGTCTTGTCCCCCTCTTTTGGCAGGAGCTTAATGAGCCCTTGATTAATGCAAGTTCCCAATGAACCTTTGGTAAGAGCTTCCAAGTATACTCGATGAAGATCATCACACCCAGTCCAATAAGACCTTGTAAAATTTAACAGGGAGCCCATCCACCCCAGGAGATTTCTCATTGTTCATAGAAGTAATGGCTTTTTTGATTTCTTCCTTGGTTATAGTGGCTGAGAGCTTAGTGCGATCTTCCTTGGAGATTTTAGAAGGAATTAAGCCCTTGATTCTAGCTCTAGCTTCAGAGCAACCCCCATTGTTGTAGGTTGACCTAAATAAAACTTTGTAGTACAAGAAGAATTGTTGTAGGATCTCTTCTTGTCTTGACAAGGTCACTCCATTATGGCAAATCTGATCAATTAGTTCTTTCAGCCCTTTGTCCATGATGTATTTGAAGAAAAACTTAGAGCCTTTGTCACCACTGCTTTGCCAATTGAGCTTGGCCCTAACTTTTAGGCCTTGAATCCTATTGGTTTGCAATTTCCTTAGAGAGATTTTAGCCTTGTTAAGCTCTTCATAGAGTTGTTCACTCATTGGTTCTTTCTGGATCTTGATTTTAGCATTCAACAATTCATCCTAGAGGCAGTTTTCCTCTCTTCTTTTGTCCATTTCCGTCTTTTTACCTATAGTCTGAAAGATTATTCTCCATCCAGCCACATTTTGTTTCCATGTTTCAATTGGACTAGAGCCTTTGAGTAACCATTTGTTGATTGCTCTTAAGGTGTTTATAGCAGCCACACAATCCTCATCTTTCGACAGACTAGTATTGAGTATGAAGTTGTCGTTGCTCTTGGGGCTTATCTTCATACCATTATTTATGGTTATCTTGGTCTTGATCGGGTGGTGATCAGAGAGGGTGTAAGGATAAACCAACACCTTGCTCTCACCATTGATGGGCTCAAAGCTAAAGAAGTCTCTGTTGGCATAGAACCTATCCAGTCTGCAGTAAATTCTTTTACCCTCTTTTTGTGCATTTGTAATGTCCCCATTTTTCGTTAGCATCAGAGTTCGATGGTTTTGCCTATTCCTGGACCTCGTAGGCAAACACAGATGGTTAGAGGGTCCTTTTTGGCAGTAGTCAAGGTGTTTTCTCCTTCAAAGCTCAGTTTGGGTTTAGGTTTGGCCTTCATTGAATCAATTCTTCGTACTTACTATTTATAGTAAGTAACCATTTCAGGGGAGTCAGGGTTACTAAATTTAGTAAGGCACCTGGACAGGTCTCAGATGCAGTGTTGACCTCTTATTTAGTTGGATGGGCGAAATATTAACTATTTAATGAATAGTTATCATTAAAGGTACTTTAATGATAATTAAATAATATAAAGTTAAATTATAAAGTTAAAAATGTACTTTATGTTCAATGAGGCCATGGCCCTCAATTAAAATCACTTAAAGTACATTAATTTTATATTATTGGTTTAAGCGCTCAAGTTGGAGATATTATAAGGTTTTTATTAAAAACCTAAAATGGATTTTAAAAGCAAATTAAATATAATTAAGAGGTCGACTTCTTGAAGAGATTATAAAAAGGCTTCAAAGGCATTCATTTTGATTATGTGAAATGATTACTCTAATTTGTATTTTTCTTCTTGGAGAACTTTGGAGTTTGTGAAACAAGGGTTTCTGCAGATTTCAGTCATTCTAGGCTTTGGAGAATGATACCTCTTCTTAGTCTAGCTTTCTGAAGTTGTGAAATATTAGCTTAAGATTGGTCATCTAGTTGGCTTCATACAGAAGTTGAATCTGTGCTTATTGGAGAAGAATCATCAAGGGTTTAAAGAGCAGATTGCAAGCTTTCATCTGCTGCTACAGTAACTCGTGAACAATGATCGTGAACAGTGATCGTGAATAGTGATCACTACAGTGCAGGTGAATAGTAAAATCGATACAGTATGCGCTACAGTGTCACGCTATAGTACCGAGCTACAGTACTGCGCTACAGTCTGATTTAATTACCAGTCATTTCCAGACTTTATCTACAGCCCTCTTGGAGCCACGATTTTGCTCATTGTGGCCACAATATCCATCGGTTTTGGTCTTGGGTTGGAGCTCTTGACTTCTAAGGAGTTGGATCTTATTATTGGAGCTTGAGGAGATCTTTAGAGGCTGTTTCATATTTATTTTCTGAGGACTGCTATAACAGGGGCGATTTGGACTTGAGGGCACAAATAAATTCATAGAAAATCACATATACATTTTTGGCTTATGGGTATTTGAGCAATCATTCTCTTGAGGCTTGGCACAGATGATTGGTGATAAAAATTAAAGGATTGCAGCTGTTAGTTATTTGTTTTGAAGTCTGAAAGTCACAGTAGGGGCAGCTAGGGTTGAGACAACTTCCTTACCATATAAGGAGATCATTGCATTGATTTGTGCTTGCTTCGTCATCTCCAACACAAAGCGATTTCAAATACCAAGTTTCCATGTACATTATGTTAGTTGCATTGATCATATGATATCTTTAGTATTGCTGTTGTAGATGACCATTTGCTTCAGACTTTGCATTGTACTTGTTTCATGAACATAATCCAAGAGTCTTGGCATCTACATATGCTATTGTACTTAGAGATTGCATTGTCTATATTGTAATCAGTCGATGCATGTTGATTTATAAGAGATGGAGGCTTGCATATCATCTACTTATTATCTTGTAATGGGTTATGGATGCATGTCAAGTGTTTGCATAAATATCTAGTTGCTGTAGATGCACATTTTCAGACCCTTATATGGACGAAAAGGTCAAGAACAGGTAGCATATCATTTCTATGAGATTGTTAGTCAATCTTGCATTGTTGGAAGCTTTCAAAAACATTAATTGCAGCATACCAAACCATAAGAAAATACAAAACCATCAAAACAAAGAAATATCTTGCATTATCCAGCATAGTTCGGGGTTGAGAGACGCCTGGTCTCTTACAGCATTACACCAAGTGAGCCAAATACTGCTACTTTCATTTTTCATCTCTTCTAGAGGATCAAAGATATTAAGTTTATTTCTCAACCTCAACCAGTAATGCTTTTCATTGCGTTTCCAATCCATGTTGATACCACCTTTTTTGTCCTCCTTGTTTTTGATCATGTTGAGATCACCACCTAAGATCCATGGGACATCCGGGAGGTTGGTTAGCCATTTCCACAGCTCTATGCTCCCTATGTAGTCATTTGGTGCATATTGTTGGTGTTTCAAATCGCACCTCTGGAATGCGTTTTGGAAACGGAGAGCTATGTGCAGTAAACTGCTCTTCGAATTAGGAGGGGAAGCTCCCTCTTTTGCTGAGTTGCATAAAGAAAAGTAATTTAAATTTAATTACGCCTATCTTCTTGGTTCAACTGCGAGAACACAAGGTTATATAACACTAGATGTTGCGGCTGAGGTTTTCCCTTTAATGAAACTAGACAGCTACAACTTAACCTACGCTTAAAACATTTCCACCCTCTCAAGTAAACGCAAAGCAGGAGAGTTTGGAAATGGACGAGTTTGATTTCTGACAAATATATTTAAATAAACTATTCTTCAACATACGTTTTATGGCAAGCTGAAAAAGAGATCATAAAAGTATTATGGAAATATGAGACTTTTATTTCAAGGCAGACAACGCACGCTCAAGATTTTATTTACTCATACTTCTAACACAAAACAAATAGACGGAAACTTGAGACATTTATATCAAGGTAGACAAAGCACGCTCAAGATTTTATTTACTCAAGTTTCTGGAACAAGGATTACAATTTCGGGACAGCAAGTTGTAGCAACACGCTTGCAACATGCGATCAACCTAATTATAATCAACACAACACATGCACTAAACAAGTATTTGCAGTTAAAGAGGCATGCAAACTTGCTCCTTACACAAAGTGAACAATACTAAATAACAAGGAGAAGGTACTATGACACTTATGTCTTGTTATCACAAGCACGGTTAAACTAAAATGAGCAAACACTGCTCTTATTTATAACTAAGCAGAGGAGTAGGAAACCCTAAAATCTCCTTGCTTTTACAACTACTGCTTGCCAACATGCAAGCTTTATTTCTAAATCTAGAAGAGATTAAAACATCTAAACCCTAGAAAGCTTTAAAAAGGAAAGTGCCAACTCGTGACAACTTGTTACAATATTTTCTTTCTATCCTCAAAGAATGGAAAAGATTTGAGACAAGAATAGAAAGAAAGCGTGGAAGATGCTTCTAGAAGAAAGCAGATTTAAAGCTTGATCACATCCGCTAAAAAGCGAGCAACTTCATCTGAAGTAGGAGTGTTGATGCTATTAATAGCAAAATGCCGCTTTTCCAAGATTTCTTCACCATCTGTAATTGACTTCAAGAAATCTTCACTCTCATTGGCCGCTTTCTCAAACCTTGCTGACATCATGGAAATCATCATCATTCTCCCAACATTGCCCTCGCTGCCATGCAAAATGCTCTGAAACTCAGCTTGGACTACGTCAAGCCCAATGTAGGAACCATCCTCAAGGCAATACTGACAAGGAATTGCTGCAACTACTTCTCTGATGAACCTAATAGTATCAACAACTCTTTGTTTATATGCTGCAAACTCCTCAAATATTCTGATATATGTGTTCACTTTGAAAAGATGACTTTCTTTCCACTCCAGGATTTGTCTTTTATGTTTTCTCGCCATTGTAGAACCGCAAGTCATCTCTAAATTTGCAATTATGATTTCGTGCATGGGCTTGAACTCGGCTATCAGCTGTTCAAAATCCTGGATACCTTGACGTAAATCATGAGCCTTGTATCTTAACTGGAAGACTTGTGTCAGGACCTCTTTTCCTCTGTTGATGATCTCTTCAACCCACTCATTAGTTTGTTTACCACAAATAACTAACTGCCTTAATTGTTGCTGATCAGCTGGTGTTTCTAAGACTTGAGGCAGCAACTGAGTTGTTTGTGAGGTGCCTTGGATAAGATTTGATATACATAATCAGAGTTAATGATTTTCAATCTTGAGGGCTGCCTTGTCTTCTCCATCCTTTTGCACTCTTTCTTGAATGTTTTTTGTTACCATCTTAAACAAACTTAAATCAGCATGTCGAGTACTTTTACCAAGGTTTGCTTTGACCATGATAAAATCGTCAACATCCACCTCATCTCTTATTTTATCTTCAAGAGGCGTAGCTGTCTCCATAACCATTTCACCTTCGAGATTCCTCTCAAAATGCATTTGTTTCTTGGCCTTCTTCTTGGGTGCTTCTTGGTATATGCTAAGGTCATCAACATTCACCTGATACAAAGGCCTTCTTCTTGTCCTTCCCAAGGAGCTCTCAAGCCAAGGTGTAGTATTTCTATTTATATCCAAGGGAGGAGTAATTGTACCATTGACCTCTATCTCCTCGTCTTCCAAATCAATGTGAATTGGCAAAGACATAGGAGATGGTAGAGTTTCTTGTATCAAAGGTTCATCATGTTGCACTTCTTTTTGAAGTATGGGCTCTGGTTGAGGAACTTCTATTTCAGCTGTAGGCTGCTCCTGTATAACAATCCCTGTGTAATCCAACCTCCTTTTAGCACTCTTTGCTGATCTACTGCCCTTTGTGACCTCTTGAGATTGAACTTTTTCTTTGTTCTTTGGTTGTACTCTTGAAGAAGAGGGAAGAGATGAATGTTTCTTTGGCAGCTCTGCTACTGGAATAGACTCCCTTTTCTTTAGAATCAAAAAAGTCTTACTGTATTCCACCACTTGTCTCGTCCTTTCTTCCACTGTGATGCATTCTTTATGAGCCCAGTTGACCTGTGGAAGAGGTTGCTGCTCAATCTTATTTCTAGTGTAGGTTGGAAGAATTACATCCCCATCATCATCTGACAACCCTTCAATATCTTCTGATAAGCAATCTTTCATCTGATGAAGGGTTAACCTACTATGACTTCGGCTTCGCACCTCATACTCATCCCTGCAATTAGCCCAAAAGTCTTCAAGTGCGGGCGTATGAGCATGGTTTTGACCAAGTTTTGATGCATAGAAGCCATGGGGATCATATAATCGTCTCTCGCTGAAAGGCTTGAGACCAAACTTATCTAACTCGTTACCCATTAGTTTAGCTTTTGCGGATGATCTACATGTGTAAATGCCTAAAGCGAAAGGAAAGCTGAAGGCTGGTCTCTTTTTGTTACGTAGACGGGTGTGAACATTTGAAATCTGTCTGAAGAATTCCATGCATACTACCTCATCTGATGGATACCTCAGTAACATAAGTGGAGCTCCTGAATAACCGTACACCCTTAGGTAAGTGAAAGTGGCGAACTGAATAAACCAATCTGCCCATTCTGATATTGCAGCCTTGGCAATGGATGAGATGCGAACATCTAGCGCGTTGTCCAGGTCCCACACTGTATAAATCAAGAATGCTTCATTCACCCTTTTGTAATGACGTGATGCAGCAGTGAATTCCAACTGAGTGTAGTAGTTGTAGACATGTTGAATGTTCAAATAACCTTTTGTGTTTAACCCTCTGAATTTACCTTGATAGGCAACCAAATAGACTAGGTAGGAGACCATGTGAAATGCATGTCTATGAAAATACTCAGTTATCTAATGATGTAAGCAATCACTGATCAATGTAGGCCAGTCATAGAACTCTATCTTTTTCATTATATGAGGTATCACATAGAACATCCAAGGCTGAAACTTTGTTGCATCCGCTTGACCTGTAACCCGATTGAGTAGGGTTATTATGATGGCGAATTCCTTTTTGAATTGTCCTCTCCCGACATCCTTTGGCAATGTAGAATGTTTCTCTTTCAGCCATCTATGTATCTTCTTGTTGTATTTATCTTGATGTTCTTCCCATATCCTTTCACATTCTTCCACGTTGATAGTGACGCTTCCAGGCCATGGTGAAATGGAGAAGCATTTCTCAATCATATCTGGTTTTAGGCTGCAAATGATTCTCCCATCAACTGACTGTATCTCCCTTGTAGCTAGATTGTAATGCTTGATGCAAGCAATTATGAACTCTAAGCTCTGTACTGAGAAAGGTATGGATGCTGCTGCAAGAAGACCTGAATGGGCGAGATGCCTGATGGTGGTATTGCCTGCATCTTCTAAAGGACGTATATTGAACACCGGCTTGATGTGATGCAAGTCTGTCTCGGTTGTTTCAATAAAATCATGGTAAAGAATTGATTTGGTCTTGAACTTTGCAGGAGTGTATTCCATTATGAAAAACTTGAAGATTGACAGTAAACACGCCTAGGTCTAGACAAATTTTGGCAAACTTTCTAAATTTAGCTTGCTGATTTTTCTTCTTCTTATGGACGAATTTTTGAGATTTATTTTGAGATATGGGTTTTGTCTAGAATTTCGTTACAAGCCAACCCAAATCGTCCGTTGTTTGAAAATATGGAGTGGAGACTGAAAAAGCAGCAAACCCTAATTTTCCCCAAAAAAGCAAAAAAAAGCTGACATCTAGGCATTGTTCTTGAGCATAATCTGAATGGACCCAGTAGATTAGATTTTGAAAACCCTGGCTTCTGATTGAAAAAGCAACTTTTTTTAGTTTTTCTGGAAAAGCTGAGGTATGGGTTTTGTCCTGAAGAAGGTTTAGCATAGACCCAGAAGACTAGAAATGGATGAATATGAAGTTTTCCCTGACATGCAAAATGAAAGCAATTGCTGCAACTTAGAGAGAAATCTTCAACAATTTGTCCAGAAGATAGAACAAAAATGGATCAGCTTGCTGAAATTTGATAATATAGGCCTTCTCCTTCACAAATTTGATGTTCTTGATGAGAAAATATGAAAGAGGAGGTCTTCTTTGATTGCTGATCTAAAAATTTATGAGAAACCAGCAAGTTAGGGTTCTTGAATCTTGAAAAACATAGGTTTGAAGCTGCTGCTCTGTTTCTCTTTGAAGGCACCTGCAAGAAAATATGAAAAATAATACATAGAGGTGTCTTTAAATAAGTTTTTTTTGCTTTGAAAATAGCTTCTCAAACCCTAATCTTAAAGAAACCCTAAACCTAATTCATGCCTTGAGGAAAGGCGTATTTCTCTTCACTTGAAAATTTTGAAACCTTTGAAAAATAAACTAAGGCATGAAGGAATGGGCACCCTTCTTGAGGTATGGCACCTAGTCTTCCCAGACTTAGCCAAATTTCTATCATTTTCAACTTTTGTTCACTTTCTGATCCTGCTTCAGCTCTGTCTCCCGGCCTCTGGATTTACCCGATGAACGAACTGATTCTTCGATCGTGGAGCTTGATCATATCTAACAACTTTGTTCTGGAGACGTTAGTTGCTAAAAGCTTCATTTATCCCTTCGAAACGTTAGGTGCCTATCCTTGATAAGGGCACCTATTTCTTCCAGTGTTTTTTATGATCTCCAATCTTATGCTCGTCTTCTGACCTTCAGATGATTTCACTATTCCGGGTGTTGCACTTGTCAGATTGACTGGCTATTGAGTTCATTGGATAGCTGAGATGAATCTGGGAAGGGTCTTCTGGATCACTCGTTTCCGGAAACTGACTTCTGGTGGCCTTAAACCCTAGGTGCCTTTCTCCTTCAGGGGCGCCCATAGCTTCCAGTGTTAGTTTTTATTTTTGAATTTTCACTGTTGCTTTCCATTTTCTGCCATTTCTCACACTTTCTATCCTTTGTTTGCCTGGCGATATCTGATGACTGCTGACTCTGATGGACGGGCTGACGGATTCGTTGGAGAGCTGGATCTAGTCTGAGGAACATGATGGAGAAGTCTTCAACAAATTTGACCATCTGCTATCTCAAAAGTTTGGGCGCCCTTCTTGAAGTATGGCGCCTAGCTTCTCCAGAGTTAGATTTTCTTCTTTGTTCTTCGTCTTTAGTCTTCAAAATATCTCTTTCCGTGACTCCTGTTCGTCTTGAATTTGCCAGTGACTGGATGATCTGATGAGCATGCCGACTAATTCGTTGCGGAGCTGGGATGAATCTGAGCAACGTTGTCTTGGGGAAAGAAACCCTAATTATGGCTTTTTGCCTGTTGAAAAGCTGGGCGCCTTTCTCCTTCAGGGGCGCCCATGGCTGGTAGTGTTAGAAAATTTTATCAATTTTTCAAGTTTACCTCGTAACACGTGTTTCCATTGACTTTGGCTGCCAAGCTGAAATTTTTTCTAAGGCATTGAAACATGGGTGCCTCTTCTTGACAGGGGCGCCTAAAATCTCTAGACTTAGATAAAATTTGACTTTTTTCATTTTTCAACTTCCTCAGCTTGTTCCTCGTTTCTTGTGCACATTGTTCATCGACAGTCTCTATTTGATGCTTGAACTCTTGATTTTGACTCTTGGCAACTGACTGACTTCCATGAATAACCTTGGATCCCCGAAGCAGCTTCTGAAAAACCAGAATAGACCTAGTAGAGTAAAACTGACCTTTTTGTGATTCTGACTGCACCAGTTTGATAAGGAAGTATTTTAAGCCAATCAAAATCAGTCTTAACCCTAACGGCCAAACTTTCTATTTTTAGAAAATTTTACAAGTATCCATTTCGTAAGAAACCTAGAAAAACCCAGAAAAAGTTTCTATTTTTAGAAAACTGCTAAAAATAGAAATTTTCCTAAAATTTAGGGATGAAAAACTGAAATCTGGGTATTGTAGGTTTGATCTTTTTAGACCGAGCCAGATTATCAGATTTTGAAAATCTCAAGTTAATGACCCCCATGCAAGACATGTAGACCCCCATTTTGACCTTTTCTGACAGATTTAACAGTATCTTGACTCAATTCTTCAAAATGCTTAAGTGTAGCTAAAATTTTAATTTGGGGTACAACACATATATTGAACAAATGCCAAATTTGGAATCTCCCCACTCAAAAGTGGCCCACATAGCTCTATTGCAAGGAGACACCCAAGAGTTGGTTAAGTATGGTTTCCATTTGTTAGCCATCAATATGGCGACTCCACCTCTCCCCTTCTCAGTCTGGAAGACTAAATGTACAGAGTTGCCCCAAATGAACTTTATGTTGGTTTCAAGAGTGAAACCAATTTCTTTAATTTCTTGCAAGAGGACAAAATCCTTATTTTTTTCTAGATTGAGAAACCTTCGAACCACATATTTCCTAATAAGGGATTCTAACCCTCTAACATTCATAGAAGTACAATTAATCATCATTATTACTAGTGGTTGATGTGGGCTCTTTACTATTCCTAAATAAATCAAAGTATTTAGGTGCATTCTCTTTGACCTCAAGCCTATTGGTGGAGGGGATAGATAGTACAATACTTGTTTTCTATCTCTTTCCTTTAATAATCCCTAGATTGTTTTTACTAATGGTTATAGAAGTGCCTTTCTTCCGACCTCTTTTCTTAGGCTCTTTAGGGGTGCGAGGAGTGGACTCTTTTGAATCCTTAGTTGTTTCTAGATTTTTCCCTTTCTCCTTCATTGGGTCCTCCTCGAACATGGAAGCATTCTGAGAGTCATGAAATCTCAAACTGGGATCTCCATCATTGGGGGGGTTCACATGGCTTTCAGGGATCTTCTCATCACCAATGTGCTCAATAAGGTTTGTAGGTACAATGGGAGGGCAGGGGTTATCAATTATCCCTTTAGAAACTTCAGTCTTATCTACAGATCACCTTCTGACCATTTCTGTTAAGGATTTCAAGGTGTCTTCCAGTGGAGGTGAGTGGGGTTCAACACAAGTAGCCGTGGGGACAACCTCACGTCCTATGGGGGCACAATTATTAACCTTTAGCTCAACATTCAGGGAAATGTTTTCATTAATAGAGAAACCCAATGAGTGGGGAGCTTTCTTCCCAGTGGTTAACACGTTGTCACCGTCGATGCCACTAGTGACTTGAGTCTCCAAAATTAATACCCTCCAACCGACTTGCAACACTGTTGGGCTAGGAGAGTTTCCTTTGATAATTAGTTTCCTCAGATACAGTTCGGAGGGGAGGGCCTTGCGAGGCAAAGCCATTATGGTCTTTGGCTTCAAATGCAGGGACAAAATGGTTTACTAGGGAAGGATTCTTGGTAGGCTTTATATTACCTTGAGGGTTAGAGATTATGGTTTCGAGTTTCACTCCATTTACATAAGTTTTGATAACTTCAACTTTGCTGTCGGATTTATTAAATTCACCTTTCCTTTTGATTTTTTCTAATGCCAGCTGCTAGGCATTATTTTTAATAGGCGTTGAGCCCTCAAGAGTATTAATGGAAGCCACACTGGGAGCACAGGGAGAGAAAACGAAACCAGGATTGAAAGAGGGAATCAAAGACAATGGGGAAGGAATGGGATCACTAGGCACTAATGGTTCAAACGAATTGCAGACAACCACCAACAGTTGGCAGACAAGGGAAGAGGGAGGACCAAAAAGGGCTTCTCAGACGGGAGAGAGGGAGAAACTCAGAGAAGGCGAACATGCAGACACCTCTGGCGAAACACGACCCACAGACCTGGACACAGAGGGAGAGGGAGAAGACTTCGGAGAGGGGGGGTTGAGTGACGTGAGCTAAGCGAATGGCCAGAGAGACCTGTGTCGAGACGGGGTGAGACGCATCAAGGCCACCAAGGCAAGATACCTGATTGGAGAGTGAATCCGCATTGTGGTTAATAGTGAAGGGTTTAGAACGAGAATTGCCAACACCATTTCAGATAAGTGGATAATTTTTACGAATGTGCCCCTCTTCTATAGAGATAGCAAGCACCCAGATTGCCAAGGACTTCTATGGGACAAATTTGGAGAATGCCCTCAATTTTCAGCCCAGTGTTCCTAGGAAGTTCCACCTCGGGGTTGAGTGAGACAAAAACATGCGCATTCATATTTGTAAGTGTAACCTTAGGTCTGTCGACCCAAATGATGTTCCCAAAAGGCGCCATGCTTTGAGGATGAATGACTTGAGGTCTTTGGGGATCCCCTTGAGTAGTAACCATCTAGGGCTTGAGAGTGCTAGAACCTCATCATAGTTTGCCCCATGGGACCACAATAAAACCCTGAAAACAGACTTCCCTATGCTCGAGTAGGGTTTCCTTAAAATTTTAGATTGCATTTCGTGATTTTTAAAGAAGTTTAAAAATAGGTGTTTTTGAATCATTCTCTAGAGAGCTATCTAAATATTCAATTTTTTATTCCAAACAGAATTAAACTATTGTCTAGGTATTTCCTAGCGGGGAGGCTATTAGGGTTAGTGTTAGCCAAAAAATCTATGACCCCAGATAGCCTATTCCTTTCATTATGAATAGTATTCAACATAGTCTCATTAGGAACAATTATAGTGGTGTCGGGAGGGCACATACCTTGCATTCCTTCATGTGCAGCAATTTCACCTTCTGCCCCGACTGACTCAAAAAGAAATTTTGCATTCTTCGAGCACAAAGGGTTTTTAAATACAACATCATGAAAGGATTTGGGGTGATTAATGTCATTAATTTCCCCCTCCTTCGAGATGCTTCTAGAGGGATTAGGGGAGTTTGTACCCCCCCTCCATAAAAAATCACACAAGCGAGTGGCCTTTCATGCCAGAGAGAATAAAAACCTAGGCCACACAAACATCCTCATTTATTCGGAAAACAAGGAAACAAATACAATCGGAAGGCAATAACAACATAGCGGAGTACGGAGGAACGGTACCACTACCCTTCGTCAGGGAGGGTCGAGCCTCCCCCACTAGTTAGTCGTTGAAACCCTAGCACTAGGACGCAACTGCCGAGATCACTTTCTTATTCTCCTTTTTCTTGTCAAAATCCAGCGACTTTTACCATTGCATCATCCATCCCTGAACCTTATTTGGAACATGTACCATGAAATAATATGATCCAAAACTCACTTGTAAAATGTCTATATATTGTTTCTTCATGACAGCTTGAGTATTTTTGAAAGTAGTGGATTTGGATTAAATAAGCAATCTCATAAAATATTTTTATTTGTAAGTGCTGTGGATAGTAAAAAATGATTTGTGCTTGCCTTAAGTCATGTTTGAGGATTTTTTGAATAGATTTTCGAAAAACACATGCTTACATTGAGAGGGGGGGTGGGTGTGATGTGCCCAAATGGCTCCTTTTGAAACCCCTGTTGTTTTGCTTATCTTTTTGTGTTTTTTTAAAAGTTTTTTAGACAAATTCTAGACAGAAGTAGAAGGGGCGATAGCATATAAATG
The DNA here is from genome assembly GCA_007115665.2 of Sequoiadendron giganteum. Taxonomy (NCBI): domain Eukaryota; kingdom Viridiplantae; phylum Streptophyta; class Pinopsida; order Cupressales; family Cupressaceae; genus Sequoiadendron; species Sequoiadendron giganteum. The sequence goes on along the minus strand of CM021102.1, from coordinate 181,448,962 downwards.
CACATAGAATTGAAATACAGTAATCTTTTGAGCAATAGATGTAATAGTGTAATGTCCCCTTCTCAACAGTGACCTGACAGTTGGCTGTTAGTCTATCCTGGTGACCCGTAGACTACTCGGAAGCAGAATTAGGGTTTCCTATCTTCTAGGAGGACTTTTCAGCTTGTGTTGGAGTGTGCTTCTAGAATCTTGGTGATTGGTTGGCAGCTCTTTTCTGGGTTTTCTGAGAGCTTCGCATTGGTATATCTGGCATGTTGATCCGAGCTATTTTCGGAATTTACTATTTTTAGTAAATTCTATTTTTGGCGGTGGTCTTGTTGGCTTGCCTCATCAGTTGGTTCAGTTGGGTATCCGATTTAGCGCCTGGATGCAGTTCTGGAGAGATAAGTTGTTTTAATTAAAATAATATTTTATTTTAATTATATTTCCCCTTGGTCTAAGCTTCACAACTCAATGTCATTGTTAAAAGGGGACTTTTATGGGTAGGCGCCTCATCCAAAGATTTAAGTGAATTTGTACCTTTATCTATTAATGTTGACTTGAAAAAGGTACGCCACATGTGGAAGATGGTAATAAGTTAAAAATGGCGTGGATTTTACCGTGGGAAAAGGGGCGCCACTTCTTGAGTCAATGGTCAAACAGGGAATTAGGGCAACCCTTGAGTGGAGCGCACCTTCTGGAAGCTTCTAAGATGTTCTTCAAATGTTATATAAGGGAGTGCTCATCTTCATGTTTTTCATCTTGAATTTTTATACAAAGTTATGCTGTCGGAATGGTATTAGGATTGCTTTGAGGGATGCATACCTCCTAGCTAGGCTTAACTTCTTGCTTGAAATATAGCAACTAGTTGAGAGTAGGGTTCTAGTGTACTGTTTTGCATTTTGAGTTTGAGTTCATGTATTTTTGTCATTTTCACAGTTGCTGTTTTGCCTGTGGCTGATCTAGATAATCAATCATATGTTTATGGACGATTTTATTTTGCTTATGGGTATTGAGAAAATGCATTTGGAAGGTTGAGGCGACTCCTTCCTCCAAATATCAGAATTTATATCCAAGTTTTGGATTTTATAGAGCAAAATCACCCCTTCTCTTGGGCTGTACCTTTCTGGACTTGCTTGGTTTTGCGTGCCAAATAATTAGTGATCATTTGAGTCTGTTTTATGCTTTCATCTTGGGCGCCTTCAGTACTAGAATATATTGCATTTTACTTCATGAAGTTTGGGTGTGTTTTGAAGAAGTTGTCTTCATTTTAGTGATTTTCTGTGTTGCTGATTCTGCAGTTTTAGTGCAGGTCTGCATAACCAGATTGGTAAAAATGGGGTTTGGGAGTTGAGTTTAAGTCTTGAAAGTCTAGAAGAGTATAGGGGAGTCCTTTACAATTATTGCAGCATGATATACTTTCTAATCACGTATGCTTGGCAGGCTCTCTATGATATTGTAAGTTGAACAGTAGTACTGTCAACCATTCATCTCTCATACTTAACTCATTGTAATTCCCACGATTGTGGAAGAGGTCGGTTTGCCGCCTATTACTTTACTGTACTGCCTTATCAAGTTGCTGATCGGCTGAGCCGTCAACCTACTCTCGCTGAATAAGTGGTCGAGTTGCGTCTTTGAATTCAGTATTGTACTTTCCATTCCAGTCCTCCCACTGAATAAGTGGTAGAGTGATTGCTTTTCTTTCAGTTACTTTCACCAAGTTCTTGTTGCTAACGATCCCCTTTCGTGTATGCTCTCAACCTTGCCTGCATTGGGATCTGGGTTGATCAGAGGAGAGGGTTACTTTCAGCCGGTTTATATTTACACTAATGCTAATGGGTGAATTTAGCTGTGTAATAAAATGAAAAAATTGGCTAGTATATTTCAAATAGATATTATTTTAAAGTACGCACAATGAGATTGCAATCAAATTACATACCCGAAAGTCTTTAAAATAATTAAATAAGAAATTTCAGAGCTTGGCAGGCAAGAATGCTGAAACTGAAGGAAATCACAGTTCGGACTCTGGATTTGCTTTCTCCCACGTAGAAGCTGGAGAAAGGCCGCTGAGAATGAAGGACACCAAGGATGCAACACAGGAACAACCTCAAGGAGAGGCATTTTTGCCTCTGAGTTCACATGCCTCAAATACAGAAGCACGCCTCCCAAGGAGAAAGTACGACTCTCTGATGCTACTATACGACCCTATCTGGAGTTGGATATCTGATGAAGAATGGCGTCCATGGTAGATAAGCCCTCTTCCTTATTGCATTGAATAAATAACTCTGATGAAACACAACAAAACTTTTGAATGAAGCCCTCACAGATGCACAAATTCGGTTGGTCTCTGATAGCCTCAAATAAGCTCAACACTGAAGAAGATCTTGCTTTCCAATGGTAGAATGTGTTGAAACCCTTGTCTCAGAGAATATCACAGAGAAGCCAAAATAGCAAAGTCAAATAATCATGAATCAATTAGTTTGATTTGCCTTCATTTTGCTTTATAAGCCAAAATGCACGACTCCCAATAAGAAACACCCTTTTTGCCATTTAAATATATTAAAATATATTTAAGTCAGTTTTTCAATAGTCTTCACTTAAATACTTGGGCCCCCAACTTTAAGTGATTTGATTAATCACTTTATGAAATATGTCATAAGTGGTGTCACTTTATAAAGTCAATTTAACTCTATAATAATCCATGAAGTTAAATATTTAATATTTAACGTAGTCACTGAAAAATAAATAACTTCCTCCCAACTCAGTATCTTTTTGCGCCGTCAGAAGCTGGCGAACACTGAACTCCAAACGCTCGTACTGAATCCCATACCGAAGCTGAAGGGGTGAGAATGACAAGACCCACCAAAAACGTCCACTGACCCTCTAACCAGATCTTGTCAGCCTACAAAGGCCGAAGAGATAGGCTAACTCAACATGCTCCTGAACTGAGCTATAATGGGGACATTACAACGGGTGAATCAGTATAAGACGAGACTTTTTCTTTTTCAAAAACTTAACAACCACAAAAACACTGATATCCAAAATTTTCAAGATCCACACAATCAAGAACACAAGATTTATTTGAAATCCTTGCGGGAGAAAACCATGGCAAAATATTGCTTGATATTAAAATCTCTTACAATCTTTGTAGGCACCAACCCATAGGAGACACCAATCGCCTCTTAGACAATTTGTGAGTTCCAATCCACTAGAGACATCAATCCTTGCTTATATAATTTGTAGGCACAAACCCAGTGGAGATGTCAATCCCCACAACTGAGCACTAGCCTAGTAAGAGACACCAATCTCTTGTTAAGGCAACAACCTTCTATACAACATGATGACTATCTTCTTGGGAATGTCCTCTTCAAAGGACGATAAACAATCATATTCAAATCAGCATATTCTTCTCTTCAAATCTACTTATAATCTTCTCTATAAATCTGCCATAAATCCCTCTTCAATTTCTGCATGAACTTCTTTATATCTGCATGAACCCTTCGCACAAATCTGCTATAAACTCTTCTCTTAATTCTGCATTTATATCTGTTACAATGATCTTCTTATATTTCCATATGCAGATCTGTATGTGTAAATATGATATTTATCTTTAATCCTAACACACTTCTTTTCTTCACTTTTCAAATGTCTTATATCTTCAGCGATTCATGAAAGGATGCTTCTCCTGCAAAGGAAGATGTGCTTTTACAACTTACATCCTTCATACATGTCTCTTGAATGAGATGTTTTTGTCATTTGATAGGAGTGGTGCCATATATTAGTTGGCCTCATAAACAATTGTTTATATTAAATATTAAACTCAAATCTTGGTGCTCAAGGTAAATCAGCCAAAACAAACAAGTTTAAATCTTTAATTTAAACTTCAATATGATCGCCAATATTCTTCATCGCCCATAGTGGAATTGGCCTTTTGAAAACTGATTCTAGAAAGAGGTTGGCCTTATCATTGTTTTTATCCTTCAGCAAATTTCTTTGATGGAGATGCCACTATAAGGAAGAGTCGACGTTGTCTTAAATCTGTAATTGCTTCTAGCACTACTTTATTTGACATCAATGACAACAATTTACAATTCTTTATTTGGCCTTAAGCGATTTACACCTTGCATTCTTTGGCATCAATGACATTACTACTTTGACATCAATGACAACAATTTCCTTCAATTTTAACATGCAATTCAAATGTCATTAAGAAAATAGCTTCACCAATTAAGTTAATTCACTCGTTTTAGTTAAATGGAAGATGTGAATGAGATTTTTTCCTCAAAATAATCTTTATCTAAAAGATAAGCCTTAGGATATGTATTACACTATCTTATTCAATAAGAAAATTGGTTTGTTGAATGAATGTATGCAAGTTTTATTTTTTATTGTTATGGTGTGATTGAAAATATTACGCTAAACTTGAATGTCCCATTTGTGAAATTATTGTCTTTTGCAAAATTAAATTTATTATTCACTAATATGAGTATGGGTCGTAAGTGTAATATTTTACTTCACTAAATTGGTTTCCTTGTGGATGTGATATTGTAAATCCAGTCATATTATTTCTTGGAGCTTGCACAACACCGCCTTGTCTTTCAATGGTTACAGAATATATGCACATGGGTTCTTTGTATCACTTAATACATACGAGCGGCCAAGGAAAAACACTTAGTTGGCGGAGGAGATTAAGGATGCTTTGTGATATTTGCAGGTTGGAATTTGATAGTATAAGTTGTTTACTTTTCCTATTTTCAAATGGTATTACATATAAAAGGTTTAGGGTTTTGTTTTATATGAACATAAGAAAATATTTTCATGAAATACCTTACCTCTTTTGTTAATGCTTTAAAAAAAGTTATGCACTATAGTCGAATTTATTTGTTAAAGCTTTGCTGCCTGCATTTCTCATAGATAAAAAGTATGGCATGGATTTATAAAATGGTTTCCTCTTTACTAATGTAGTTTACAACATATTTAGCATAAAATTTTATATCTAAAAAATGAGAAACATTTATCATTTAACTTATTCAAAAGTTCCAATTGTGAAGGTAGCTACAATTTTTGTTGAGTATTTTATATTACATCTTATGAGTGCATGGGTGAAATAAATAGGTGTTAGTTAAATAGTTAGAATGAATAGTGTTTATTATAGGAATTTCTTGTATCAAGGTTAGATAGGGTCTTTGTAATAGGAAAACAAGGCTTTATAAGCCAATTCAATGTAAAAATCTATGAGTGAATCCCAAATGAATATAACATGATGTAATATTTGGTATTATTCTCTGTAATATGGTTTAGTCTTGCAATATGTTTTCTTGCAAATTCTATTGAGAAACAAGGTGAAACTATTGCAATAACTTCTACAATGTTTATGCAAATCTGAATTTTATTCCTTTTTATGAGATAACCGTAAATATTACTTGTAGATGCATAAATCAACAAATAACAAATTAAAATCGACAAACCATATAGACAAAGGATTTACGTGGAAAAAATCATTTGGGAAAAAAGCTCCACTAGAGAAAGAGGACAAGTATGTATTAATCTTTAAATATACATGATACAAAATCAACACATTACCAGTATGAACTTTGATAGCATTTCAGCAGCAGTTATGTAAGTATAAACGATGATAAAAAAAAACTGTCTCATACCTCCAATATATAGGCAAGGACAAAGATGAAAACCACAAATGGTTTTACCAAAACAAGAATTACCAAAACCATGATATATTTCAAAATTCTCACATCGACCTTGGAGAGCATCTTTCAAGAATAGTAAATTCAATAACGACTTCTCTTGGACATCACTAATCAATGAGTCCTTCAAATAGAAAATATAACCACGTGTTACCACAATAGTGTGTCCCACTTATGGGACATCCTAATTTTTGTCTAAAATCACATATAGTTTAGAATAAGTAATGATTTAAGCCTTGAAGGTTCCATCTAAGGGGTTTTAATTGAACGGGGTTTAGTTAAAACCCCCTTAGATCAAATCCCCTTGGATAGAACTTGTAATGTCCCCCTCTGGGGATTGCTCTATATTTGCTTGAAATCCTTAATTTTCAAATGACCAATGAGTTAGCGAATACTTTTCACATAATTGAAACCTTGATTGAAGTCCTTCATTCCCACTCGATGTGGTCTTCACATTTAGAAGATATCGTTAGTATTGATCAAGCGAATAAGAATCTATTATCCATACTTATTTAAATTTTTTTTATAAGACTTAATAATTGCTGCAAGCATCATTATTAGACAATCGTAAATAATATCTGTATGTTTTATATAAATATATGTATATCCATCATTATTTCTCATTATCAATTTATAATAATTTCATATATATATATATAAACCTATCTATCTATATATATATATATATATATATATATATATATATAATATTAATTTATTATATTTGGATTCTTAAATCATTTACTAAGTTGATTATTTACATATAGAAATACTTACCTGTTTCCTTAATCAGTTAATTATTGGAATCTCAGAAAATACTTACTTCCTCCAACCACCGATCTTCTATTTATTTCTTTATTCACTGATTTTAGATGCTGCAACTTATATCTTTTCTCATAAATCTGCTCATGTTTGATACACATATTTTCCTTTAATTACATCTCCTCCAAGTCTACTCAAACTCCTCCCATATTATTCTTTTATTCCCCCTCAAGTTATCTCCTTTATACCACACGTTTGTCTTTTCAAAAGAGTGCAATCCTTCACAAAGGTCACCAACATTATTTATATTAACCTAAATATGATATTTTATATTCTACATTTCTTTAAAATATTTTTTAAATTATTTTATTTCTTCTTTCTATATTTAATATTCATTTTATTTTATTTTGTTAATATATATATATGTGTATATATATATATATATATATATATATATATATATTGTTATTTATTTATTTATTTTATATTTGTTTATTTATTTCATACTTTATATTTATGTATTTTATATTAATTTTATTATCTATTATGATTACATTATTTAAACTATTTTATATTTTAGTATTTATAATATTGTATTTGATAATTTAATCATAGTATTATCTTGTGAGAATTATAATTAAATTACTAATATTTAGAATTTTAAAATGTATTTTATTTTTATCTTATTTACTTATTCCAATGCTCATCATGTTATGTTTTCGGGGACATGACAGTCCTCCCCTCCCAAATTTGCTTGTCCTCAAGCAAAAACATCTTAGTTTCTTCTAGGATCTCTTCTTCTTATTTGTCACCAACAGTACCCAAGTTAGTCACGTTTATATATATAATGTAATGTTTTGTAATGATTACTCTATTTGAATGCAAATATATGAATATATTAAATGTATACTTATCTTAGATATTCTTGGGTGATGGGGACATCACAAGTCTCCTCCTCTTGTTTTTGCTTGTCCTTCAGGTTCTTCATCTCTTGATTCTCTTGTCTGGAATGCCTGTCATATCCTTGGAAAGGATTGTAACATTTCGTTACATCTAATCCATTCCTAGGCCTTCTGGTCACCTTATTCTTAGGTCTATCCAGCCTTATAATCTTGGAAAGAGATTGTAACATTTCGTTACAACTAACCTCTTCCAGGTCTTATCCCGAGAAAGGATTGTAACATTTTGTTACATTTAATCCTTTCCCAGGCCTTTTGGACACCTTATTCTTAGGTCTATTCAGCCTTATAAACTTGGAAAGAGATTGTAACATTTTGTTACGTCTAACCTCTACCCCGTCTTATCCCGAGAAAGGATTGTAACATTTCGTTACATCGAATCCATTCCCAGGCCTTCTGGACACCTTAGTCTTAGGTCTATCTAGCCTTATAACCCTGGAAAGAGATTGTAACATTTCGTTACATCTAACCTCTTCCAGGTCTTATCCCAGGAAAGGATTGTAACATTTTGTTACATCTAATCCATTCCTAGGCCTTTTAGACACCCTAGTCTTAGGTCTATCTAGCATTATAACCCTGGTAAGAGATTGTAACATTTTGTTACATCTAACCTCTTTGAGGTCTTATCCTGAGAAAGGATTGTAACATTTCGTTACATCTAATCCATTCCTAGGCCTTCTGGACACCTTTAGGTCTATCCAAACGCTGGAAAGAGATAGTAACATTTCGTTACATCTAACCTCTTGCAAGTCTTTTGGACAACTTTAGGTCTATCCAGTGTTATAACCCTGGAAAGAGATTGTAACATTTTGTTACGTCTAACCTCTTCCAGGTCTTGTAGACATCTTATTCTGCAAGGGAAATGACTTATTAGTTTATATTGAAAACAAAAAGAATTACAACAATAGGTAGTTTGTTTCTTGTTCGAGTCAAGAACTCTTAGGGGTTTGCCCTTCTTGACTTTGTTTATCTCTAAACGCTTTGATGGTTTCTTCTCTTTCCCATGTAGCATCTTCTTCAGGAAGTCCCTTCCACTTGATTAGAGATTTGGTAATGATCATGTTCCTCTATTTTCTTTCTCTAGTGTCTAGGATAAATTTTGGCTCGAAGATAAGTTGTACTTCATCGTCTAGGTAGCTCATGCACACAAGCAAGTACCTCAAGCAAGCAAACAAGCAACTCAAGCACATAGGCAAGTAGCTTAAGCACATAGGCAAGTAGCTCAAGTAGACAAGCAAGTAGCTCAAGAATACAAGCAAGTAGCTCCAAGAAGTATGCAACTAACTCAAGTAGATAGGTAGGCAGCGCAAGAACGCAGGCAACCAGCTCAAGCATGCAAGTAATCAATTCAAGCAAGTGGGCGAGTAGCTTAAGTAGACAAGCAAGTAGCTCAAGCACACAAGCAACTAGCTCAAGTAAGTAGGCAACCAACTCAAGCACACAAGCAACCAGCTCAAGCAAGTAGGCAACTAGCTCAAGTAGGCAACTAGCTCAAGTAGGCAAGCAACTAACTCAAGCACACAAGCAACTAGCTCAAACAAGTAGGCAACTAGCTCAAGCACACAAGCAACTAGCTCAAGCAAGTAGGCAACTAGCTCAAGCACACAAGTAACCAGCTCAAGCAAGTAGGGAACTAGCTCAAGCAAACAATCAACTAGCTCAAGCAAGTAGGCAACTAGCTCAAGCACGCACAGGATGGCAGGAAAGATACTCTGATACCACTGTAATGTGCCCCTTTGGGGATTGCTCTATATTTGCTTGAAATCCTTAATTTTCAAATGACCAATGAGTTAGCGAGTACTTTTCACCTAATTGAAACCTTGATTGAAGTCCTTCATTCCCACGCGATGTGGTCTTCACACTTAGAAGATATCGTTAGTGTTGATCAAGCGGATAAGAATTTACTATCCATACTTATTTAAAACTATTTATAAGACTTAATAATTGCTGCAAGCATCATTATTAGACAATCGTAAATAATATCTATATGTTTTATATAAATATATGTTTATCCATCATTGTTTCTCATTATCAATTTATAATAATTTCATATATATATATATATACTTATAATATTAATTTATTATATTTGAATTCTTAATTCATTTACTAAGTTGATTATTTACATATAGAAATAATTACTTGTTTCCTTAATCAGTTAATTATTGGAATCTCAGAAAATACTTACTTCCTCTAGCCACCAATCTAATATTTATTCCTTTATTCACTGATTTTAGTTGCTGCAACTTATATCTTTTCTCATAAATCTGCTCATGCTTGATACACATATTTTCCTTTAATTACGTCTCCTCCAAGTTCGGTCAAACTCCTCCCATATTATTCTTTTATTCCCCCTCGAGTTATCTCCTTTATACCACACGTATGTCTTTTCAAAAGAGCGCAACCTTTCACAAAGGTCACCAACATTATTTATATTAACTTAAATATGATATTTTATATTCTATATTTCTTTGAAATAAATTTATTATTATTTTATATCTCTTCTTTTTATATTTAATATTCATTTTATTTTATATTGTTATTTATTTATTTTATATTTATATTTGTTTATTGATTTCATACTTTATATTTATGTATTTTATATTAATTTTATTATCTATTATGATTACATTATTTAAATTGTTTTATATTTTAGTATTTATAATATTGCATTTGATAATTTAATTATAGTATTATTTTGTCAGAAGTATAATTAAATTACTAATATTTAGAATTTTAAAATGTTTTTAATTTTTATCTTATTTACTTATTCCAATGCTCATTATGTTATGTTTTCGGGGACATGACAGTCCTCCCCTCCCAAATTTGCTTGTCCTCAAGCAAAAACATCTTAGTTTCTTCTAGGATCTCTTCTTCTAATCCGTCACCAATAGTACCCAAGTTAGTCACGTTTATACATATAATGTAATGTTTTGTAATGATTACTCTATTTGAATTCAAATATATGAATATATTAAATGTATACTTATCTTAGATATTCTTGGGTGATGGGGACATCACAAGTCTCCCCCTCTTGTTTTTGCTTGTCCTCAAGCAACACAAAGTCTTCTTCCCTTCAGGTTCTTCATCTCTTGATTCTCTTGTTTGGAATGCCAGTCCTCCCCTGGGAAAGGATTGTTGACAAAAAATCAAACTTTCAATGGAGTTTCATTCGCACCTATCAAACTGTTGACAAAAAATCTTTTGCTTCACCTTTTTGGGGATCAAATGAAACCATTTAGAGATTATGTTTTGGAAGTATGTAGCCTTTAGTATAATCTTTTCAGAACGTATAATTTTGAATATATTTAATTTGATTATTATATTTTTTATTGATTTTCTACTGAGTGTCAATTTTTCATTTTATATCAAAATCTATATTCCACACATTTGGAAAAATAACAAAATTGAAAAGATAATTCTAAAAAATATATGCGTGCTAGGTATTGATGTCCTTATTTTTACAAAAAAAAGTAAAAGTTATTTTGGATATATATAGAAAAAGTTATGTGATATGGAATAAACTAATGTTTGAATGATAATTAATCTCACTTCAAAAATTAATAAAAAATAAATATGCAACAAAATTATTATGATAAATATTTACGTACTAGACATTTGTAATACCAATTTACACTTAAGAATTTATAATTTATTCCTTTTGTAAAAAAATTATGCGATATGGAATAAATGTCACTTTTAGAAAGTGTTGTTAAGTATAAAAATAGGTTATCAAAACATATGTAAAGAATTTCATAATTCTTTTAAATAAAAAAAATAAAAATTTAGAAGCTATACACAAAACTCCAAAAATGACCAGTTCACATCATCTTCAATTACTGAATAGTATAGATGCTATGGGTGATAGAAAATGATAATTTGGTTAAAAATGCTGACTTCAATGTCCCAATTTGGCGAAAAAGCGGGCCACACTATTGTGGGATCACCCAATTGCGAAAGAATTTTTGATCCATAAGTCGTTGACGCCTCACATCCTCAAGTGTATTGATCCATTGTGGAGAAGCCAACTCATGTGGGTCCCATCTAATATAACAAGATTCTCCACCCCTCAATTGTAACACCTAGAATTGAGAAAATGCATTTAGAATTGAGAAAATGCATTTAGTGAGTTCAAAGTCAAATGTAACTACCGTTGTAGTGGTCCACCTCCTTCATGAATTCAAATTGCAACTATATCAAGATTCTTGGGAATCTAAAGTACAAATAAATTTCTCCAATTACACCTTAGTTGTCCAAAGACACTTTTGAAGAGTGTTGGAGGCACATAAAATATACATAAGATTGCAAGGTAAATGGCACCTTAATCCTAACAAATTTAATATGGCATTAGAGAAGCAGCCATTTATGGGTGAAATGGAAGGAGGATGAAGTGGCTAGACAACCAACACAAAGTCCAACAACATTGGAGAGTTTCAACATGGCTCAATTTTTAAATTTGTTAAAAGAATTCAACAAATTTATATCTAGTTTCAACCACCAACATAGAAAAGGAGCCATTTGTTCGAGCTATCAATACTTTTTTCTGTGTTGTTACTATTCCATGTTTGCTAGAAACTTCATTCCTACTTGTGATCAATGATATCTGTTTTGGCTGATAGCTAATGTATCAAAGCCTTCATAGTTTTTTTGATACCATGGGTATTGAAGTGTTTGCATGCCATGCACATTGAAGCCACTGTCATGTTGTGTCTAGAGGTGATGCCAAGCAAGCCATTTTTGGTACATGTGTTTGAAGGTGTTTCTAGGCGAGCCATTATTGGTACATATAGCATATAATCTGATTTTTCGTGTTTGCTCATATTTCAGCTTTTGAGGCATCCGATTTGAATAGGAAAGAGCAAGGCTTCCTTCATCTTGTTATGTAATCTTCCAACATTCACTATGATTGTATTGGTTTATTTAATTGGTTTGGTGTTAGCAGATGGTAATTTGGGAGGTAACAATTATCCATTTGATATGTGGTGGGATTGAAATGTGATTCATAATGGAATGTTTTTCATGTGCATTGTCAATGATATGTGTGAGTTGAAAAGAAAAACTCTAATTACTATTAGCATGTTTGAATGGTCATGTTTTCAACATTTATTTTTGTAATGGGAGATATATGTTATTAAGTTTTGAATGTAAATGGAGAAATCATATGCTACTGCTAGGTTTGAGGGGCATGACTTTCATATGTGGCAAATTAAATTGCAATTGGTCTTAATTAAAAAGGATCTATAGTATATTGTGAGTGGAAACACAACAAAGCCACAAAATGGACAACTAAAGATCAAAAAGTAATAGAATTGATTGGTCCCAGTTTATCTGATGCATACTTATATTGCATAGATCATACAAAAACTTAAAAGAAAATATGGAAATGCTCTCAATACATTATTTGATTGTCAAATTTCTGATGGCATGATGTCTAGAGGAATGAAGACAAAAGCATTGTTTAACAAATCAATACATTTCAGTCTCTTTGTAATCAACTTGCTAGTATTGATTCTAAAACTGAAAATGATGATGCTAAAGCAATTTTATTGAGTAGTATGCTTTCAACTTTTTATAACGTTGTAATTACATTTAACAAACTCGATCCAAATTTGGAAATTGTAATTTCTTCCTTGATTAATGAAGAAAACTGACTCAAAAAATTCATTTGATTAATGAAGATACTTCTTTACTTGTCAATAAGAAATCTACCATTTTAGCAACGAAGAATAAATTTTTAAATGCTTCTAGTGTAATCAAATACAGCATATTCTCGTGAATTGCATTCAATGTGCCAAGGACCTCATTGACAACAAGTTGAAGACAACTAAAGCTTTGGTTGCCACTAAAAGAAGATAAGAGACTATGGTTTGCAATACATAATCAAGACTCTCTCCATTGTGAGGAGGAATATCTTTGTTAATGATTAATTAGGTCAAAGAGGAGGTTGGAGGAGCTATATCATCATGAAATAGCTTCTCACTCAAAGATCTATATTGCATGAGAAGCACCAATTTTTCACTTGTATCCCATATTGGAGCAAGGGGGCTTGCTAGAATTTTGTTCTTGTGATAGTTGAGTATGTCTTGATGAAATATACCAAGCCAATTTTTTTCACTTTTTCCAATTGCAAATTACAATCAAATATGCACCCATTAAGGTTAGCTCAAAACCAAAACGATGCTGTAAGCAACTCTACCCAGAATGTACACCAGGATCCCGATATGGGCAAGGTGTGAGCATTGGTCAGAGAATCTTAAAGGAAAGTTGATACAAAGAACTCTAACGAAGAATGCGTTGGCGAACGACGAGCATGTGGTCAGAGGATCCCTACCAACTATTAAGCTGAAATAACTCGAAGTCGAGAATGTGCTTTGCAAACCGAGATGGAATGGGAGCTACCATATGACGGAGATGCTAAGAATTACAATGCAATTAAGGAAACTAAGCGAGAATGCTGAAAGTAACTCCACACCCAGAATGTGCTTTCTGACCCAGAGTGGGAAAGGAGCTACCATAGGGCAGAGATAAAGAAATACAATTGCAGTTACGTAATGTAAGGATGAGCATTACAAATCATGATTAAGTAAGATTAAAGAACTGCTGTCAGTACTACTGTCCAGCTTACAATGACATAGAGATCACCTGCAAGATCAAGGATTAGAGCTCTTCAAATTGCTGCAACAATAAAGATGTCCTTCTCAAAGCCTTTATGATTTTCTAATACCAACCCATGAAGAAGAATGTAGGATTCTCGAATTTGATATGACAGACCAGCAGCTTAATAGATCAAACCAGTACCCTTTAGACTCACTAAAATGCACTTATCTCACTCGTTACTAACTCTTTTGACTTGAAAACAAATGCATAACACCCTTATGAAGGAGGCGACCAAACTAGGACCACAAATTCCACCCAAACCTTGAATTCTTTTTAAGACACAAATCCCAAGAACATGAAATGGTACGGCCCAGCAAGAGGGGCGATTTCCTTCTAATAAATTCAAAGCTTCATCATAAAATCTGAGATTTGGCAAATAGGGGTGCCCTTACCAAGGAATCATATTGAGACAATACCCAAAAGAAGAATAATTTTATTTTCAAATCTGCAATTGAAAATCACTTACAGTCAAACATAAAGAGCAACTCCAGAAAACTCTAATATGCAAGAAACAGAACTCTAAGTAAATCCAACTACAATGCAAGCTCACTACAAAATCACTCAACTATCACTAAATCATCACTAGTTACTGTGTTGCAAGCAAGAAGCAATGCCCAAGCTAGGAGGCCTTCATTCCTCGAAGCGATCCAATACCATTCCGGCAGAGTAACATTATTGAAGACATAAGATGCCAAAATGAAGACCCAGTGCCTCCTTTTATAACTTTGTGAAGACCTTTTCCGAAGATTCTAGAAACCCTAAACTTTCCCTCCAAAAATGGCATCACTTTCTCAAGGCTTCAATTCGACTTTACTTTGAATTTCAACTCTTCAATAAAAACGTCCCACTAAAGGCTTCCATTTTGACCTTATAAAATGAATAATATTTCCTCAATGGGGCGCCACCCATAAAAGACCACCTTTTAAAATAACTTTAAGTTATGAGACTAGGCCAAGTGGTGTGATAACATTAAAACATAACATTAATTAAATGAACTGAACTTATCTCTCCGCAAAAGCATCCCAAGGCCCAATTTGAACAACCCAACTGAGTCAACTGGAGAGGAGAGCCAAATGTGCCGAGACGAGAGGACCATTGCCAAAAATAGAATTTACTAAAAATAGTAAATTCCTGAAGGAGCTCAGAAAACCAAGAAGAACACATCACTGCGAAGCATTCGAAAAACCCAGAAGGAATCCGCCAATCAATCAACAATTTAAGAGCTAGAGCAACCTCCAAAACGCGAAACCCTAATTTCACCTTCCGAGTAGCCTACGGGTCTCCAGAATAGGCCAACGGTGAACTGCAAAGATCATGCTCGAGAAGGGGAGATTACAGTCCGCCCTTCCCAAGATTGCTTGTCCTCAAGCAATTGCAAATCTGAATGCTGTAGAATCTCATCATTCTCCCAAGTCGCATCCTCCATAGGAAAGTTCTTCCACGTCACCAAATATTCTCTGATTGTCCTTTTTCTCAACGAACGTTCTCTGGAATCAAGAATCTCTTTAGGAATCAAAACTAATTGTCCTTCTTCATCCAACGGTGGCAACTGTGAAGAAGCAACAGCATTGTGTCCAAGCGCCTTCTTGAGGCGAGACACGTGAAAGACATTGTGAAGTTTGCTATTCGAGGGTAGCTCCAACTCATAAGCTACTGCTCCTACCCTCTTGATAACCTTGAACGACCCATAGAAACGGGGTTTGAGCTTCTCAGCTCCACTCTTCTTGAGAGTAGACTGTCTGTAAGGCTGTAGTCGAAGATAAACCATATCTCCCACCTCAAAAGAACGCTCAACACACCGCTGATCAGCGTACATGTTCTGCTGATTCTGGGCAATCTGCAGATTGTTCTTCAATGATCTCAAGATATCCTGACTCTGCTGCAACAAATCCTTGGCTTGAGGGGCTTTGCTCTCACCAAGCACCAAATCAGCAAAGTTCGTAGCTTCATAACCGTAAAGAGCCAAGAAGGGAGACATCCTTATTGACATGTGGAAGGTAGAATTATAACAATACTCCCCTATGTGCAGCCATTTCACCCATGCTCTTTGCTGCTCCGAAACATAGTTTCTTAGGTAGCCTTCCACCCATTTGTTCACTATCTCAGTTTGTCCATCAGTTTGGGGATGATAACTAGTGCTTGGAGTAAGCATTGTACCACTCATTCTGAAGATCTCCTGCCAAAAAGTGCTTAGGAACTTGCTGTCCCTATCACTCACAATGTTTTTCAGCAACCCATGTAACCTAAACACCTCACGAAAAAATAGATTTGCAACTTGTGCCGCTGAAAAAGAGCTAGTTATGGCGAAGAAGTGAGCAAATTTTGTTAGTCTGTCCACCACCACATAGATACAGTCTTTTCCTTGGGCCTTGGGCAACCCTGTGATAAAGTCCATCGAAATGCTTTCCCATTTTTGATTGGGAATAGGGAGTGGTTGCAGCAGACCAGCCGGTAAAGTATGCTCATTCTTGTTCATTTGACAAGTGGGACACTCCTGAATGTAGCATTGTACTTCCCCTTTCAGCCCTTTCCAAGAAAATCTTTCCCGAATCTGCCTATATGTCTTGAAGAACCCGTGGTGACTAGCAAGGGGAATGTCATGGAATGTCAACAAAATCTTCTTTTTGAGCTTAGAATCAGCCACCAAAAAGATTCTACTCTTGTAATGTATCAACCCTTCAACCACTTTGTACCGTTCATCATGAAAAGTACCCTCAATGATGCTGGTTGCAAACTGATTTTTGGCATAATCAGCAAGCAACATGTCCTTCCAATCAGCAGTAAGCTCACATAATGAGCTCAAATGAGGTCTCCTAGATAGAGCATCAGCCACAATGTTGTTTTTACCTTTGACATATTCAATGTCAAAATCGTAAGCTTGAAGCTTACTCACCCACTTTTGTTGCCTCTCGTTCAAATCTTTCTGATGCATGAAGTGCTTGAGACTATTGTGATCAGTTTTGACCATGAACTTACTCCCCACTAGATACTGTCTGAATTTAGCTAATGCATGCATAATGGCAAGCATCTCCTTGTCGTAGATGGAGTAGGTCCTTTCAACACCTCTCAATTTTCTGCTCTCAAATACAATGGGATGTTTGTCTTGCATCAACACAGCCCCAACTCCTTCACCAGATGCATCACACTGTAACTCAAAAGGTTTGGAGAAGTCTGGAATAGCTAAAACCGGACATGAGCTCATGAGCCTCTTAAACTTATCAAAAGTAGTTTGTGCCGTTTCCGACCAACAAAAGGCTCCCTTTTTCGTGAGATCAGTAAGAGGAGCAACATTCTGTGAGTAGCTCTTCACAAATCTTCTGTAAATCCACAAAGACCCAAAAACCCTTTCAACTGGGTCAAATTCTCAGGAGGTGGCCAGTCAATCATTGCTTTGATCTTTTCAGGATCAACCATAACTCCTTCAGCACTGATTATGTGACCAAGGTAAAGTAGCTCCTTCATACCAAATTCACATTTGGATTCCTTGGCAAACAAACTTTTTGATTCTAAGATGCTCAGCACTTCCTCCAAGTGCTTGAGATGTTCCTCCCACGTCTTGCTGAAGATCAAAGTGTCATCAAAACATATCAATACGCACTTCCACAACTGCTTCTGAAAGACTCTGTTCATACAAGACTGGAAAGGAGCATTAGTCAACCCAAACGGCATGACTAGAAACTCGAAGTGACCATAGTGGCATCTAAATGCTGTCTTCTCGACATCAGATCCCCTCATCCTAATCTGGTAGTAGCCTGATCTCAAATCAATCTTTGAAAAGAACTTGGCTCCATGTAGCTCATCAATGAGCTCATCTATCCTCAGAATGGGATATCGATTTTTGATGGTGCTTTGATTCAAAGCACGATAATCCACACACATGCGGATGGTACCATCCTTCTTCTTCACAAGAACAACAGCTGAAGCGAAGGGACTCTTGCTTGGACGAATGAAGCTCATCTCCAAGGGTTCCTAAATATTTTTCTCAATCTCGTCCTTCTGCTTTTTAGGGTACCGATATGGAGTTGTAATAATTGGTTTAGCTCCTTCGTTGAGCTCTATAACATGCTCCGAACCCCGTTCAGGAGGTGGTCCAGGAGGTAAATCAGCAAACACGTTGCTCCGTTTTGTGAGTACAGACTGAATATCAGGAGGATAGTCTCTCTTTGTTTCAACTGGGCTAGCAGGAAGAATCATACATTCCGCAGCCCACTCAACTTGATCATTACGAATCAGTCTTTCCATTCTCTTGAATGACACAATCCGAGGACCCCCATTGGACATTCCTCTTAGCACCACCTTCTTCCCATCGGACTGAAAATTGAGCTCCATGGTTTGCAGATTTAGAGAGATCTCTCCAAGTGAACGCAGCCATTGAATGCCTAGAACGGCATCCGTATCTCCAATGTTGACTACATAGAAGTCGTCCTTGACTTCATAGTTTCCCAATTGCATAGTCATGTTTGAGATCTTCTTGGTGCATGAGATATGAAACCCATCAGCAACCATAACCTTGAAGCCTTCAAACTCTTCTGTTTGCAACCCCTTCTTTGCCACCACAACTTCATCAATGAAGTTATGCGTTGCTCCAGTGTCAATCAAAGCAACTATTTGCTGTCCCTTAATCATCCCTCGTACTTTGAAGGACTCATTCTTTTGAAAGCTCGAAAGTTGAGCCAAGGTACCTCCACTTCTCTTTTCATCTTCAGACTCTTCTGGAGCCCTTTCTCCTTCGCTGTTATCACAATCGGACTGTTGATCTGACGAATCAGAACTACTCTCTTCAGCTGAATAGTATTCAATTTGATGGAATTTACCTCCTTTTGAGCAAATATGGTCTTGAGACCATTTTTCTCTACACCGAAAATATAATCCCTTTCTTGTGAGTTCGTTAAGGGTCTCTGGATCCAATCTTGTAACATGAGTTTTTTGCTGTTGGAACTCCTTATGTAAAGGTCTTTTTCCTTTATCCCTTTTGTGAAATGATGGTTTGGGTTGAAACTTTGCTCTAGGAGCAGCCCACTCCATGTTTCTTGCTTTCTTCATTGCCTCCTGTAGGCAGGGTGGATCAAAAGCTTTTATCCAACCCTTGAGTGGCTCCATCAATCCTTCACTGAATAGGATCACCAAACGCCTCTCAGTAACTCCTGTGACCATGACCGAAAGTCTCTGAAACTCAGCTATGTAGGCATCAACTATGCCATGTTGCCTAAGGTATGCCAAATCTCGGAAATGCACTTCAGGGTCTTTTTTCTCAAATCTCTCTATGAGCCTACTGGTGAACTCATCATAGGTAGTGATAGACCGATGACCCAAGGTGACTAGGCCATGGTACCACCACTCGTGCGCTATCCCATTAGGGTGTAGCGTAGCGAACTTAATCGCCTCCTCCTCTGCCATAGGTCTAAGAGCTAGATAGTTGTCCAACTTCTGTAGCCAAGCTCTGGCTGAATTGTTGTCACTTCCGTGAAAATGTGGAAGCATAGCCTTGCTGACGGCATGATGTAAATCCCCATGTGCTGCTGTTCTCCTGGGTTCATAATGCCTTCCTTGTCCTCTATTCTTCCTCTTATGATCCAAAAAATCATTGTAAGACATATCCATCTTAATTTCCTCAGGGAGAGAATCATACTCAGTACGGTCGAACCTCAACTGTTCAACAAATGAAGCATTCTCTTCTGGATCAGATTGAGAGTTTACTGGTGCCAAAAAGGTGGGTTTGAAAGGTCTGGAAGAAATGTGTGTGCTGTTTGAAGCACGCTGAGTAGCATGTTCATAATGCTGGTTGGCGGCACTGTGTTCTCCCTTGTGTCTTGGAGTGTTCTGTGGAGTAGGGTCCTGACCCACTTTCCCCAACATGAGAGATACCATATCCAATAAGGCATCCATCTTCCTCTCGAATCTCTTTCCAGGACTCATCGATCTTTCTTTTCCCTTTCCACTACCCTCTCTGTTACCACCGGATGTCTTCTCATTATCCTCCATTGCTCCTTCCGGAGAAGATTCCCAATTTGCCCTCAATATCTCTGAAGCCATCTGACCTTCCGGAGCCTGATGCCAATGAAACCGAGGGGTAGCCTTCTTATATTCCCTTGCTGCGTATCTCTGCTCTCTGTCACTCATAGAAGGTTTGTTTCACAGGATGGCAGGATGCAAGGCTCTGATACCATTGAAATATACCAAGCCAATTTTTTCACTTTTTCCAATTGCAAATTACAATCAAATATGCACCCGTTAAGGTTAGCTCAAAACCAAAACGATGCTGTAAGCAACTCTACCCAGAATGTACACCAGGATCCCGATATGGGCAAGGTGTGAGCATTGGTTAGAGGATCTTAAAGGAAAGTTGATACAAAGAACTCTAACTAAGAATGCGCCAGCGAATGACGAGCATGTGGTCAGAGGATCCCTACCAACTATTAAGCTGAAATAACTCGAAGTCGAGAATGTGCTTTCCAAACCGAGATGGAATGGGAGCTACCATATGACGGAGATGCTAAGAATTACAACGCAATTAAGGAAACTAAGCGAGAATGCTGAAAGTAACTCCACACCCAGAATGTGCTTTCTGACTCGGAGTGGGAAAGGAGCTACCATAGGGCAGAGATAAAGAAATACAATTGCAGTTACGTAATGAAAGGATGAGCATTACAAATCATGATTAAGTAAGATTAAAGAACTGCTGTCAGTACTACTGTTCAGCTTACAATGACATAGAGATCACCTGCAAGATCAAGGATTAGAGCTCTTCAAATTGCTGCAACAATAAAGATGTCCTTCTCAAAGCCTTTATGGTTCTCTAATACCAACCCATGAAGAAGAATGTAGGATTCTCGAATTTGATATGACAGACCAGCAGCTTAATAGATCAAACCAGTACCCTTTAGACTCACTAAAATGCACTTATCTCACTCGTTACTAACTCTTTTGACTTGAAAACAAATGCATAACACCCTTATGAAGGAGGCGACCAAACTAGGACCACAAATTCCACCCAAACCTTGAATTCTTTTTAAGACACAAATCCCAAGAACATGAAATGGTACGGCCCAGCAAGAGGGGCGATTTCCTTCTAATAAATTCAAAGCTTCATCATAAAATCTGAGATTTGGCAAATAGGGGCGCCCTTACCAAGGAATCATATTGAGACAATACCCAAAAGAAGAATAATTTTATTTTCAAATCTGCAATTGAAAATCACTTACAGCCAAACATAAAGAGCAACTCCAGAAAACTCTAATATGCAAGAAACAAAACTCTATAAGCAAATCCAACTACAATGCAAACTCACTACAAAATCACTCAACTATCACTAAATCATCACTAGTTGCTGTGTTGCAAGCAAGAAGCAATGCCCAAGCTAGGAGGCCTTCATTCCTCGAAGCGATCCAATACCATTCCGGCAGAGTAACATTACTGAAGACATAAGATGCCAAAATGAAGACCCAGTGCCTCCTTTTATAACTTTGTGAAGACCTTTTTCGAAGCTTCTAGAAACCCTAAACTTTCCCTCGAAAAATGGCGTCACTTTGTCAAGGCTTCAATTCGACTTTACTTTGAATTTCAACTCTTCAATTAAAACGTCCCACTAAAGGCTTCCATTTTGACCTTAGAAAATGAATAATATTTCCTCAATGGGGGGCCACCCATAAAAGACCACCTTTTAAAATAACTTTAAGTTATGAGACTAGGCCAAGGGGTGTGATAACATTAAAATATAACATTAATTAAATGAACTGAACTTATCTCTCCGCAAAAGCATCCCAAGGCCCAATTTGAACAACCCAACTGAGTCAACTGGAGAGGAGAGCCAACTGTGTCGAGACGAGAGGACCACTGCCAAAATAGAATTTACTAAAAATAGTAAATTCCTGAAGGAGCTCAGAAAACCAAGAAGAACACATCACTGCGAAGCATTCGGAAAACCCAGAAGGAATCCGCCAATCAATCAACAATTTAAGAGCAAGAGCAACCTCCAAAACGCGAAACCCTAATTTCACCTTCTGAGTAGCCTACGGGTTTCCGGAATAGGCCAACGGTCAACTGCAAAGATCATGCTCGAGAAGGGGACATTACACTTGATTTGCAGTTGGAGTGTTTGCATTGTGTATAGTTGAACATGTCTTGATTCAAATGTAGGGTGGATAGTTGAGTATGTTTTGATGCATTAGAGAAGTGGTGTACTTGTGGGGGACTAAGGTCCTAAGTTTGGGGACGGCGGTGGTGGGGGGGCAGTGCTAAAATATATATTGTACTTGAAAAAATAGTTATAAAAAGATATATAAGTATGACAATTACAAATGAAACCTTGGCAAACTAGTAGTAGTTAAAACTTAGAAACTACTAAACTAAAAACTTTAAAAATTTGAACATTGAAGTTTGAAATGAATATCAACAATTTAACATTGAACAATGAAAATGTTGAATTTTGAAATTTGTATTATATTCTAGATTTCATTATGATGATTATATTAAGTAGAATGATGATAACAACTCAAAATGTTGAAATAACAAAATGGAGTGAAGTGAGGCCTCTAATCATCCCCAAACTCATCACTAGAACTATTGGACTTAGACTCCACATGGTCAAGCTCCTCCATACTAATAGGGACCAACCTTGTTTGTGTAGCATCCTCATGAATCTATGCTGGCTCCTCTAGCTCTACATCCCATCGCATTGCTAGACTCTCTTTGAACAAAAGTGTCTTGTATTAAATGAGATAGAAGAGAGTATGTACAACCACAAGCTTCTCTGGTCTCCTAGAGGTAAGCTTGTTCCGCTCAAGTGAGTGGATGAAGCTATAATTAGAATTGTTCCTCTCAATAGTATAATAATTAGAAACTTGAGACAACAAACGAATGGCTAGAGATGTAGTCATACAACTGGGTCCATGCATAGTCTGCCACAAAATTGGGTCCTCCTGTGCTATAGTTTCCCTATCCATTGTGGCCTCCCCATAATAACCCTTAAGAGTAGAAAATTTTGTTCACTTAGTATTAATGATGCTAGCTTGTTTAGGATTATACATCTTTTGGATGGCCTTCCAAAACCATTCCTTCACTTCATCATCTTGTATGGGTGTAACTCTATCGAGCCTTTGCACGTACCACTTGGGGTTCAATGCACATGCATCCATGTGCAAGGGAGTCTAGCTTCTCCCACTTTGATGAATGATTGGTTGAATGTGCTCATTGTAGAATGCTAATGTGAGGTCCTTCTCTCTTGCATGGCAACCTTCATTTGGGCTAGCATAGAATCAATGCACTCATATGCCTCTCCAAGGCTAGGTGCATTGGCATTGCCATATCTAATGATCTAGAAATATGGAGTAATGATGGAGACTGTGTATTTTTCATCTGCCTGAAAAACATCACTCTTCACTACATCCTTCACCCTCTTCCCCTGCTTTGTCTTGGATTTGGGCCACTAATTCCATTCTGCTGTCATAACCATTAGTTGCAATGCCTCTTGCAACTCAAGCTTTCTCTCCAAGAGAATGAAATAGGATACATATCTAGTCTTGACAGGTTTCAAGAATTCCTTCTTAGAGAAGGTCCTAAAGAGTGCATTTGAAATATGGTGGTTGTAGATAAACATTTGCACATCTCTAGCATCACTGACCACTGATTTGATCCAATCAATCTATCCCATGTCCTTGAGTGCATTATTCATGGCATGCACACAAGGAGTCCACCAAATATGTCTATAAGTTGCCTCAATTGATTTTCCCGTAACTTTGCACACATGGGTCGCATCTGTGACTACTTGGATCACATTTTGTGGCCCAATCTTCTCAATAGCATCCTTGAGGATCTGAAATTCAAAATCAACATCCTTGCGATGCCTTAAACAATCAATTACCTCAAGAAAATATGGGCCCTCTAAACATGTAACCATGATATTGATGAGTGGATGATGCCTAATATCCGTGTGCCCATCAATGACAACATTGCATTGATTTACCACCCAACATTCCTTCATTTTCTCCATTAACACATTTATCTTGGAATAGTTCTTCTCCAAGAGTGTGGTTCTCAATTGTCTCCTCTGGTGGCACATATGATGGTCCTACCCTTACTACCATTGCTATTGCCTTTTCCTCCTTATAATAAGGATATCGAGCCACATGGAATGGAATGCCATTGGCAAAGAAGAATTTGCCAATGGCATCATCTACATCATCCTTCATCTACACATTGAAGAATTAAGCTATTGGGTTAGAAGTATTAGTTGTCAACAAACATTTCCCCCTAGCCTTTGCTACATGGTCCCTTGATGTAGAAGATATCATACATGTAAATTGGCTCTACAAAGGAGTAGTATCGTGTGGATGGCTCTGGTGACCCCTTGGCATATGAGACAAAGAAGTAGATATAGGTGCAACTACATTGTCTTCACCACCAACACCCCATAACCTACATATCTCAGCACTGAATTTTAGGCTATTTGGTGATGCCAAAAATTGACATATATCCATACCTTTTCCTTGGATATGAAGGAGGTAGGCATTAACTTTGGTAATGCTGCCCTAAAATTCAAGGCCACAAAAGTGGCACTTCCACAACCTTGTGCCCCCAAATGTCTTAGACCTACTTTGTAATTTTGTTGCGAATTGTTTCAAAGGAGACTTAGGATCAAAAGGACCCTTATTAAAATATTCCAGTATTGTAGTTGCACCTTGTTTCAAAGGAGACTTAGGATCAAAGGGGCAATTCATATTTGTAGTTGCACTTGCCATGGAACTTGTGTTTTGGGTCTCATGGTCACCCTCTCTACTTCTACATTTTCATCAAACTCAGGTGCATAATCAGATTCAGTTTCACTGTGAGAGTGAAGCTCAACCTCATCCTCATTCATGCCTTGATAACTCATTGTGACATTGCAATAAATGATATAAAATTTGTAAGTTTATAATTTGAAAATTAAAATTTAAAATTCAAACTATGCATGCAACTACGTAGCATAATGCAAAGGATTAGGACACAGATTTTCTTTTTTTTTTTCTTACTTTAGATCACACAAAGTGTAGAAGTAGAGGATACACAAATAAAAAACTTTTTCTTAATCTTTGTCAACCAAGGATTTTTTTTCTTACTTTAGGTCACATGAAACGCAAAAGCAGAGTATACACAAAATTTTCATCCTTGTTTGATGATGTCAAAATAAAAAAATTATAAAGGTAATTACTAATTTATTAATTTACTACTTTCAAATTTACAAAACAGTAAACTCAAATAAAAAAATAGAAATTATGATAGCTTGCAGCCATATATATATGAATGACTTTTTAAAAAAAAAATTTCTCGTTTTTTAAATTTCAAATTTCAATGTTGAATCGTGATGACAATATGAACAATGAACATTGAACAATTAAAATTTAATACGCTAATGCACTTGCAGCCATGTCTATGAAATTATGAACAAAATTAGAAAATGAATATGAAACTAATTAAAAGAGTAAAAAAAAATTAAAAGCAGTCATGAAATCCAACCTTGTGCTTTAAAAATGCCTACAACTCGGTGTAGAATCCCTCTTCCCTCTTTTTCCTTTTTTTCTTACTCCTCAACTTTCTTGCACTTGCAATACTTCACTCTCACTATTTCACTTTGTTATGTCCCCATTTTCAGCACTACACTTTCTAGTGATTGATAGCCTATTCTCGGATACTCGTAGGCTAGTCAGTGGCACAATTAGGGTTTCCATTTTAGAGGAGGTTTTGAAGGCTTGCATGCGAGATTTTCTGATGCATGTCTGGTGGAGCTTTCTGGGTTTTTCGAGAGCTTCAAGATGTGGTAACATGCATGACGAGATATTGACTTGCAATTTTGGCTGTTCCTTGGTTGTTTTGGAGGTTTGCATGTTGGAGTTTTACAATTCTGATTTTGGATTCCTTCTGGGTTTTTAGAGAGCTACACAGTGGTGTGACATGCAACTAAATCAGATCATTTTTTTGGACTTACTATTTTTAGTAAGGACGTCGGTTGCTCGGATTGTGGTTAAAATGAGTTTGGAACAACTTACTATTTTTAGCAGTATGCTATTTTTAGTAAGTTATATTTTTAGCAATGCTATTTTTAGCAGGGTTTCTGCAATTCAGTTCTATGGCTATATCTGGTAGGTCGATTTGAGCAGTTTGGTCTCCAACACCCTTCGTGCTATTTTTGGCAATGCTATTTTTAGCAACAGTTCACCAGTTCAGTGCAAAGGCTATTTTTGGCAGGTGTTCAATAGTTTGATACTATAGCTATATCTGGTAGAGCAGTATATTCTGTATGGTTTCCAACTTTTGAGGTATTTAATTTGGCAAGTTAAATATTTGAAGAGATAATGTTTTAAGTGAAAATAATTCCTTTGCAATAATGGACGACTTCATAAAGGAAATTATTTAAGTGATTTATAATGTTTATTTTCACTTAACTTATGGGACGCCAATATTATACTTTATTTGCATTTTATAAAGTATATTGCCTTCATGAAAAAGGGACGCTTTGGAGAAGATATTTGGATAATTATAAAGTATTTTCCTCATATGCTTTTGGACGCTTAAGTGAAGGATGTAATGAAATACAAATTACAATTTATTGAAGGTAAATGTGGATTTTAGCTTGGGCGCCCTGAATGGAGGGAAAAGGAATTTGAATTTGGGAAGAAGTTATAAATATGAGACATTGCCTTCATATGCAGTGATCTATTGTATATCTTAACGAAATGTTGTTGAAATGGTTTCAGACATATTGCTTCGAGGAATGCATACCTCTTAGCTTATCAGTTTTGTACTTGAGAGATAGTACCTAGTTGTTGATATTGCTTCTTCAATCCATAGGTTGCAGATTGAGCTTCAGGTTGGTTTTCGAGTGATATTTCATATTTTGGAGTTGTTGGTTCGGTGCTTGGCTGAAGCACATTTTTACTCGTTGCTCCACACTCGATTTTTTGTTGATTCTGGGTATTGACACTTGCTTTAGTCTACCTTGGGTGCCCCTTCTTGCAATGTTTCAGAATTCTTGGTGGGCTCTTGGTTTTTATCTTGCTGGTCGACTTCTCCCAAGTCGTACTTTTTCTTGGGAAGTGCTGGAAAGTTTTAGAAAAATGAATAACTCCAGTTTGTTGTTTTCTCAGTTCTATCTTGGTCGGCCTTCTCTTATGCTTCATTTGCACTTGGTTTGACGTCATTTAGAGGTGTTTTGACGAAATTATGAACGTTTTGGTGATTCTAGGGCTTGCTGGTATGAATTTTTGATTGCTGCAATTGTTTTTTAAGACCTGATATTTCAGTTCTTTTAACTATATTTCATATGCTGGATAGCTTGTACTTGTTTGGAGTTCATTTCCTAACATTTTGGGGTTCATTGGTTATCTATATCTCATTGTATTTGTAGGTTGTTCATCATATTGTAATGCTGAATCAGTAGTACTGATCAACCCTTTACTTTCTGCACTTTACATTTTGTATCCCCACTTTAGTGGAAGAGACTAGCCTCGCTGTCTATTTACTTTTTAGTATTTTACTTTCTTGTACCGCCCGCTGAAAAGCGGAAGGGGTCGGCTAGCCGCCCAAACATTTACTTTCAGTACTTTGGTATTCACTCCCGCTAAAAAGTGGATGAGTTGCATTTCTCATATTGTTGATCGGCTGAGCCATCAATACACTCCCGCTGAATAAGTGGTCAACTTGCATATTTACTTTCAGCATTGTAATTTGAATTCTAGTCCTCTCGCTGAATAAGTGGTTGAGTTGATTGTTATTTCCTCTCATTGTACTTTCTTGCAGTTCTGATTTTATGCTAACGATCCCCTTTCGAGTATGCTCTCACCTTGCCCATACTGGGATATGGGTTGATCAGAAAGAGAAAGGGTTCCATTCAGTTGGTTTATGGTTTCACTAATGTTAACAGGTGAAATTAATGTGTTAGTTTTTTTTGAAAAAAATTGGGTAGCACATTTCACACTCCTTCACTCACTCTTTTTCTCTTCTTCAATCTTTTTGTTGGGAAGAATTTGTTTGTAAAAGTGAATATTTTAGGGTGTCTTATAGGATTAGGGAGGCTTTGGTGGTGCTCTTTGGCCATTAGGGTTTGACTTTGGGTGCTAGTTTCCCCCATTTTTTCTTTTTCGCCTTTTTTTGTTGTTCGCTGTGGGAGACACCTAGGCATCCTTGGGATGGTTGGGAGACTCCTGGGCATCCTTGGGATGGTTGGGAGACTCCTGGGAGTCCCGTAGACATCCCAAAGACGTTCCGGTGCCCCCACCATCCTAGCGGCGTCTTAGGCATCTTGACAGTGGTGGCGATGTGGCAGTGGGATGTCTCTTACACATCCATGAGACGTCCCCATGCTGGAAACGTGGGGATTTTGGTGGGGGATGCGTCCTTGTGGAACACTGATTATATGTTGTCGAAAAAGTATGTTTACTCACAAAGTTGCGTGATTGATTAACACAGAGTAAATGCAAACATATAACAAAAAGAATAGTGTCTTGCTTCTGCAAAAGTGATCTTGAGATACAGTTTGACATGCAAGACCAAATCACTAATGTGATCATGATAGGCAATTAAAATGCAACTCAAAAGGCATAAGGCATCAATGGAGTTATGAAAGGTTACATTGATGAAAGGATGTGACTATGAAAGAAGGTGATTACTTAATTAAACAATGCTGATTGTCCAAACCAGAAGACACGTCCCTTCAAATAACAATCAAGGAGATAACTAAGGGAGGGTGGACAGTCTGAAGAGGAGCTGCAATTTCATGAGGAATAGTATTAATAAATTAATTTTCCTATTTGCAATTAAGAAGGCATTAAAAAGAAATCGTGTCCGCATGGCAAATTGATATTTTGAAAGGTTATGACCCTCAACCCCATCGTGGTATGACAGATGAACAATTCAAGGTAGAGAAGGGCATCAATGAAAGGAAAGAAAGATACAAATTAGCAATCAAAAAGGGGAAGCAATCCATTTTAGCGCAACAAATCATTATAGGGGTATATTAGATATTTTCTGCTAGTCATTGTTTTACATATGTACACATATTGATGGTGATAATAAAGAATATTTTAGTATATGTTCTCGTGATAGAGTATGTGATATGCTTGATTGTTTGAAACCCACCTTGTATGAAGGGCCTAGGGTGGAGTGGTAGATAAGGCTAAGTAAGGGCCATTCTAGGGTTGGTCGTAATGGTTCCTAGGACTAGGGGGCACTTACATAGAGAACCAACAGAGCCCACTTACGATCCCCGCCGAATTCCACAAGATAGCAAGTGTCTTCAGGGAGTTGAGGCATTGATGGGGAAAGCAAGGTACATGTCACCAAGGGAGAGGGTTGTGGTATACACCCTCTTAGGCTTGGTGTAGAAATGGCTTCGGGCGGACCCATCATGTCTCTTCTCCCAAAATCCTAATATGCTTGCATTATTGATAATTTATGAATGTGATATAATTTCCTAACTCTAATAAGTAAGCATACATATATATATATGTATGTATGTATGTTGAATGTATTATTCATGTGGTGGTTATAGGACTTAAACCCAGGATCGCATTATTAAAGAGATATTTCAATTGGTATGACGAATCCTAACCCTAGTTGCTACGATTTGTGTTCAGTAGGAAAATTCTTGGGCAAAGCAGGAGAGGGACATTACAATTGGTATCAGAGCACCTTTCTTGCCATCCTGTGAATGGTAGTTGATGCAAAATAGCCAAAGGGCTCAAAGAGATTTAGAAAGGGAAAGAAGGAAGCTTATAACAAGCAACACCATGAGCGAACAAATGAGCAATGAAATAAGAACCTTCATGGAACAAACCACTCAAGCCCTCATGGAACAAAACGAGAGGAATAAAAGAACCACCTAGTTTCTCCTCCAAGCCATTCAAAATATGAGCAGAAATAATGGAATGGAAACTAACTCTAATCATTTCGAGAACAATAACCCCATCTCCCCAAAAGTACCCAACCCTAGGCCAACAAGACATCCCTTCCTACCGAGGGAAGAACGCATGGAAGAGGGAGAAGCAAATGAACCACTCACAGATAATGTGGATGGAATCGTGGAAGCATACAATAGACTTGACCCTAAATTTAGGAGAAATGCCTCTTTTAAAGACTATTGTGATGCCAAGATGAGAGCTGCCCTAAGAATGAAAGAAAAAGGCAACACGACAAAGACCTAAAGGAAAGGGTGAGCAAGATAACCCTTCCTAGTTTTGATGGAGCACAAAAATTCACGACATGTTCATGTGTCCAAAAATTGGACACTTCTCTGGCACTAAGCCCCATGATGGAGGAAAATGCCATTAAGTTTGCAGTGCTCCATTTAACGGGAACGGCCCACGAGTGGTGGCACCATGGCTTTATTACCTAACAAATAACCACTTATGATGAATTCACTCAAAGAATTATCAAAAGTTTTGATAATTCTTTGAGTGAATTCATCATAAGGCCACCAACAAATAACCACTTATGATGAATTCACTCAAAGAATTATCAAAAGTTTTGACCAAAAACACCTCAAATGGTACTTTAAAGATCTAACACAACTAAAACAACATGGAACGGTGCCACTAAATTCCAAAAATCGGATGTCATGGTGCCCGAGATCTCTCAAGGAAGACTCACCTACTTATTTGTGGAGGGATTGAAAGAATCAATAAGTAGCATAGTAAGTGCCCTAGAACCAACCAACCTAGAGGAGGCAATTCAAAAGGAAATTTACTTATTTATTTATTTGGTCGACTAAACAACTTAGCTTTCAACTGACTACATTAGCTCCCCCAAAAAGAAAGTCTGTTGATGTTTGAATGTAGCCACGTGATGAATACTTCCAAATTGAATTGAGAAATAAATTTAAATAATAGCTAAGACTAATTAAATTTATATATATGATAATGAAGAGGTGCTTCATTAAATACCAATCAAAATGTAAATGTAATCAAATCTTATCAAATTTGGATCCTAAAAGACCTATGGAAATTCTAAGTCTGAAATTCTGTGTAAGAATTCTAAGTCAGATTTTTCTTCTTGTATTTCGAATGTTTTAATTGCAAAACATTTATTAATTTCGATGTTTTGCAAATAAGGAATGAACTACCTTTTGTATGAGAGAGACACGCCTCAAGGAGAGACGTGTCTCATGAGAGGACGTGTCCGTTGGTCGTGCGACCTCCCTTAACAACCCGTAATCATACAATGTTTCTCATAAACACCAATGCGTGCTTTAACAAGCAACGATTATATAAGATGCATTCCGATTTGATTCAATTGCAAATTTCGAACATCATTACCAAAAATTTGAATAACTTACTTGAAGGTTTTATATTTTAAGTGTAGGTCGATTAAATATAAATGATCATGATGCATAAATGCAATCATCATTTATATCTGACCGATGCTATCTAAAATCAACACTCCCTCTTAGCTAGGGAAGATATTCCAAAACAAATAAGTGGGGATATCACCTTCACACGTGATATCGAAGATATGAAATGTTTTCTGAATATTGTCAAGTCACATGACATTCTTCATAACACATCTTCATTATGTTATGTGCACTGACATCAAGTCACATGATGTCTACCATAATAATTCATGGCATATCCACGGATATATAATTATCCACCATGATCATCTCTTAAGGATCACAATGATCTTCATATGACATCAAGTCCCATGATATCCATCAAAGTGTCCAAGAGATACTATCATGACATGCCCACAGATATCAAGTCACATGATATCTATCATGATAGTTCAACTCATCATTGTAGAGTCGTCACTTTACAATGCCACATACAAGTATTCATTATTAGAAAGATCATCACCTTTCAATAATGTACACAGGGGGAGCAGGCCCATAAGGTCATGGAGTTACATACATGACAAAAGATTTTACACATTAAACATTTTTAAATATATTAGTACAACTTCTAAACAATTTGAATTTCAAACATAATATCAAATTACATTTCAACCATACCAAGTTTCTTCCTGAAGTGTTCAACCTTGATTTTGGAGAGAGGTTTGGTGAGAATGTCTGCAGTTTGATCATTTGTACTAATATGCTCCAACTGTATTACATTCCTTTCTACCATATCTCTTACGTAATGGTAGGGGATCTCAATATGCTTAGATCTATCATGGAATACTGGATTTACATAAAGCTTAATGCAACTTTGATTATCACAATGAATGATAGTAGGATTCAAGGGTTCACCAAAGAGTTCCACATGCAGTTTTCGGAGCCAAACTGCTTCTCTTGCCCCCATAGAGGCTGCAGTGTATTCAACTTCTGTCGAGCTTTGTGCTAGTGAAGACTGTTTTCTGCAAATCCAAGAGATCATAGCCGATCCTAAACTGAAGCAACATCCTGATGTGCTTTTCCGATCAGTTACACTTCCAACCCAATTTGAATCAGAGTATCCATGTAGATCTAGTTGGTCATTTCTGTAAAGAAGACCATATCCAATAGTGCCTTGAAGATATCTGAATATATGTTTCACAACCATAAGGTGAATTTCCATTGGCTCACACATGAACTGGCTTAGAGCATTCACTGCATAGCAAATATCAGGTCTGTTGTTAACCAGGTACATCAATGATCCAATCATTTGTCTATATAGGGTTGAATCTGCACACTTAGATTCTGCTGTTGCTTCTTTCAAATTGTGAAGGTTGGTTCCATAGGTGTAGACGTGGGTCTACAATCCAACATTCCAAATCTTTTCAGAATATCAATAGTATACTTTCCTTGATTTAGTATGATGCTATCTGATTTCTGCCAGACTTCCAAACCTAGGAAGTAGTGTAAAATGCCCAAGTCTTTCATGTCAAATTCGGAAGTTAGATCCTTCTTTCCTCGAGCAATGAGGTGATCTTCTCCTATTATCAGCAGGTCATCAACATATAAAATAATTATTAACATATCACATTTAATTACCTTAAAGTAAAAATTTGTGTCTTCATCATTTTTGGAAAATCCTAATCCCAAGAGGTAGCTGTCAATTCTTTCATACTAGGCCTTGGGAGCCTGTTTAAGTCCATAGAGTGCTTTCTTTAGTCTGCATACATGTGAGTTAGGTTTATGTATCACAAAACCTTCAGGCTGTTCTAGATAGACTTCCTCTTCAATGGTCCCATTTAGGAAGGCAGTTTTCACATCTATTTGATGAATCTTCTAGCCATTAGCTGCTGCAATGGCTATCACAACTCTCACATATGTGTAACGGGCAATAGGTGCAAATGTTTTTTCATAATCAATGCCTTCCTTTTGTGAAAAACCTCTGGCCACAAAACGTGCCTTATGTTTTTCTATGCTGCCATCAACAACATGTTTGATTTTAAAGAGCCATTTAGAAGGGACAACAAATTTCTCTTTTGGTCTAGGCACTATATCCCATACATCATTCTTTAGAATGGATTGATACTCTTCCATCATAGCGTCCTTCCATACTTGATGTCTGAAGGCTTCTGGAACACTGGTGGGTTCTGAATTTATGATGTCATTCATTAGATAAACATATCTTGAAAACCGTTTGGGTCTCTTACTCTCCCTAAACGTTCCTTTGGGTGCTGCAAGATTCTCAGCTTCTTTGATCATCTTTCTAGCCCATAGTGGCCTCTTCTTACCATTGTCACTTGTATTCTCATCTGAAGTAGATAGAAGTTCATTTGGTATTTCCTTACGATACTCCCCCTGAATCTCAGGGGTAGGATCCTCTTCTAAGACTCTAGGTGAATAAGTTTCTATGTCATTTGAATTTCTTGCCCTTTTGAATGCAATGTCTTCTTCAAAGATGACATCTTTGCTTAATTCAATTTGTTTCTGCTCGGGTATGAATATCCTGTAGGCTTTGGAGGTTTCATTGTATCCCACAAATACCCTTTTCTTTCCGGAAGGTTCTAGTTTGAATCTCTTCTCTTTGGGCACATGAATATAGACAGGGCAACCAAAAATCCTAAAGTGACTAATATCAAGTTTTAGGCCAGTAAATGCTTCTTCAGGAGTTTTTTTATTTAGATGAGAATGTGGACATCTATTTTGGATGTAGACAACAGTTCTAGAGGCTTTTGCTCAGAATGAGGTTTCAATGTTCTGGTCAAGCAACATTGTTTTAGCAGCTTCTACAATGGTTCTATTTTTCCTTTCAACAACACCATTTTGTTGAGAGTTGTAGGCTACTGTAAACTCCCTCTTAATCCCAACATTCATGCAAAATTCCTTGAAGATTTTAGAGGTGTATTCTTTCCATTTGTCTGTCCTTAAGATTTTTATTTTCTTCCCATAGAAGTTCTCAGTAAGAGGTTTGAACTCCTTGAACCTTTTAAGGATTTCTATTGACTCTTTGCAGTTGAGAAAATAAATCCAGGTCTTCCTAGAGAAGTCATCTATAAATATGACATAGTATAGGAAGCTTGCCTTGGAGGGTACAGACATGGGTCCATATAAATCAAAGTGAACTAGTTCTAATACATTTTGGGTTTTACTCAAGCTATTGTGAAAGGATCCCTTTGAATTCTTTCCTAGGGCACAACCTTTACAAGTTCCTTCATGAGTTGGTTTTAACTTAGGTAATCCTGTTACAAGTTTTTTTACAGAAGGTAGGGCACGAAAATGAAGGTGTCTTAATCTTCTATGTCAAATTTCATTTGAATTAGAAGTATCAAGGGTAAGGGCTTGCTTGACTTCTGTGCATAGTTTATAAAGATAACCTTGTCTTATACCTATGGTTTGGGCTTTCTTTGTATTTGAGTTCTTAGGCCATGCCAAAACTTTCCCATCCATAAAGGTAACTCTATATCCATTGTCTTCAAGAGCAGAGATGGATATTAGATTCCTCTTTATTCCAGGTACAAATAAAACTCCAGTGAGTTGAAGGGAGAGACCAAATTTCGATTTGATGGAGCAAGTTCCAACCCCCTTTAGAGGTTGTGCAGAATCATCCCCAATGGTTACTTCTTCATTAGTCTCTTCAGTCATAGTGTCATAAGTGTTCTCTGAACCCTGTGATATGCCTTGAAGAACTACTATCAATTACCCAGTTGTTGGTGTTGTTAGATACTTGACTTGATAAGGCTGAATAGTAAACAAATTTCTCAGATTCATGGTTTGAATTTGGCTTTCCTACTTTAGGAAAGGATGCTTGTTGTTTTGATTTGTCAGGGCACTTCTTTGCATAGTGGCCATATTGATCACATCTAAAGCATTGTACTTGAGAGATGTCTTTCCTCTTCTTAGAAGATCCTTTTCCACAGGAATTTCTCTTTCTTTTAAATGATCCTTTTCCCGTAGGAGTTTTTCTTACTCCTTTTATTAGATGTTGCGTTGAGCACCATAATGTCCCCTTCTCAATAGTGATCTGACAGTTGGCCGTTAGTCTATCCTGGTGACCCGTAGACTACTCAGAAGCATAAATTAGGGTTCCCTATCTTCTAGGAGGATGTTTCAGCTTTTGTTGGAGTGTGCTTCTGGAATCTTGGTGTTTGGTTGGCAGCTCCTTTCTGGGTTTTCAGAGAGCTTCGCGTCGGTTTATCTGACATGATGATCTGAGTTACTTCCGAGATTTACTATTTTTAGTAAATCCTATTTCTGGCAATGGTTCTGTTGGCTTCAGTGCATTTAGTTTGCCTCATCAATTGGTTTGGTTGGCAGTATCAGACTTAGCGCTTGGATGCAGTTTCTGGAGAGATAAGTTGTTTTAATTAAAATAATGTTTTATTTTAATTATGACCCCCTTGGTCTAGCTTTACAACTTAAGTCAATTTTAAAAGGGGATTTTTATGGGTAGGCGCTTCATCAAAAGATTTAAGTGAAATATGTATCTTTGTTTATTAATGTTAACTTGGGGAAAAGGTACGCCAACATGAGGAAGTTGGTAATAAGTTAAAAGCGTGGAATTTACCTTGGAAAAAGGGACGCCATCTTGAGAGTCAAAGGTCAACAAGGAATTAGGGCAACTCTTGAGTGGGGCGCACCTTCTGGAAGGTTTTGGAGGTGCTTGGCAAAGTTATAAAAAGGAGGCTTTGGGTCTTCATTCAACATCTTATGTTTTACAGTATTGTTATGCTGCCGGAATGGTATCAGACTTGCTTCGAGGGATGCATACCTCCTAGTTGGCTTAGCTTCTTGCTTGAAAGATAGCAACTAGTTGAGAGGTTGATTTCAGTTGAGCTATTTTGCATTGTAGTTGGTTTTTTTTCATTCAAGTCAATTTTTGCAGTTGTTGTTCTGTCATAGCTGATTCATGTTTTTGCTCATAAGTTTGGAAATAAAAATAGAATGATTCTGGGTGCTTTGCTTATTTGTTTCCTTGCTAGGGGCGACCCTACTTGCAAAGTTTCAGATTTTAATATTGTGTATTTATTTTTATAAGGCAAATTCGCCCCTCCTTGAGGGCGGTACATTTTTGGAAATGCATTGATTTCCGTGCAAATTAAATATGTGGCCTTTGGCTTAGTTTCTTGGTTTCTCCTTGGGAGCCTCTAGTATGAGCAATGTTTGCATTTGGTTTCATGGGAGTTGAGTGAGATTTGAGCGAGTTATCATTAAATGAATGAATTTCTTTGTTGCTGGTCCTGCAATTTCAGTGCAGGTCTGTCATAATCAGATTGATAAAAATGGGGTTTGTGAGTTGGGTTTGAGTTTGTGAGGTCAAGATAGGAATAGGGAAGTCTCTTATTTTATTACAGCATTCTATACTTACTTGAATGACATGAAGTTCTATCAAATTGTAAGCTGAGCAATAGTACTGCCAGCATTCTCAGTTATAAGCTATTTCCCACGATTGTGGAAGGGATTGATACTCTTTTAGTCTATAGTTTAAGTTTAATCACTACATTCTCGCTGAACAAGTGGAAGACGTCGGCTTGCTGCCTATTTACTTTGATTGTAATGCATTCACATCATTTGTTGATTGGCTAAGCCGTCAAAATGCTCTCGCTGAATAAATGGTCGAGTTGCAGTTTATTTTCAGTATTGTACTTTCATTCCAGTCCTCTTGCTGAACAAGTGGTTGAGTGATTGCTCTTTTTTCAGTTACTTTCAGCAAGCTCTTGTTTTGCTAAGGATCCCCTTTCGTGTATGCTCTCAACCTTGCCCGCATTGGGATCTGGGTTGATGAGAGGAGAGGGTTACATTCAACTGGTTTATGTTTGCACTAATGCTAATGGGTGAATTTAGCTGTGTAACAAAATGAAAAAATTGGCCGGCATATTTCAGTGGTATTAGAGCCATGATTCTGCCAACCTGTGAGTCAGTTGAGTTCAGTTACCGATGAGTGACAGAGCCCACAGATACTACACTAGAAGTCAGGCGGGAAATCCGCCATATCAGTTTCCGTATACACCAGAGGCGGATACTTTTTTTGAGGCACTCAAAGAAACAGGGCAAACAATTGACAGAGGCAAAGTAGTTGCAGAGATGGCAGATGGCAACAGACAGCCCGCGGATGACAAAGATGACAAAATGGAGAAGAAGTTCGACGAGATGTTTGACATTCTGGGCCGCGTACTTGCAAAAATGGATCAGCAGGCTACAAACAATCCACCCCATACTCGAAACAACTCCAATGGTGAAAATAGTGGAGTTAATGGAAACAATGGCAGTGGGAGAGACATAACCATTGGTCAACATGAAGCCACGTCTAGAGGATCCGCCTCTAGGCCTTTTTTCCCCACATTTACTCAAAGAGAAGAAACCCAAGTTGAAGCTGCAACAAACTTTGCAGATGATGCCAGATAGGCCTACTTGGAGTACGCCACCTTCCCTCCTGATCTTAGGGAGCAGTGGTCGTTTGACCAGTTCATGAATCCAACGAACCGAAGGAATGGTGGAAGAAATGAATACAGAGCTTCTATGGGTCCTAGAACGGATTACCAACAAGCTCTTGGAAAGGTGTCCTTGGCTCATTTCGATGGAAGTGATGCATGCATAGCTAGAGCATGGGTGTGAAAACTGGATAATTACTTATCCTTGAGACCTATGGCGGAAGAGGACATAGTTAAATTTGCCACCCTACACTTAGAAGGTGCTGCTCATGAGTGTTGGTATCATGGTTTGGTCACCCTTGGCCACAACCTGATCAAAACATATGAAGAATTCACCAACAAGTTGATTGATAGATTCGACACTAAGGATCCTGAGGTGAAATTCAGGGAGCTTGCTCAATTAAAACAACATGGTTCGTTGGAATCATACATTGGAGATTTCCAGAGACTTTATGTGATGGTGCCCAACATCACTGAAAGAAGATTAGTGGTGCTATTTTCTGAAGGACTGATGAAACCATTGAAGGGAAGGGTAGAAGCTTTCGACCCACCAAGCCTTGAAGAGTCCATCAAGAAGGCTAGAAACATGGAGCTGTCCGCACCAAGACCCAAGTTTCCATCCAAGCCCTTCCCTCCTAGACAAGACAAAAGGCACTCCTCAAATCAGCACAAGAAGTTTCCCCCTAGGCTGGATGATGAAAAGCTCGAGACAAGCTCAGAAAAGAAGGAAAGTGTTACACATGTAAGGAGCCTTGGTCCAAAGGACACAGATGCTATGGAAGAGGCCGTTCAAACCATATGGAGGCCTATTCTGACTATGGATCAGAATCTGATCACTTAGAGCAACACTCGGAAATTGCTGAAAATGATGAGGAACGGGAGCTAGAAGAGGTGGAAGAAGAATAGGGCGGTGAGGGCACCTTTGCCCAACTCTCAAGCTTCCAAAAGAACGAGTCTTTCAAGATTTGTGGTTCGATTGGGAAGCATCGAGTGATTGCCTTAATTGATACTGGAGCAACACACAACTTCATTGATGAAGGATTGGTTGCAAAGAAGAACCTCAAGACAGAAGAATTTGAAGGTTTCAAAGTGATGATTGCTGATGGGTTCCACATCGCTTGCACTCACAAGGTTACTAACATGTGTTTATAGTTAGGTAACCATGAAGTCAAAGATGACTTCTATGTTGTTAACATTGGAGATATTGATGCCGTTCTTGGCATTCAATGGCTGCGATCTCTTAGAGAGATCTCCCTGAACCTGCAAACCAGGGAGCTTAAGTTTCAATCCGATGGGAAGAAAGTAGTGCTAAGAGGAATGTCAAATGGAGGTCCTTGGATTGTCTCTTTCAAAAGAATGGAAAGGTTGATCCGACATGATGTAGTTGAGTGGGCTGCGGAATGCATGGTTCTTCTAGCTAACCTTGTTGAAACAAAGAGGGAATATCCGCCAAATATTCAGTTGATACTCACAAAAAGAAGTAAAGTGTTTGCTGATTTGCCACTAGGACCACCTCCAGATAGAGGGTTTGAGCATGCCATTGAGCAGAAGGAAGGGGCCAAACGAGTAATCACAACACCTTACAGATATCCTATGAAACAAAAGGGTGAAATTGAGAAAAACATAAAGGAGCTTTTGTAGATGGGTTTCATTTGCCCCAGTAAAAGTCCCTTCGCCTCAGCAGTTGTACTTGTGAAGAAGAAGGATGCCACCATCCGCATTTGTGTGGATTATCGTGCCTTGAACGAAAGCGCCATCAAGAATCGATATCTCATTCCCAGAATCGATGAGCTCATTGACGAGCTGCATGGTGCTAAGTTTTTCTCAAAGATTGACTTAAGGTCGGGATACTATCAGATTCGAATGAGGGGATCAGATGTTGAGAAGACAGCATTCAGGTGCCACTATGGCCACTTTGAATTCTTACTTATGCCATTTGGGCTGACTAATGCTCTGGCCACTTTCCAATCTTGGATGAACAGAACTTTCCAGAGGCAATTGAGGAAGTTCGTGTTGATATTTTTTGATGACATCCTCATTTACAGCAAGACTTGGGAGGAACACCTCCAACATTCGGAGGAAGTGCTTAGATTCGTGAGATAGAAAGTTTCTTTGCAAAGGAATCAAATTGTGAATTTGGTATGGGAGAGTTACTCTACCTTGGCCACATCATCAGTGCAGAGGGAGTCAGAGTTGATCCAGAAAAGATCAGGGCTATCATGGATTAGCCAACCCCGAAAACTCTAACCCATTTGAGAGGGTTCTTGGGTCTATGTGGATTTTACAGAAGGTTTGTGAAAGGTTATTCACAAAGTGCTGCTCCTCTTACTGATCTAACCAAAAAGGGGGCATTCTTGTGGTCAGAAAAGGCACAAGTTGTCTTTGATAAATTCAAGAGGATCATGGGTTCTTCTCTGGTCTTGGCCGTACCGGATTTTTCTAAACCATTTGAGCCGCAATGCGATGCTTCGCGAGAAGGAGTTGGTGTTGTTTTGATGCAAGAAAAACACGCCATTGTGTTCGAATGCAGAAAATTAAGAGGCATTAAAAGAACTTACTCGATTTATCACAAGGAAAGGCTTGCAATCGTGCATGCATTAGCCAAGTTCAGACAATACTTGGTGGGGAGTAAGTTTGTTGTCAAGATTGATCACAACAGTCTCAAACACTTCATGCATCAGAAGGACTTGAACGAAAGACAGTAGAAGTGGGTGAGTAAGCTATAGGCTTATGATTTCAACATTGAGTATGTCAAGGGGAAGAATAATATGGTGGCAGATGCCTTGTCTCGAAGGCCTCATTTGAGCTCATTATGCGAGCTTGCAGCTGATTGGAGAGAGTTGTTGTTTGCTGATTATGCCAAAAATCAGTTTGCAACCAGCATTATTGAAGGTACTTGTCAGGATGAAAAGTACAAAGTGGTTGATGGGCTTATACATTACAAGGATAGGATCTTTTTGGTGTCCGATTCTAAGCTCAAAAAGAAGGTTTTGCAAACTTTCCATGACATTCCACTTGTTGGTCACCAAAGTTACTTTAAGACTTACCGGCAGATCCGTGAAAGATTCATATGGAAGGGGTTGAAGAATGAGGTGTTGAGTTACATCAATGAATGCCATACTTGCTAAATGAACAAGAATGAGCACACATATCCCACTGGACTGTTGCAGCCCCTACCCATTCCCAATCAAAAATGGGAAAGCATCTCTATGGACTTCATCACGGGGTTGCCTAAGACACAAGGGAAGGATTGCATCTTCGTGGTAGTAGATAGTCTAACAAAGTTTGCTCATTTCTTTGCCATCACTAGTTCATTTACAGCCGCTCAAGTAGCCGAGTTGTTCTTTCATGAGGTGTTTCGGTTGCATGGCTTACCTAAAAACATTGTGAGTGACAGGCACAGCAAGTTCCTAAACACTTTTTGGTAGGCAATTTTCCGGATGAGTGGTACAGTGCTTACTCCGAGCACCAGTTATCACCCCCAAACTGATGGTCAGACATAAATTGTGAACAAATGGTTAGAGGGGTATCTCCAGAATTATGTTTCAGAACAGCAGAAGGCTTGGGTCAGATGGCTTCACTTGGGGGAATACCGCTATAATTCATCCTATCACATGTCCATTAGGATGTCACCATTCAAAGCCCTCTATGGTTATGAGGCTACCAGCTTTGCAGATTTGGTGTTTGGGGATAGTAAGGCACCTCAGGCCAAAGATATGCTGCAGCAAAGTCAGGATATTCTGAAATCCTTGAAGAATAACATTCAGATGGCACAGAATCAGCAGAAGTTGTACGCTGATCAGCAGAGGATTGAGTGCACCTTCGAGGTAGGGGACATGGTTTACCTTCGCCTCCAGCTTTATAGATAGTCTACTCTCAAGAAGAGTGGAGCTAAGAAGCTAAAACCCCGTTTCTATGGGCCTTTCAGAGTCATTAGAAGGGTGGGCGTAGTGGCCTATGAGTTGGAATTACCACCTAGCAGTAAAGTACACAACGTTTTCCACGTGTCTCGCTTCAAAAAGGCGTTGGGACATAACATTGTTGTTTCATCTGATCTTCCTCCATTGGATGAGGAAGGGTTGTTGGTGCTAGTTCCCGAAGAAATTATCAATTCCAGGGAACGTTCTTTGAGGAGAAGGACAATCAAAGAATATTTGGTAAAATGGAAGAACTTGCCGTTTGAGGATACCACTTGGGAGAGTGAGGATATCTTGTAGCATCCTGGTTTACAGTTGCTTGTGGACAAGCAATTTTGGGAAGGGCGGACTGTAATGTCCCCTCCTCGACAGTGATATAACAGTTGGCCGTTAGTCTATCCTGGTGACCCGTAGACTACTCGGAAGCAGAAATTAGGGTTCCCTATCTTCTAGGAGGATGTTTCAGCTTTTGCTGGAGTGTGCTTTTGGAATCTTGGTGTTTGGTTGGCAGCTCCTTTCTGGGTTTTCAGAGAGCTTCGTGACGGTATATCTGGCATGATGATCCGAGTTACTTCCGGGATTTACTATTTTTAGTAAATTCTATTTCTGGCAATGGTCCTGTTGGCTTCAGTGCATTTGGTTTGTCTCATCAGTTGGTTCAGTTGGCAATATCAGACTTAGCGCCTGGATGCAGTTTTTGGAGAGATAAGTTGTTTTAATTAAAATAATGTTTTATTCTAATTATGACCCCCTTGGTCTAGCTTTACAACTTAAGTCAATTTTAAAAGGGGATTTTTATGGGTAGGCGCCTCATCAAAAGATTTAAGTGAAATATGTATCTTTGTTTATTAATGTTAACTTGGGAAAAGGGTACGCCAACATAAGGAAGTTGGTAATAAGTTAAAAGCGTGGAATTTACCTTGGAAAAAGGGACGCCATCTTGAGAGTCAAAGGTCAACAAGGAATTAGGACGACTCTTGAGTGGAGCGCACCTTTTGGAAGGTTCTAGAGGTGCTTGGAAAAGTTATAAAAAGGAGGCTTTGGGTCTTCATTCAGCATCTTATGTTTTACAGTATTGTTATGCTGCCGGAATGGTATCAGACTTGCTTCGAGGGATGCATACCTCGTAGCTGACTTAGCTTCTTGCTTGAAAGATAGCAACTAGTTGAGAGGTTGATTTCAGTTGAGCTATTTTGCATTGTAGTTGGTTTTTTTTCATTCAAGTCAATTTTTGCAGTTGTTGTTCTGTCATAGCTGATTCATGTTTTTGCTCATAAGTTTGGAAATAAAAATAGAGTGATTCTGGGTGCTTTGCTTATTTGTTTCCTTGCTAGGGGCGACCCTACTTGCAAAGTTTCAGATTTTAATATTGTGTATTTATTATTATAAGGCAAAATCGCCCCTCCTTGAGGGCGGTACATTTTTGGAAATGCATTGATTTCCATGCAAATTAAATATGTGGCCTTTGGCTTAGTTTCTTGGTTTCTCCTTGGGCGCCTCCAGTATGAGCAATGTTTGCATTTGGTTTCATGGGAGTTGAGTGAGATTTGAGCGAGTTATCATTAAATGAATGAATTTCTGTGTTGCTGGTCCTGCAATTTCAGTGTAGGTTTGTCATAATCAGATTGATAAAAATGGGGTTTGTGAGTTGGGTTTGAGTTTGTGAGGTCAAGATAGGAATAGGGAAGTCTCTTATTTTATTACAGCATTCTATATTTGCTTGAATGACATGAAGTTCTATCAAATTGTAAGCTGAGCAGTAATACTACCAGCATTCTCAGTTATAAGCTATTTCCCACGATTGTGGAAGGGACTGGTACTCTTTCAGTCTATAGTTTAAGTTTAATCACTGCATTCCCGCTGAACAAGTGGAAGAGGTCGGCTTGCCGCCTATTTACTTTGATTGTAATGCATTTAGATCATTTGCTGATCGGCTAAGCCGTCAAAATGCTGCCGTTGAATAAGTGGTCGAGTTGCACTTTATTTTCAGTACTGTAGTTTCATTCCAATCCTCCCGCTGAACAAGTGGTTGAGTGATTGCTCTTCTTTCATTTACTTTCAGCAAGGTTTTGTTTTGCTAACGGTCCCCTTTCGTGTATGCTCTCAACCTTGCACGCATTGGGATCTGGGTTGATCAAAGGAGAGGGTTACATTCAACTGGTTTATGTTTGCACTAATGCTAATGGGTGAATTTAGCTGTGTAACAAAATAAAAAAATTGGCCGACATATTTCAAGCACATGAATGTCTTCATCTATGTTCTTTTGTTTTTTGCTTTTGTTGAGAGTCTTGTTTCCTCTTGTAGGCAGTCTATTGTTAGCCTATCAAACTTGGGGAGTTTAGATCTCACACTTATTCCTTGCACAAATGACTCCCATGAGTTTGTTAGGCCTCCTAGTGCAATTAGAGTTAACTCTTTGCTATCAATTTGATATCCAATTGTAGATAATTGATCCCTTAATTCAATGATCCTCATGAAGTATGCATTAATGGTTTCTCCTTTGTTTATTTTGACATTGTTGATTTGGCTTTTTAATGCGAGAGTCCTACTGGTGTTGTTTATCTCATAGGTGCTCTCAAGGGATTTGAACATTAGATATGCAGTTTCATGTTTTGCTATAATGGGTACTATATGATCCCTAATTGCATCTACTAAGATTTTCATGGCCTTTTCATTGTTTTTGATCCATTGAGTTTTCTTTGGATCATCCTCAGGTTCCCTCTTGTTTTCTCTCACAAATGAGTAACTTATTTTCTTGAAGAATCATCATGATTTTGAATTTCCATGATGTGAAGTTGTTTGCTCCCTCAAGGCGATCTTGAATCCGATCACACTTGACATTATGAAGAATGTAATGTAAATTCAATTTCTACGAATTTTTCTTAAGTAATCTGATATCTAGATTTGGTTTTGATTCACTCAACTTGGCTGTGATACCATGTAAATGTAATCAAATCTTATCAAATTTGGATCCTAAAAGACCTATGGAAATTTGAAGTCTGAAATTCTGTTTAAGAATTCTAAGTCAGATTTTTCTTCTTGTATTTCGAATGTGCTGATTGCAAAACATTTATTAATTTCAATGTTTTGCAAATAAGGAATGAACTACCTTTTGTATGAGAGAGACACGCCTTAAGGAGAGACGTGTCTCATGAGAGGACGTGTCCGT
The DNA here is from genome assembly GCA_007115665.2 of Sequoiadendron giganteum. Taxonomy (NCBI): domain Eukaryota; kingdom Viridiplantae; phylum Streptophyta; class Pinopsida; order Cupressales; family Cupressaceae; genus Sequoiadendron; species Sequoiadendron giganteum. The sequence continues at coordinate 181,404,057 of CM021102.1, read as the reverse complement.
TGGTCGTGCGACCTCCCTTAACAACCCGTAGTCATACAATGTTTCTCATAATCACCAATGTGTGCTTTAACAAGCAACGATTATATAAGATGCATTCCGATTTCATTCAATTGCAAATTTCGATCATCATTACCAAAAATTCGAATAATTTATTTGAAGGTTTTATATTTTAAGAGTAGGTCGATTAAATATAAATGATGATGATGCATAAATGCAATCATCATTTATATCTGACTGATGACTTCTTTGTGACATGTTATGTCCTTCCATTTGCATGTGTATATATACTTGTGAAATCTCATTCATTTGATCATCAAGTTCATCAAGCATTTATTCAAGGAGAAGTTCGCACTATTACAGCAGATTGGAGCAGCAGATCAAAAGTTTGTAACAACAGATAAATTTAAGGAGAAACATATTGTTTGTACATTCGCATCTAGGAGAGGTGCTGCTCATTGTTCTAAAAGAGACCTTGTATTAGGTCTGAGTTGTAAGCAAATTTCTGTTCTTATAATAATCAATATATAAGAGATATATTGGCTGGTTTTTCCTCCCTCAGGTTGGAGGGTTTTCCTAGGGTATTGGCTGTGTTCTTGTGTTGTTTTTGAATTAATTTTTGCATTCTAATCTAATCATTTAAAACTAACATGGTATCATAGTGGGTTTGAAAGAGATCTCGATCAAATTTTTGCTTTGTACAACAATACCCTTACTTTATTTCTCATCTGTGTTCACCTCTATCTCAGTGTCAAGATAGTGAATGGTCTTAAGATTGAGGATAGGCTTGAGGGTGCGTCAAACTTCACTTCATGGGGATTCAAGATCATGCTCACCTTGGAGGAAAGTGAATTGGCAAAGTTTGTGGAGAGCTCTGCCCTCGAGCCTATGGATGAGGAAGAGAAGGCCCTATGGAAGAATAAAGATATTAGGGCAGAGAAGATGTTTGTTGATTCTATTAAGGATCATATTGTTCCTATTTTCTCCAAGTTAAGGACTGCAAGAGAGATGTTCAGAACCTTGGAGGAGATGTATGAGATCAATAACACCAGTCGGGCTCTTGCACCGAAGCAACAACTCCATGATTTGAAGATGGCAAAGGGAGAATCAGTTATTGCCTACTTCATGAGAATAATCGAATTGAGAGATCAACTCTCATCTATTGGGCATGTTGTTGATAGCAAGGATTTGACCATGTTGGCTCTTAATGGTCTTCCTTCATCTTGAGAGTCTTATATTCAGGGAATCAGTGCAAGATCGAAACTTTCCAAGTTTGATTGGTTAAGGGCAGACTTTATTCAAGAGTCTAGGTTGGCTACAAGAGGTATTGGGCAAAGCTCCATTAATGAAGACATTCATGTTCTTGCCACTCAATCCTCAAAGAAGAAAGGGAAAGATGGGAAGAAAGGTTATTTCAAGAGAAATAGAGATAAAGGAGCTGATGGTGGCCCCACATTTAAGAAGAAGAAGGACCTTGCCAAGGTCCAATGTTTTCGATGTGACAATTATGGTCACTTTGCAAAGGAATGTCCTACCAAGCCTAGGCAGTAGGCTGCCATTGCAAATGTCGATGAAGCCTCCATGCAGAAGGATACAAGTGAATACATATTCTATTCAGCCTTGTCAAGCAATGTATCTACCAACACCAACAATTGGCTGATCGATAGTGGTGCCTCTCGCCACCTCACCGGATTAAGGGGGCATCTATTTGATTTGCTGAAGATAGATTCTAGTGAACAAGTCATTATTGGAGATGATGCTAGTTACTCTGTGAAAGGAGTTGGGAACTCCTCTCTTCACTTGGATTTCGATATTTCTTGAGATTTAAATGATGTGCTAGTTGTTCCAGGCATCATGAGAAACCTTGTTTCCATTTCAGCCTTGGAAGACAAGGGTTACCAAGTTGCATTTTCAGAAGGCAAAGTTCTTATATGGACAAAGAACTGCAACATCAAGATTGCTCGCGTAATTGGAGTTAGACATGGGTGTCTCTACAAGTTGTGCACTCGTCCTCTTCAGGCACTAGTGCATGATTCTTCAAGTGTCTGTGATCTTTGGCATCAAAGATTGGCTCACTTTCACTTTCGAGCTCTACCTATTATGGAGAAGATGGTCAAGGGCCTTCCCAAATTCAATCAGGAGCTTGAAGCAACTTGCAAAGGATGCGCTTTGGGTAAGAATACAAAAGGTCCATTCCATAGTAGTGAAAGTAGATCCAAAAGTATCTTAGATCTTATTCATTCTCATTTATGTGGTCCAATGTTTGTTGTGTCTTTGAGTGGTTTCTTGTATTATATTATTTTTATTGATGACTACTCGAGAAAGACTTGGATTTATTTCTTGAAATCTAAACAATCTGAGGAGATGTTAGAGATATTCAAAGAGTTCAAAGCTCAGGTGGAGAATTTCTCTGGAAAGAGGATCAAGGTCTTCAGATCCGATAACAGAGGAGAGTACACTTCTTTTATCTTTCATAACTTTTACATTGAAGCAGGGATTAAGAGGGAGTTCAATGTTCCTTAGAATCCTCAATAGAATGGTGTTGCGGAGAGAAAGATCAGATCTATTGTTGAAGTGGTCAAAGCCATGATTCGTGACCACAACTTGCGAATCTCTCTTTGGGCTGAAGCATCCAAGACTGTTGTCTATGTTCAAAATAGAAGTCCTCATAGAATCTTGGAGAATATAACTCCTGAAGTAAGTCATTTAAGGATCTTTGGATGTCCAGTGTATGTTCATGTACCAAAGGAAAAGAGGGAAAAGTTGGAACCTTTTGGCAAGAAGGGAATTTCGGTAGGCTATAGTGAGATGTCAAAAGCCTATAAAATCTACATTCCAGGTCAAAAGACAATGGAGATCAGTAGAGACGTCATATTTGAGGAGGATGTTGCATTTAGAAGATCCAAGGGCACTCATATGGAGATCGATGATGAAGAGCCTCCTCAAGATATGGAAGTTGACTATGTTTATGAGAATCAAAGGGAGGTTCCAGAACCCAAAGAAGATGATGATCCAGTCGAGCCCTTGGAACCTACTAATGGGCCTCTAGATATTGTGATTGGAAGGAAAAGACGTCTTTGGGCCAGGAAAATAATGTAGGAGGCAGAAAGTTTTTCAGCCCTAAGAGGAACTTTCAGAGAAAGTAAGAGACCTAGTAAGATCTCCAATTATGTAGCCTTGATGACTCAGATTATTGAGTCAGAGCCTTCTCGTGTTCAGGAAGCTTCTAGTCAATAGGTTTGGAAAGATGCTATGACTGAAGAGTACCTACCATACTTAAGAATGATGTTTGGGACATTGTTCCTAGACCCGAAGGCAAATTTGTGGTGTCTTCTAAATGGCTCTTCAAGATCAAACATGCGGCTAATGGGAGCATTGAGAAGTACAAGGCCAAATTCGTGGCTAGAGGGTTTTCACAAAAAGAGGGAGTTGACTATGCATAAACCTTTGCTCCAGTACCTCGATATACTTCTGTCAGAACCATTATTGTTATTGCTTCATCCAAAGGATGGAAGATTCACCAAATGCATGTAAAGACAACCTTTCTGAATGGTGTAATAGAGGAAGAGGTTTACATTGGGCAACCTGATGGATTTGAGGTACATGGGAAGGAGTCATGTTTGCAAGCTGAAGAAGGCTTTGTATGGTCTTAAGCAGGCTCCTCGTGCTTGGTACGAAATGATTGATCGATACCTATTAAGCTTGGGTTTCTAAAAGAATGATGCAGATTCTAACCTCTACTTCAAGGTAATTAATTGTGAAGCATTGATTTTGGTTTTGTAGGTTGATGATTTGATTATCATTGGAGAAGAACTCCTCATCCTCAAATGTAAGGAGTTGGCTTCTAAGTTTGAAATGAAGAATCTTGGTCTGATGCATTACTTTCTTGGCTTAGAAGTTTGGAAAAAGCAGATGACATGATTCTAAGTCAAGGTAAGTATACCATTGACATTTTGAAGAAGTTTGGTATGATTGATTGTAAACCTATGTCTACACCTATGGAGATCAACCTACATAAGTTGAAGGAGGCTGCAGCTAGTTCAAAACTGGTGGATCCCACGATGTACAGGTAGTTGATTGGTTCATTGATGTATCTAGTCAACACTAGACCAGATATCTGCTATGCATTTAGTGCACTTAGTCAGTTCATGTGTGAACCAAGGTAGATACATCTTGTTGCAGCAAAACATATCCTGAGATACTTGTGTGGCACAATTGGATATGGGTTGAGATATTCTTCAGGTGTCGATTTGAAGTTGCATGGTTTTACTGATTCTGATTGGGCAGGGTGTGTCATTGATCGAAAGAGTACCTCTGGTTGTTGCTTCAGTTTGGGATCTGCTATGATATCCTTGTGTAGTAGGAAGCAATCTTCAATGGCATTGAGTACAGTAGAGGTAGAGTACATTGCAGCTTGTGTGGCAGCTCGTGAAGCAGTGTGGCTTTGAAAGCTCCTTGCACGATTGTTTGGACAATCAATGGAGCCTATTATCATTCATTGTGATAACCAGAACTGTGTGAAGCCTTTTGTCAATCTTGTGTTTCATGACAGAACTAAACATGTTGAGATCAAATAGCATTATATTAGAGATATGGTATTGAGGAAAGCTATACAGTTGAGGTATATCAGCACCGATGAGCAGACGACAGCCATTCTCACCAAGCCCCTCTCCAAGATAAAGTTTGTGTACTTTCGAGATAAGCTTGGTATGGTGGAGAATCAAGCCCTAGTTGAGAAGGAGTCTTAGTATCAGTGATCCTATGTTAATGCATTTCTCTATTGAGAGAGATTTGAGGTGCAAGCCCTTGATAATGTATTTCTCTTTGAGATTTGAGGTGAAAGCCCTTGTTTCCACCCTCTGGGAGAGCCATGGTGGATGTCATGTGTGTGACTCCATGACAACATCACGTGAGGGAGTCCGTGATGATTCTTCTTGTACTTGTGTTTCACCATTTGGGAGAGCCATGGTGAACGTCACGGTGAGGTGACAACATCACATTGAGTGATGAGAACTTTCACGCACCATCTATGGAGGTAGCCATGATGGTTGATATCACGATGAGGTGATAAGCTCTTTTCTCACATGGATGTAGCCATGTTGATTAACATCACTATGAGGTGATATGTCTTGCACAGGTGGAAGTATTTCTCCCTAGCTGAGAGGGAGTGTTGATGTTTAAATGCAACCACTTGATGAATACTTCTAGATCGAATTCAAAAATAAATTTAAATAATAGCTAAGGCTATTTAAATTTATATATATGATAATGAAGAGGTGCTTCATTAAATAAGAATGAAAAGATAAATATTAAAATCCTTAAATAAATTATGTTTATTTAATTAAGCGAGCCGACCTATCTAGAAAGTCACGCCTTCTAGAAAAGACGACTTTCTTCTTAAGGCCGACTTTCTTTGTGAAGGGTTACGTCCTTCCGTTTGCATGTGTATATATACTTGGGAAAACTCATTCATTTGATCATCAACTTCATCAAGCATTTATTCAAGGAGAAGTTTGCACCATTGCAGCAGATTGGAGCAGCAGATCAATTTAAGGAGAAACATATTGTTTGTACATTCGCATCTAGGAGAGTTGCTGCTCATTGTTCTAAAAGAGACCTTGTATTAGGTCTGAGTTGTAAGCAGATTTCTGCTTTTATAATAATCAATATATAAGAGATATATTGGCTGGTTTTTTCTCCCTCAAGTTGGAGGGCTTTCCCAGGGTATTAGCTATGTTCTTGTGTTGTTTTTGAATTAATTTCTGCATTCTAATCTGATCATTTAAAACTAACAAAGCCGTCTTCCAAAGGACATGACAACAAAATTGGGGACTTACAACATCAGAAAGTGACTAGTGAGAAGAGGGATGGTGAGAGGACATCCGTGGATGGATGGATAATGTTAGGGTAGGTGTAGGCAAGCGTAGCTCTTGTAGCTTGCAAACCTCTTCCATATGTATCCGCAACTGGTGCTTAGCCATGATCTCTTGCTCCCTTGCTGCCTTTACCATGTGTGCAGCATCCATCACCTATCATTTTGCTTGGCCCACTTCTTTCATCTTCTCTGCCAACTGAGCTTCCATGGCCTTCATTCTCTGCTCTGTCTCCCTCTCCATCTTTGATAGCTTGGCCTCTATGGTTGATACTCTAGATCTCTCGTTGACAGTGAGCTGAGTTTGCTGAGCAAGTTGATCCTAGAATTTTTTTCATATGCTTGGCTAACTTTTCCTATACCTTTTGTACCACTTGTAGAGCCTCAATCTTTGACAGTACGATGATGTTGACAAGTACTCTCCAATTTTCTTGTACCGAAGGGTAGTGTTACTATTTGAAAGAGATGCGCATCCGGGAAGCCTTCATTCACTCCCTCCAGTGGCTCGCTAGACCAGATTCTTGATAGTTGGTTGGTGATTACATGACTCTTCCTCGGTCGTATGATAATGGTGAACGTGAACTCCCTTAATTGGAGAAGCCATCAACTTACTCTCCCTTGAATGGTGGGCTTGTTAACTAGGTACATCAAGGCCTGATGGTCCACGTAGAATGTGAAAGGACTTGCCAATAAGTAATGTCCAAATTTGTGCACAACGTACACCATTCCGAGAGCTCCCCTCTTTTTTGTACTGTAGTTCTATTTTCTCAAGCTATCAATCTCCTCTAAAGTACAAACAAGTTCACCTTCAAGGTTAACTTCTGCTTCTTCTTCTTCATCAGAAGCTTCAACTTCTCCATTTTCTTGATCAGCCATGAATAAAAATTCATTTCCTTCAACTACAAATGCACAATCATTTTCATCATCCGAGCTATCACTAACATCAGATGAATCACTTTCTTCTTCAGTATATAGGCTCTTCTTTTTCTTAAAAAAGTTGTTCTTGGGAAAGTAGGGTTTCTTCTTTTGACTATTCTCTTCTTGCTTAGAGTTGTCTTTTTCTCCATAAGGGAATTTAGCAGAAAAATGTCTTATCTTACCACAATTAAAGCATTTAAAAGGTAACTTACCTCTGTTCTTTCCAGACTCTCTTCTTAACCTTCTAACAAAGTTAGATTCTTTTTCATGAATCTTCTTAGATTTGGATGTAGATGCTTCAACCTTTTCCTTTTTGGCTGCTTTGAATGCAGCTTCTCTTTTGGATGTATCGGCATCTCCCATTCTCATCTCATAGGCAATAAAGATGCCATGCAACTCATCAATAGTATGTTTGTATAGATCTCTTTCTTCCTCTATTGCAGAAATTTTTGAATCATACCTAGATGGCAGAGATCTTAAAACATTTTTGGCAACGATTGAATACTTCATCTCTCCTCCAATGCCTCCAATAGTGTTCACTATTATGTCTACTCTAAGAAGATAATCTTTTCTTCTTCACTCATCTTCAGATTTTCAAACTTTCCTTTGAATGTTTGTAGCTTTGCTTGCTTTATCTTATCATCACCTTCATAGATGTTCTTCAGCTTATCTCAAATGTCATGTGCAGTTTGATTGTGCATAACCTTGACAAACTCAGAATTTTACAATCTACAAAGAACACCATTCTTTGCTTTAGCATTGTTGTCATATTCTTTCTTTCCAACTTGATTAGTAGGTGTAGCAGGAATTGTATAACCAATTACAATAGACATCCATACATCAAACCGTAAAGATGATAAATATGTTTGCATTCTAATGCTCCAAAAAGTTTAGTTAAAGCAATCAAAGAGAGGTGCTTTGTTTGAGGATGAACCTTCTTGACTCGCCATCTATGTTCACTATCCAAGATCAATTCTGCAAATCAAATAGAAGTCTTGAACTTGCAATGAATTCAAGCATGTGAAGCATTATGAAAATATGAATTGGTCAATTATGCAGTCAGCCAAATAAGTCGACTTGTAAGAGACCATTACCTTGCATTTCTAAACATCTTTCTTGTTGTCTTGAGGAATGAGGAGACCCATTCCCATGGCTGTGTATGTGTTTGATGAGCATTGATTAAGCTTCTCCAAAGAAACCAGGGCTTTGATACCAATTGTTGGAACACAACTATCTACTTAGAGGTGGGGTGAATCAATAGATCAGTAAAATTTAACTTTTTAACACCTCTTAAAACATATCAAATAAATACCTAGAGATTCACACAAACAAATGCTCATAACACTAGATATACGTGGAAAATCTAATATGGGGAAAACCCCAGTGATAATAGCTACTAGGATCTACTGTCTTAATCCAACCTCACTGGTTACAATGTTTAAGGCGACCAACCCTAAGGAGACACCGATCCCCTTATTTAGGAGGACCAACTCCAAGGAAGCACCCACTCCCTAGCTGAGCAACAACTCAGATTTACAATGAAAATAAGTGGAGCTACAACTCCAGATTACAAATGATTCAAGATTGAATCCAATTCAATGTTATAGACCTGTTCTACAACTGCACATTCTTTGTTGCTATTCACTCTACTGAAATAAGATAGCTTCGGTCAGATATAAATGATGATCAAATATATTCAATACCATCATTTATGAATATCGAAATCTGCTACATCCCAAGTATATTATCGATCTGCATTTAGAGGTTATTACTTGCAGATTATTGGCTTTACATGTTTCTTATAGCATCTCGATCAAGCATCATTATCGGTGATCATCTCCAAATTGGATATTATTATTTATTTGTGCAAAATAAATTCAGATCGAACTTAGTAAGCATGTATGTTTATTAAGTAACTAACCCCTATTGGTAATCGGGTGGTTAGTTAGACGAAATGGCACAATTCATGGGACGTGTTTCCCATTTGATATTTAATATAGATCCGATCCTCAATTGAAGATATAGAAACAAATTAATGTTCTGTTCTTGAGGATCTAATACCATAAAGATAATTCAGACTTGTAAATTCACAATAAATGCTTCCAAGATTTGATCTGGCATAAACTTCATAATTTCAAGTTCAATATTCTGTTTATAATCTGATCGATGTAATCAATAAATAACATGGTATCAGAGCCACGTTAAGAAGGATCCGATTAAAATCAGATATCAGATTATTTAAAAATCGTAGTCTCTCTTGAAATCACAAACACATTCCATTCTTCATAATGTCAAGTGTAATCAGATTCGAGGATCGTCTTGAAGGTGCAAACAATTTTACATTGTGGAAATTCAGAATCATGATGATTCTGAAAGAAAATAAGTTAGACTCATTTGTGAAAGAAAATAAGTCTCTCTTGAAATCACAAACACATTCCATTCTTCATAATCGTAGTCTAATATCTGAAAGAAAATCAGATATCAAATTATTTAAAAATCGTAGTCTCTCTTGAAATCACAAACACATTCCATTCTTCATAATGTCAAGTGTAATCAGATTCGAGGATCGTCTTGAAGGTGCAAACAACTTTGCATTGTCGAAATTCAGAATCATGATGATTCTGAAAGAAAATAAGTTAGACTCATTTGTAAAAGAAAATAAGATAGAACTAGAGCATGATCTGGAGAAATCTCAATGGATTGAGAACAATTAGAAAACTATGAAAATTATAGTAGATTCAGTTAGGTACCATATAGTACCCATTCTATCTAAACATGATACTGCATACCTAATGTTTAAATCCCTTGAAAGCACCTTTCAAATAAACAACACTAGTACGACCCTTGCTCTAAAGAGGCAACTTAAACATGTTCAAATAAACAAGGGAGAATCTATTAATATATATTTCATGAGAATCAATGAACTAAGAAATTAACTGTCAATAGTCGGATATCAAATTGATAATCAAATTGATAGCAAGGAGTTAACACTAATAGCTCTAGGTGGCCTACCAAACTCATGGGAGTCATTTGTTCAAGGAATAAATGCAAGATCAAAACTCCCTAAATTTGATAGGCTAAGAACATATTGCTTACAAGAAGAAACAAGACTAATGACAAAAGGAAACAATCAAAAACTCATGGATGAGGATATTCATGTGCTAAAAACAAATTCTCATAAGAAAGGAAAGAAGAAAAACTTCAAGAGAAAGAAGAATTCTAATGGAAAGGGATCATTCAAGAAAAGGAAAGACATCTCCCAAATACAATGTTTCAAATGTGATCAATATTGACACTATGCAATGAAGTGCCTTGATAGAACAAAACAACAAGCATCCTTTGCTAAAGTTGGAAAGACAAATACATAGTATGATTTTGAGAAATTTCTCTTCTACTCAGCATTATCAAGCCAAGTATCAAACAAAGTCAACAACTGGGTAATTGATAGTGGTTCATCAAGGCACATCACAGGGTTTAGAGAACACCTACATACTATGATAGAAGAAATTGGTGAAGAAGTAACTATTGGGGATGATTCTGCACATCCAGTAAAGGGGGTTGGAACTTGCACCATAAATTTGAAGTTTGGCCTCTCTCTACAACTCACTGGAGTATTGTTTGTACCAGGAATAAAGAGGAATGAAATATCCATTTCTGCTCTTGAAGACAATGGATATAGGGTTACCTTGATGGATGGAAAAGCTCTAGCATGGCCAAAGAACTCCACTATAAAGAAAGTACAAACTATAGGTATAAGACGAGGATATCTCTACAAACTGTGCATTGACACTAATCAAGCTCTTATTTATGAGACCTCTGATTGAAATGAAATTTGGCATCGAAGATTAGGACATATTCATTTCTGTGCCATACCTTCAGTAGAAAAATTAGGAGGATTGCCCAAACTAAAACAAACTCATGAAGGAGCATGCAAAGGGTGTGCCCTAGGGAAGAATAGAAAGGGGACCTTCCAAAATAGTTTGAGTAAAACCAAAAATGTATTAGAACTAGTACACTCTGACTTATGTGAACCCATGTCTGTACCCTCCATGGAAGGATTCTTATATTATGTAATATTTGTAGATGACTTCTCTAGGAAGACCTGGATACATTTTCTTAAATGTAAAGAGTCGATAGAAATCCTTAAAAGGTTTAAGGAGTTCAAAGCTCTCACAAAAAACTTTTTTGAGAAGAAAATCAAAATACTAAGAAGAGACAATGGGAAGGAATACATCTCAAAAATCTTTAAGGAATTTTGTGTAAATGTTGGAATTAAGAGGGAGTTTACTGTAGCCTACAATCGTCAACAAAATGGTGTTGCTGAGAGAAAAAATAGAAGTATTGTAGAAGCTGCTAGAGCAATGTTGTTCGACCAAAACATAGAAACCTCATTTTGGGCAGAAGCCTCTAGGACAATTGTCTACATTCAAAATAGATGTCACCACTCACATCTAGATAAAAAGACTCCTAAAGAAGCATTTATTGGTGTAAAACTTGACATAAGTCACTTAAGGATCTTTGGTTGCCCTGTCTAGATTCATGTACCTAAAGAAAAGAGATCTAAATTAGAACCTACAGGAAAGAAAGGGATATTTGTGGGTTATAGTGAAACCTCAAAATCTTACAGAATATACATATCCAGACATAAACAAATTGAACTAAGTAGAGATGTCATCTTTGAGGAAGACATTGCATTCAGAAGGGCAAAGAGTTCTAATGAGATAGAAATTCAAGATTCGCCTAAAGTCTTGGAGGTGGATCCTGCTCCTGAGATTCAGAGGGAGTATCCTGATGAAATCATAAATGAAAACCAAACTACTCCAGAAGAGAGCTCTAATAACAACAACAAGAGGAGACCACTTTGGGCTAGAAAGATCATTGAGGAAGCTGAGAATTATACACGACCCAAAGGAACTTTTAGAGAAAGTAAGAGACCCAAAATATTCTCAAGCTATGTTGCCTTAATGAATGAGATCATTAGTTCAGAACCAACTAGTGTTACGGAAGCTCTCAAGCATGAAGTAGTGAAAGATGCTATGATGGAAGAGTATTAGTCCATTTTGAAAAATGATGTATGGGATATAGTACCTAGACCAAAGAGAAATCTGTTGTCTCTTCCAAATGGCTCTTCAAAATCAAACATGTTGTTGATGGCAGTATAGAGAAACACAAGGCACGTTTTGTGGCTAGAGGTTTCTCACAAAAAGAAGGTATTGATTATGAAGAGACATTTGCACCTATTACCCGGTACACGTCTGTGAGAGCAATAATAACTATTGCAGCAGCTAAAGGTTGGAAGATCCATCAAATGGATGTGAAAACTGCCTTCTTGAATGGGACCATTGAAGATGAAGTCTATTTAGTGCAACCTGAAGGCTTTGTGATACATAAAAAAGACTCACATGTATGCAGATTGAAGAAAGCTCTATATGGACTTAAACGGGCTGCCATAGTCTAGTATGAAAGAATTGATAGCTATCTTTTGGGACTAGGATTTTTCAAGAATGATGGAGATCCAAATCTCTATTTTAAGGTAATTAAAGGTGCTTTGTTAATACTAATTTTATATGTTGATGACCTACGAATAGCAAGAGAAGATCGCCTTATTATTGAATGTAAAACGGACCTGGCTTCAAAATTTGACATGAAAGACTTGGGCATTTTACATTACTTCCTGGGGTTAGAAGTCTAGTAGTAATCAGATGTTATCATTCTAAATCAAGGAAAGTATATTATTGATATTCTGAAGAGATTTGGGATGTTAGACTTTAGACCAATGTCTACACCTATGGAAACCAACTTACACAAACTAAAAGAAGCAGCAACAAAATCAAAATTTGTAGATCCTACTCTCTATAGATAGATAATTGGATCATTAATGTACTTGGTTAACACCAGACTGGATATTTGTTATGTGAATGCCCTAAGCTAGTTTATGTGTGAGCCAAAGGAAATTTACCTTGTTGCTGTGAAGCATATATTGAGATACCTTCAAGGTACTATTGGATATGGTCTTAAATATAGGGATGTCAACCTAGATTTACATGGATACTCTGATTCAGATTGGGCTAAAAGTGTAATCGATCGGAAAAAGCACATCAGGATGTTGCTTGAATTTAGGATCAGCTATGATCTCTTCGATCAGCAGGAAACAGTCTTCAGTGGCACAAAGCTCAACAAAAGCTGAATATATTGCAGCCTCTAAGGAAGCAAGAGAAGCAGTATGGCTCCGAAAATTGCTTGTGGGATTATTCGGTGAGTCCCTGAATTCTACTATTATCCACTGTGACAATTAGAGTTGTCTTAAGCTTTCAGTGAATCCAGTATTCCATGATAGATCAAAGTATATAGAGATCCCTTACCGCTATGTGAAAGACATGGTAGAAAGGAATGTGATCCAGTTGGAGTATATTAGTACAAACGATCAAACAACAGACATTCTCACCAAGCCTCTCTCCAAAGTTAAAATTGAACACTTCAGGAAGAAACTTGGTATGGTTGAAATGTAAATTATTATTGAGATTGAGATTCAAATTGTTTATTTTGCACTAATGTATTTAAAAAGATGTTTAATGTGTAAGCTCTTTTGTCATGTGTGTGAGTCCATGACTTTATGGGCCCTCTCTCCCCTTGTGTACATTATTGAAAGGTGACGATCTTTCTGATAATGACCACTTGTATTTGACATTGAAAAGTGACGACTCTACAATGATTAGTTTCACTATCATGATGGATATCATGTGACTTGATATCTGTGGACATGCCATGATAGTATCTCGTGGACATTTTGGTAAATATCATGAGACTTGATATCAGTTGAAGATCATTATGATCCTTATGGGATAATCATGGTGGATAAATGTATCCTTGGATATGCCATGATTTTATTATGGTAGACATCATGAGACTTGATGTCAGTGCACATACCATAATGAAGATGTGTTATGAAGAATGTCATGTGACTTGACACTCTTAGAAGCATACCATATCTCCTGATATCACGAGTAAGGTGATATCACTATATACTTGGTTAGAGTTATCTTCCCTAGCTAAGAGGGAGTGTTGAAATAAGATAGCTTCGGTCAGATATAAATGATGATCAAATATATTCAATATTATTATATATGAATATCGAAATCTGCTATATCCCAAGTATATTATCGATCTGCATTTAGAGGTTATTACTTGCAGATTATTGGCTTTACATGTTTCTTATAGCATCCTGATCAAGCATCATTATCGATGATCATCTCCAGATTGGATATTATTATTTATTTGTGCAAAATAAATTCAGATCGAACTTAGTAAGCATGTATGTTTATTAAGTAACTAACCCCTATTGGTAATCAGGTGGTTAGTTAGACGAAATGGCACAATTCATGGGACATGTCTCCCATTTGATATTTAATATAGATCCGATCCTCAATTGAAGATATAGAAATAAATTAATGTTCTGCTCTTGAGGATCGAATACCATAAAGATAATTCAGACTTGTAAATTCACAATAAATACTTCCAAGATTTGATCTGGCATCAACTTCATAATTTCAAGTTCAATATTTTGTTTATAATCTGATCGTTTAATCAATAAATAACACACTCAACAAATCATTTTCCTGCTCTACTCTTTCCCCTTCTTTGCACAGTTTCACACAGTAGCTCTTGTAGAATGCAAAATCTAGATGTATTTTTTCTAGGTCACTCTCACATCTCCGTTACTTGCATTCACGAGACTTAGACAAATTTTTGCGTTCTTATTTTCTCATACCATCACCAGTAAGCACTCATACCTCGAGCCATGCACCACCAACCTCATTTATTGCATTTGCTAATTTTAGCAACGTACAAAACCTAGATCTGGTAATCATTATATGCCATATCTTGCATGATTGATCTGTTTCTGGCTTTCTAACCACCTTCTCCTCTATGTCACCATCCACATCTTGTCGCTAATCAAAATAAGTAGTTGGAGCAGTTGAGCCAATTAAATTCATCATCTGTGTTGGTTTATAGCTGTTTCCACTGCTTAATTGTTGCAAAATCAAATCTTTGAATTTTGGTCGTCGATTTGTACTCTTCCTGCCACCATCTAGCGATCCTCCTTTAATCGCATCAAATTTAAAACGTGTTCATCAGATCGAATCTCTTTTAAACTTGTGTCGTAGATCTCCATCACATCATATATGTCTATCGCTTTTCTGCTTAGGGCTCAAAAACCATTTCCATGATGTAAAGGAGTTATGCTATGCAATAGTCATTTGCCATTTGTTGCCCTAGACACGTGTCATTATTTTATGAATTTTTTTGGAGCAATCGAATAGTTTGGTTTGCATTATGGAAAATATTTATACATGGAGGAAGCGACTAACCATGTATTCATGAGTACAACAAATGGCTTAAATAAGCTATTAAACAATAACAAACTAAAACCAAATGTTAACAATTACACAAACTATAAACAACCAAACAAACCATACGGGTAATGATGGAATCCTACAATTACCCTTATTACATCATTATTTTACAGTACTAATAAGAGAATCCTGATAACTCTCAAACTTCACATGTTCCAGATGTTGCATTGTTGAACATGTTCTCATATGAAGTGACGGTCAACTTCGATATGCTTGGTTTGTTCATTGAACACTGGATTGCAAACTAGCTTGAGAACACTTTGATTGTCACAATAGAGGATAGTAGGTTGGTTTTGTAGTACCCCCAATCCTTCTAATATGTGACGTAGCCATATTGCTTCACAAACTGCTGCACGATATTTTTCTTTTGTTGAGGAACAAGCAATTGTGGCTTGTTTCTTACTTCACCAAGAAATAGGAGCTGAACCCAAAAAGAAAACAAATCTAGATGTGGATTTCCTATCATCAACTGAACCTGCATAATTTGAATCTGTATACCCTGTCAAGAAGAATTGATCATTCCTTTTGTATTCCAAACCATGATTCACTATACTCTGGATGTACCTTAGTACCCGTTTTGCTGCTTTCCAATGACACATTTTTGGTTCTTGCATAAATCTTGATAGATAATTAACAACAAAATGAATATTTGGTCTGGTATAAGTCAAGTAAATCAAACCTCCAATCATTTGCCAATAGAGAGTTGCATTCAACTGAGGAGATGAATCAGAAAAAATTAATTGCAAACCTAATTACATAGGTGCAGACATGGGTTTGGAATCCAACATTTTGAACTTCTTGAGCAATGTCTTTGCATATTTTCTTTGAGATACAAAGATATGGTGATTTGTCTGCCATACCTCTAAACTAAGACAATAGTGAAGTAGCCCGAGATCTGTCATATCAAAGGCTTTCTTCAGATCATTCTTGGTTGTCTCAACCATTGCTTCTGAGCTGCCTATGATAACTAAGTCATCAACATATACATTAATGATCCCAATATCCCCCCCTTGATCCTTGAGGTAGAGATTTGGATCATATGGATGTCTAGTAAAACCATGTTTTAGCAAGTGTTCATCAATTTTAATATACCAAGCTCTAGGAGCTTGTTTGAGACCATATATGTATTTAATGAGTTTGCATACCTTTTCTTCTTTACCAGGAGCAATGTATCCCTCTAGTTGGATCATATTGACCTGTTCCTTAAGGGCTCCATTAAGAAATGCACTTTTTACATGCATTTGATACAATTTCCATCCAAATGGGGCAGTTAAAGCAAAAATCATTCTTATGGTTTTAATTTTTGCTATGCGAGCAAATGTTTCTTGATAGTCTATCCCTTCTTTTAGGGCATAACCATTGGCTACAAGTTTAGCCTTATGTTTATCTATATTGCCATCTGGTTTATACTTAGTTTTGAATATCCATTTACATCCAATTGCTTTCTTACCAAGTGGTAGATCAACAAGCTCCCAAGTGTTGTTTTTCATCAAGGATTGATACTCTTTATCCATAGCCTCTTTCCAACGTCTTTACTCTAGTGCTTCCTGAACAATAGATGTTTCAAAATTATCAACAATTGAAGTCATCAAGGCTCGATTTACCTCATTGCGAGCCATGTTGCGAGTTCTTGGACCTGAAGTTGAAGTGTTTGGGACTCCATCTAGCTTTGCATCACAAATAGTACTAGTATACCACTTAGGTCTTGCGACATTTGTGGGTGTTGAATGAGATTGACTATCAACATTCCCATCGTTTTTCTCATCCATGTTGAATATAGGAGCACTATCTATAGCAGCTGTTGATGTGGGAGGAGAGCTTGACTCACACTGCTCTTTAAAAAATACATCTCTACTAATGTATATCTTCTTTGTATTAGGATCCATAAGGCGATATACCTTAGATTCATTATTATATCTAAGAAGAATACATTGCATTGATTTTTAATCTAGCTTCTTTCTTTTCTATTTATGAATGTGCCTATAGGTAGTGCATCCAAACACACGAAGATGAGAGATAGAAGGATTTACCCCTGTCGAAACTTCTTTTGGTGTGATGCCATCAAGTGCTTTGGTTGGTGCACGATTCAAAAGATAAACTGTCGTATGGACAGCTTCAACCCAATAAGCATGTCCCAAATGAGAATCCTTCAACATGCTACGAACGATCTCCATGATGATAAAACCCAAAGGGATACATTGGAAGGTTTGAGAACAAAAACTCTCAGATTTGGAAGTTCATGGCTGGATGAAAACCTAGATGCGAATAATCTGTGTAGTTTCATTACTGCTATGCAATGATTAATCTCTTTCCGAGTGTTGGTACCTTTGCAATGTTAAGGAGACACTTAGGATTGAATATGTATTCTTTCGGCAACTGCAATTCCTATTGTTGATCAATAATCAATACAATTCATTGTGCCATGCATATCCAAAGGAACAATTCATTGTGAATTAAACAAACATCTTGTTGAGGTCGTTAAATGTGGTATAGGTTGGTAGTTTGGTTTATTGAGGCATTGTAGAATACAGTCGTTGGCATCTCGATATTGGGAATTGGCACCATGAACATCCAATTCGTTGGAACAAGAGAATACGCGATTAGAGGTATTTCCATTACTCTTGCCATCGTGTCCGAAAGTTTTGAACAAGTTATAGAGGAATAAAGTTAGTTACATTGGCGTTGGTTTAGACACTCGGTACCATCACTGAAAGCATTTCTAGAAACTTTTCTTGTCAACGTGTTCACTATGGTGGGCAGACGTTCACGAATGATGGTGACGATACCCTCAATAGAAGCCATCGACTGAAATATCCTAACCAATTTTTTTTATTTTGTTACACAGTTAAGTACACCCATTAGCGTTAATGTAATCATAAAACCAGCTGAAAGGAACCCTTGACTTTCTGATCAACCCAGATCCCAATATGGGCAAGGTGAGAGCATACTCGAAGGGGATCGTTAGCAATACTGAAAACTGGTAGAATTGATAACTCTAACCAAGAATGCGCCCTCAGACCCGAGATGGGAGGAGGGGCGAGCATATGGTCAGAGGATCCATGATTTGGTGACGACTCAGCCGATCAGCACAATGTAACAATGCATTGCAGAAAGTAAATAGGCGGCAAGCCAGCCTCTTCCACTTCTTCAGTGGGTGATACAAGAATTGAAAGCTATCTAAGACTGAAACATGCCAGTCTCTTCCACAACCGTGGGAAGTTACAAGAATTAGATCAGGGAGAGAAGAAGTGCTGAAAGTACTACTATTCAGCTTACAATATTATAGATATCCCTTTTGGTTATGCAGACCTGCACTCAGATTTGTCGAATCAGCAACAAAGAGATTCATTAAATTTAACACAACTCCCTCAAAACTTGTCCAAATCTTATGAAGTAAGATGCAAAGTAATCTAAGACTAAAGTCGCCCAAGTAGGAAGCACAAAATAGGCCCAAAAGACTCCCTTTAATTTGGCACACAAAACCAAGCAAGACTAGGATGGTACGGCCCAAGAGAAAAGGCGATTTTGCTTAATAAAATAAAGACTCAACATTAAATTCTGCAAATTTGTGGAAGGGGTCGCCTCAGCCAACCAAGCATATTTCTCAAATATCCATAAGCAAACAAAAATCACTCTCAGACTTATGAATGAAAATGCTGTTCAGCCACAGTCAAAACAGCAACTGTGAAAGTGACTGAAAATACAGAAAACTCAAATACAAATGCAAAATAACTCACTAAAATCAACCTCTCAACTAGTTGTTGTATTTCAAGCAAGAAGTCAAGCCTAGCTAGGAGGTATGCATTCCTCAAAGCAAACTTGGCACCAAACCGGCAGCATAACAATACTCAAAATGTAAGATGGAAAACATGAAGAAGAGCACTCCCTTAAATAACTTTGCTAAGCACCTCCAGAACCTTCCAGAAGGTGCGCTCCACCCAGAGAAGCCTTTAATTCCTTGTTGACCTTTGACTCAAAAGATGGCGTCCTTTTTTGCTCAAGTAATTCCACGTTTTTTACTTTTCACTAGCTTCCTCAAAATGGCGTACCTTTTTTCCTCAAGTTGTCATTTTTAAAAGATACATATTTCACTTAACTTTTTTGAATGAGGCGCCTACCCCTCAGAATCCCCCTTTCGATAAATAACTTAAGTTGTAAAGTTAGGCCAAGGGGTTATAATTAAAATAGAACATTATTTTAATTAAAACAACTTATCCCTCCAGAAACTGCATCCAGGAGCCAAATCAGACACTACCAACTAAACCAACTGAAGAGGTATGTCAAAAACACTGAAGCCAACAAGACCACTGCCAGAAATAGAATTTACTAAAAATAGTAAATTCCGGAAGTAACTCAGATCATCATGCCAGATATACCATCGCGAAGCTCTCTAAAAACCCAAAAAAGAGCTGCCAACCGATCACCAAGATTCCAGAAGCACACTCCAACACAAGCTCAAAAGGTTTGGAGAAATCCGGTATGGCCAAAACCGGACAAGAGCTCATGATCCTCTTGAATTTATCAAAGACAACTTGTGCCTTTTCTGTCCACAAGAATGCTCCTTTCTTGGTTAGACCTGTAAGAGGAGCAGCACTTTGTGAATAACCCTTCACAAACCTTCTGTAAAATCCACATAGACCCAAGAATCCTCTCAAATGTGTTAGAGTTTCCGGGGTTGGCCACTCCACGATAGCCCTGATCTTTTCTAGATCAACTCTGACTCCCTCTGCATTGATGATGTGGCCCAAGTAGAGTAGCTCTCTCATACCAAACTCACACTTTGATTCCTTTGCAAAGAAACTTTCTGTCTCCAAGATACTAAGCACTTCCTCCAAGTGCTTGAGGTGTTCTTCCCACGTCTTGCTGTAAACGAGGATATCATCAAAGAATACCAACACAAACTTCCTCAACTGTCTCTGGAAAGTTCTGTTCATGCAAGCTTGGAAAGTGGCCGGAGCATTAGTTAGCCCAAATAGCATAACTAAGAATTCGAAGTGACTATAGTGGCACCTGAATGCTGTCTTCTCAACATTAGATCCCCTCATTCGAATCTGATAGTAACCCGATCTTAAGTCAATCTTTGAGAAAAGCTTAGCACCGTGCAGCTCATCAATGAGTTCATCGATTCGGGGAATGGGATACCGATTCTTGATGGTGCTTTGGTTCAAGGCACGATAATCCACACACATGCGGATGGTGCCATCCTTCTTCTTCACAAGAACCACTGCTGAGGCGAAAGGACTTTTACTTGGGCAAATGAAGCCCATCTCCAAAAGCTCCCTTATGTTTTTCTCTGTTGCATCCTTTTATTTGTTACGATATCGGTATGGTGTTGTGATTACCGGTTTAGCTCCTTCCTTCTGCTCAATGACATGCTCAAACCCTCTATCTGGAGGTGGCCCTGGTGGTAAATCAGCAAACACTTTGCTTTTCTTTGTAAGCACGGATTGAATATCTGGCGGATATTCTAGCTTTGTGGCAACTGGGTTCGCTGGAAGAATCATACATTCCGTAGCCCACTCAACTGCATCATGTCGGATCAACCTCTCCATCCTTTTGAAAGAGACAATTCGGGGACCTCCATTTGACATTCCTCTTAGAACAACTTTCTTCCCGCCAGATTGAAACTTAAGCTCCATGGTTTGCAGGTTCAGGGAGATCTCTCTAAGAGATCGCAGCCACTGAATGCCAAGGACGGCATCGGTATCCCCAATATTCACAACATAGAAGTTGTCTTTGACTTCATGGTTACCTAGCTGTAAGGACATGTTAGTAACCTTGTGAGTGCAAGCGATGTGGAACCCATCCGCAACCATCACTTTGAAACCTTCAAACTCCTCTGTCTTGAGGTTCTTCTATGCAACCAAACCTTCACCAATGAAGTTGTGTGTTGCTCCAGTATCAATTAAGGCAATCACACGATGCTTCCCAATCGAGCCACGAAGCTTGAAGGACTCGTTCTTTTGGAAGCTTGAGAGTTGGGCAAAGGTGCCTTCACCCCCCTGTTCTTCTTCCGCCTCTTCTAGCTCATGTTCTTCATCACTCTCAGCAACTTCTGATTGCTGTTCTAATTGATCAGATTCTGATCCATAATCAGAATAGGCCTCCATATGGTTAGAATGGCTTATACCATAGCATCTGTGTCCCCTTGTCCAAGGTTCTTTGCAAGTGTAACACTTCCCTTCCTTCCTTAGCTTCTCTCTAGCATCATCATCCAATCGAGGGGGAAATTTCTTGTGCTGATTTGGAGGATGTCTTTTGTCTTGTCTATGGGGAAACGGCTTGGATGGAAATTTGGGCCTTGGTGCGGACAGCTCCATGTTTCTAGCCTTTCTGATAGATTCTTCAAGACTGGGTGGGTCAAAAGCCTTTACCCATCCTTTCAAAGGCTCCATTAGTCCTTCTGAAAACAGCACCACTAATCTTCTTTCGGTGATGTTGGGCACCATCACAGAAAGCCTTTGGAAATCTCCAATGTATGATTCCAAGGAACCATGTTGTTTCAACTGAGCTAGTTCCCTAAATTTCACCTCAAGATCCTTAGTGTCAAATCTGTCAATCAGCTTGTCAGTGAACTGTCCATATGTTCTGATTAGGTTGTGGCCAAGGGTGACCAAACCATGATACCACCACTCATGAGCAACACCTTCCAAGTGTAGGGTGGCAAATTTGATTGTATCTTCTTCCGCCATAGGTCTCAAGGATAAGTAATTATCCAATTTTTGCACCCATGCTCTAGTTGTGCATGCATCACTTCCATCGAAGTGGGCCAAGGACACCTTCCTGAGAGCTTGTTGGTAATCCGTTCTAGGACCCATAGGACCTCTGAGTTCATTTCTTCCACCATTTCTCCAGTTCCTCTGATTCATGAATTGGTCAAAAGACCACAGCTCCTTAAGACGAGAAGGGAAAGAGTCATACTCCAAGAAAGCATGCCTGGCGTCATCGGCATAATTCATTGCAGCTTCAACTTGGGGTTCTTCTCTTTGAGTGAATGTGGGAAAAAGGGGCCTAGAGGCTAATCCTCTAGACGTGGCATCATGCTGTCCAAGGGTTCTATCTCTCCCATTGCCATTGTTCCCATTGACTCCACTGTGTTCACCGTTGGAGTTGTTTGGATTAAGGGGGGAATTGTTTGCAGCTTGCTGATCCATTTTGGCAAGTAAGCGTCCCAGCATGTCAATCATCCTGTCAAACTTCCTCTCCGTTCTGTCACCTCTGTCATCTGTGGGCTGTTGGTTAATCTCTGCCATCTCTGCAACTGCTTTACCTTTGTCAACTCTGTGCCCTATTTCTTTGAGTACCTCAGAAAAAGTATTTGCCTCTGGTGTTTACGGAAACTGATATGGCAGATTTCCCGCCTGACTTCTGGTGTAGTATCTGCGGGCTCTGTCACTCATCGGAAACTGACTTCACTAGACCACAGGCTGGCAAAATCATGGCTCTGATACCACTGAAATATCCTAACCAATTTTTTTTATTTTGTTACACAGCTAAGTACACCCATTAGCGTTAGTGTAATCATAAAACCAGTTGAAAGGAACCCTTGACTTTCTGATCAACCTAGATCCCAGTATGGGCAAGGTGAGAGCATACTCGAAGGGGATCGTTAGCAATACTGAAAACTGGTAGAATTGATAACTCTAACCAAGAATGCGCCCTAAGACCTGAGATGGGAGGAGGGGCGAGCATATGGTCAGAGGATCCATGATTTGGTGACGACTCAACCGATCAGCACAATGTAACAATGCGTTGCAGAAAGTAAATAGGTGGCAAGCCAGCCTCTTCCACTTCTTTAGTGGGTGATACAAGAAGTGAAAGCTATCTAAGATTGAAACATGCCAGTCTCTTCCACAACTGTGGGAAGTTACAAGAATTAGATCAGGGAGAGAAGAAGTGCTGAAAGTACTACTATTCAGCTTACAATATTATAGATATCCCTTTTGGTTATGCAGACTTGCACTCAGATTTGTCGAATCAGCAACACAGAGATTCATTAAATTTAACACAACTCCCTCAAAACTTGTCCAAATCTTATGAAGTAAGATGCAAAGTAATCTAAGACTGAAGGCGCCCAAGTAGGAAGCACAAAACAGGCCCAAAAGACTCCCTTTAATTTGGCACACAAAACCAAGCAAGACTAGGATGGTACGGCCCAAGAGAAAGGGCGATTTTGCTTAATAAAATAAAGACTCAACATTAAATTCTGCAAATTGGTGGAAGGGGTTGCCTCAACCAACCAAGCATATTTCTCAAATACCCATAAGCAAACAAAAATCACTCTCAGACTTATGAATGAAAATGCTGTTCAGCCACAGTCAAAACAGCAACTGTGAAAGTGATTGAAAATATAGAAAACTCAAATACAAATGCAAAATAACTCACTAAAATCAACCTCTCAACTAGTTGTTGTATTTCAAACAAGAAGTCAAGCCTAGCTAGGAGGTATGCATTCCTCGAAGCAAACTTGGCACCAAACCGACGGCATAACAATACTCAAAATGTAAGATGGAAAACATGAAGAAGAGCACTCCCTTAAATAACTTTGCTAAGCACCTCCAGAACCTTCCAGAAGGTGCGCTCCACCCAGAGAAGCCTTTAATTCCTTGTTGTCCTTTGACTCAAAAGATGGCGTCCCTTTTTGCTCAAGTAATTCCACGTTTTTTACTTTTCACCAGCTTCCTCAAAATGGCGTACCTTTTTTCCTCAAGTTGTCATTTTTAAAAGATACATATTTCACTTAACTTTTTTGAATGAGGCGCCTACCCCTCAGAATGCCCCTTTCGATAAATAACTTAAGTTGTAAAGTTAGGCCAAGGGGTTATAATTAAAATAGAACATTATTTTAATTAAAACAACTTATCCCTCCAGAAACTGCATCCAGGAGCCAAATCAGACACTACCAACTGAACCAACTGAAGAGGTATGTCAAAAACACTGAAGCCAACAAGACCACTGCCAGAAATAGAATTTACTAAAAATAGTAAATTCCGGAAGTAACTCAGATCATCATGCCAGATATACCATCGTGAAGCTCTCTGAAAACCCATAAAAGAGCTGCCAACCGATCACCAAGCTTCCAGAAGCACACTCCAACACAAGCTGAAACGTCCTCCTAGAAGAAAGGGAACCCTAATTCCACTTTCGAGTAGTCTACGGGTCACCAGGATAGACTAACGGCGAACTATCAGGTCACTGCTGAGAAGGGGACATTACATTGACCAGGCTATGATCACCCTTGGTTTGGCATCATTAAACGACACTAAAGATATAAACATCTCAGTCTGGATGGAACACTCGTAGGATTTGTTTATAGTCTTTGATTATCCAATCTCCATCGCATGTGAGCACACTTGCAAATAGTGTTATTGGCTCTCGGGAAGAATTTATCCTTGGAGCCATTTCTATCAGGCGTAGGCGGGTGTTTATACCTCTGTTGTTAGTACTTGTTGTTGGTGTATCTGTCATATATATCACCAAATGGTCGAAGATTCTCAGAACTGCCGTTGTGTGTATTGAGTGGAGTCATTCATTGAGTTGAAGAAGGACAGGATGTGATCTATATTGGAGCTATTGCTTCGTTAGAAGTGTGCCATCTCTCTAATGGAGTCTTCGATTTAATCTGTAAAGGCCGTGTTGGTGTGTGTTTTGAGTACGCCATCGAACACAAAATAAAAATGCCCAAAGGACACTCTTATCTTATCCTCTCTTGAAAAGTGCTTGCAAAAATCTAGTAGACAATACAATAACTCCAAGGTTTCTTCGGTCAGGTCTTGACATGTGGATAAGGCCAGTGGGCGTTGTGATTGCTGGTAATCACAAGGGGACTTACATGAAATTCTTTTTGCGGGTTGGAAACTTAGACGGTTTTATCCTTGAAGGCTCTTTCGGTGGGTATCTTCAGATTTTCCAAAAAAAAATAAAAAAGGATAAGGGTTTAGAGATCTAAACTATGCCTAAGAATTTAAGAGACAGCAGCGACTAGATAAAATGGGTAACCACACTTCGTTTCGCCACCTTTGGACAACTACGCGAAGCAGGTGCAATCTTCAACGGAAGTGATAAGAATTTTCATATTTGAATCGGTAATTGAAACAAACAGAAGTTAAGCATCCACGATTTAATGGCTCAGACTAACTTTACACGTCAAATGCAAATCATCCACTCGACAAAAGTGTGAGCAAAATTTTATCCGCCACTGCGATCAAATCTATCATTCATCTAACCAATGCATAAATGAAATGCTATTCTAGTTCTAATCTAAGTGTTTAAGGAGAAATATTAAACCTTGCATACTACTTGAAAATAAAAGTTGTTCTTAGCAAATCATGCACAAGAGCTTTTATAAACGGAAATAGTTTCGTCGCAACGATCTTTTATTACTCACTTCACCAATTACAAATGAGGGTCAATGAGTTTATATAGAGTTCTCAAATTGAATAAATGGCTCAGATTAAAAATGAGCCGACGGTCAAGATTTAACAAACGAAACCCTAATTAGGGTTTCCCAAAATGACTTCAGTTAACAGCAATGAGTTGGCATTAGGAGCTATTTTCAAGGGACTACATCTTGATCCCCTCGAGCTGCCGTGTATTCGCCGAATCTGGACACGATCAAGGCAACCTCGTCCATGGTAACCTGCGGAAGCATGCCGATTCTGAATTCAAGCCCATCCATGCTCTCGGCGCATCTGGCGAAGGTCTCCTCCCACTCTGGTTCAGTCTTCTCAAAGGACTCTCTGATGCTCAAGAAGTTCACCAATTTGGCCCAGTCCTGCCTCAAGATGGGCCCAATGATGTCGAAGATATTTTCCTGGACGCTTTCCTTCAAAACTTTCAACTGCAGGTCACTCTCTCGCAGCGCCTCTTTATCCAGGACATCGGCAATTATGTTGAGGATTCTGGCTTGAACTTCCTTGACCTGTTCCTCCAATCTGACACCATCAACCTTGACCCTCTCCAGGACTTCACCTCGTGCCGTCAAGGCCCAATACCAAGTGTGGAAGTCATAGGCTGCTCCAGCTGCGATGACGCCTCCCTCTATCAATTCTTGCTTAGGAACTCCTTTCAGAATCCTAAGGCAAGGGATTATCCTATCTTGCACATCCGAAAGGTTATCCCATACTTCTGCCAAAGCAGCCAACCTAGAAAGTAAGGCAGTGGCCTGACCATAAACCAAAGTTAATCTTTCCATGAATGCCTCAGCTTCAATCCCCTTGGCTGCTATCCATTCTTTGGCCTCCTAAACCATGAGCCTGTTTTCTTCTATCTCTTTAATGGCCTCCTGCGAAGAGTTCGGAAGTAGAGGAGCTGCCGTAGTGTCCTGATCAAGTGGCTTGATCAAGTGCTGAATATATTCCCTTAAGTGCTCAATCTCTAATTGGCACTCCTTCCTTTGGCTACCTCCTTCGCCAACCTTGATTTGATGGCGGACACAGAATTGTCCAAATCTTCCATTTCTTGGCCCTTAGTGGTTGGACCCAAGTCAATGGTCGTGATGGCGTAATCCTGTGGAGCCATATCCTCCTATGGCTTGTCCACTGTAGGCACGGCGATTTGCACTATCCTGTTGCCGGCCTCGTCTCTCTGTATGCTGGAGAATTTCTTTGCCGACTTTTTGGCCACGGTTTGAGACAGTCTGGCTAAAAAGTCTGCCGTATCATCCTCTTCTGGTTCATCTGCCGGCACTTGTACCTTTAGCCTCTCCTTCAGCCAATCCGGTATCGTAAGCTGCTCAACACCGTCTTCTTCCGGCACGCCTTCTCTATCAGGAACGTCTACAATTCCCCTAAGGGCTGAAATCATCCCTTCCTGAAAATCCTCATCTTGGGTGCCCACATTGTCGTCATCCGACTCCAATATTTCGGTGCCCGTGGGAGAAGGTGGCGCATCCTCATCTGGCTGAAGCTCCGCGTTGTCCTCAGGAATCGGAGAAGGATCCCTCATATCTGCCAGTGAAGCATCGGCGGTAGCCAATATCTCCTCAATATTTCTGGAGGCGGCTGATTGAGAAGGTTTCATCTTTGCCTGTTTCTGGACCGGCTCCTTGCCTGCAGCTATTTCCTTTCTTTTCCTAGATGTGGTGGCCTCTATCACTGGGAGGTCATGTGATGCTCCCGCATTGGAAGAATAAGACTCTGCCTCGCTTAGCATGTCATAGGTCAGGGTTATCTTCTGGCGCCTTAATTTTTGAACTCGTTGATCAACCCACCACTAAGTAAACTTGATGACAGGCCTCATCAAGACGTTCAAGTCAGCATGCTCTACTTCTGACCACTGGACGGCGGGCAAAGCCGAATTCTCATTGAAGCACGGTTGCGTCTGATTTTCGTCCTCCTCCAATTGATCTGGCACGTGACAAAATTTTGTTGCCCTGATCAGACTGAGAGGTAATCTGGACCACATCCTCCGTCTGACCTCAAATTCATCCGCAGCATTTGCCCAAAAGTCCTCCAGTTCGATCCTATGCTTGTATCTCCTTCCATCCACCGTCTTGATGTGGTGATGGGGGTCGTAGTGATTTCTGGCCGGATATGGGGAAAAAGGGTAATGTTGTATCTCGATTCTGGCACTGTCAGCTGCCTGTGATGATGGGCAAGACTCCAGCATGTTCCCTATAAAGAAGGGAAAAGTAACTGCCGCCTTCTGTTTCACCCTTTGAAGACCCTGGAACTCTTCTAACTTCATCAACACTTCGAGCAGGACCATCTTATTCGTGGGGAAGATGGGCAGACGGTACGGGCTTCCAGTGAATCCTTGAATTCTGATATACGTAAATCTTGGATATTGGATAAACCAAGACCCGTATTTACCGATTAGGCTTTTGGCCTCATGTGTCAGCCGCTGATGCGTCCCTCCCTGGAGTATCCTGGTGATGTACATCAAGAACGCGTCGTGGGCTCGCCTAAAGTGCGTCTTCTCCTTCAGCTGAAGTTGTGGGTAACAGTCATAAGGCTTTAGCTCATTCTCCTTACTGCCAACTGTGCCTTTGCAGATCAAACCTGCATATCTGTAAGTTCTAGCCAACATATAGATGACGTAAGAACTCATGTAAAACGTTTTGGTCTTCTCTAGGTTGATAAGCTGGTGGTGAAGATTATTGCTTATCATTCTAGCCCAGTTGAACATCTTGACACCTTTTGTGAGGTCCTCAATGAAGTAATACATCCACGGCTCAAAGGGTGCTCCTGAGGGATTGCTTGCCACTCTGTTCAGCAAGATAATAATATCTCCATAGTCTTCCTTGAAGTCCGTGCGCAGCAACTTCTTGGGCATCTTCTTAACAGACGGCCTAGGCTTGTCCAACCAAGATTTGTTAAGGTTGGCAGCACAAAGACTAGGGCTTTCATCATATAACTTCTGAGCATCTTCCTTAGTCTTGTAGACGGTTTTAGGATATGCCGGAATGCCGAAGGCTTCCTGAATGGCCAACTCCGTCAGATGCGCCAATACTCTCCCATCAGGCACCAAAATCCGCCTTGACTTAGCATCATAGTGAAGTGCACACTCCACCATCAGTTCAGCACAGCACAGCGCAGGCGGGAATCCGACAGCTTGAAATATGCCGTTTCTCACCATCCTTCTAGCGGCAGGCGTCGGTAAGGGTCCGTTGTGTCCATATATCCTCTTTTTAAATTCCACGAGATCGATGTGGCCAAGATCAGTGTCTGAGACATTTTTCCATTTAGACTTTATTCTGGTCTCTGGCTGCGATCCTTTACTTGCAAACTTCATCTGTGCTTGCCTGGATATTTCTCCTTGATCGATCGGCAGCCTGCAAGCACAAAATACTTAACATTAATACCAGATTATTTAAATTTAACGAGTTTCGGGGTGTAGCTTGGACAAATCGCACTTTCAGCCTTATTAAATTAAAAATTTCTGTCAAAAAGCAGGCTGAAAGTAATTAAATTCGCCTATCATGAATGGAATTCGTGTCGGAAATGAAGTAGAAGATAGAAACCCAGTGCAAATACATTGTAAACTAACTTCCAAACCTCGAAGATCGTGTTGTGGCTGCAAATGAATTTAAAAATTCAGAAAATCTGCCAGAAGAAGTGCGCCAATATGCTGGAAGTACGACTTCAGCAAAGAAATAAATTACTTCTCTCAAAAATCACGCCTGTCAATAAGAAAATGCTATCTCGATTCTCACAATGATGTTATTCTCACAAATTTCTCCTTCGCAAATGTTTTCCTGAAGATTCGAGAGAGATAGCTACTTCACAGCCGGAATTGTGAAGAAATGAGTTGCTGAAACTCATTTTATGGCTGAGTAGTGCGATTTTCTTCAAGGCATTGTTTTCTTTCCTTTGATTTTCTTCCAATTTTTAGAAACGTTTTCTTCTCAGATTGGCAAATTTCTAATTTCACTTTCAGTTATCGAGGCAAGTTTCTAATTTTCATCTTTGCTTGAGATTTTCGAATTTTCTCAAAGAAAATTGTCCAAGTTTGGAAAAGATATTAAATTAATTGTCCAAATTTAATTTTCCAATGTATTTTAAATCTTCCGAACATGGCAAAGTTTAAATTTATCTAAGGCAGACTAGTTTAATCTTCCAAATAATCTCCGGATTTTGAATTTTAATTAAAATTCCCTAAGTGTCAGGGAAATAATTAAAAATATTAAAATATTAAATTCCAACCCGTTTAACTCTGATACATGGCTAATTTCTTTTGTCCGAGGCAAAATATCTCTTTTCAAATTGTCTGCCTAGCCAAAATATGCTCAATAGCTCATCTGCCAAATTTTGATTTTCTAGGCGGAGTTCCGGCCTCTCTGGACAAACGATTCATCTTCTGGGTTGGGCGAACTTGGAGATCTCTGCCACTTTGCCATTGTTTTACTAGTGCCTTAGGAATTTTCCAAGCTGAGAGGGGCGGACTTCATGCTTGCTCTGCCAAACACTCTTCATTTTGTGCCAAAGAATTTCATTCCGTTGTGCCGAGGCGTGGTTTTTATGCCGGCCAAAACCTCTTCTTCTTCTAGATAATTCTCCGTTTTTCATGCCTTAGAATAATTTTCCTTCCAAAGTTTGGACGAATCTCTTATAATCTCTTGCCTATGGCGTATTTTTATTATCCATTGGTCTTAGACTTTCCTTGCCATGGCAAATTTTATTTGTGCCTTGTCCAATGGCAAATTCCACTTGTTTTAATCATTTAATTCAATTTTCAATGAATTCCCTTGTAATTTCACCCCTTTCCAAACATCTTGGAGCGCACCCCTTCATATTTTACCTTTCTCCACACTTCTTGGGGCGGACTTCATGTGCCTCTTGCCATTTTCCTCTAGGCTGGGCGGACTTCACAAGTTTCATGCCATCTTTCTCTAGGGGCGGACTTTGAACTTCTTGTGCCAAGGGCGGACTTTAGCTTCTCCATGCCACTTTCCATATGGCGGACTTCATCATGCCTTAGCCACTTCCTATCTTGCTGGGCGGACTTGGAGACCCTCATGCCATTTGACTTTCTTGGGCGGACTTTGACCTTCTTGTGCCAAAGGCGGACTTTTGCTTCCTCATGCCAAGGGCGGACTTGGCAACTTTCATGCCATGGCGGACTTGAGCTTCTCCATGCCAAGGGCGGACTTGGCAACTTTCATGCCAGTGCCTATCTTTGGCATGCCAAAGGTAGGGCGGACTTTGAGGTTTCCATGCCATCTTCTTTCTTGATGGCGCCATTCTCAGACTTAAGCATTTTTCCAAAAATTTTTTTTTACCATTTTCAAACTTTTTCACTTTACCTGGATTTTCTTGATTTCTGGAGACGTGTTGATTTTCTGCTATGTGGGATCCAAAAATAGAAACTTTTTCCCAAAATAGAAACTTTCCAAAAATAGAAAAAGTAAAAAGCATCCTAAAAAATAGGAACTCCAGAATGGCCTAAAAATGCCAAAAATCAAAAAAGCAAAAAGCAAAAAAGCAGAATCCCTAAAAAATAGGAAGTGTCAGAAATGACCGAAAGCAATGGCGATCTTCGTCTACCGGGTGTTCTAAGCACTTCTATGACGTTAAGGCACACAAACGGGTTCAAAATCTCGACTTAGCCGGACTTAACTCCCAAAATTTATCCAAATTCAAGACTCTCAGAGACGTTGTGCAGAAGGCGGAACCAAACCTGGGGGTCCCCATTTGCGATGGGGCGATGTGTGAAATAGGTCACAACAGGCCGGAACCAAAGTTTGAAGACATGCAAATCTATATCAGGTTAGAATATTTAATAATTAATTGGCCCTGCTATATTTATAGCAATTTGCATTGGCATATATATTTTATGAAGTTTATTTTGTAAATGTATAGGAGCGAATTTGCACCCCTTACGCAAATTCCCCTTCTACACATCCTCACCTTAGAAAATCAAATCTGAAGGCGAATTTCCACATCACCCCATTGCCTTCCTTCCACTTGGCGTCTGTCTATAGTGTCGATGAGAGAATATTTGTCGAGGACGCGCAGACGTCCGCACAATGCGTTGTCGTCCTTCACAAATTCTTGCATCTGAAGTTGGCAGAGGCGTTACATTTTCAATTGCGGTCGATTTGGAACGTCCCTCTTTGACTAACCGACCCCAAAAATGGCATATTTTTCCCATCCCACCTTCAAAAAAATTCTTCCTTCATCCATTTCATCTCTTTAGGATCTTCTTTTCACTCTCTAGCAATTCATTTGATCTCTACACACATTCTCTTGCACTTCTCAAGCACCTCCAACACTTCAACACTCCATTGCAGGAACAACACTCCATCAACTCCACATAGCAAGTGTGAAGCAAGCTATATCAACGTGGGCTTGGAGTCTTGCGAGACCTCCCTTCATCACAGTCGAGGCTTTGGTGACCTTGCCAAGTCCGCTTTCCCCACCATTGGCTAGTGAGCTTTTGGGTGGAGATGGTAACGTTTCACTCCTCTCCTTTGTGATTTGGTTGAGTAGCACTTTATTGTTTTGTAGTGTCTATTGCAGCATCTACTTTCTCTAGTTCTTTATCGCATATTTCTATCTTGTTGCTATTTGGTTGTCTATGGAGGTGGGAACACCAAAACATGGGTCTGACTAAAGCAGATCCCTATACAACCCCAACATTCTCCCCTCTCTTGTGTGTAGGTGAAGATGCATTTGGAGCTAGGTGGCAAACTGGCGCATTAGTGAGATTATCTTCGTCACTCTAGCCTTCATCTATCTGCTTTATCATCTTCATTTATACTTTTCGTACTTTATTGTTCTATTTTGTTTGTTTAAGAATAACTAGCTAGGCCGTTAGTTTGTTTTCTGGCAGTTTATATTGTATTTTTTGTCCTTTGGCTACACGGACGCCAGCATACCCGAGAGATGCTAGCATTGCGCTATCGTCCCAAAACTGCATTGATGTCCTCAGACAGAGAGTTGTTTGAGGTACAATATTGATTCCGAAAACCAGCTCGTCTAGCCTAAACTGGGATTTCGGGTCTGAAGGGTGATTGAAGTGCTTTATAGTTCTCATCATTCTCGACCTCTATTCAAAACACCCCTTTAGAGTGAGGTAAGTTTGGGCAGCCCTCCGCTCTCGGCTCTCCGTGACCTAGAGCCTTGATGTTGTTGGTCCCCTCTCTTACATTTTTGGTGAACCCGACGTGAAGCAACGTCTGCTCATTCATCGATGTTGAGGCTTTTCCCTTGGACCTTGTGATCGTTGTGCTCCTGAGTGTTGTGAAGGTTTATGAGCATGACAACCCAGTCCACAACCTCTGGGTATATTGTTAGGAGAAGTGTACGACACCTTTCGATGGAGAAGATAAAGGTCACTTTTGGTTTCTCTACAGGTCTCTTTTCTGGATCTGTCGTTGGTCTTTTTGCTCAGCAACAATTGTCGAGGGGTGAGGCAGGATTCTTTGATGAGACTGACCACGTGTCCACTCCTCCTGCATCTCCTACACCCTCCTCAGTAGATGAGCACAAATTTGTTCACATTCCTTCAAAATATATCGCTACCCTCATCAAAGGGTTGGGCGAATTGGAGAATCACTTGGAGAAGGACCCGAAGTTGGCTAGAGTCGGTAAGGTTATTAGCGAGATAAAGTATATAGAGCTCCTAGCTAGCCTCTCTAGTTTGATTGAGGCATGTGCCCCTCCAAACAATGCTAACATTGTACAAGGGGCCGCTTTCAAGGAACATGAGAGATAGTTAGGAGTATCGATGCCTCCCACATTCGTGTACATGGTTGACACGGTCCCTTCGATTAGTGTCCCCCCTGCCTTTGAGAGATTTGAAACTATCAAAGTAAACAGAATGCCCTTAGGTTTTAGTGTCACCCTTCTTGTCACCTCTAGTAATGGAGGTTTTGGTGGGTTGAGTGGTGGGGGCTTTGGTAGTGGTGGTAGCTTCGGCAATGGAGGTGGTGCTGGCAGAGGTGGTTCTGGTGCAGGCCATGGTGGTGGCTTTGGAGGTGGAGGTGGCTCTAGTGGAGGCCCTGCTAGTGGCGGTAGTTTTGGCAGTGGTTCCAACGGTGGCCATCTTGGCAGTTCCGGAGGTGGCTTCGGTGGTGGTTCTGGAGGAGGTCCCACTGGTCAAATGTCATTTAACGACCCTATTCTGAACACTCTTCTTCAAAATATGGGTGAGATGCAAAGACAGCTGATGAGTCTCTCCCAAGCCTCTACCCAACCTATCTTTCAACCATTCTTCTGGCATAGTACATTGTTGGTAACAATCTTAAGTACTCCCTTCCCACAAGGAATGGAGATTCCCAAACTCGAAAAATATGGCGGCAAAGGGGACCCACAAACACATGTGTCCACCTTTAATGCCCTGTGCACAAATTTCTTCGATCACGATGCATTGATGGAATTTTTTTTCCCTTGATCTCTTAAGGATACACCACAGGAATGGTATTGTTCCTTGCCCAACAACTCTATTTTCTCTTTTTATCAACTTGTAAATCAGTTTCTCCGACAGTTCCAAGCCAACATCACACTGAAGATGACCTTTTCAGATCTCGTTTGGCGCAAGCAAGGGGATAATGAGAAGATTACTAATTTCATAATGCGGTATCAAGCGCTCTTCTCATAGATCTCATACCCGCTACCCGATTCTGGTGTACAAAAGGTGTTCATAGGGAACTTGCAAAGACCTTGGCAGGAAAAGTTTGCCCTCATGAAGTACCCTTCTATCGTGCATTTGTGTGCAACGCTATGAGAATACCAATAGACAGTAGTCCAGTTTGGGGGATCCTCCTCGTGCTCCCGTTCAAAAGGAAAATCTGTAGTATCGATCTATGGAAAGGGTAAGGTTGTTGCGAATGTAGTAGCCGCTATGAATGATAACAGCCTCAAACTCAACAAAAAGTTCACAAAGCTAGAAGAATCTTATTCTTCCATCTTACAAAGGTTGGTAAAGGATAACATCATAACCTTGGAGAACCCTGAGCTTCTCAAGGAACCTTATCCTAGTCGGTACGATGTGAATGCCTTCTGTCAGTACCATCGATTTAACAGACATGATACCGAATGTTGTATGCACCTACACCACGAGATACAGGATCTTATCGAGGACAATACTATTCGCCTCGATGGAAATAAACAAAATGCAAACAAATTGGTGGCGAAAGTGAATAGTGAGTTGTAGATATACATAGACCCGTTTTTGTCACATTTTGCCAACATGATTATTGATCCCTCTGATTTTGTCACACGATCCGAGGCATATGTTAACATGGTTACAATTACTCTTGCACAACCTACGACCGGCTCGCCGGACGTGACATTCACTTTGCAGGATATGCCCTTAAAAAGTAAGCCCTTTCCCCTCTAAATTCCCGCTCGCCTCAATGGGAACATTGTGATAAGGGGTCCTAGCTGACCCTACGAGTCGAGTGAATGTAGTTACAAAGGAGACTTTGTGGCTGAATTCATTACAGATGGAGTACGAAGAAATGAAATCTACCATCCAAACGCATGATTTCCTTGCTCTTAAACCTTACGGTTCGATAACTCTGTCTGTCCTAGTTGGAGCTAGTGTCGTAGACACAGTCTTCGATGTTATTTTGGAGTCAGATTTATTCAGAATTTCAGAGTGAAGTTAGGCATGCCCTATGTAATGTTCCCCAATAATTTTCAATTTTTACACATTAATTTCACCTGTTAATGTTAGGTAATCATAAACCAACTGCACGAAAGTAACTCTACACGAAGAATGCACACACAATCTCAAGATGAGAAGGGTGTTGTCATATGGCGCTGAGGATCTCTAATGCTCGAAGAAGTACAATGCTGGAAAAGTATTTGTATGCAACTCGACCGTGTATTTCAGCGGGAGCAAGATGACGGCTAAGTCGATCAGCAGTATGATGATACAATGTAGTACTAAAAGTAAATGGGCGGCTTGCTGATCCCTTCCGCTTATTCAGCGGGCAGTACAAAAAACAAATGTGGGAAAGGGAAGACTGGAACAAGACCAGTCTCTTCCACAATCGTCGGAATTACAATAATGCTCAACAAGAAAGAGAGATAGTCGACAGTACTACTATGCAACTTTACAATAAAGAGAATTCTTGCGGTAAGCTTTGTAATGAAGATGTCACAATGCTACAAATAGATAAAGTATCACTCCTAACATCAGAAAACTCAATCCCACACAAAACCAACTCAAAATGATGAGCTTCTAAAATCTTAAATGACAGACCAGCAACTAAGCAACCCACTAAATTGCTCATAAAACATTCTAAACTTTTTTGAATGACCTGAAATAAAATGCATTTTTTCCTAAACAAGATGGCGTGCAAATCCCAATGGCCAAACAACACCAAAAACCGTTATATTATTTTGCATGAATCCCAATGTTGTTGCCGAGAAGGTACGACCCTCAAGGAGGGGCGATTTCACTCCAATAAATTCATTTCTCGTTGATAAAATCTCCAATTTGATAGGAAGGGTCACCCCTATCAAAGAAATGTATTAGAACAATACCCAGAACGATACAAAAATCACCCAAGGACTTATAAGCAAAAACGACTTTTAGTAGTACATGACCAGCAAACTCAAAAAATCATCAAAATCTCACAAAATTCTATTACAATAACTCAATCTGTCTCTTTGAGCAAGAAACAACCCTCACTCTCAATTAGTTGCTATCTCTCAAGCAAGAAACTAAGCCAAGCTAGGGGGTATGCATTCCCTGAAGCACTCACTCACCATTTCAACAGCATAATTTTGCAGTAGACAAGAGATAATGAAATGAAGAGCAACTCCTGCTTTTAAAGACTTTGAAAGAAGCTTCCAGAAGATGCGATCGAAGACCAAGGAGAAAGTTTGAATTTCGGTTGACTCATTTTCCCTCCAAAAGTTGGTATCTCAAATGAAAATGAAATAGTTCATTTTTAAAACATAATATCTCCTCAAAGTTGGTGTCCATTTGCCAAGGCATTATTTTTCACTTTAGAAATATTATAATCAATCCTCCTGATGAGGCGTCCACCCTTCTAGCCCCTTTTTTCAAAACAACTTTAAGTTGTCATTAGGCCAAGGGGTCAAATTGAAAACATAACATTAATAATATAAAATAACTTATCCCTCCAAATAAAATCACCATAATGCCAAAAATCCACATTACCAATTGAATTGTCAAAAGAGGAGGGCCAAATGTGTTGATGCCAACAGGACCACTGCCCGAAATAGAATTTACTAAAAATAGTAAATTTAGAGATCAACATGCACGCTATCCCATTGCAAAGATTTTTGAAAACCTAGAAAGAATCCGTGATCCAAACTCCAAGATTCCAAGAGCAAGCCTTAGAAAAAGTTGAAACATCCTCCTAGAAGATCAGAAACCCTAATTTCCACTTCTGAGTAGCCTACGGGTCTTCGGAATAGGCTAACGGCCAACTGCTAGATTGTTGTTGAGAAGGGGACATTACACCCTAGCTAGCTCCCATGAATGGAATCGCCTCCATCATTCACAAATGTTTAAAGTTCTCTCATGAAGGTGTTGTGGACGTAGTGCATGAGACTAGGTACCATCCTTTGGTATCCCGTGGGGGATATTCATTAGATCACTTTTGGCCCACCCCGGTCGGTTCGCTTCCTCCAAGAACATACCTACTTAATGAGAATTATGTGAAGTATAAGACTGGGGGCAAGGGAAAGCCAAATTTGACCCTTTCGGTAGTACAACAGCCAGCTGCCTCCTCTTCTCGAAAGGGAAAAGAGAAGCTACCGTGTCCTTGGGATGGCTCTCCCACGCTTTCTCGAAAAGAGTTCTGGATGAATATGCCTGGTTTTTACCCTCTGCGTCTGATGATACCGGCTTGGCAAAAGCCTAAGATTCGGATATCTGATCTTCCTACCAAACAACCTGGACCTTGGTACTACTTGTATGGTAGAAGTTAAGGTCCCTGTGGGGAACCCTCTATTTCCCGGCCTCCGCGGCCTCCTACCGCTCCTGCTCTGAAAGCTGTAAACGGGAAGAGGCTTGCTGCCGAGGCACTAGAGCCGATTCCCCCCTGTTGCTTCTCAACCTGCTCCTCTTGCTCCCATTTAGGAGCCTATTCCTTCGCTGAAAATGGCTATAGTGGACACTCCTATGGCTGAGCAGGAGCATCCCGTTCCTTCGCAACTCCTGGACTCTAGCTCAAAGAGTCGCAGAAATTGCCTTGTGTGTAAATGCAAGCGCCAACGAAAGGCTCTTGAGGCTAAGCAAACCGCTTTGTAGAGAAAGGATGAGGAGCTGATCGCACCTGTATCAAGGCCTCCCACTACGTCCTCCTTTCTCCTCCCCTCTATCTCTATTTAACCAAGTTTCGTATTGCTTTCGACTCTCGCTGTGAGTATGAATGCGCCTGACCTCAAAACGGTGTAGGTGTTCATCGCCCCTTCGGTTGAGCCTCTCTTGTTGATGTCCCTTCCGAACATCTTGTCTTTCCCCAAACCCATAGATATGTTGAATACCTCAGTGGTGTCTTGCGGTTTTCTTCTCTTCTTCTGTGCCTCTCGTCTCATTTTTGGGGAGTTCCCATCCCCCAACGGAGCCAAGGGTAGAGGTTGGGCCTTCCAACAATGGAGGGCATAAGAGGAGCCCACCTCCGGAAGGTGGTCCCGTGCTAGCTTGCTCCGTCCTAGTGATGGAGCCAACTCCGACTTCTCTCGAGTTTGTCATCACTCCCGAATCACTCGATGAGCCAAGCGGTGAATCTTAGGTGTAGTCCTCTCCGATTGTTGAGGTACGACATGGCACTCCTGTGAAGTGCATGTTCAACTGTCTGGATGAAGTTCTGGCCTTTTCGGGGATCTTCGCAAAGTCGTTGACCATAGCTCCACAAGAAACCAACGGAGAAGACCTTGTGGGGCCTTCTTCCTTAGCCCTTGTTGCAGGAGGGTCGAAAGCTCCTCCCCTTAATATTCCACCATTGCATATCTGTGCATGAAAATTGAAAAATATAGCTTTGACTATTGTTCATAATATGTGCTGGGAATGAACAAGTAATGAAATTTGCTAAAGTGCCTCTCAGTTTTGTATCTGTTCGATTGGGGAAGAATGGGTAATATCTGACATGGGATAAGTGTCGAGGATTCTAATACAACTCTAGATGACCAAACTGTTTGTTAAAATTGGCAATATTAGGAAAGTGCAAATTTGGCATAGAAACTTGAATTCACTTAGTTTGACAAATATAATTGTCAAACTTGGGTAATCACTAATACTATTGTCCAAGGGGCAAGGGTTTATTATTGTCAATCTTGAGTGTCTCTCCAACGTTGCAAAGATACCAACACTCGCAAAGAGATTAATCATTGCATAGCAGTAATGAAATTACATGGATTATTCATGTTTGTGTTTTCGTCTAGCCATGAAATTCCAGTTCTAAGAGTTTTCGTTCCCAAACCTTCCAATGTCATAACCAAATTGGATTCAATTCTCCGTGATGCCAATTATGTTGCCCAGACTTCCTTTTAGTTCCATCTCCATTTGGTTGGCCCAACCGAATTATTTTGAGCAATGACTTTATAAAGAGCTTTTCATTTCATAATAATTTCATAAAGTCATATTATGATTAATTAATTAAATAATTAAAAAGTATTTTATGGTAAATAAAGACCGTTTCAACATTTAAATAATCATCTCGGGCTTATGAAAAGTGGGGACATCACACTTCGGCAGATGTTCTTATAACCTTGTCGATGACGAAAGGTGGTTTCATAACCAACATCAAATGCTAAAATGACTTAACTTCAACTTGGGTGGAAGAAGAGAAGGTTATCATGACTTTGTCGGGGACCGACGAAAGTTTTCTAACTTGGTCAAAACTCCAAAATGACTTGACTTAAGCATCACTTTTGAAGGTGTGTCGGGAAAAGGAAAGGTTATGAAAACTTGGGCGGCAACCGACAAGGTTTCAATAACTAACAAAAAACTGACAACTTCAAGACAGCCAAATTTTGGGTAAATAAAGCTAGGTCGAGGGGTCGGTCACCACAATGACTTCAAAGGCTTAAGTTATGACTTAAGCAACCAGTAATGACCAACATCCATTCAACATTAAAATATAAAACTTGTTAGACTCCATGACTGAAACAACTTCTTTGAGATGTTGGATGTCGAAGCTCGCTCATCCACCATACTGCTGCTTACTATTGTTTCACCAAACTATTAAGGCATAAGCCTTAAGATTGCCCTCCAATGCTAGATCCTTTTCGAGTGTCAGGGTTCGCCCTTCCACCATACCTCTTTCCTATTTCCTACTTTCCAGTAAGGCGTAAGCCTTGGCTTTGACCCGCGAAGCTCAAAACCATTTTTGGGGTCAAGATTTGAGGTTTCTTCATACCCTTTGCTTAACCTTAAGTTTAAGGCATAAGCCTCAACTTCGATGTCTAATGAGACTTGGCTTAATTTGTCTAGCTTTTTCCTTCTCAAACAAGCGGTATAAAGTAAGCTCAAGGCCCGAAGCCCAAACTTCTTCAACACTTGAAGGCTTGCATTGCAACTTCAAATTCATCATTTGGAGCGGGACCACTTGACATCAATGACCATCATGATTAGCCATCCATAAACTCCCTTTTGACATCAATGACAATCACATTGCCAACACTGGCGACGAAGACCAGATGGTCCAACCCTTGCACGTCCACTTGTGCTAGTGTTGCTCCGATTGCATAGTTTGAAGCGTGAACATGCACGTGAAATTCCTAGTTCCAATCTAGGTATGCCAAGATCAATGAACTCATTAGCCATACCTTTAGTTCCTTGAAGGCTTCTTCTTGCGCTTTTGTCCATTCAAATGGTTGCCCCTTCCTAGTAAGTATGTCCAATGGATACGAAATTTGAGCAAAGTTCCTAATGAACCTTCTATAGTACTCAATGTGTTTGAGGAATGATTTCACCTTGGTGATGTTCTGGGGCGATTCCATTTGTACAATCACTCGGATCTTGTCAGTGTCGGTCTTCAATCCAACCTTACAGAGTATGTGCCCAAGCAGTTTGTCTTGAGGTACCATAAACCGACACTTCTTGGGGTTGAGTGCCAGTTGTTTTGCTTTGCACCTTTCCATGCATTCTCAGAG
Source organism: Sequoiadendron giganteum (assembly GCA_007115665.2). NCBI lineage: Eukaryota > Viridiplantae > Streptophyta > Pinopsida > Cupressales > Cupressaceae > Sequoiadendron > Sequoiadendron giganteum. The sequence goes on along the minus strand of CM021102.1, from coordinate 181,363,330 downwards.
GGCCTTCAGGTGTGTTTGCTCGTTGCTGTAGATTGACCAGTTGTCTAGAAATGCCTTGAAGTTCCCTATTGACATCTTGTCAAATATGTGTAGGATTATCCTTCAGAATGTTGTTGGAGCATTGCATAGATTGAATGGCATTCGGTTGTATGCGTACACTTCGTCTTCAACTACGAACGTTGTCTTTATTTTATCTTCTTTGGCTATGCTTATCTGGTTGTAGCCCAAAAACTCCTCCATGAAGGAATAGATTTCATGACTTGCTACTTCTTCCAATATTGAGTTGGTTAATAGGATCGGGAAGGGATGCTTTATAGTCACCGCATTGAGGCTCTGAAAGTCCACGCATATTCGAATTTTCTTTGATTCTTTCTTTAGTTATATCACGTCCAATGATACCTAGTCACTCACTTCAACTTTGATTATGATTCCTACTTCTAACATCTTTTTCGATTTCTTCTTGCACCTTCACCACATAGTTTTTATTCATTCGGTACAATCTCTTCCGTACGAGTTGTGCTCTTGGTACTAATGAAATCCTATGCACGCATAGTTCAGGAGGCATGCCCTTCAAATCCTTGTACATCCATGCGAAGGCGTCTTTGTACTCTGTAAAAAATTTAAATACTGTCGCTTTTAGCATTGGATTCCAATCGTCTCCGATCAGAATCATTTGAGGATTATCTTCTTCTTCGAAATTTACCTTTGTATTCGGCTCATCGTACTTGATCATCTTAGCCTTTTCAAAGTTGTGTGCTGGTGTGTCATCTACTCTAGCAACTTCCTCTTTGTATTCTCTATATTCCGGAGGAAATGTTTTGCTTGTGGATGTTTTGTCTTCTCCTTCCTCTTTAGTTTCTTTAATTTGTAGCATATTGCAATCTTGTTGAAAAACTTCGTAGTCCTCCATCTGCCAGTGGAAGAGTCCGTTCGAGCGAACTCATCTTGTCCTACGAGCATTCTTGGAGGTCCAAGATTCCTCCATCGTTCGGTTCTATAGTTCCCCTTTCTTCATCCATTTCAAATCCTCCTTTCGACTCAGAGTTCGACGACGCCAACTCTTCATTGACTGCTTGGTTTCTTAAGTCAATTACATATTTCCTTCCGTTAATTTCTATGGACAATTTCTTTCTCTTCCAGTTATGATTTGCTTTGGCTGCCACCAGCCACCCTCTTCTGAGCAACGCATCATACGCCTTTGTGTGTAGTGGAATGACTACAAAGTTGAACAAGAACGGTTGTGTCTTGATTGTCACCTTCTACACCATGAGTGTTCCTAGTGGCTTGATGCCATGTTGGTCGGTGCCCACGAATTGGAACGTCGGTGCCTAGAGTGTAGGTTTCCTGAGACTCTTCCATGTGTCTTCGGGTTGTATGTTGACTCTCGATCCTCCATCGACAATTGTGTTTGTTAATTTCTTCCCTCTAATCTCTATTTGCAAGATTGTCGATCTCTTCTTGATGTTTATTGTCAGCAACATTGGGTCGATGACTTGTTCACCCTCGGGTGGAGGTTTGGCTACCATCTCCTTCCTTCGGCCATCTTGTTGCTAGTGTTGTTCATCATCGACAACATTTATGATTTCCATTCCTAGCTATGCCATAGTCTACAAAAGGTGAGTCACCTTGATGGGTACGGTAGTCTGTAGTACCTGCCATACGATATCCTTTTTCGACTCCGAATGCCACGAGGTACTTGGAATCTCCTGTTGGGTTTTTTCATTCCTTAGTCATTGCCTATTCCACTTTTGCTTTGGCTTCCTTCATTCGTTGTTTTCCCATATGAGGGTCTAGGTAGATGGCTTTCTTTGTTTGTGCTCTAGTGATTGTTAGTACCTCTTCATTATGATCTTCTATGTCTATCATATTGATGCCTTTCTACTTTGGGCAATCAATATCTTCATGGTCATTCGGTCCACACTATTCGCATAGTTTTCCCTCGAACTTTGACCATTTTGGCATTCCCTAACAAAGTGACCCCATTCATTAGACTTTCAACTAAGTTACCGGGTTCGCACCCACAGACCTCGAACCCGGACCGGGTACGAACCTACTATGTGTACGTCGGTGGCTACGCCTTGGGTACGCACCCTGTGCGTATCCATGGCGAACCCATCCAAATGGTTCGTGGACCCAGGGGTATCAGCCATGTACCCGGGTGTACTTGGAAGAACGCACAACCCAACACTTAAAAGTTGCCCCTCGACCCCGCTGGGGGTGCTGCCCCCAAACCCCCACGAGGGGCGCTGCCCCTCGACCCCACTGGGGCATTGCCCTCAGACCCCCATGAGGGGCAGCCCCCGCTTGGGGCATTGCCCCTAGACCCCCACAAGGGGCATTGCCGCTCGACCCCATTGGAGACATTGCCCTCAAACTCCCATTGAATTTAATTGATTTTCTAGGTACTCTCCAAGTCCAAGTTTCCATAGTTTGCCTACAAGTCTTCATCTATAATATCACATTTAAGGCTTCTAAAACCATACAAAACTCCATAGCACACCTCATTTTCATGGGAAAGAGGAAGTAAATTTGCAAAATATATTAATGTAGTATTTACTTTCAGTTTTACAAAAACAATTTTCTATTTTCATTTTGTTTAAGAATATCAACATTAGCGCATTCCACATGAGGATGCCATTTTGTACCCAATTTGCTTTCAAATCAATCAAATACAACTATCGATTGGCATTTAATATTTATCTTTGGCATTTGGCATTGATCAATGATTAAGTATCATACTATGAAATGGTTTAGTTTTACAATTCTATATATTTCTCTTAATACATATATATATAATATATATATATACACGTACCCATACGTACCCAAACCCCTAAAAAAAATTTTCACGTACCCACGTAATGGGTTCTCGTACCTGAACCCGTCCCCAAACCCAAACCGGTAACTTAGACTTCCGACATTGTATCATGGGTCTACCATTGCTGTCATATTGTATTTTGCTTCTTGGCCCACTATTATTACTTCTTTTGTTGTTCCAATAACCTGTAGGGGATGCATTGGAGTTGTTTTGGGCTTTTGGTGGTGTGTTTGGCGGGGTTGATTGTTCTCCTTGTGTAAAGAGAACTTACGTGCTTCTTGTTTTTAGGTTGTATGGGCATTCCTTGATGGAAGGTCCCATTACTTGGCAGGTATCACAAAATAGTTTTTTTGGGCAATTTGCTTTTGTGTGACCTTCCCTCTTATAGTCGGTGCACCACAACTCTCTGCTTTCTCTCATACTCTCCTTCTTAGCCTTCAACTCCATGATTCTCATCATGTCGTTCCCTCAATGCTTGGACGGTCTTTGATTCACAATTGCTGGTTTTGTTTGTGCTCTCATCATCGTTTGTCTTCCTCTTTCCTCGGGAAGATGTTTTATCTCCACTCTCTATGTCCATTGCCCGATTGTACGCTTCAATGTATGATGATGGGGGTATGACTTTCAATTTTTTCCTTAACAACAGGAGCAACCTTTCGATGAATCATCATTTCTTCAATCCATCGATCAGTTGAGTCTTCAATTTTACTAGCAATTAGTTGAACCTACGATTATAGGCTCGTATGTTTTCATGCTTCCCCTACTTCATGTTGTATATCTCTGCTACGATTTCATTGTCGTCTTTTAGAATTTTAAATTCTTCCTAGAATGCTTTCTTTACTCTTCCCCATGTGGCTTTCTCTACTGCTTCTAGTTCAGTGTACTAGTCTATGGTTGTGCCTTTGAGCATTGTTGGGAACGCTCTTAACCAGTAGTCTATGTCTTCCTGCCCATTTGCTATCCATATCATCACACATCTCTTGCAATGTCGTATTGGATCCTCGGAGGACCCGTTCCTTGTGAATTTTGACAACTTCTACCTTTCCACATTCGAATTGGCTAGCAGAGTTACCATTTTTCTTTCCCAATGTCCTTGTGCATTGGACCTGATGGGATTGTTTATCGTGAAACGTTCTAGTGCCTCTCTTGCACTCTCGACCATGTATGGGTCTTCCACACATCCCCTCTCAGCATCCTCCGCACTTCGAGTCTCTTGGGGTCCGTCCTTGTACTCCCTTCATTTGGAAGTCTTTGGTTCAGATCCTCGAATTCTCGGTTCTTCGTTATCCGATATGGATAACTCTCAGATGTGGCATATGCTATTTTCAAGTTCTTTTGGTAATTCATTTTCATCATCTTTATATTTTTCTCTCTTTATTACCGATGGTTTCCTAAAAGTGTCTTGGTTTGTTTCTTCAACAAGGTTTTTGTTTAGTTCGACAATATCTTGGTGTATTTCAGTAAGGCCTCGGTTTGCTTCTTCGACGATTCATTTCAATCTTCTTTGTCGGTCTTGCTATTTTTTTAACTTGAGTGATCTTTGTAGTTGTTCTTCGGGTGTTTCTTGCTCGCTTGGTGTTTAGTTCTTGTTCTTTTTGGGTCGTACAGGCATTAATTTTTGGGAGTACACCGATGACTGGTGTCACGTTCTTCCTCCTTCCGTTTGCTTGTTTCCTTGTAGCGTTGTAGTATTTGGTGCCTTTGTCGTTCTTGGTTGCTCCCAGCCCAAAGGTCTTGCAATATAATGGAATGATGAGCGATCATCCTTGGTAGTCTGTTGAGGAGGTGGTCGACCTTTGGGTTGATGTGCAATCTGTCCTAGATGACCGTCTGAGGGATCTCTTGCCTGAGAGCCTCCCTGCGTACGTGATCCCTCAACGAGATGCCCCATGGGTTTATGAGATCCTCCATCAACACTTCTTCCCTATCTTCATTGGCTTGCACTAGCTCTTCGGCTAGCTGGCCCATTATGCTTCCATTCTCCTATTTGGGTGATGTTTACCAAGTTCACATTGGCAATGGTTGCAAATGTTCACTCACTAAGTGGTGTAACCAATGAACTTGGAGTAAACGAGAATGTACAGTAACAATTATGAAACATAGCAATTACACAATGATTGCATAGAGTATAGCATTCGATTCATTCATCAGAATATGGGAAGTACATCATAAATCGTAATGTCGGGTCCCGACTACAATGGAATGATCAATTATATAACCTGCTGATGTTGGTTGAGATACCAACTGTCGATAACAACTCCTACAACTACCCAACTATCGGAATTAGTTCCTGATTACAACTCATTTTAATGTAATGCTGCACACAAGTATTATTTTATTTATTTTATATACTATTTGTTTGGCCGACTACAACTTAATTATTGATAACATGGTTGACTACAAAGGTAAAAGCAACATGCTATTGCTCTATCTTCCACGAAGGTTGAGTATCAAGAGGTTGTGAATGTAGCCACTAAGGCATTTAGCTTGAACATAGTCTCACCAAGTTTCATATCAAGTTCAAAAAACTATTTATTGTTGTTTTCCAAAACCAAATTGATATTCAAATTTCATAGAATCCAATCCACCATTAGTGGACCAAGCACATATAGGTTCATATGTATTATATCCAAAGGTTTATTCATGGACAAGTCATTGATCTCAAATACTGCACAACATCTAAGCAAATTGTTGACATTTTTACCAGTCCCATTACAAAAAAGCAAGTTTCTTCATTTATGAGCTTTGTTGAGCATGGAGGAGGCAACTTCTTCAAGGGGCTACCTAGTCCTTGATGAGCACGCAATTATATTGAGTGAGGTGGGCGGGGAGGGGGCGGAGGTTTTGGGGGTAAGGGGAGGTAGGTCGGGGGTCTACCTAGTCCTTGATGAACACAATTATATTGAGAGTGCGGGGGTGGGGAGAGGGCTGAATCAACCTACTTCTCTTACAAATCTTCTTTTGTAGGAACCAACCTACTAGAGACACCAATCCCCACTTGTAGAATCTGTAGGCACCAACCCACTGGAGACACCAATCACCACAATAGAGCACCAACTCAGCAAGAGACTCCAATCTCTTATTTTAATAGGCACCAACCTACGAATCCTTCAATGGATGATTTGTCTTCACAAGATCTGAATGTAGATACACTTAGCTTCACAAATTTGACTTTAAATGATGTAATTTTTTTCTTCACAAGTCGGATCACAAATCTGATGCAGTGTCCTACCTTCACAAATCTGAGTCCTTCCTTCACATATCTGATCACTATAATGTGACGTTCTTCCTTCACAAATCTGAGTCCTTCCTTTCCAAATCTGATCACTATAATGTGATGTTCTTCCTTAACAAATGTGAGTCCTTCCTTTACAAAAATATGCTATAAAATCTGCCTTAAGGTCTGCTCTAATTTCACTTGCAAATCTAATCACAACTTCACATATATTTCTGCCTTAATGTCTGCTTTAGTAAACTGAGATGTGCTCATAAAACTTCATATATATGATAAAAAGTCCTCCATAAATCTGATCATAAACTCTTCATTAAATCTGTTCATGTTCTTCAAATAAACTTGCACACATATCTTATATAGATCTGCATATGTTCTTCAATAAGAATAAAAAATATATACTTTCTGCCATTTGGTCTCTTTTAAATCTGCTCAATATTCAAATAATATTCGACGCTTGCTTGCCTCTCACACCTCTACTTTGCCTTGTTTTATACCTTATCAAACATGCCCCTTCACCCAAAGGAGGTGACTCTCCCAAGAGGGGTGATCCTTCCAAGAGGGTCAGCCTAGTCATAAATATATTTTGTTATTTTATTTTGAAATTTAAATCCCCAAAATGGGTTGCTCCAATAAGGGTGTCAGCTCCTTCATAAAAAAATTATTTTATTTAATCTTTTAAGTCACCACATGGGGGGTGCTAGGAATCTAAGGGTTAGCCCTTAGAAATAGATAAAATTGATTTTTTTATTTCCCTTTGTGAGGGTGGCGACTTTATAGAGGGCTGTTCATAAACACATTCAAATGATCTTGATTTTGATATGATGATTTACTTCCTTAACGATCTCTCTTGGCCTTTGAGTTCCTTTGACATCAATGACAACAATTTCCAATTCTTTATTCTTGTATTCTTCAGCATCAATGACAAAACTATCCATGCTCTTTCGACATCAATGACAATATTTCCAACAGTCCTCTCTTTCTCTCTCTCTACTTTGGGAGCTTTTTCTCTCTTGATTTAAGGGAGAGGGGGGATTGAAAAAATTTCAGCTTATTCCTCCAACAAATTCTTCACTTCACAAGGAACTTTATCCACTCCATCCATTGTTCCAACATCCATAGGTTTGGGAATGAAAGCATAAGAGAACTCCTTCAATGGGGCTTAATGTAAATACAACTCATTATCATGGTTTGATGTCCCTTGTGTAATTGTGAAACCTTGTATGAGTTTTGGTGCACGATCTTCTTTAACCCAAGCTTCTCTACCATCTGACTAGACACCAAATTATTCATGCTTATACTATCAACAATAACCTTGTAGCACTTATCTTCAAATTTGTATATGGTTCAAAATAGACTCTTCATTTGTATCGGGCTCATTCTCCTACTTCACTAGTTTCAACAACACTCTCTCCATCATTAGACTTTCTTCATGCTCTAGTTCTTCCATGTGATTTGGTAAGGCAACATTTTCCACATTCACTTGTCCAATATGATTCCTAGCCTCATTTCCTCTACCATTTTCTTGTTGCACTTATGGGCATTCAAATGTCCTATGACTTGCTTCTCCACACTCAAATGTGCCCCTAGTTTTTTTCCCCAATTTTGATTACACAAACCAGCACAACACTAATGATTAGCGTTAGCTCCCAAATGATAACCAACTTGAAAGTAACCTTCACCAAGAAAGTTCACCAAGATCCTATTGTGATCTATGTGATAGCTTATGGTGATGGGATCATTAGCAATAATTGAATTTGAATTACAAGATGGAAATGAAACTAGGTGGTGATTCGACCATGAAGATTCCACGCTACCACTTGTTCAATGGGAGGAAAGATATTACAATGAAGAGCAATTCATCCATTTTTTAGCAGGCATCCACTCAGCAGTGGGAGAGATATGAAAGATACAATTATTTATTTCTCCACATTGGCGGTAAACCATCTAGGGGTTACAATGTGTGAAAATAAACACAAGTAAATGCAGCAAACAAATGACTGGAACAATACTATTGTTTACAGTCTTACAATGCCAAATATCTGCTAATTACAAGTGCTTTTGCTATAGAATCAAAATGAAATGAAATGAGATGATTTCTCCAACTTCAATTCTACTCAACTATTGAATTACAAGCCAAAATCTGAAGTATTATCAATCTGATATAATGAACCAACAAACTGTAATTTTCAACTAGCAAACACAACACATCAAAATGCTCACCAATTCCTCAAAACTCTTTCAGAAAGACCTGAAACAGATTGCAAAAGATTCTAAGGAGAATGGCGCCGAGTTTCCAACTCTGTAACCACTTCAAAATCCTAAAAATGAATTGTGCACGAATTCCAAGGCAAACCCTACGAGGTACAACTCTCCCAAAGGGGGGAACCTCAAAGAAAAATCAAATACTTTATAATAAAATCTGAGAATGCACAAAATGAGTCGCCTCTAGCATAGGATGGATATGAGCAAACACCCACAACAAAATTAAATTCACTCTAAGAGCTGCAAACCAAAATCTACTTCAGCTATATGATAACCAGCAATACAGAAACTGAAAATATCACCAAAATTTGCCAACATTGAGATACAATCTGCTAGTCTGGATGAGAAGCTGCCATAATCCCAACTAGGTGTTATCTTTCAAACACGAAATTGGATCTTTGCTAGGAGGTATGCATTCCTCGAAGCCAAATTCATGATAAGAGTTTGGAGATTTCTTAGCTTTTTTGGCTCTTGGTCCCATAGGTTGTTTGGTCTCGTGGACAACATTAAAATCTCCCATTCATTCATTCAAGGGAAATTTATCCCATACAAGTTCCTTAACAACATTAGGTGCCTTCACATGCGAATCCCAAATGCAAAAAGGTTTATTGTGATCAACAGGAAGCTGCTCATCGTATTCCTCTTGGGATGTTGACTCTTTGAATGAGTCTCTCCCCATTTCACTTAAACTGATATCTTCAATTATAGCTCTCTCCACGGGCTTAGTTTGATAACCAAATCCAATGCCACCCATGTCACTATCATTGTATTGGAAATAAGAATCATCAACGCTAGCTGTTTTGAAAACTTTATCATCTTTATCTTCTATGAAACCACTATGAGTAAGTATATTATTGATTTCTTCATTGACAGCCCAATGCACACCAAAGTGGTTTTCTTGGCTACTTGTCACTAATTTGTCTTGTGAAAACTCTTGAGAGGTCTAGATAGTAACAAGGGAAGAGTTATCCATCACCAAATCTTCAACAAGAGGAGGTATAAACACCTCAAAATCACCACCAACAACATCACTATGGTAATGATCATAAGTTGATTCAATGTCACCACCCAAATTATCCTTAACTTGCTCTTCTTTAGCGAACACATCCCACACAATGGTACTACTAGAATCTTCTATGAAGTCATTTGTCTCAAGACCTTCATTGGATGAATCCTCATTAGGACTCAAGACTGTTATGTTCTTTTCATCGATATGATCTTCATCACTTCCTATCACATGCAAGTTTAGGGAAGTATTATGGGGTTCTTCCACACACTCTTCTTCTATCAAGGTTTCTGTATCAAACTCACGATCATTTTGAGGTGACATGTGCACCCTGCTTGAGCCATCTTCATTACTAGATGACTGATTTTTCTCTTCAACTTGCTTATTTGTGGGCTGCAAACCACAAACAAACACTTTTACTTCTTCCTTCATTGATCCTTCATCCAAGGCTTTTTTTGCTTCTCTTTTAATTTTTTTCTTGATGTAGTTGACCACACCCAATTTTCCAGGTTTCCTAATCAACACACAATTCAAGTAGCAGACAAAAGAAACATCGTTCTTAAACTCATTTGTCATATTCTGATATTCCTCATGGAGTATGGAAGCCTCATGTTCGCATTGCCTCTTGTACTGTTCGGAATATCCATTGAAATCCATTGTGGTAATACTAATTTTTTTGTTCTCTCAACAAGATGGCAAGAACTTTGGTTAATTGAACATGAACTCAGCTCTGATCTCAATTAAAATCTGTTTTCTCTGTCACTCATCTGACAACTGAGCTCCATTTTTTCATAGGATGGCAGGATCTTGGCTCTGATACCATTGAAATGTGCCCCTTAGTTTTTTTCCCCAATTTTGATTACACCAACCAGCACAACACTAATGATTAGCATTAGCTCCCAAATGATAACCAACTTGAAAGTAACCTTCACCAAGAAAGTTCACCAAGATCCTATTGAAGGCGAGGTGATAGCTATGGTGATGGGATCGTTAGCAATAATTGAATTTGAATTACAAGTTGGAAATTAAAGTAGGTGGTGATCCGACCATGAAGATTCCATGCTACCACTTGTTCAATGGGGGGATAGATACTACAATGAAAATCAATTCATCCGCTTTTCAGTAGACATCCACTCAACAGTGGGGATTCACCACTTAAATAGTGGGAGAGATATGAGAGATACAATTATTTATTTCTCCGCATTGGCGGTAAACCATCCAAGGGTTACAATGTGTGATAATTAAAACAAGTAAATGCAGCAAACAAATGACTGGAACAGTACTACTGTTTACAGTCTTACAATGTCAAATATTTGCTAATTACAAGTGTTTTTGCTAAATAATCAATATGAAATGAAAGGAGATGATTTCTCCAACTTCCAATCTACTCAACTATTGAATTACAAGCCAAAATCTGAAGTATTATCAATTTGATATAATGTACCAGCAAACTGTAATTTTCAACCAGCAAACAAAACACATCAAAACGCTCACCAATTCCTCAAAACTCTTTCGGAAAAACTTGAAACAGATTGCAAAAGCTTATAAGGAGAATGGCACCCAGTTTCCAACTCTGTAACCACATCAAAAGCCTAAAAATGAATTGTGCATGAATTCCAAGGCAAACCTTGCAAGGTACGACTCTCCTAGAGGGGCAAACCTCAAGGAAAAATCAAATACTTCATAATAAAATTTGAGAATGCACAAAATGAGTCGCCGCTAGCATAGGATGGATATGAGCAAACACCCACAACAAAATTAAATTCACTCTAAGAGCTGCAAATCAAAATCTACTTCAGCCATATGATAACCAACAATACAAAAATTGAAAATATCACCAAAATTCGCCAAAATTGAGATACAATTTGATAGTTTGGATGAGAAGCTGCCATAATCCCAACTAGGTGTTATCTTTCAAACACAAAATTGGATCTTCGCTAGGAGGTATGCATTCCTCGAAGCCAAATTTCGACAACATAACGATAGCATAAACAATGGATCCAAATGAATGAGCAAAGGCTTTCTTAAATAGAACTTGAGGTGACTCTTCAGCTTCCTCCTTTTCCCTCCAAAAGGGATGCCCAACTCTTTTGAAATAATTTAATTTTTAAATCACTTAATCCTCCATTATTTTGGCGTCCAAGGCACAAGAGGAGATAATTAACATTTGGAAATATTAAAATATCTCTTAATGAGGCATCCACCCTCATGGTCCCCTTTTTAAAACAACATTAAGTCATTGTGCTAGGCTAAGGGGTCAAAAATCACTATATAGTAATTGAATGACTTAAATAAATCATTTTACCAAAAAAAAGCCTCAAAATGCTGAAAGCCAAATATGCTCCAAATTGCACTACCCGAAATGGAAACTGAGTTGACTGCTGATGCTATTGCCTAAGATGGCACTGCCAAAAATAGAGCTTACTAAAAATAGTAAACTCTAAAAAGTTGCCCAATGTATTTGCATGTCATATCACTGTGAAGCTGTCTGAAAACGCAGAAAGAATCTGCAAACCAAATCTCGAAATTCCAATGTGCAACCCTCTGAAAATGCCAAAAATAGAAAGATGACACTGCCATAAATAGAACTTACTAAAAATAGCATACTACTAAATATAGTAAGTTGTTCCAAACTCATTTTAAGCACAAACCGGGCAGCCGTTGTGACTTACTAAAAATAGTATGTGTTGGGAAAGGTTGTCAGATGGAGATGCATGTTACACCATCCGAAGCTCTTCAAAAACCAAGAAAACTCCACCAATCATGCATTAGAAACTCTTACATGCAAACCTTCAAAAATGCATCAGAAACCTCCTATAAAATAGGAAACCTTAATTTTACCCCTGACAAGCCTACAGGCTTCGGGAAATAGGCTATCAATCACAGAAGAGCGTATGGCTAAAATGGGGACATTACACACACCTATAACATATTTTAGGAATTCTCTACCTCTTCCTCTACTATGGTAGTCTCTTTCTCTTGTATTTTGATTGAAATTGTTGTTTTGTGAAGTGCTTGATTCTCGTTGCTATGCATGTTGCCCTCTACTATTGTTTTTTGTCCTCTTCCTCTAGTGAATTTTCCTTTTCCTCTTGAACTTTTTTTATTTCCTAGACGACTTCTCTTTTTCTTTCAAAGCACATTGATAATCTTCTACTAAGCGCAATCTTATCATACCAAAATCATCTTGAATAAACGTGCAAAATCTATTGAGATACTTAGAAATTTTCTATTCCCCATCCTCTATATGACCAACAAGGATGCTGAGCTTGTAGAACTCTTCCATGTAGCCTTCATGTGATGGACCTTATTAGATTGATTATAGAAATGGGTAAGAATTTTGATATGAATATCAATATTTGTATGCAGTATCAATCTCAGTTCATATTCAATTAGTTTTCTATCTCAAATAAATGGATTCGAATGTATCAATTCTTGATAACTCTATTCTTGATTAAATAATAATCTCAGAAGCCAAATTTCAGACCCAAGATTGTAATTGTAAGAGTATGCTTAGGTGAAGATCCCTTTCGGTTGGATGTAGTATTAGTGTTATAAGAATCTAATTGATGTTACAGGCAAGTCTCTAACTATCAAATTGTGACTTCTGAACTGCGATAGATCTTCTTCAAGAATGATGTGGATAAGACTGTGTCTGGCTTGTGTTTTGATCGGAAGTTCTTCCCACTGAAGTGGCTCTACCTATAGACGTGATTGGGTGAAGTTTCTCCGCTCCACCCTTGGGGTCCAAGACTTGGATTGATCTGGGCGCCCTTACTGACTCTCGTGATCCCTTTGGGGATGATATGCAATGTCCGCGATATGGCGTTCTTCCTCCAGCAGAGTAGCGGTGGCCGATACTTCCCTTAATCGGCGATCTCTATCTTTTTTTGTGTGCATTTGTGAGTGAAGCGCTTTTCCTCTTTGAAGCGATAGTCACTATTTTCTCTAAAACTGCCATGCCTCTTCCTCCTATTGCTTTGCCTTCCTATACCTATGCCAACAGGTGCGATTCCTCTTGAAAGACGCATCAGTTTGTTCGTGTATTACCTGAGACATCCATTCACGGGATTAGCGTCTTTTGTTTCAGCGGAAATAACCTTTAATTCATATCCTATGTATTGTTATTAATATAAACAAATAATTTAGATCTAATTAAATAAAATATTTTATATTTCAACTACAAAATGATATAATATTTATAAATAAATAAATAATTGAATATCTTATATATCTAAAAAATGTTATACTATTGATATATATCAATAACTAAATATTTTAATTAAAAGAAATGTTATAATATTAATTTATGAAATGTTATAATATGAATATTTTACTTATGTCTATTTTATTAATTATATGAATATTTATATTTATTTTTGCGTGTCTTATTTGAGAGAAGGGAAGGGTGCTTATCTTGATGGTTTCTGTGTGATGGGGACATCACACTTCACATTCATCTCCTTTTGCATGAGAGTTTGGAACTTCTTGAACAAACTCATTTGATAGTTTGATGGTAGGAACTTGGCCTTCAATTTTGCAACCATCCTATACCAAGATTTCATTTTCGGTTTACCTTCTTAGGTCCCTCCATTGACTTTAAGTATTTCTCCATATCTATAATCCAACCTGCAAGCTCCTCAAAGCCTAAGCTCCACTGTAGCAAGGAATATCCAAATTGGATTACTACTCATCTCTGCTATATGTTTAAAAGTCTTTCTCTTAAGTCCATCCTTCATAATTTCTACTTCAAGCTCTTGATCTTCTACTTCATCATCACACACAACCTAAACATGTGTTCATTTCCTTTGTGTTGCCTTGATCACATCCAATTTGGCTATGATTCCTCTAGTTCTTCCAAGGGAATTACCTCTATGTGCTATGTCTTCCTCTCTCAACTCTTTGCAATTGAAAGATTTCCTCACACCTACAACAAATCTACTAGAGCCTCAAATAGCACAACCCAATAAGGAAGCCTTGCTCTAATACCAATTGATGCAAGCTATGTAGAGGGGTCAACTAACAACCACTTAAACATAGCAATGTAAGAACTTCACCAACAATTTCTTATGCCAAATGGAAAACAAAACAATCTATTTGCATTAAATTAAAAATCTGCCTAAAACAACTTATAAACATGTTGAACAAGTGATTAACCTATTACACACTTTGAAATTGATTTACAATGATTGTTTCTAGACTAGATAGATCAACTAAAGGTTAATTTTCTGTCTCCCCTATTCTTCTGTATTTCTGTATGATTCTTTGTTGCTATTTCCCTTAGCTCAAGTCTCTTCGTTCTCCATGCTTACCCTAGTCACTACATGTTCTTCTTGATCAAAAAATTTAAACTCTTCCCTAGCTGCAAACAAGGAAGCTCTTCCATTGGGAAATCAATAGTTGTCCATGAAGAATAATTGTCCAATTGCCCAGATGTCAGTTGGAATTCTAAAATTCCATCTAAACAACTTGCAAGACTGCCAGCTATCAGCAACACAAGAAAAACATTCATACAAATCAAAATCAGCTAATATTATCATTGTTACATGCTAGGTGTTTTCTGAGATGGGGACATTTCAAAGACATAGGGACTTGAAGGAAATGTCTCTCCGCCATCCCATCACTGTCGCCTAGTACCCCAGGGATGTTTTCAGGACATCTCCCTCAAAAAGAGCATGTTTCTTGGATGTGCCCTCATTTTGGAGAAGCCACTCAGACACTTGGATGTCCCCAAGTTGCTCAAGCAACTCTTGATAGTAAATGGTATCAAAGCCAAACTTGCAATTATGCTAGATTTTTGGTAAATCTTAACTGAGAAATTGTTGAGAACATTGTGTTCTGTGGGGAGTCTCTGAGATCTAGCTGATTATCCTATTATTAGTTTCAATCAGTTCGTTATTTTGTTTTAATCCTTTAATCCTCTTAAGCTGTCCTTTCTAGTTTCATTTACTAGTCACAGCAAAATGGCAAGAGTTCTAGAATGTCTCTCTCAGGATTGAGTTGAGACTATTAACCAGGCATCCCTTGAGGGATATTACAAAGTTCTTGTAGTACAACCTACAAAAAGTGAAATCACTGGTGAAGAGGTACCAGATATTGAGATCATTGAAGAACTGCTTATAGGTGCTATTACTTCTTATAAACCTCCTTTAAAAGCTGAAGATGTTTATAAAAGATTGTATTTAAGTCATTTTTTTTTTAAAAACATTGTCTATAAATCTACTTTTAAGCATTTTGTTAGGCCTAGGACTAAGTTAATAGAATTAAACTTAGAATATAAACCTAATAAGACGTTCCAGACCAAATTGCTTCTAGTATTCCCAAAATTCGCAATTGATTATATAAGAAGTCACAAAGATGTAAACTATGTCCATTTTGGCACTATTTTAGTCAATTTTGGTTCATGTGTCCCCAAAGATATAAAACTCTTATTTCACCTAGCTATATGTGATAGACAGAAAACTCAGTATGAGCATGCTTGCCAAATGTCTGCCCTTTCAAGACTAGGAGAAAATTCGGCCTGCTTTGCCTATTATCCGAATCTTACAGTATGTGCAAGAGACAAGGGATGTAATAATTTAAAACATGGATCGTTGAATTGGTGGGGACTCTTTACATCTGTCTATGGCCTAGAAAGCTTTGGTGCTTGCAAATATGCTAGTGTACAAATTCAGGCTCTTTAGAGTATGACAAACTCAAACTATCCCAAGATGTTAGAATCCCTTCCATATGCAAAGAAGTTGAATGGGGATGTACAGTTACAAAAGGAACCTGTAAACACAATAGGAATTTCCCTTGAATGGAAAATTGACTGGATAAAAAATGTAGCTCCAAAAATGACTTCCAGAGCCAAACTAGTCCATAAGATATAAGGCTCGTCTATACATGTATTACCCATGACTATGTACCAGAATTATTCTAATATGTCATCCTCCAATTTCCAAAGTGCCAAATCATCCTTTAGAAGACCAGAATCTAGATCAAGTTTCAACTCTACCAGAAGGGCACAGTGCTACGTAAAAGTTGATGAAGAAGTAAGAACCAATTAATCAAGGACTTGAACTAGATAAAAAAGGTAAGATCCATCGAACTGAAGAAAAAAAATTACTTTTTACCAACATGAATATGCCTCTGCCAAGAGATAATACTCTAGCATTCTATAAATACAATGACCTAGCTTTATACAGAGGAAGAGATCAAGATAGTTGAAGAAGCAACATGGATGAATGCATTGAAAGCTAGTAAGCTTGAAATTCTAGTTCAAGAATTCATGAAATGTCCATAAGCATGACTTCATGGTTCATTTCACTCAATGTGTGTCATGTAGAACTATTTGGGTCCATGAATGGCCTTGCATCACCAAAAACAATAATAGGATATTTGTAAATAATATAACCAGATTTATTAAGTTTTGGTTGCTTTTGTTTGTTAGGCTTTTGTCAAATATGCATACTTGGATGACTATTAGAAGTTGCCTATAGGTGTTCCCTAAAGCTACAAACCTACCTGCAGCTATGCTTTTGGTCAACTATAGGTTGCTATAGGCATGCAACAAGCTACTACAGTTGTGAAATGGTTTGCTAAGGTCAGTTACGAGTGTTAGGTTTTGCATGTAAATAGTGTAAGGTCTCTTTGAGGGGTGTTTTCCCAACATCCTACAGGGCTTTCAGATGACATTCTTCTACCAAAGTTGCTATTTGAATGATTTTATTGCTTTCAGCAATATGGTTAACATTAGAATGTATATGGTTTCATGTGATTTGTAGAGCCGAATATCCCTTTTCTTCACTTGCTGCTGGGCAGTTTTGGCACCTGAAATGTGATGAAGATTGAGGTGTATGTTGTTGGTATGTGATGAAGATTGAGATGTATATTGTTGGTGTCTGTTGCTTCTCATTTATACATGTTTTTCTTGTGTTTTTGACTGCTGGCAGCCTTGGAAGCTATTTAGAAGGGCATTTGGAGTTCCAGCTGACCCCTAGGTGGTTGGACAATCATTCTACATGGTTGACTATTGATTTCCCAATGGTGGAGCTTCCTTGTCTATGTCTAAGATAGATTTCAAATGAGTTTTTGATCAAGATGTAATGGTTGGGGCAGGCATGCAGAAGAAAGAAAGAGAGTCGAGCTGAGGGAGATAGTAGTAGAGAACTGAAAAGAAACAGAGGAAAAGAAACAGAGGAATAAAGGAAACTAAAAATTAATTTTTAGTTTATCCATCCAGTTCAGAAATGGTCATTTTTCATCAATTTCATGATGTCTAATAGGTTAACTTCTTGTTTAGCATGTTTCTAACCACAGTTTAGGTAAAAATTTCAAAACTTATGCAAATGCATTGTTTTGTTTTCCATCTGGAATAAGAACTTGTTGGTGAAGTTGCTAGGTTTAGGTGGTTGTTTAGTTGACCCCCCTTCCTAGACTGCATAACTTGGGTTTGATGATGTGGGCCAGGAAGAGGCCATGACCTACACAAGGATGATGCCTAAAACTGGTCCAGCCTTTGGCTGATTTCAGGTCTGATTGCAAAGGGTGGGAGGAATGTGGTCTGGTTCAAATAGTAGTTGAGCATGAGCTAGATAATGGTGAGCTGGAGTTCATTTGAAATGTGACTTCCACTGGTTTGACCATCAATGGTTATTTATTTAAGTTAATGACAAACTTTTTAGTCCAGGTGTACATTTTATTAAGGAGACTCAGAGAAGTCTCAAAAGAGACTCAAAATGTTAGAATTGAAAACACTTCACAGTGGCATCTAGATACATGCTATGTTTAATTGCAAAAATCTAAATTCTTTAATTTTATTAATAGAGTATTTGAAACATAGCATACTCATATTTTGTTTTGAATGTATTGTGGTTATTTCATCACTTTGTTTTTGTCCATTCATTGTATATATGTTTGTGATCTATGAGCCAAAGAAAACTATGGACTCATCATTGTGTTTTTTATACTCAAATTTTCTTATTCTTTGCTGTTGTTGAGTGTGGATTTTTGGAATTCCTGTAATTTTTCGTGTTTATGTTTATCAACACTTATTTGCTGCCTTCTTGCATGTCTGGAGGAGCATGGGGTTTTTGGGCGATGTGTTAAAAGATACATTTCCATAGTCTTAGGGCTTGTAGTTGTTGGTCGCATCCAATTCTTTGATTTTCAATAGTCATATTTCTTTTAATTATGTGTTTGAACTTTGGATCAACTGAAATTCATTTGTGACATATCTGACATTGACTTCCATATTTTGGTTTTGTCTATGCTGCAAATTTGTGGATTGCCACCTATGGCGTGTTCTCCATATAAAAGGGGCATGATGTGCATACAACGAATGAACATAGTCCATCGAGATCTAAAAAGTGCAAATTGTCTTGTTGACAAACACTGGAGGGTAAAAGTATGTGACTTTGGTCTGTCACGAATAATGACCAACTCACCTATCAAGGATTTGAATGCCGCTGGAACTCCCGAGTGGATGGCACCAGAACTTTTACGTAATGAAGCCTTCACAGAGAAGTGTGATGTATTCAGTTTTGGTGTTATAATGTGGGAGCTGTGCACGTTAAAGCGCCCTTGGGACAGTGTCAAACCAATGCAAGTCAGTAAAAGTATTTTACATGCTGGTTACTATCCATATAAAATTTTATCTTCGGAAGCATTTTTTGTTTATTAGAAAGAATGTTCCTTGTCGTCATTTACCCTGCAAAGGAATAATTATTTCATTAAAAATAATCTAATATTTGTGAGGGCTGCATTTATAAGCATCTTGATTAAATGTGAAGCTTTGTATTATGTGTTTTCTCATTTTTATGGCATGTTTTGCTAGGTGGTTTATGCTGTTGCCCATGAAGGGGCAAGATTGGATATACCTGATGTCCCAATCGGGAAGTTGATCTCAGGTATCGATATGAATATCATAGTATATGTTAGTTGATTTTTCTCTATCACATTTGTGTTCGCATTTTACTGAATTGTTGATGATGTGGCAGACTGCTGGGCAGAAGACCCTAATGCCAGGCCATGCTATGAGGAAATTTTTGCACGCCTCCATGACTGTGAGCTTTCTTTAAATTAAATTGATTGGAAAGTAGAATGCTTATATTAGCCTTGGAATAATTTCCGTAAGGCCAGCAAATCATCTTTGGTTGAAGGGAAATCACAGAAGTTTGGCAGCGCTGGGTTCCTGATCAATGCTATAGGTTAAGCAATCAGCATACTAGTGATCTTGAATATAGTGCACTGTTCTTGCATTGCTCAGCATTAGCCATTCGAATATTTTCTTTTCTAGTATTTGTTAGCTATAGTGAGAATCTGAAGTTGTGCCCATAGAAATTATTGCTAATTTGCAATTATATAGGCAACATTCTGATGCAATTTATCCTGCCAATAGGATAAAAAATGTAATCATTACCATGGTGAAAAATTCTTCAATATATCTAAAAGATAGAAGTCCCAGTAGCATTCTTACTTTTAAATTCATGTCAGAAAGATTAATATTTGATGAAACTTCTGTATATCCTGATGTTAGGTCATCTTCAAAAGGATCTCTATATTGTTTTAATATTAGGTTTTATCCTTGTAATTCTTTCCATGACTCTAAAAGCTACCATTGATGGATTATTTAAAAAAAAATACCGTTGATGGCTTCCTGGTGAAGTATAGGCCTTCTCAGTGTTATGATACCTTATAGCGAAGAAATACAAATGTGCAAAATGTTCAAATTTTCTATTTTTGACTTCCAATGATAGTTTCCATTGAGCATTTTTCTTGAATGGAGTTCCAAATTATTGCTATTCTACTACTTCAAGGCATGGAAAAAAGGAAAGAAAGAAACAGTTGTGGTCAGACGAATCAACAATAAGAGTAGGGATTCAATCTAAAATAAATTTCAGAGAATGAGATATTTGATTGCATAGAAAAACATGTTAACACAATCAAATCCAGAAGTCTTTGCACTATAGAAAAACATGTTAACAGATTTTCTTCTTGTTTTTGGTAGCTGAATATGGTAGATGTTTCTAACACAGTTGAAGTTGAGGACACGAACTTGTCAAAAGACCATAATATATAGTCATCTTTCCCTTTCTCTTCTGGAGAAAATCCAATCTTGACACCACAAGCCTCTTGTCCCGAGTTTTGGAAAGTTGACTTATCACGTGGGACTTCAATTTATTTTTTGAAGTAGCAGCCACATGGAATTATTCAGAGACTAACAATTTCCCTATTGATTTGCCTTCTTTGGAACCTAGTAAGGTCCCTAACACAACTACAATTCTTTCATCAAAGGATGAGGAATACCTAAGCACTTGGTGGTATGGAGCTCTTGGGCCATAGTTGTGCCTATTGCTTTGCAATGTATTGGTTTACTCGCAGGTGAAACAATGAGGACATACTTGTATCCTAAGGCACAGGGTTGTTGAATTTCATCCTTTTTAAGTTCAAAATTGGGCGAACATTTTTTTTTAACAAAATTCATTTAAATTTGCCTTTAAATTCATATGGAAAAAGGCAAATACCTTTTCTTAAAATATATTTTTGAAAAGTGTTTTTATTAAGATTTTTGATAGATTTTTCTTATAAATGAATGCTTGTCAATCGCAACACAATAATAGTTTACATTTGCCAATGTATTTGCAAGTGAGTCGGGAAGAGGTTGTGGTGAAGGGCTGAGCAGTGAGCAGAGAAAAGGTCGTGGTTCTATCAGAGGTCAATAGATATAGGGCATGATGCATTTCTATTGCTAGTAGTTGATTGTTTATGCAGAGTTTGAAGAAGCCTCAATACTAACAATTGAGATGGTAGAACTTGATAAAAAAAATTGATAGCACTTGCCACTAGGCGTCAACTTAAGATTTCTGGCAATTGTTCTAAGCCACACGTTTTATATGTTTAGTTAGTGTAGTTTAGTTTAGTTTACTTGTTTCTTGTCAGAATTAGCATTTTACTGTCAAGTTGTTCATTGTCTATATAATCAGATTTTGCATTATGTATTTGGCTGTTGCTGGTGTTTTGTTGCTGTCCTACAGGAGTTGACATTTTATGGTCAAGCTGTTCATTGTCTTATAATTAGGAGTTGACTGTTTTTTCGCAGTTTTTGCTGCATTCTTTATTTGTAATCTGCATTATTCAATAAATAAATAAAAAATAAAAAATTATACATGTATTTTTAGTTTTTAATAATAGATGTTTTATAAATATTAAATATTATTTTATTTATATTTGTTTTTAATAAAAAATCAATATTTAGTATATTTAAATTTAATATTATTAATGTTTAGAGATATTTTGTAATGACAAAAGAGGTGGAGTATAATGTGATAGAGTGTGTTAATAAGGACTCTTATTTTTTGTTTTAAATTTGACAATCATTTACATATCAAAATATTAAAATATAATATTAAATATAATTATTTCAAAATAAACAAGACAAAATTTATGCCTTCATATATATAATAAATAAAATGATTACAATGTAAAATAAAAAAAACTTTTATATAAATAAAATAGCTTCATGTTGATATCAATTACATTTATCTATATTAGTTTTATTTTATTGTTTTATTTTTATTTTTTTAACATTCACACTTAATTAAAATTTAATATTTAAAAATACTTAATTTAGACTTAAATTATTAATATAGAATTTAACAAATTTAAATATTAAAATCTAAATTTTAAATTTATTATAATTTATTTATTATAAATCTGATAGTTGTCTTATATATTGCAATGCACTTGGTAACTTTTTTCATGTGATGTGTGATGTTGGTAAAAAAATTTCACATGACCGGTGACTCAATACCATGGGGATGGGGAGACTAGACCTCGTGACCTCTTGCCTTCAACATGATGCTTTAGAACTTATTTAAATTTAATATTATTTTCTTTTCTTTTCAATCATTTATATTTGCTATATATAAAAGAATTAACTAGTTACAATTTTAAATTTCTATATTAAAATTTTAATTTTAAACTCATTAAATTATTAATATTTTTAAATTTATTATAATTTATAATTTAATATAATAGTAATAATATTTAATATTTATGTTTTTTAAAACAAAATTTAATTTATTATTATTTTATTATGCTTTCTTTGTTATGCTTCTTTATAGTAAATTTTTCTCACATGATCGGTGATGCATATGACACACCCTATCTACCACGAGGATGGGGAGAGACTAGACTTCATGACCTCTATGCTTTCTAAAATTACACATAAAAAATTAATATTTTTATTTTTATTTTTTTAAATATTATTTTTAAATTATGTTCAATGATAAAAATAAAAATTTGTTTTATTTTTATTTTTATGTTTTTAAGTAAAACATAAAAATCTAGTATTTTTTAGTTAAATGTTGAATCAAAGAGCAAGTTCATTAGCTTGTGAGAGGAATTTGAGTTGCATTTGTCACATTCATTCTTTTTTTTATTATTATTAGATTGTAGGAATCGGGTAGCATGACCCCCTATAAACTGTAATGCGCCTGGTAAACTTTTTACCGTGGTTGGCGGCGTTGGTGCGACACACCCTCTGGTACCACAAGGGTGGGGGAGACTAGACCTCGTGACCAACCTCCTGCAATATGAAAGATTTAGCCAATCGAGTTAGGGCCCCAACCCCACATTCATTCTAAGAAAGTAACAAGTCTAAAAATTTAAGAGATCTTATCTACATTTGTATCAATTTGAAATTGTTTATGAACGAATTAACAAGACTATTTAAATTTTCTTTGATATACCTATTATGTAGGCTCTTACTTGGTGAAGTTTATGAGTTTCCTCAAAAGAATATTTTTTTCTCATTCTTATAATTAGATTCCTCTCCCCTGAAATTATTCTTGAATACTTCTTTATGTTCATCATGCGCTTCCTTGTGCTTATTGATTGTTTAGGAGCTAACTTCATTTTTCACGTTTTTATTTCTTGACCAAGGTTGTTAAGAAGAGATGTCTAAGAACAATGTCTAAACCATCCATTTCCTTGAGACTTAAGTTTTAATGTAAAACATTATTTTCCATAGTGAATTTTAGGGCCTCAAATATTTCAGCCTTATAACCATATACTAATGCCCCTTTGATATTTTTTCTTGAACAAGCAACTAGTTACATAGTGCTAATAGGTTATGGAGAAAACTAGGAATTATGGAGAGAGTTGGCTTTCCATTATGAATATATTATTAAACTTATGTCTTTTTGTCTTCGCTATACTACTATGGATCTATAGCTAATGTTTTGCTAATGTGGTGCATATGCATGGTGGTTACATTTTTTACTCCCTATATCTCTATTACTTTTCTTCTTTAGTGTCCACTCTTGTGCTTCCATGCCCATAATGATGATGTGAATGTTAATATGTGACAACCCTTTTAGAATCAAACTCATTCATATCACTTTTAGTCTCTTAAAGCTTCTCTTCAACGTATTCGTTTAGCTTTTATGAGGGAAAGTCTGAGTTTTTATTAAGACTATAATTTTTTTTTTCAAATCCTCTTCTTTGTCAATGGGCCCTTGGTCTACTAGTGAAGTTGAAAGGTTTAGAATGAGCCCACCAGGGATCAAGTCTTGCTGAGTGCAAAGCCTTGACACCTAAAAAGGGATGAGGTCGGGATCGTACCTTGGGCGGAATGGATACCCCTTAGACCTTGACTACTAAGCTAAAGGGGAACCCCTTGAGGGTATCTCCAACAATAACAAAAAAAATCCTCTTCTTTAGTTTCTTATTATTCCTCATCCTTAAAATTCATCTGCTAATTCTTCTTGATGTTGTTTGGGTACTTCATTACGTTTTTCATATTCTTCTTGGACATGCTTAATGATTGTCTATAAGATATGTTTTTAATGGAAGCTTCATGAACTTTCGCAGATTTGTTTTTATTATCCCAAGTATTTTAATAAGAGACCTCCAAGAACAATATCAAAGCCATCTATTACCATGACATAATTTCCAATGTGAGATATAATTTTCCATAGTCACTATTAGTTCTTCAAATTCTGAAGACTTCTCACTATATGCCAATGCTCCTTCATTTTTGTGCTTGAACATTGGACATTTGCTTACCCATGTTAGTGTCAATGAAATTCTATGCAAACTTATGACCTTTTGAGAGAATTAGCTTTCCCTTTTGAAGCTATCATTTAAATTTTAATATTGAAGATTTATTAATTTGGAACTAACATAAGACCTCTTTCCTTTTCTTTGTTATCCAAATGTAGGGTTTCTTCATCTTCCTCATCATTATTATCCTCTTGAGTCTTTGATTATCTTCTACTTAGATTATAGTGTAATAATTTTCCTTCTCATCTCGCTAGAACTTTTGTAACTTCTAAATTGAAATGAAGACTTTCTTGTATTTTAATCAATTAAAGATTGTATTGTGTGAGTTTGGTAAAATGTATAAATAAGTGATAAAACAACACATAATCAATGAAACGTATTATATTAAAGAATTTAGATGGAAAATCTAACTGAATTGAAATAAACAAAATTCTCTAAAACTGTCCCATCGTTCTCTATTCTCAAGGATTCATTAAGTCATAATGGCTCTCAGATTGTGTATGCACTCTAATTGTTAGAATGAAAACCCGAAAAACAAGATGTTGGAAATGCAGTAAATCTATTCCTACATGATGATTGATAAACTATAATGATGTTGTGATACTGTTGATGAAAGTGATATGAAAATAATGAAATGAAACTATAGAAATCAAAATGAATCAAAATGCAGCTAATGCTAAAGCCATGATTCTAAACTAATATGCTTCTAATTGCTATTTGCTAAATGCTTAAATGCTCTAATGGAATTTCTGTAAAGTAAATTTGCTCAAAGTTGAGATCCATTTGTTGTAAAATGAGGTTGTATTTATAGATTTTCCAGGGCATATTGTGATGTAGCAACAACCAAAAATTTGGATTCAATCTGGATAGATGAAGGGTGGAGGATGGAGAATTTAGAGAGAAATAAGGAGAGTGTTCTCTTGCATGAAAACAATTTGCCAAGTGTAGAGGAGAAGAAATGAAATAGAAGAGCCAAGTGTCTCAAGTTTTTTTTAGCATTTGTTGAGGATAAATATCTAAATTAAATATTTGGAATATTCAATTTGTTGAGACACATGATGAGGTGGAAAAGGGGAAAAGCTATAGACATGTGATTAAATTTAAATTTAGGATTTAAATTTAATGAAAGGAAAGATAATTAAATAAAACAAACTATTCAAATTTGTCTATTTAATTAAAATTAGAAGAATGTGATTTTAAGATAGAAGAATTTAGAAGATGAACTATATAAATAAATTTAGAATTTATTTACAAGTAGACGAGTTAAAGGGGGTTTATTAATTAAATACTTTGTATTTAATTAATTAAATTATCTAGACCGATTTTAGGTGTATACATTTTTTCCCTCTTTGAAGTGATGTGTTTACACATTGCTTCAAAGAAAAAATGTTGATGGTGCTAACAAATATTTTTGATGTGTCCTAGACGCTGAACTTTTGAGTGATGATGGATATATGCCCCCTTGGGAGATAAAACAATAAACTTTTTGAATTTTTTGAAAATTTTATGATTTTCTGATGATTTTCAAATTTCATGATGATATCAATGATTTATCTCCTGAAAATAAAATTGAACCTACCCTTGTTGATTAGTTGAGTAATTAAGGCCCCTTTGAAAAATAAAATAAATCAATCCCATTAAATTCCCATTTAATCACCCCTTTAAAAGGTTAAAACAATGTGATTTGAACTCATTTGTGCATTTGCATTTTGAAAAATTGGAGTGATTGAGTAACTTAGTGCAAATTGAGCAAGATGGTGATTCCAATCTAGACCCACCGATTTGAGTGCGTGTGATGTCATAATCGCTCGACCGCGTAAGTACTTCCACTACGTACCCCAAAAAACCTCCTCATAAATTTTGAATCTCATTTTTCATGTGTTTTTCACGTTTTAAATTCAGATTTGTATGTTTTAGTGCATAGGGAACCCGATGTAGCGCATAGGGTCACTGTTATAACGCATAGAGTAGTTTAGTGCATAGGGTCATTTTTTTAGCGTATTTGGTCAATGATGTAGCGCATCAGGATTTTTAGCACATTTAGGTCAAGATATAGTGCATATAGAGTTGTAGTGCATTTAGGACATGATTTAGCGTATTTAGTCAAAAGTTGAGCACATATGATTATTTGGCACATTGGTGCCATGAAATGGCCCATTGATGAATTTAAATGGTGCATTCATAGATTTGGCGCATTGATAAACTGTTTTAGCGCATTTGTGAATTTTTCTAGTGCATTCATGTTTTTAGCGCATTTAGACCACATTGATGAAATTTTAATTGAACTCCCTGATTTTGATGATTTTCAATCATGTTAGCCTTTGATCTGATGTTGTTTGATAGATTAGATGATGATTGATCTCATGATATGTGAGATTCAATGATAGGATGATGATAATTGACCTCATGATATGTGAGGATCAACAATAGATTGATGATGATTGACCTCATGATGGGTGAGGATCAATGATAGATGCTCGCAAGATGTGATCAAAATCTCATCAGAGTTGATTAGATTGATAGGTTGATTGATGTTTAATGATTGATAAGATTATTGATTTGTGATTTATTATGATGATAAGAGCCTTCATTAGTCTTGATGTCGCGGGAGCGTTTCTTGAGGACCTAGGATTTGATTCCACATCTAGATCAAGTTGATCTAAATGTGATTGGTCGATGCGGATTGACTTCTTTGCTAGACATGCTCTAGCATAGGATTAACATGGGACTTCTAACCGCTTTGGCAAAGAGATGGCACAACGATCATAACACCTTTCACTTGCCCACTGGTGAGATGACCGTCACACCAGAGAACGTTTATCGGATTTTGAGGATTCTTGTTGTTGGCGATTTGGTTGTATATGACTCAACTGAGCAAGGAGGGACCAATGCATTGAGGAGAGTCTTCAAGGATGAGAAAATTTGTGGTTATGAGATCACATGGCGGGATATGGTTGATGCATACACGACACTGCCATGTGTTCTTGTTGGATTCATGTGAGGATTTCTATGTCCCAACCACAGGTCGAAGGGACTCTTAGTTGGATGGGGTCGAACACTAGAGAGCATGATCACACAAGGGACACGATATGCTTGGGGATCCTACATGCTTTCCCATTTATACCATGATCTACATTAGGTTGTCTACCTTAGAGCATCTAGTTTATCAATTGAGGTTACATTGTTACAAATATGGGTCTGGGAGCATATAGTTGTCATGTGACCTGTTGTAGAGAGACAACGTCCAGCTAGGAGGCCTTATATTCATGGGTATACATGTCCAGTTTTCCAGCATAAGCTGGGAAAACTAGAGTACTGGCGAAGATTTCTAGATGATTTGGATACCGTGACATGGAGTCCCTACATAGGCTATGAGTAGTGGTTAGAGGATGACACAGAGATGTCGTATGTTTGCACTGCCAAATATTTTATTGGGAGGACATCATTCATTATTGAGAGATTCCTTCTTGAGAGAGTTTTATGACAGTACAAGAAAGTACAGGGTATGCCCCAGGGAGTTGTGTTATATGCATGAAAATGACAGGACATTCCAGAGTGGGGGCCTGTTTTATCCTATGATGCTACTTGTGAGAAGTACTTCAGGTTACATCTAGTGATATGGGAGTACCATCCAAAGATCATAGAGGATGCCTTATCATAGGAGTGCGCTCATTATTTCTTTGCACATCCTTTTCCGTGGATATCTAGTCCAGACGAGCCAGTACCTTTATTAGATGATGAGCAGGCAGCGAGATAGAGGAGTGGTGGAGGAGGTGATGAGGGGGAGGAGAGAGAGAGTAGTGATGACAAAGATGATGTAGATGGAGATGGTGATGGAGGAGGCAGAGATGGAGGTGGCAGAGTAGTGCTGGATGTTTGAGATTTCATGGAACCCCAGAGGAGATCACTAGTGGCTGCAACACAACAATATGTGCATATTCGATTGTCCTCACAGCAGCAGCAGACACAGATAGTTGCGCTATAAGTTTAGGTGTAGACTTTGCAGGTCTAGTTGATATAGGTAGAAGCTTTGTTGGAATAGGAACAAGGATATATTTCCACCTTGACGACCAAGAGAGATGTAGTGAGACAATGGGGTGAGCAGGCAAAGGCCTAGGCCGATAGGTTGTAGAGAGTGGTCGAGGGGACCACCATAGGGGATATTCTTAGAGAGGTCACATGGGTTAGCAAAGAGGTTGAGTATTACAGGGGTCAGTATCATGAGTTAGTGCCTCTAGAGTGATGGGTCAGTTATGCTCAGTCAAGATCAGGCAGGAGTCAGTCTCGTGCTACCAGCATGGGTGTGACTCAACCACCTCATAGAGATCTAGGTGCAGGTCCAAGTGAAGGTCCATCAAGTGCAGGTCCATTAGGTGGTGCGGTAAGAGGCTTAGCGAGGCCAACGACGTCTGGGGGGAGCACCTCATAGAATGATCACATTTGATATACTTTGAGATATTTGATGTATACACTTATTTCGTTGAGACATTATGATAATGTGCCACATTTTTGATGATGTATCTCTCTACATGTTTAGATATCCTTGTACACTTTGACATTATTATTTTGAGATTTATATGATATGCATCAATGATTTAGTGATCTATGTGATGTCTATATGTGTCTCTGATGGATGCCTATGATGGATGCATTTAATTTCCTGTTCTATATGGTATTCGATGTTTTTAATATGATGATGTTTTCATGTTTATGTATGAATGAAATGATTATATGATGATGTATAGATGATGATCCTATGATGCTTTATGAATAATGGTTATATGAAATGTGATGCATTTTATGTCTTTATATTTTCCCAATGCAAATATTATGGTGTAATGCATGAACAAATGAAGTTGATTATGCAAATGAGATGTAATGCATTTTGTTATTTTTTTGTATTTTTTGAACGCAAATATATGATATAATGCATGGATGAGTCAATGATATGATAATTCTTTCTAATGTATGCATGATGTAATAATGATTATAAAACTATACATGTGAATGATTTGTTTTGTTAATGTCAAGTATACTCAATCCATTAATGAAACAGATGACATCGTTTCAAAAATTGTGCGAGCCTTGGAAAATCTAAAAAATGCAAATGCAAAAAACTAATATGGATGCAATCTACTTTAACCATGCAAATCTAGATATGCAACAGTTGTCATTCGCATCAATCGATTTATCATTATTTTATCGTCATTGAGCCTTTAAAATGTTGAAAGTGAGTACAAACATCAATGGTGTAATTAGACCATGATGACCTGAGTATTACTTCCATGATTTTTGATATTGCAAGTTAACACAAGCATCTAGGTATAATTGAACCGAGATGACCTAAGAATTTTTTGTGTACACAAACAAGAGTTAATCTTTTTCCTATGCAAATTTGAAATGTCATCAATGATACTTTGTAGAGCATGTCCCATGACAATTTGCATAATGGCAATGATTAACTCACAAACAACAAACAAAGAAAATATCATTCTCCTTCCTAACTTCTCTAGTTCATGAAATCCTTGAGTTTCTCTAGAGAAATGATTAAAAAAATAAAAGTACAACAAATAAACATTCATGATAAAGTATTAAAGCCAAGATTCAAAAGAATATCATCCATTTAGATTTGGTTTGATCACTTGATTTGTTGATTTGATGTGGATGGTTTGTTTTTGAACGGTTTGATTGATGTTCAATGTTGATTTGTACTATGATTGTTGTATTTGTTGCATTGTCATATTGTTGTTTCGTCTCTTGGTTTAAGCTCAAAGTTTATTGCCCCCAATGAGTTTAGGATTTTGCCCCTAGACTAGGGTGAGACACAACCGTAGTGCCAGGATATATACATGAGGTTATTTGATGATAGGCATAATGATGGCGAGAACGAATGGCCGACACATGCTCAAATAGATGGAGAAGTTGATCTAACACAAATAGCACCTATTGCCAAGCTTTCACTACTTGTTTTTATTGCACTTTTTTAGATTTTATGATTTTTTTTATTCTCTTATTTTCTATATTTTTTATTTTTTTTGTTGTCACCAAGATGCTTGTTTGCCAAGTTTTCATCAAGGTAACCATTTTTTCAAGACATTTTCCCTTTTTTTTGTATTTTTTTAGGACTTCTATCGTGCACTGGATGAGCTCTTGAGATGCAGACTATTGATAGACTCGTCAAACAAGTCCCCTTTAGGTGTAGATAGTTGATGAGCTCCAGATCCATAGACCGAGACAATGACAAAAGGACCTAACTAGTTTGGTTCAAACTTCACCTTTTTTTCTCAATCCTGTTGATTTCGAGGATTCTCTTTTAAGGCCAAGTCACCGACTTGAAATGTTCTTGGTTTCACTCTATGATTATAGCTCCTGGACATCCTTTGTTGATAGGATTTCAAATAATCCATAGTTTGCTGACGTCGTTCATCCAAAAATTCTAACTCTTGTAGCATGGACACTCTATAATCTTCCTCGGAAATGATCCCCTTCAATGACACACAGAATTATGGTAGCTCAACCTCGATAGGTAAAATAGCCTCTGATCCATATACAAGAGCATAAGGTGTGGCTCCTGTTGGGGTATGGATGTTGGTTCAGTATACCCACAAAGCAAGGTTCAATTGAATGTGCTAGTCACGTCCAACATCATTGATGGTTTCCTTTAGGATCTTCAAAATGGTTTTGTTTGAGGCCTCTACCTGGCCATTTCCTTGAGGGTAGTATGGTGTAGAAAACTAATGTTGGATATGAAACCTTTCACAAATTTCTTGGGCATCCTATTCTTGAAAGGTCTACCATTGTCAGTGACAATGGACTGAGGAATTCCATACCGACAAATAATGTAATTTAGAATGAAAGAAGAATTTTTTTTTCCTGTGATGGTGGTTAAGGGAACAACTTCAATCCATTTTGTAAAATACTTCATTGTCGTGATGATGAATTTATGTCCATTGGATGATGATGGATGAATCCTACCTACCAGATCTAGTCCCAATTGAAAAAAAGGCCATGTTGATGCAAATGTTTGCAACTCTTGTGCTGGTGCATGTATCAGGTTACCATGGATTTGACATTTTTGGCAGTTCTTCCTAAATTGAAAAGAATCCTTCTCCATGTTTGGCCAATAATACCCCAAGTGTAGGATTTTATTAGCTAAAGTTAGTCCACTTGAATGTGTTCCACAGATACCTTCATGAACTTCATGTAAGGTCGTTTCATATTTGTTACATTCAAGACAACGAAGGAGAGTTCCATCAAGAACTTGTCGATAGAGTATATCTACTATTAAGGTGTGTCGGGCAACTTGGCGGATAAAGTTACATTTCCGGTTTTGAGATAGATCAGGTGGAAGGGTATTATCTTTCAAATAGGTATAGATCTTCCCATAGATCAAGGACTCAACCTCAACTAGATGGTGTATGACTTGGGATTCAAGGTTGTTGTACGTAGGGTTAATCACTTGTTCCACCATGAACTCATAATGGCTTTGTTTTTTAGGTATCTGTAGAAGAGAAGCAATTGTTTCCATTGCATCAACAACTTTATTATCCCCTCTTGGAATCTATCCAAATTTGATTTCAACAAAATAATTTTTGAAATCATCCACCATTCTCTTATATAACATGAACTTATCATCCTTTATCTAATAATCATTGTTCACCTAATTTATGACTAACTGTGAATCTCCATAGACTTGTAACTCTATGATCTTCCATTTGATTTCCACCTTGATTCCAATGATGAGTGCTTCATACTTAGCTGTGTTATTTATGCAAGGAAACATGAGCCTATAAGATTTTGGTATGGTATGTCCTTGAGGCATAATAAATAGGATTCCAACACCTGACCCATGTTGTGTGTAGGATCCATCAAAATATAACATCCACTATTGTGAGGATATGATAAGTACATTTGCATCAAGAAACTCAATATGCATTGGGTGATCATCTTGTAGTGGTTCTTTGTCTAATTGATTGACTATCATCTAACCCTTGATGGCTCTTTGGTCCACATAGTAGATGTCAAATTCGCTCAAAATCATTACGCACTTGGCTAGTCTTCCTATTAGGGAGGATTTGCTAAG
Organism: Sequoiadendron giganteum; assembly: GCA_007115665.2. Classification (NCBI taxonomy): domain Eukaryota; kingdom Viridiplantae; phylum Streptophyta; class Pinopsida; order Cupressales; family Cupressaceae; genus Sequoiadendron; species Sequoiadendron giganteum. The sequence goes on along the minus strand of CM021102.1, from coordinate 181,330,878 downwards.
TAAATACCTCAATGGATCAATTTTAGCTATGAGTTTGACTGTATGAGTTAACATGTAATGTCGTAGTTGTTGAGTAGAAAATACTATTGCTAGACAAGATTTTTCAATGAAGGTGTAATTGATCTCATAGTCGTTCAATGTTCTGCTGATATAATAAATAGCCCTTTCTTTTCCTGTAGAATCTCCCTGTGCTAATAGCACACCCAAAGATAATTTAGTTGTTTCTATGTAGAGCAATAGTGGTCTTTCTTCAGTCGATCATACCAGTATGGGTGGAATCATCAGATACTGTTTCAGTTGATTGAAAGTTGCTTCACATTTTTCGTCCCACTTGAAGGAGACATTCTTGTGTAGCAAATGATTAAAAGGATGAGTTCTATCTACTAATTGTGAAATGAACCTTCTAATAGATTGGAAACATCCCTGTAGAGATCTCATTTGGTTGATATTCTTTGGTGGAGGCATTTCCATGATAGCTTTGATTTTGGCGGGATCCACTTCGATGCCTTCTTTTGAGACAATGTACCCTAATAGTTTCACTGATGTCACACCAAACACACACTTCTTTGGGTTTAATCTTACATTGAATTTTTCCAGTCGAGTGAAGATTTTATCTAGAATTTCTAGGTGTCCTTCTCTAGTGTAATACTTTGCCAATAGGTCATCCACATAATCCATAAAGGTATGCATCATGTCATGGAAAATGGTTGTCATCGTCCACTGATATGTGGCTCTTGCATTTTTCAACCCATAAGGCATGACATTCTAGCAAAACGTACCCCATGGGCATGTGAACGTTGTTTTCTCTTAATATTCTAGTGCTATTTTTATCTGATTGTATCATGAAAATCCATCCATGAGTGATAACATGGCATGTCCTGTTGTCAAGTCCACAATAATTTCAATGTTGGGCAAAGGAAAATCATCTTTTGGGCATGCCTTGTTCAGATCTCTGAAATCAGTGCATATCCAGATGCTTCCATCTGGTTTAGAAACTAGTACAATATTGGAAATCCACTCGACATAATCGATTGATCAGATGAATCCTGCATCTAACAATTTCTTCAACTCTGCTTTTACCAACAAGGCGATATGTGGATGCATTTTCTTGAGTTTTTGTTTGACGGGTTTCACTCTCACTACCAGGGATAAGTGATGCATTATCAAATTTGGATCTACACCTGGCATGTCAATGTAGGACCAAGCAAATTTGACTTGTCTCTCAAAGAATTTGATAAATCAGGGTTTTCCTGTTATGTCATGGATGTTGCTAGATGTAGAGTCTTCACTATCTCTGTCATGCCAATGTTGATGGATTGAGTAGGTTCAATCAACACTAATGATCTTCCATGATAGTATTTGGGAAGGGTGTCAAATCTCCCATCCTTCGGTGTCTCAGAGAGATTTTCACTGTTGGATACACTTTATTTTTACTTTTTCCCGATCTAATAATGCCATTAAATGGTTTTCACCATTAGATCGATTTTTAATATTTTTGATTGTGCAACTGGGAGATTTGGCACCCTCCTAGCTTAAAGCTCCGTTATGAGATTCATGGGTGGAAATCATTTTTGGGTTGTCAAAACAAAGGAAGTTAACAATGGCATCATTGTTTGCAAAGATAGGGACGTCAAGAGGCTTGGTTTGCTCTCAGTCAATGAGTTCAGGATGTATTAGAGGCAAGGGATTGTTGGATTTGTCAAGGTCAACGATAGTGAGGGTTTTGATGGCAATGTCGTCAAAGTTTTTGATAGTAAGGTTGAGGTCTATGATGTTACTCTCTTCCAGATCGTCTATCTCGCTTGATGTTTGTTCATCCTCACTTGAGCCATCGATATGTTGTGAATCAAATTCAAAAGGTCTAGAGCTCGAGCTTTGCCCCTTCGTACGTGTGGGTGCATACCTTTTGATCACATCAACCTATTTGTCATGAAAATATTCCTCGGATAGTGAATCCCATTCATACTCATTTGAATTGGTCTCAGAACTAGCTTGTAGCTATAGGATTCACTCGAGAACCTTCTCTTTTGTGTTTTCCTTTATTTCTTCTTTGTACCCCAGTCTTGTCTTGTATTTTGTGTTAGTTATGATAGGCTAAATTGGTTCCACAATGCCTTCTTGTCTTTTTATGATAGGTCCTTTTTCTTCATACCCCATCTTTTCTAAAAAAAATTTCCATTTACGATATCATTCTGTTTGGATATTGGAAGTTGATGCTTGTGATTGTTCTTCATCTTTGTACAACCAATTTAAAATATTTTTATCCTCAGATTCACCAGCTTGAGTGCTTGCTTTTATAAATCTACCATCAAAGAGTGTGATTGGTTGTGAAGATGTTTGTCTTGATATTGATGGTTGTCCATAGGATCTTGGTGAAGGTAGTAACTGTGAAAGGTACAAGGATTTCTCAATTGAACATTCACCCATACCTTTGTCTTTTAACTAGATCTTTTTCTCAAATTATTTTGATAATGAATTAAGCCGAATTTCCTGATTTGATGGAGTAGAATCACCAGTGCCTTGTCTTTTGACTGAACCTTTTCCTCAAGCTAATTTGACAGAGAATTTAATTGACTTTTGTTACCTGATGAAGTAGAATCATTGATACCCTTATCCTTTGACTGACCCTTTTTCTCAACCCACTTTGACACATAATTTAGTTGTCTTTCATTGTTTGATGAACTAGGAGTGTGAGCTTCTTTGTTATGTGGCACAAAAGTATCTTGGACTGTTTTAAGTGTGTTGCAATATTGAGGATTGTTGGAATCAGCTGAAATGGTGATTTCTTGTCCATTGAGAGGAAATTTCAAGCATTGGTGATATGTTGACGTCACTGCTTGCATTTCATGAATCCAAGGACGTCCCAAGAGTATATTGTATTTCAACTCCTTGTCTAGCACTTGGAAAACTATATATTTCACAATTGGCCCCACTTAAATTGGTAGCACAATCAATCCGTGGGAGGATATCTCTTCATCATCATAGGCTTTTATAGTGATCTTTCTTCTAGCATCAATGGCATTTTCTGAATATCCAAGTGCACGAATAAGCTTTAAAGTGTAGATATTTAGACCCACTCCACCATCTATTAGAACATGTTTGACTCGGTGTTTATGAATTAGAACCTCAATGTGGAGGGCATCATTGTGTGGATGGGTAAATGATATGTCATCATTTTCGAAAAATGATATGCAATGAGGTGCGGTCAAGTGTCCCACCATAGCTTGGAACTAACAAACTTCCATATTATTTGGTACTATGGTGGCTACTAGAGCTTGTTCTAGAATCTCCTTGTGAGATGGAGAAATTTTGAGAAGTTCCAATATTGATCTATTTGAGTTGGGGTTTTTTGTAATTGATCAACAATGTTGTATTGAGATGAATGGGCAGTAGATGTTTTAGATGTAGGTCCTTTCAATATTACTTTTGCCTTCCCTTTTGTGGTTTCATTGACTGATTGATGGTATTGTCTTTCTTTTATTTTAATGACATTAATTTTATTATTAGTTGCAACAATGTTTGTGATCAGATTTAATGGTATGATGTCATAGATTTGATTTTATTTGAGGTTGATATTGATGTCATTAAGCTGATTTTAAGTTGTAACAATGTCATGAGTTTGATTATCAGCTGCAACAATGTCATGAGTTTGATTATCAGCTGCACAATGTCATTAGTTTGATTACTAGCAGTAGTAACGTGTTGTCCATCATTAATTTCAATGTCATTGTTCTCCTCTTCAACTACAAAAATATGATGGATAGTGGTGTCATAAACATAGTTCAGATTTTTGCCTTTGCCGTTTGCAGAAGAAGATTCTTCCTTTTCATAATTTGGCAAAGGATTATTGAATACTCCATGATCATTGTTCATTTGAGGTCCTTTCACAAGTATTTTCTTTTGATCAATCAAATCTTGTACCGAATGTTTGAATTACATGCAGTCATTTATTTTGTGTCCTTTGTTTCAATGAAAATCACAATAGTATGCATCATTCCACCAAGATGGTTTTACTCTTAGTTCCCAATCTCTTGCTTCTGATAATGTTATAATTGGGTATGTGCAGGATCATCATGGAGAAAACAGACCCTTAAGTGGCGATGAAAATTTAGAAAAATCAGAGTTAGGCAACTTGACGTAAAAAATTGAATAAGTTATCTATATTATTTCAAAAATATGTAAGAATAGAATCTATATCAAATTGAATGTAGTTTCTAAACTACTAGGTTTATTATTATTTTTAAATCTATTTGGTGAAAATTTGAAATTTCAATGCAGTAGTAGTGTTATGCCTTGCATAACCACCCCATCTTTTGCCTTGGTCAAAATGGGTCCCCCTTTGTTATTTTTGTAATTTGTTGTTTTTGAAACAAAGTTTGGAGTCTAGCTTTGCCAATACTTTGTTTTTCTTTGGTTTCTCTGTCGGAATTGGAACCGGAACTGAATCGGGTTCTGAAAGTTCTTTTGAGGCTTGTTTTTGGTTCTATCCCGATAGTCTTTTCTTTTCCTTTGTTTTGGTCTTTAGCGCAAGCGGAGCCAGAGTGGGAATTAGGATGGTTGTTATCAAAATTTGCAAAATCACAATTTATTCCAATCCCGCCTTCGCTATTTTTATTTTTGCTTAGTCTCGGTCTTTGTGTTTTGTTTTATTAGGTTGGTCTTTTACTTTACTTTTTGGTATTTACTTTTGTTTTGTTTTTAGTTGTCGGACTCGGAGCTGGAATGGGAATGGGATTTGGAAATTTTATAAATTTGAGATTCCGTTTCCATTTTAGTTCCGCCCTCGCCACTTTTTGTCGTTGACTTTTTGATTGAAGTCGCACTGTTGTGAAGTGTTGGTTCACTTTCAGTTTCGACTCCACCTTATTGCGCTTTAATGCATTAATGACAGTTTGCCGGTGTAGGTAGAAATTCACATATTTACCTTTATTAAGGGTTAAACTGATCATTATTGTTATTGTTAAAAATCTAAGAGCACGAAAGAGCAGGAAAGAGCAGTAACAGAGTTTGTTTGAGCAAAAAGATTGAAAGAGTAGAGGATTATTGCGAATGGATTAGTTCAGAAGGTTAGCTGCGTTGTTGTGTTCGAGGTAGGTTTTCTTATTGTTGTTCTTCGTTTCGTTTACTGTTGTGTGTTTTGTATATATATGTTTGCCCGTGCTTTGAATCATGTTGTTGTTATCGTTTTGTTTTAAACGTTCGTGATTCTTGGCGTGTTGGTTTGAATGGGTCTTTTATATTGTTGGTCGGGTTGTTTCTTTGTTTTTGTTGGTTTTTATTTTTAGTTCTTTCTATTTTTAGGGCACCGTCGCTTTCACATCTTAATCGTGATTGCGTCGTTTTTGTTTTTGGTTTGCAATAGATTAGATTAGATTAAAGGTTTTTTATGGTGTTTGTTAAAATTAGAAATCTACAGTGAGGTAGATTAGGGATTTTACAGTGACTTAGGGTAGATTAGATTTATTGTTTAATTAGGGTTTCGTTGTTTGGTAGAATGGCAAGGTTTAAACCCGTGCCCTAGTTTTTTTTATCGGGTTTGTTAGATTAGGGTTTTGTTGGTCTCTGTAATCACTTTAAATGATTAAAAAAAATGATATCTTAGAATGCAATTATTCCCCACGGTCATATGAGTGTAGAGTTTTAAAGCTCCTTTTCCATTTTATAGCGACCTACATTTTAAATCTTGAAGTTGTGTTGAAAATGAATAAAGTATTTGATGATGTCATGATTAACATAGGCGGAGGCGGGATCAGAATAGATTATGGACCTAAGAGTTTTGTTTTACAAAAGTCATCGATTCCATTTCTATCCCGTTTTTTATTCCGAGTTCTAAAAGGTTTCCTTGAAGTATATGATAACATAGGCGGAGGCGAGATCAGAATCGATCTTGAACTTAAGAATTTTTTTTTGCGAAAGTTATCGATTCCATTCTCATTCCATTTCCGGCTCCGTGTATAATGGAAAAGTCTTTCTTCAAAGTAACGATGACCAAATCGAAGGCGGAGGTGGAATGGAAATAGAATATGAAAAAATGAAAATTCGAAGAAAACCAAATCCGTTTTTCATTCCGATCCCGGTTCCGATAACCTCCTCGACTCTGACTCCAAGCCCGTTCATTGTTAGTGAAGTTTCTATATTGGTTTTTGCTCCGAGTCCGCTAGTGTTGTAAAAAAGATTGTTTTGAGCTTCTGTCTGGTTCCGACTCCGATGTATGTGTAACAGGTTTGTTTTAAAAGCATGTTTTATGATGATATCTAAAGATCTAATTAGAGGTTTGCTTGCAGGAGAATTGAGAGATGTCAGGAACGTCAGGAGAGGCTGCTCGAAGGAATCAACCAGCTAGAACATCAAAGACAACACCAAAAATAAAGAAGGTGAAACCAGATTAACTACCTTATACATTGAGGTATGATCATAGGAATCCAGTGGTGAAAGTGAGCAAGGTGGAATCAGACTGGTCAGATATCACGGATACTAATCTGAGCCAGTATAGCTTTGAAGAATTACATGAAGAAACCTTTGTAGAATGGGAAAACTTGACAGGGAGAACACAAAGGATTGTTGACTCCGGTCTTGCACATATCACTGTGTTTTCTTTATCAGTCTAGTGTCCGGAGTTGATATTGACAGTAGCTAGTACTTACAATCCTGCTACAAGAGTATGCATGGATTCACAAAATAATGTGATTATATATCTTACTCCGCAAATGTTCCAAAGTATATTTAATGTTCCCGATCCCAAGAACTTGGTGCAGCTAACTGAAGCAGAGGCATTGGAGAAATATAGCAAGCATAAAGACTCCAATAAGTCTCACTTAAACAAAAAATGGTTAAGCACATAGAAGAAATCTTTAAGCAAGCTTGCAGACTAGCCAAAGAGGGTAGATTTCAAGGAGGTATCTAACTTAATATTAATGTTGTCCAAAGTGTTTGGGAAGAGGGATACCTTCCACTTCAAGGAATGGATGTTTCGTTTCATTCAAGTAATCTTTCAGAATGATTACCAGTTTGATTGGTCAATGATTGTTTTTGATGCCATACATGATCAACTCATAAGGGTCAGACATACTAAATCTTTCTTCATGACTTCTTATGTGGTTTATGCTATAGCCAGATTGGGGATTTCCCCAGGATTAAATAGAGTAAGTATAATAGGAGCCTTGGATGGGCAGAAGAAGGTATGGGAACATTATGATCAGTTATCTCTTCAAGTTGCTGAGACTCATTTCAGAAGAATCAATGATGCATTTTTATATGTGGTCATCAATCGGTTGAGGGGAGATGCAAGATATAGGTTAAGTCAAGAAGCTATGGCATTCATTGCTGAATGGGGAAGTTGGTATATCCAATACCCCAAATTTACATACTTCAAGTTATTTGGTTTTGAAGGCCATCCACATTTACTTCCAAGATGCTGCAGTAACAGGATGGTGCTAATGGAATTTGTGTATCAAGCCATTAGAGTTAATGCTAGGTTTGGGATCAAGCATAAAACTGGATGTCATAAATTTCCCATGAAATTGGTTGAATATGGATGTCAACACTTGAAGGGAGCAAAGGTAGTTTGTAATAAGTTGATACAATTGAAATTGGGATTGTATATAGCTTGTAAGTATTTTGATCCAAGGAAGAAAATGTATGCCTTATTACCTTTAGTGTTCACTAGACACTTTAATTTGTTAGAGGACTTTTGGTGTGATCGACAGGATGAATATGACTTAAGGAAGAAGAACTATGAAAGGTTATCGGTTGCACTTATGGTAGAGTTGGGTGTTAAAGAAAATATTCCTGACACGTTAGTGGATGATGGAATTGTATTGGATCCCTCATATGAAGCCTTGAACATTGGCACCAAAAGCTTAGATCCAATAGACTGGAATGAGGAAGAAGTAATTGATATTAAGAAAATTGGAAGAGCAGTTTTGGATAGAAGTGTGCAATGGTTGATGATGAAAGCTCAAGCTCCTCAAGGACCAGTCCTTAAGAAGGGTAAAGGATACAAGAGAATTAAAAGAAAGACACCTTCCAAGGAGCCATTAGAATTCTTTCCTCCAAATGTTGAAGAAATAGAACTTGAGGTGGTCGATGAAGAAGAAGAGGCACCAGAGGGAGATGTTCCAATAGGATCTGTTGTTTCTATGCCCACATTGGGTGAGTCATCCATACAAGCCCCACTTACAAGGAAAAGGAGTAAAGAAGTTCAGGAGGGAGCACTTTATGGCATGGCTGAAGAAGCTAAAGGAAAAGAAGTGGAGGAAGAATTTGTAGAAGTTGAGACAGATTCAGATGAGACTCTGTTAGAATAGGATTTACAAGAAAACATGCCTCTAGAGCATACTATTGAGCAGATTCTGACACAAGAAGAGCAATGGAAACTATTTGAAGATGCTACAAGAGATTATGATGCAAGGGCTATAGCGGAGAAGCAAAAGGAAATGGATGCTAAGGTGCAAGCTGATGCTCTACTTCACCAGCAGCAAGTAAAGGAAAAACAAATTGAAACAAGGGCAGCAATTGATGAAGTAGAGGAGCAAATGAGGCAACGAGAGCATGAGCTCAAGGTCAAAGCAGAAAATGAAAAATTAGAATTGATACAGAAGATCCATGATCTTGAGGAGGAGAAAGCAAGAAACCGGAGGGAAAAGGAAATCCTGGTTGCTAAACTAAAACTTGCAGAGGAAGCTTGACAGAAAGAAGAAGAAGCTAAAGCTCTAAGAAAGGAAAGAGATGTTGAAGAGCTAATAAAGAAACATCAAGCTGAAGAAGAAAGGGAAAATGCAGAGAAGCTCAAAGCCTTAGAAATAGAAAGAATAGAAGAGGAAGAACCAGAAAAGATAAGGAAGGAAAAAGAGGCTAAAGAGCTAATTAGGAAGCAATAGAAAGAAGAAGCAGAAGCTGAAAAACTTAAAGCTTTGGAGGCCGAATGGTTAGAGAAGGAAAAAATGGAGAAGGACCGGTTGGAAGAAGAGAAATTGAGAAAAGAAGAAGAAGACAAGAAAATGCAAGAACAAAGAGATAGAGAAGAGGTTGAGAAGTTGGTGCAGATGCATGTGTTGCAGGAGCAACAAGAGAAAGAAAAGGTTGATTCTCAACCTGAGGTAAGTGTTCAGCCACCCTCTACAATTTCCGCTTCCTCTTCCATGATGATGACTGCTCCCAGTGCTCTTATATGGTTGAAGTTAGACCTGCAGAAGAGAGCCAGAACAACTCCTCAACCTCTTAATTGGGAGGACATGATGAAGGGAATTGAATAGGAAAGGACTAAGAAGAAGGCTAAAATCTTGCATTCTACTAAACTCACAGATAAAGGGGAGATAGTTGATGAATGTGCCATGCCTATGATAGAAAAGGAGGTAGGGGATATGCAGCCAACGAACTATCAATTGAGTATGGTTAATTTGGGAATACCCACTAGGAATCAACAAATGAATCTAATTGATGTAGTGGCTTCGACAACTAAATCAAGAATGATGAAGGACAAACAAAAGAAAGATGAGCTTAAAGCTCAATTGGCTCAGTTACATTCATTCTTGAAGAGTGTCTCCTCTCCAAGGTCACAACAAGTTGCAGCCATTGAGACTCCTATTTTGTTAAGCAAAAAGGAGGTTGATGATTTGGTGCAGGTTAGAGGAAAGGCGGAGATGGTAGACAAATGGATAGATAAATTGAACCAAGAGGTACGAGAGATTTTAGTGAAAGGATTTGAAGCCTACAAGGATACTGAAGGGTTGATTAAAGAGATGTGTCAATATATTGAGGCATCAGAAAAACAAGAAGAAGAGTATAAGGAGTATGGTGAAAAGTTAGAAAAGATAAATACATTGCCTCTAACAACTCTTCTGGAACAATCTATACTTGAAGATGATAACAAAGACTTTGTAGAGAAGACTTCTCGCATACTCAAGTTTAGGACTTGCTTTTTGAGCAAGCATAAGGATGAGATTCAGGAAGTTGTAAATAATTTAACTGAGCAATTGGAAGAATTAGAAGTAGCTATTGCCATTATTGTAGATATAAATGCATTTACAAAAGAGGGCATGCCTTTTAATCAAATAAAGGAAAAGTGGGATGAAAGATTCCAAGGACTTATGCAAAAGGGAGATGATGGCGGAGAGTTGATGTTAGATCGACTAGTAGAGGTCAAAGAGGAGATAAAAGTTGCAGGGAGAGAATTGATAAAGGTGAAAAGTATGAAGGAGTTTGTTGTAGTTGAGCTGGATCAGATTAAATTTGAAGATGACTGGATTGATGGGCCAGAGATGGATACTCTACAACAAGTCTTACCAACTACGATGAGTTTCTAGCAAATCCAGCTTCGCATGCATGAATCCTTACATGCATGATGTTCTCCTTCTTTGCATGCTGCATGCATACAACACTAATAGCTTTTTGAGCACATGACTTTCTTTTCTCTTCTATCTTCTATTTTTAGTTAAGACTGAAAGTCTAATGTAAGAACTCAAGATCAAATTGATCTGAGTTTCCAAGAGAGTCTAAATTCCTAAAAGGGTGGAAAGCCTAAAATAGAAGTGAGGTTCAAAATTTTTGTATATCTATAAATACCAGATGGGTATCATATTGTAAAGGTTGGCTAATTGAGAACTAGATTGGCTTACCTAATGCTAGGAGATAGAATTTTGTAGAGTTTTTGCAGAGATACATTGTACTTGATCTTTTACAGTTAATAGAATTTACAGGTTAACGCAATATGGAGTTTTTGGCATTGAGTTGTTTTGTTTGATAAGGTTAATAAGTTATAATCCATCTGAATGCCAGTGATTGTGCTGAAGCATGATAGTTTCTTATGTGATGAAAGTCATTAGAAGAAACCAGATTTAAATATTATCTTATTAGATTGTCATTGAGTTGAAGTTATTAAAAAGTATGTTGATCTATAATTTTGATGATGAATGAATGTGTGTTGTTTTGAAACCCTTGAAATATTTGTGAAGAGTAATTGCGAAGTTAATTAAGCACCTAAAATGTATGTAGTGGTATAGATTATGCTACAAACTATATCATCTTATGGTTTTATGATCTGTTAGGAAGCATTCATTGTTGAAGGTATATGTCTAGATACTAGATAAATTTGATTCATACTTATTGGTTTACCCCTTTATTCTATCTTTTTCTTTTATTTAAAACCCATTGATTTACATGAACTATTTCGATAAAGAGAGTCATAGCTTGAATCCTTTGTTACCAGCACATGCCCCTTGAATATTACAGTTGCATGAACCAATTGAGTGACATCAGATAGTTGAGAACCAACTACCAGGACCTTGGGAGTTAGGCTACTACATGTTGCCTTTCTTTTTCAAGAGAAATAGAGTAGAAATATTCTGTTTTAATGTTGTTTGTGTCATTTTAACCATCAACAAGTAGTACTTAAATTTTAGGGAAAAAATAAGAAGTAGGTGTTTGTTTGACCACCCTAACCACAATAAAATGATAATATTTTTTTATAATATTTTATATATAAGTAGATGACTCATGTCCTAATGTGATGCATATTTTTTTGTAATTTTTTTCCAAGTAAATAATTAATTATGAATTTTTTATTACAAATTTTAAAAAATATGAAAACTTGTATGTCTGACCACCTTAACTTGGTCAAAACTTCATGAAATTCATTTTTTTTAATCCTATAGTATGTGAAGCATAGGATGTGACACATGTTTCAAATTCAAAAAATGTGATATTGTTTGAAAGCTATAGATGTTTTTCAATCATCCTATCAATCAGGACTTTAGTCATAATTTAAATAGAAAATGAATAATAATAATTTATTAAATTCAAAGTAAAGCATAATTTATATTGGTGGAAAGCTGAGAATCTCCTTTTAAAACCCTTTTTTGTTTCATCAATTTAGGGTATAAAAAGTTGCCAACCACATGGGCGAAGTCTAGAAAAACAAGGTAAGTTGTTAAACACATTTTTTGTCTTGACTTCTTAGGATTGGCATGTCCTAGCCAAATTCTGAAGCAAACTCGAGGATAATCCCTAAGTAGTAGGGTTTTTCTCAGACATATCGGATATCCGATTCAAATTGGATATCTGATCCAAATCAGATATCTGATTTATTTTATATATAATTTTAAAAAATGTAATATAGTTTTTAATATATGATTTAAAAAATGCAATAAATACTTTATAGTTTATTTTAATATATCTAGTTGAGAATATACAATATATTTTTTAATATATAATTTACGATAATCTCTTATGGAATTATGTATAATATATAATATATTATATTATTATGTATAATATTTAAATATTTTAGTTAATGTATAAATATTTATATATATATATTAAGTTAATATATAAAATATTATCTCTTTCCCTCCCTCTCTCTCTCTCTCTCTCTCTCTCCCACCCTCTCCCTTTCCCTCCCTCTCCCTCTCCCTCTCTCTCTCTCTCTCTCTCTCTCTCTCTCTCCTCTTCTTCCCCTCTTCCCCTCGTAACTCTCTCTCCCTCTCTCAGACCCTTCTTGTCCTCTCCTTCCCCCCCCTCTCTCTCTCTCTCTTCTTCTTTCCCTCCCTCCCCCCTCCTAATTATCTCTTTCTCTCCCCTTCTTCCCCTTCCCCCCTCCTTCCCCCCTCTCTAATTCTCTCTCTCTCTCTCCCTCCTCCCTCCTTACCTTCTCCCTCCCCTCCTAATTCTCTCTCCCTCTCTCCCCTTTTTCCCCATCCTCCCCTCTCCCCTCTGTCTCTCTGTCTCTCTCTCTCCTCTCTCCCTTCCCCTTCTCTTCCCCTATGCCCTTCTCCCTCCTAATATTCTCCCTCTCTCTCTCTCCATTTCCCTCTCTCTTTCCCCCTCTCTATCTCTATCTCTCTCCCTCTCTCCCTCTCAATCTCTCGTTCTTCCCCTCTCCCTTCCCCCCTCCTAACTCTCTCTCTCTATCCCCTTCTTCCCTTATTCTCCTCTCCCTTCTTCCTCCTAATATTCTTTTCTTCCCCTCTCCCCTTCTCCCTCCTATTACTCTCTCTCTCTTTCTCCCTCCTTCCCTCCCTCCCTACTTCTCCCCATCTTCCCCTCTCCCTTCCCCCTCCTAATTCTCTTTATATCCATTTCCCTCTCTCTCTCTCTCTATCTCTCCCTCTCTCTCCCCTTCCCCTCTTCCCTCTCCCTTCCCCCCTAATTCTCTCTCCCTCTCTCTCCCTTCTTCCCTCCTCCTCTCCCTCCCCCTCCTAACTCTCTCTCTCTCTATCCCTTCTTCCCTCTTCCCCTCTCCCTTATCCCTTTTCCCTCCTAATATTATATCTCTCTCTCTCTCTCTCTCCTTCTTCCCCTCCTAATTCTCTCTCTCCCTTTCCCTCTCTCTCTCTCTCTCTCTATCTCTATCTCTATCTCTCCCTCTCTCCCCTTCTTCCCCTCTTCCCCTCCTAATTCTCTCTCTCCCTCTTCTTCTCCTCTCCCCTCCCCCTCCTAATTCTTTCTCCCTCTTAATTCTCTCTCCCTTTCTCTCCCCTTCTTCCCCTCTCCCTTCCCCATCCTAATTCTCTCTCTCTCCCCTTATCCCCATCTTACCCTCTCCCTCCCCCCTCCTAATTATCTCTCTCTCTCTCTCTCCTTTCCCTCTCCCTTTCCCTCTCTCTATCTCTCCCCTTCCCCTCTCCTTCCCCTCCTAATTCTCTCCCTCTCTCTCTCTCCTGCTTCCCCTCTTTCCCTCCTTCTCCTCCTAATTCTCTCTCCCTATCTCTCCCCTTCTTCCCCTCTTCCCCTCTCTCTTTCCCCCTCTCTCTCTCTTCTCTCTCTCTCTCTCCCTTTACCTCTCTCTCCCTCTTGTCCACCCTCCACCTCCTAATTACTCTTGGGTCTATGTGTTCAAAAATCGGATATCCAATTTTTAGCACCAAAATCTTACCGTTGCTATACATTTTGAAATGTTTTTCGAATCAGATATTGGATTTGTGGGCCATAGAAAAACCTTAAGTGGGCCATTTTGGGCATCCCAACAGACCCTACATTCATTTTGCAGGTGAAAAAAATGTGATTTCAAATAGGAAGAGACAAAGATCAACTTTTTGGAGCATCTTCTACTCAAATTTGTCATAATCAATCATTTTTTAAGCATCTTTTTGGAGGTATAATGGGGAGAAGTAGTCGTCAGAAGAAAAAACATAAGAGAAAGCTTGCAAAAGAACAAATTGAAGCATATAGACAAAGAGATAGAGAAAATCATAGGAAGAGAAGAGAAGGTATGTAAAATATTGGTGAACCTGAGCCCTTTGGTCTTTTAAGTGAAGAGGAAATTGAATATGTTCAAGGTGAAAATGTTGAACATGATATTGAAAATGTTCAAGGTGAAAATGTTGGAATTGAAGATGTTGACCATGTTATTGAAATTGGGAATGAAATTATTGAAATTGATATTGAAAATGTTCAAGCTGAAAATTTTGGAACTGAAGATGTTGAACATAATATTAAAATTGGGAATGAAATTATTGAAATTTTTAAAGCTGAAAATGTTGGAATTGAAGATGTTGAACATAATATTGAAGCAAGTGTAAATTATGTTTCACCAAATTACATGAGAAATGAAGAAAGACATATTCCAAATTCAAGACCTTCAAGAACCCCTAAATGGTTACTTGAATTTGATGAGAACATTATAAACAATTTTGAAGGCAAGAGGTCAACATGAACCGTTCGGTTGTGGGCTACAAAAATTTTCAACCAATATTTTAGCAATAACAAATTGACCAAGCAATGCCAAATTTTTGTACAATTTCTAAAGATACAAAAGATGAGACCTTTGCTAGCCAAATTGAAGATTCCTGTGAACAAGAAGATTGAAAAAAATTCTATTATTGTCAAAAATATTTTTAATTCTCTCAAGTCTATTGGAAAAAATAACAAGGAAAAAGATAAGAGATCTACTCGGAGAGTCATTACAACCACCCTAGTAAGCCATCAATTGAAAAGGATCACTTTATGAGACAAAGTTGTATTGATTTTGACATAAATCTTAAAAATTTGGATAGAACACTTGCAAGAAGAGAAAGAATAGATAATCCTCTTTAAAATGATACATGGGCTTTTGTCGAGAGGCTTCCATGTGTTGATATGAAGCTAACCGATAATGTAAAGTAGGTAATTCGACAATTTTTGCATGATATCTCTAGAGTATCACCCAATGCAAAGGATGTTTTAAAATTAAGAATTGGCAATCGAGACTGTACACCATGTCCTAAACATTTCTTGGAATCAAGCCAAACAATGTTGTTCAAAAATTTTATTGAAACAAATCCAAATATGGAAATCTCACAAAGGACTTTTGAAGGTTTGAAACCATTTTATTGCGTGCCTCTTAAAATTCATAATACTTGTTGCAAATACCATGTGGAGTTTTCAATGTACCATGAACTATTATGTCATATCCATTCTACTTTGCATACTAATGAAATATTGTAGGAGTGTGGTGCATTGCATCTTCTGAAATCATCAAGGGACTTGCTAGATCTATTTTTATGTTCTAGAGATGATGGTTGCCTTTTCTATAGAAATGATTGTTTAAATGTGAAGTGCTCACAATGTGGTGGCTTGTCAATTTTCTTTCAATGTTCTTATGAGGGTTCCGAACATGAATTTGGAAAGAAACTTGTTGAGAAAAAGAGATATGAGATAGTCAAATATACTTTGCAGAGTGGAGGTGAAGGTTCTAGATGCGAATTGGTTACAAAAGAATGCAGTGTTGCTGATTTTATTTCAGATTTTAAGGACAATATTTTCTACAAGTATGCAAGGCATAGCCATAGGTCTCAGTGGTTGGATCAACAATTTAGGATGTGTAAGGACTCTTTTCCAATTGACACTATTATATCAGTGGTTTATTTTGTAAAAATATACACATTGCAACCACAAAATAAGGTACAATCTTAGTATTACAATTCCATCCAGATTGTTGTTTTTGTCCATATAGCATTTAGACATGCACCTGATAATATAGAAGAGGATTGAAAGATAATAAGAGAGTATCAGTTTTATATGAGTGATGATAGATCTCACTCATTTGAGTATGTCCAACATTATTTCAAGATTTTTTTTGAGTTCTTGTAGGAGCATGATATATCAGTGGGCCGACATCTCATTTGGTGAGATAACTACATAGGTCAATTCAAGAATGCCCGTATATTTTATTGGTTGAGTAGAATGCATGTAGAGAGGGGTGTACCTCATATTTGGAGTTTTTTTGAAGCTGGGCATGGGAAAGGGGAGCATGATGGAGTAGGTGCACATGTAAAGAGAGCTCTAGTTAAGGAGAAATTGAAGATTTTAGGAGAAAAATTTGGTGATGCACATTCTATTGTTGATTGGTGTAGTTCAACACTTTCACAAGGAGGGCCACTTGATTCAACAGTGCATAAATTATTTTGGTTGGTTGAGGAGGGTATAGTGGGTGGCAGATTGGATTGCCATACAATCAAATATTCCTCAAAGATGTATTCATTTCGAAGCTCAGATGCAAGCACATGGACCATTTGGACACGAGAGTTGGCTTATTTTTGTTAGAGTTGTATTCAATGTGAGTCAAGTGAGTGGGTGGATACATGGGTTCCATAGTATCTAACTCCTTTATCTCAAACAATGTCCATGAAAAATGACACAATGGAAATTTTAGTTGATTACGTCCGTCTTTTAGATCTACTACAACTAGGAAATATTTTTGCAGTTGTTGCACCGTAGGGGAATGAAGAGATATCAGAATATTGGTTGGCTCGATATGTGCAGGTAAATTATAAGCTAACAAAAATAATGGAAGATGATGATGGGTTCATGTATCCTATAGGTTTAGTTATGGTTGCAGGAACTTGGTTACAAACATACATGATTAGAAAGAATGGCATACCTGCATTTGAAGACTACGAGAAACACAAAACCATTCTCATGTATTCACACCTTGTTATAGAAACAAATGTTATGTTTTTGAAGAATCTCACCAAACCAAAGACAAAACAACTATGGACACTTAGTAATATTGACCATGAAGCAATATTGGATACTCTTAAGCAAAGAGATGACCCTTTAGGCACACTTGAATAGCATATTCAAGAATGGAAGGTGCAATGCTTAGGTTAATTATGCTACCAAAACATCTTTCATGCATGTCTACCAAAGAATCTTGTCAAACAATTCAGTGCCTTGTTGCTATGGCTAACAACCTAAAACATGCGCTTTCGAACAAGCTATGGATGCTTGGAAAAAATATATCAAAAGCATAATAGTAAGCAATAGCATAGACAAGGCAATGAACTATTTGAAAAAGTACATCAACTAAATGTGGTGATGGAATGCCAGGACAAGCCATAGACAAGGCAGTGAACTATTTGAAAAGATTCCTCAAAGAAATGTCATCTCATGGTGATGGAATTCCATGAAAATCAAATTGCTTTTGATTTTCATGGCATTCCATCACCATGAGACCTCATTTTTTTGAGGCATTTTTTCAAAGAGTTCATTGCCTTTTCTATGCTACCACATTTTTCATACATGTCTATCAAATAATTATATCAAATAGTTAATTGCATTGCTGCTATGGATAAAAAATTTAAACATGTGCTTTCGAACAAGCTACGGATGCTTGGAAAAAATCTAGCAAAGCATAATAGCAAGCAATAACATAGGTAGAGCAATGAGCAAGGAGGCCTTCAATCAACTAAACACAAATCCAACTGATATACCAAACTATCTGTACATCCCAAATAACTATAGATAGTCATTTACTAGACCACAAAACATCCAAATCCATAATCTTTAACCTGAGAACCACTCCTTTAAGACCACTTTTACAAAACCCTCATTTTTAGCAAGTTTAGGGTGGGTTTATTTAAAATAATTTTCCCACAAATCATAACACCTTTCCACATAATCAAAAATGCTTAAAAGAACCTTCACATGCTTAAAAGTCCCTGACAAACTACTGCCCCGAAGGATTTCAACCATTTCCACTCTTAAACCACTCAATTTCACCAAAACTCATCAAATTGCCAACTAGGGCATCACACCAAACCACTCAAATCACCTCCCCTACTCTAGAAACCATGCAAATATGTTCCCTACCCCTAATTATTCCATTCCATTGAGTTACAGTAGGATACAATGGGTGGAATGGATAAAAAGTCATTTTTACACACTCAACTACTTGCATTTGACAACTTTTTCCCCAAGAGAAAATTTGCCACCACAGAAAATGCCTCTGAGATAGAAAAAAAATAAGAGAGGTTATTGTAGAGGGTCCCAACATGATCCCATAGGGTCATACAAGAATTTTCTAAGCATCACGCTGTCTGAATACAAGCATGTTGAAGATTGCAGCCATTTTGCACTTTGGACTCTTAAGGGATTCTATCGGTTGAATGTAGCTCAGAGAGATTACGCGTGTTTCAATGCAAAATAGTACCATAACTAGTGGAAACGTACCCACTCAGATGCATCAAAACAAACCATTTGGTCACACGAATTGTAGAACAAAAGTTGCACCACTTTGCAACTTTCAACTACTTGCATTTGAAAAAAAAAATTCCCGAACGAGAATTCGCCACCACGAGAATAGACCTCTGAGATAGAAATAAAAAAGAGAGGTTATTGTAGAGGGGCCCAATATAATCTCATAGGGTCAGATGAGAAGTTTCTAAGCATCACGGTGTTTGAATACGAGCATGCTGAATTTTGCAGTCATTTTGCACTTTGGACTCTTAAGGGATTCTGCCAGTTGAATGTAGCTCAGAGCAATTCCACGTGTTTCAGTGTGAAAGAGGACCATTCCTAGCATAAAAATACCCACCTAGATGCATCAGAATAGTCTGTTTGGTCACACGAGTTGTAGAACAAAATTTGCACCACTTTGCAACTTTCAACTACTTGCATTTGACAACTTTTTCCCTAAGCGAGAATTTTCAGCCATAGGAAAAGGCCTTCGAGATAGAAAAAACCAAGAAATTTTATTGTAGATGGGCCCAAAACGATCACATAGGGTAAGATGTGAAGTTTCTAAGCATCATGGTGTCTGAATACGAGCATGCTGAGGTTTACAACCATTTTGCATTTTGGACTCTTAAGGGATTTTGTCAGTTGAATGTAGCTCAAAGAGATTCCACGTGTTTCAGTGCAAAAGAGGACCATTCCTAGCATAAAAGTACCCACCCGAACATGTCAAAATGGTCCGTTTGGTCACATGAGTTGCAGAATGAAAGTTGCACCACTTTGCAACTTTCAACTACTTGCATTTGATAACTTTTTCCCCAAGCGAGAATTCGCCACCATGGAAAAGGCCTCTGAGATAGAAAAAACTGAGAGAGGTCATTTCAGAGGGGCCTAACATGATCCCATAGGTTAGATGAGAATTTTTTAAGTGTCAGGGTGTACGAATACAAGCATGTTGAAGTTTGTAGTCATTTTTCTCTTTGGACTCTTAAGGGATTATGTCGGTTGAATGTAGCTCATAGCGATTCCGCTTGTTTTGGTGCATAAAAGGAACATTCCTAGCATAAACGTACCCACTTGGACGTGTCCCAACCGTTTACAACCAATTTTTAAACAATTTGTTAATAAAACTTCATTTTTGCACTTTCTTGCAAAAGTTGCTTGACAACATTTTAGCAACTTGATAACTTTTTACATTTTTTGACAAATGACCCCAAATCACTTCTAAATGACTCCAAATGGTCATGGATGACCTTATTACACCCAAGAAACACAAAATCAATGAAAAATACAAAATGATCACCATGTATGCCTATGGGGCTCCTGATGCCCCTACATCAGTGGACAACCATTAAAGCATAAATGATATAGGAATTTTATCACATGTATTATATTTGCAGCTGCCCTTATAGACATGTATGAAAGTGTACAAATTTTTTCATAACTAGGCTTCTAATATCCTTTGTGGTGCAGGGGCACCTAGGCCATTCTTTTTCAATTAGGGGTCAAGTGTTAGTGATGTAGAGCAAGGATGCAATCACTCACCAATCACAATTCAAACACTTTGAAACAAATTTTCAACTCTTAAGTTCCTATCTCATCAACTCCTCAATATTTCACTAAGTCTCACTTAAAGATGTGCAAACCTAGTATTTTGAACTTTTCTCTCAATTAACTCTTCTCACCCACAAACCACTCACCTTTTTAGACACCCTTTAAGCAAACATAAAACATATCTCAAAAGTAGTATAGGTCACTTTGGACCAACTTTCTCAAAACCCAACTTCTACGTTGTGTAGACCTCAAATAGGTCAAATTTACAAAGCAAGTATACTCAAAAATTCCTTCCACCTCCACAAACCTATGGAAAATCTCTTAGCAAGTTAAAAAACCCCCAAAACCAACATTCTTTTCTAGAGAAACGCTCTCCTAAACACCTAACTCCAAAACCCTCATTTACACCCTTTTCAAAGAGTGTTTATTAAGAGTATGCCTTCCCACACTTTAGTCACTCAAAAAATACCTTAAAAAACCCTTATTAGGTCTAAACATGCTCAAAAGTCCATGAAAACCTGCTTCCCCCAAGGATTTAATCCATTTCCATTCTCAAACCACTCAATTTCACCTAAAATGCATAAATGTGCCAACTAGGGCATCATGCAAAATATCTTTCAAGGCCTCCCATACTCTCCCAAACCATCCAAACCACTATATCTACTCTATTGGTCCCATTCAAATGAGGCACATGAGTTATAGAAGGTGGAATGGGTCATTAGTGCATTTTATGAGACTTCAAAACCTTTAACACAAGGCTAACAACATGTCTCCCTACAATTGCCTACAAAGCACTTCACAAGGCCTTTTAAAGGCATTCAAAAAATGAATAAAAAAATTCCAAATACTTTCCCCACTAACTACAACAAGATGACTCTTGAAATTCCACCATTTGACAATAGGTTGCAATTTTGACAACTTTTACACAATTTTGCAATTTTTGCAATATTTGTAACTTAGCCTTCCAACCACCTAAAGACCTATAAAAGGACTCATTACATCATAAAATGGTCTAAATGGTCTTATTTTTTGAACAAAAAGACTCAAACACCCCTAAACAACCAAAAGACCTCAATTGTCGACTTTTACATAAAATGCTCTTGGTGCCCCTACACCTAGTGCTTAGGCTGTCTTAATGTTTTTGGTCATGAATAAGGTAATTTGTGATGCAATGATAGAGAGGTACACAACTATCCAAACTAAAATTCACTTAAATAAACCACACTTCCAACCTTGAAACCCTAACAAGGGTGACTCTTCTCAACTTCACTATTTAGTCTTGTAGGTGTGCAACCTAGATTTTCCTCTCACAAATTTCAACATACCACTCAAAACCACAAACAAAATACCATTTTAGGAACCCATTAGGGAAATTTTAAACATATCAAAGAATCACATGTACTTACTTTGGAACCATACCATCAAACTGACCTTGAATGTTGGAGCAGGGGCTCTAATTAGCCCACTTTAACAAAGGAACCCTCCTTCAATCTTTCTACCCATTCAAAATACCATTGGACAGTCCTCAAACTACCTGCAAAACCACAAATTCTTTAGCCACTGAGTCAAAACTTGCTTTCTAAGACCCTCTTTCATGAAACCCTCATTTTTCACCAAATAAGTAGGGGTTTATTGAAAAACCTATCTCTAGAACTCATTCAACCTCAAAATATTTTTTAAATCTCTTATTCCACCCTGCAAAAACTTAATTTACCTTAAAATTATGCTTCCCCCAAAGTTCTCACACTTTTCCTTCTTATAACCTCTCAATTTCACCCATTTTCACTATGTGTTCAACTAGGGCTTCAAGCCCAAACATCCACATGACCTACCCTACCTTTGCAGACCTTCTATGACATCAAAATGCACCTAATAACACTAAAACCACTAGGTTCTAACCTTATTCCAAACTATTTCTTTAATCTACTACTTCAAGCTATGCCTCCTAGGCCTAAATTCATGCTTTTTTTATAGGGGCAGCATGGAAATCTCCACCAAATGTCTTTTCCATAGCTAGATATCTATTCCTACACCTAATCTTATTCTAAACAGGCCCATTCCACCAAATAACAATATGAACAATAGGTGGAATGGCCTCTTAATACATTCTGACCCTCAAACCCTTAACTACAACCTTAAACAAGCAACTTCAAAGAATGCACTCAACCTTCCTTCAAAGGCAATGTCTATTGAAAATATGGTGTCAAGTGAGATGGTTAGTAAACTGAATTTGCAAAATATTCCTCATGAATCGCCATATAAGGTGTCTTGGTTGAGCGATGGGTAATCTCTTTTAGTTAATGAACATGTTGTTGTTGAATTTCAAATTGGAGGCTATAAAGATAAGGTATAGTGTGATATTTTTCCCATGGATTGTTGTCACTTACTCCTAGGTAGACCCTAGCAGTATGATAGGCATGCATTGTATGATGGGAGAGATAACACATACACTATAGAGAAGGATGGAGGTAAGTTTTTTTGACTTATTTGGTGGAAGATGATAAGGGTAAGGCTAAGCTAATCATGTGTGGAAAGAAGGAACTTGTAAAGGATGTGAAGGAAGACACAATGATGAGCGCTACAGTTAGTTTGAAGTCTAAAAATACTCTGACAATAGGTGTGAAGGTTGAAATAGGTTTGAAGACTGATTTGGTAGTAAATTGGTATGCTAATTTCATGATAGGGTCCATTGTGTGTCCATCAATTGGGAATAATTTTGCAAAGCATGAAGGTTCTACAATTACATTAGGTACAAAGGTACTTGTTGTTGGTAAGATAAGAGGATTGGTGACAAGGATGAAAGGATGAAAGGATAGAAAGAACAAGAACCCAAGGATAGATGCAAGCATGAAGCTATGATAAAGGGGTAGGCAGTTCAAGCAACTGTTGGTAAGAGTTTGATTGCAGGCATAAAGGCATAAACATCATTTGATTTTGATCAAGGAGTAGATAGAAGACAAACACCAAGTTGGAATGCAAAGATGGTGACTTATTCAAGTGAAAGCAATGTCAAGGATGTAGGGTAGATTGCGGAATAACTGTCTATGAACAAAGGAAGAAGATTTGTAGACTAGAGGGTAGGTGTAAATCTTGGTGGAACTGGTGTAAGACACAACTCATGTGACATGAGTTATTTTTTTACAGGGTTATATGGTGCAGGTGCACCTAAGCACATGAAGTTCACAAATGGAGGTCAATTGGTCAAGTGTAGGTGTTAAGGTCATCTAGCATTAGATATAGTATATTTACATTAAATAAGGTCTTTTGAGACCATTCATGATGTAATTGGTTGATTTTTGAGTCTTTTGTGTTTGGGAGTCAAAAGTTGCAAAAATATGAAAATGTTGTCAAGAGCAAAAATTGACCCAGCTTGTAATCTTTGTATTTAGGTTTGATTGCCTTCTAAAATGATGATTTGACCCATTCCACTCACTGCACCCAATGTAACTCATGGAATGGGTCCAATACACTTTAATTTATGTGTGTTCATGCTTTGGTAGGCAGTGGAATTGAGTGGTTCAAATTGGGATGATGCCCTAGGGTTAAATAGTGCATTTTTCATGTGAAAATGAGGTATTGAGATAGGGTTTTGATGAAGTGTTGATAGTTTTCATCTTTTGATGATTTTTCAAGTTTTTCTAGACCATTTAGAGTCTATTGGTGGCATTGGTTGAGTTCTTTAATCCCGGGTGTTGTGAGTTTCAATAAACCCTTGGTGTTTTGCATGAAAGGTGAGGGTTTGTTAGATGAACGTCCTAGAAGTCTTGAATCTAAGAATAAATGTTGGAATTTGGTATTTTTTCACACAATTAGTTACTATCTATTGAGTTTTGGTGAAAGAAAGGAGTTTAGGAGGAACCTCCTTTGTAAAAGAGGGCTAATTGAGTAGCCTAAAACAGGGGTAGACTAAAGGTTTACAAATTTGTTTCAAAGAAACCTTATTGGATATTTTGGTATGTTGTGTCAGGAGTTGAAGTGTCTTTCAAATTATTATTTTTAGGTCTTTGTATGGACTTCTCCAAAATAAATCTTCAAAATTTGTGTTTTGAGGCTACAAGTCATTAGGGTGTGTTTTGGGGATAAGTTGAATTTGTAAGAGCATCTTAATCTTGTTAGATGCCTCTTATAGTCCATGTGAAAGGTCCTAATCTCTTGGTGTAGTTGGTATCCCCCTTTCTTACATTAGGTTAGCACTTTGTAAGAGTTAATTAAGCAAGGGCAGACATATTTGAAGGTGTTGGAGGCATTGAAATAGTGAGGAAAGGTCTGGAGGTGAGGTTTTTAATAAACCCTCCTTGAAACTTGTCAAAAGTGAGGGTTTTGAGTTTTGGAGTGTTGGTGAGTGTTTTTGATAGCAACCTAGGTTGATAAACCCCTCACTTTATCAACTCAAAAGGTTACAAATCACCTTTTAACTCACAAACTCAATCCTGGCTTATTTTCCCTTTCTCACCTAGACACCCTTATAGGTTTGTAGACCCAATTTTCCCAACTTAACTCTTAGTTTTCTTTAACAACCTCTACAAGTTACCATCATTCTAGGCACCCATTAAATCCTTCTACAACATACATCAACCCCACATATGACTCTTTTGGAACAACTTCCACAAACCATTCAAACTATGTTGCTCAACCTAGCCAAATAGGCCTAATTTCTAAAGAAACCACCCTTGAATCACTTCACAAACCCAAAAAATAAATGGGGAAACACTCACTAGGTGACGAAACCACAAATTTTCCAACTTATCTTTAGGAAATCGCCCTCTAAGACCCTATTCCATCAAACCCTCAAATTGCTCAATTTAGGCAAGGGTTTATTGAAAAACCTAGTTGCAAACTTCACTAGACCATCCCAGTGCATCAAACACCTTTGAAAAACCCTACAAAACTTAAAAGGATGTAAGAATTGACTCCCCTCAAATATTTCTCACATTTACCCCTTCTAACCTCTTCTTTTCATGAAAAAACACCCTAAATGCCATCTAGGGCACCATCAAAATCATGATCCTAACCTCCCTTGCACATGAAATGATGCAAACATGTTTATTAACCCTAAATAAGCCTATTGACCGAGTTAAAGATGCATATAGTGGGTGGAAGGCTTAATATGCCATTTTAGATGCACTCAAAACCCTTAAACAGGGTTATAGACCGACCCTTAGTAAATTGCCTCTCAAATGCACGAAAACAAATGAAAATGCTTCAAACCAAGTTTTTGGTGAGGTTAACCCTGCTATCCACCGAATTCAATCCATTGGATTGCAATATTACCCTATAAAAACCATACAACACAAAGAAAATTCATAAATTTTGGAAAAACTTAGGAAATTACAAGGAAATAATGAAATTTTATTGCTTCTTCTCAATGAGAAACTTCTCCAATGATCCCTTCAATTTCACAAGCCTATTTAAAGGTTTTCCCACCAAATTCAATAGTTACAACTACTTTTCCAACCCAAATGACCGTTGGGCTTCCTCTTTACAACCTTTTGGCATTCTTAATGGCAACTTTTCATAATTTGCAATATTTTGCAACTTCCTCGTTGTAATGCACAAAATGACACCAATGACTCCCTAATGACCCTAAAACATCATGTAGTGTGAGACAATGACATTTATGTATTTAAACTTTAAATTTAAAATGCTAAACTTTACCATTGTTCTTGTCTTCAAAGTTGTTTAAACTATATAATATAACCATAATATAACTAAGCAATATATGATATAATTTAACCATTATTCATTATTTTTTATTGTGAACTATATAAGATAACCATTATTTTGTATGCTATTGTACATTGATATTTAACCATTGCTCAAGATTAAATTTTTGAATAGTTTAAACATGCACATGAGGAATAAATTATTTCGATTCTCAACTTCTATATATCAAGTTATCCAATAATCAAGTGTATGTCCATATACAAAAATGGCATCAATGCCAACTCAAAGAAAGTTTTACAAAATGTGGCATATGCGATCTTGATATCTATTCAAAATATACATGTCAAAATGTCTATCTCATCCTAAAGTGCTGGTGGATCATCAAAATGGAGCATCTCAATATCTATTCAAAATATACATGCCAAAATGTCTATCTCATCCTAAACTATTGGTGGATCATCAAAATGGAGCCTCTTTGAAGCATTCTTTGGCTTTGAAGGAAACTGCACAAGGAAAAATCAAACCACAATTGAGATTAGTTAAATTATATAATTTAAAATTGAATAATTAACATCAAGATCAATATACATTGAATTATAATTGAACTCTAAAATTGAAATCTTGATTACCTCATATATATGTCTCTTCAAACCGTCAAGAGTCCTAGAATATACCCCTCTCAAAGAACCAATCATATCAACTTTTGCAATGCCAATCTATATATGTGAAGAAAAACATAAAGTTGATACAAGTTAGCATACAATTGTCAGTAATAGGAACATATTTACCAAACACAAAATAAAATAAACACATACCTCTTTACACATGTATTTTTCTTTATCTCCTTCAGGTGTTTCAAAAAATCCTCCTTGAGGTGTTTCAACACCTACTCCTTCAAGTGTTCCAACACCTACTCCTTCAAACATTGTGACACTTGTCAACAAGGATGTGTAGCTCATAACCGCTTGTACATAAAAATGACAAGTATATGAAACTACCAATGTATGTCAATTTATGTATAATCACTATAAGATCTTAAAAAAATTAATTCAATCGAATTTGAGTTCAATTACCTTTCCCTTATCTATAATTGCGCCTCCAAAGTCTGCCCAACACTGCACCTTGCTCACTCTAGGGGTTTCCTACAAGAGGAAAATAGGATAAACATATAAGTTAATATATAATTTCATTAATGACAATTCAAATGACAAGAAAGTATATAATAAAAAAATGTAAATGAGTGAGTGAAAAAATATATACCATGTGCATGTCAAGGCCAAATGAAATGGCCCTGAGGGTGCTATCAGTAAACTGTGTAAGCTCCTCCTCAGACATCAACTGTTAAGTAGACCATGTAAATAAATATTAGTACTTGATACTATCTCTTATTAATATTTATTTAAAAATAAATGCAAGTTATGAATTTACAACTTAAATATTACCTATGTAACTATTCCAACATCCTCCTCTCTAGCAAGAGAGGACTCTGTAGTGTGTGCTCCAATCCCCTGCATCTGATCTCCTATAATGTCCACATTATGTAGGTCATAATCAGATGTGTCCAAGGGATGCTCAACAGGTTGTACAAGATGAACCAAGCATATCTAGTGGCACATAGTGCAAGTATGTGACACCCAGATATGTGGACCTATGGAGGAGGATGTAGCAACACTCAATCCATCACCAACATCACCAGCATGTGACTTAGCTATTGTAGCAGTATGGGAAACCAAAGGATCACTCAAAGAGTGAATAGCCTGAATAGTTTGTGTGGCTGCATCCTCGATAATATCTGAATGATGTACTAGAGGTGGCTGAGGAAGGGGAGGAGGGGGAGTACATGGGCCCTAGAATACTCTAACTACCCCTGGTCTATCTTGGGGCATACCTCCACCTACGCCTTAGAAGGGTTTAATGTCAAAGTAATTGACATGATGCCCTAATAGAAACTCAATGTATAATTCTTTAATAAAGTAAAATGGTACATCACTATTGTTGTTGGGTGGTTTATCAAAAATCATGCACCAACGATCCCAAAATTTATCTGCAATGTCCTTATTCTTGTACCATTTTATAGAAAGTTTTGGTTTATTAACATTAACTAGTAGAATGGTGTGGGGGTTAACAAATAAAGAGGCTATTTGTGCTTTTGTTATTCCAAGATCTTTCACATCTTCGTAAGATAATCTACAGGAGTAATATTCCCTCATGC
Source organism: Sequoiadendron giganteum (assembly GCA_007115665.2). Taxonomy (NCBI): domain Eukaryota; kingdom Viridiplantae; phylum Streptophyta; class Pinopsida; order Cupressales; family Cupressaceae; genus Sequoiadendron; species Sequoiadendron giganteum. The sequence goes on along the minus strand of CM021102.1, from coordinate 181,303,019 downwards.
TTTCTCACCACAAAAGAAAGGCATTATGTTGGGTGGAGAGGGTTTCTATATTTTTAATTATTTGTTTCAATTTGTTTTCCAAATTCTTTAATCAAGGGATTGTATTATAAACATCACAAATGCCCCTCAATTGCTCCAATTTTTCACCAATTAACTCTTCAATTGATGAGCGCGGAGGTGGTGGAGGGTTTGGCATTTATAGGTTTTGATTCTCAGCCATAATACCTAATTGAAGTTCAAAAATAATTAATCTAATTGAATTTACACAATATAAATGAAATTATTATAAAAAACCCTAGTTTTTAATAATTTTTTTGTAAAAAACCTTTGTTTTTAATAAAAATATGCAAAAAACTAGTTTAAATTATACAAAACTAAAATAAAAATCGATTAAAAAAAAAAACCAAGGAATTACCTTGAAAATCCGATATCAACTCAAATCCGATATTAGATTTGCACTCACCGTCACTATTTGAGTAGTTGGAGGTTTCAAAGTGTTAAAATGACATTTTTTTTTTCTTTTATATTACCCAACCCTAAATTAGATATCCAATTTTTTTTACTTTTACAAATCGGATATCCAATTTTTAAAACTTTGGCTTGGGCATTGCTATGGAGCAATGTATTGACACCCAACCCAAAAAAAATTCAACCTGGGATTTTCGCATTTTTTGGCGAGTGCAAAATGCTACTTTTTTCATATCACTACTTTTTGGCCCATCATGATCCTGCACATGCCCAAGTCTATGTGTGAGAAACTCTCTTAAAGCTGATTCGAGTGTTTGTCCCAAAGGTGTGAATCTTCTTTGATTTGATGGTTTTTGATATGGGAATGGTTTAGATTCAACATTGTTAGGATTGTTGTTTTGGTCGACATTTTGATTGGAATTTTGACTGTTGTTTTGATTGGTCTTGGTGGTAGCTGTTGTCAAGTTAAATACTGGTTTTGCATTTTGTGTTTCAGCTACAGCATCATTATTACCAACATTTTTATTTCTTTTCCAAAATTTTGGTTTATCATTGTTGTTTTAATGATTGGAAGAGTTTGTGTTATTTGATCCTTCATTGTAGATTTTTAAAACTCCTCTCTTGACCAAGGCTTCTTCAATTTTAATTCCATTTCAATCATTTCCTCAAAGGTAGGTGGGCATTGCAACTCAAGTCTATAGCTCATATCATCATTTAGATTGTTAATGAAGATTTCCATCTTTTACTTTTCAAGTATGGGATGAGCATATCTTGCAAACAATTTTCTCCATCTTTGTAAAAATATGAGAAATGATTCACCCTTTTTATGTTTTGTATTGCAAAGGTCCTTCATGGTAATTTCATGTTGGATCTTGTAAGAGTATTGAGTTATGAATTTGTTAATCAACTCTTCAAAGGACCTTATTCCTAGTGGAATTTTTGAAAACCATTGCATACATTGTCCACCTAAGCTTCGTGGGAACAATCTCATCAAGTAGGTCTCCTCATGTGCAAACTCTAGGCTCATTGTTCAAAATTCCCTCACATGATCTATAGGATCAGTTTTACCATTATATTTATCATACTTTGGGAATTCAAAATGCTTAGGAAAGGGTATCATGCTCACAACTAGATCAAAAGGATATGGGAAAATATCTTGTATCAAGTATCTTTTTGTGGTTCCTCTTTGCATGTCAAGAAGTTGTTGTTGCATATTTTTCATTTGATTAGTCAAAGCAGCCACTGGATCTATGTTTTGTGGATCAATTTCAGTCCTTTTGGGTGCTTCTTTCAGTTGAGTAACATCAAAGTCATTAGGAAATTTAACACCTTGTTTAGCCAGCATTAAAAGGTTTTTTTCTACATCTTTTTCCAAAAATTTCTCCATGAATTTGTGGAAGTTAGGATCTTGTTGTGCAGTTTGGATGTCTTCCTTACTTATTTCATCACCTTTAGGTTGGTGGAATCTATGAAATGGATTTTATTCACCTTCAGCCATGGTGTTTTGAATTTCAATTTCCTTTTCCTCAAGTTTTTGTTTTTGTGATCTTGTTTGAACAGGCATACAAGTGTTATAATTTTCACTAAACTTGGATCTTTGTTTGGAAGAGTGTCAAGGATAATAACTGAGTCAAATAAAATGACAAATTATATTGATGAGACTAAGTTAAGTTTGATTATATAGCATTTTTTTATGATGGAGGATGATAAATATTGATGATGAAACTTAGCTTAATAATCAAATGTGTTTGATTGACTTAGACACTTTAAGATGGCAGATATTAGTTTAATTTGAAGAATTTCACTTGTGAAGACTAGTTTTACCAAGTTCAAGACACTCTTGTGACTGAGGAATGGTTATGTTTTGAAAAGGATCCTGAAATGTCAGTTTAATTTTCAAATAGATAGTGAATTTTTCTCTCTGGTTTTGGATTAACTAGATGTGCTAAAATAGGGTATAGATGTGCTAAAATATGTAATGGATGTGCTAAAAGATAGTTTGAATGTGCTAGACTGTCCCCTAGATGCACCAGAAAATGGACTCAATGTACTAGACAATGGCTCATATGCACTAGAACATGAACTGAATTCACTGAAAGATGGGACATATGCACCATAAAATGACTTAGATGCACCAGAAAATGGGCAATACGCATTAAAGCAAGCCATCAATGCATTAGAATTCCCCTAGATTTGATGTCAACTGAATTCTCTATTGGATAATGCACTAAATGGATGAGTAAATGCGCTGGAAAGTGGAACAAATGTGTCAGAACAGGGACTGAATGTGCCAGGAAATGGACTATATGCACTAGTAAATGAATCAAATATGCCAAAAGACAAGCTCAATGCATTGAAATAGGGAATGTATGCACTAATCTAAAAAATATTCACTGTTTTGATAGTCTATCTGATTATTTTGTTCTTTAATTAGTGAAATGGTTTTTTCTAGGGAATAATTTTCTGATCAATGATTGTTTTCTTAGTTTTCTTGTCTGTGAATTTTGTGAATTAAGTGTTCTTAAATAAATGAGTTCTTGAATTATGACTTCAAACACAACAACAAGTTGTAAAATAGTTGTTTCCAACCTAGGAACTAAAACATTAAGTGTCCGTTCAATAATCTAGTCTGATTCCTTTGATTTCCACAGGTATAGCACAAGAGAAAATAGATCAAACACTTTTATAATGTCAAGGGTCACTCATAATATCACAACCCACATCTTAAAGCTATGTCATCTCACACAACCATGTCACACCCTATAGGGCACCCGTGTTTTTTTCTTTCTTAGGTCTTAACCAAAGTCAAATCCTCCACTTTTGGCCAATAATCCCTGATAGTTGTATGGTGAGTATCTTGGGGGTAGATTCTTCCCTCCCCTTGCATTGTGGATATTAGGAATGTTCAAAGACTGACTTAGCTGGCTTCTACACTTAAGGTTCGTAGTAAGGGTTTTTGTTTGGTGTGAAAAATGATAAAATCCCTCAGGAGACCTCCCAACCTTTAGAACAAAGGCTTTGGGGATGGTAATCTTTGCACACTACCATTGAATTGTGGGTTTCCCGAAATTCACTTTTGATTATAGTGGGTCGGAAAAATTGGCTTTAGTTGTTTCCACTTAGGTCATTCCTATAGGGTGAGTACTTTTTCCCACTATAGTAGGCCTTCTAAAGGTGTTAACAAAGCATACAAGAGTGATTTTGGCATTCTGGTCACCCAGTGAAGGGGAGAGCATATGACTATCATTTTACAAGCACAATAGACAAGGGTTTCATTCACCTTCTAATTAACTAAGTGCCTAACTTAATCAAAAGAAGACAAAAAAACAACTCCAACCCTTGCAAACAGCATCAATAGTTTCAAATATTTGTCTTTGATGAGTGTATTAAGCACTTGCAACACATAAAATATTGATTAGTTATCATAATTTTGAATTTTTGCAAAATAAACCAGATTTTCCATAACAAAGACCAATTGCGCTAAAATATCACACATATGCACTAAAAGAACTACTATATGCGCTAACGAAACTACAAAATGCACTAAAATAAATTCCAAATTTGCTAAAAGAACTACTAAATGCATTGAAAGATAATCTTGATGAGTTGAACGACAAACTAGATGCGCCAAAACAAGGCTTGGGTGCATTGAAAGATGTTCTGAATGCACTGTAATAGGGAACGATTGCACCGGAAGATGTTTCGTACGCGTTGAAAGAACTCACGATCGTGCTACAAAAATTCATGTCAAAACTTGTAAACACACGTTCCAAAAAATGTCTATAAAAATGGGGCTATGCCCCACGGTGGGCACCAAAATGTATCGTGTGAGTTTGGTAAAATGCATAAATAAGTGATAAAACAACACACAATCAATGAAACGTATTATATTAGAGAATTTAGATGACAAATCTAACTGAATTGAAATAAACAAAATTCTATAAAACTGTCCCATCATTCTCTATCCTCAAGGATTCATTGTCATAATGGCTCTTAGATTGTGTATGCACTATAACTATTAGAATGACAACCCGAAGAACGAGATACTAGAAATGTAGTAAATCTATTCCTACATGATGATTGATAAACTATAATGATGTTGTGATACTATTGATGAAAGGGATATGAAAATGATGAAATGAAACTACAGAAATAAAAATGCAGCTAATGCTAAAGTCATGATTCTAAACTAATATGATTCTAATTGCTATTTGCTAAATAATAAAATGTTCAAAAATGCTTAAATTCTCTAATGGAATTTCTACAGTGTAAGTTTACTCAAAGTTGGGATCCATTTGCTGTAAAATGAGGCTATATTTATAGATTTTCTAGGGCATATTGTGATGTGGTAGCAACCAATGGTTTGGATTCAATATGGATAGATGAAGGGCAGATGATGGAGAAGTTAGAGCGAAATAAAGAGAAAGTTCCCTTGCATGAAAACAATCTACCAAGTGTAGAGGAGAAGAAATGAAATAGAAGAGCCAAGTGTCTGAAGTTTGTTTCAACATTTGTTGAGGATAAATATCCAAATTAAATATTTGGAATATTTAGTTTGTTGAGACACATGATGAGGTGGAAAGGGGAAAAGCTATAGACATATGATTAAATTTAAATTTAGGATTTAAATTTAATGAAAGAAAAGATAAGTAAATAAAATAGACTATTCAAATTTGTTTATTTAATTAAAATTAGAAGAATGCAATTTTAAGATAGAAGAATTTAGAAGATGAACTATATAAATAAATTTAGAATTTATTTATAAGTAGACGAATTAAAGGGGGTTTATTAATTAAATACTTTATATTTAATTAATTAAATTATCCAGATCGATTTTAGGTGTATACAAAGATGATCTTGAAATTGAGAGAAAATCTCTGAAAGCATTAGGTACATTCTTTCTTGATTAGATGAGGCCATTCTCAACCATCAATACTTATTTTTTCCAAAAAGAGAAAATCCCTAATGATTTACGTGGATTACTTATAAATTGTCTTGTATATCCCTTAAGTTTATAAAATCAATCAATTAAATTCTTTAACAAGTTAATTTATAAATAATGATTATGACTAATGTAAGCATATTTAGAGGGAATGTGATAAAGGAGCATTCGGGTCCACATACAATCTTGCATCAACAAAAAATGTTTCTTTTCAATTTAGTTGTTTTTGGTTTTTGGTAGTGTTGGTTTTGGTTAATTTCTTAGTAGGATTTTCAAAAATAATTTGGGTAAATCTAATTATGTCACCTTGTAGAAGAGCCAAATGGATACTCACGGTTAAAATTTATTGAATTTTTGATGAAAATTGAGCAAGTTATGACTTTGCGTATTTTTAACTTGTTGCTAGACTTTTGTGGGGAATCTCTATTAAATTGGATGAAGTTTTATGGGGATTTTTTATTGAGCCAGATCATTTTAATTTGTTTTGATGAATTTGTTTGCATGATTGGTTTCAATATTTTTTTACATTTGCAATAAATTCCTTGCTTATTGACCTTGCGAGTAATGTAAGCGTTATTTAAATTTAGGGTAAAATCAAGTGAATTGAACATTGGAAGCTTGTGGGTCCCTTATCGTCATATTACCTTGTAGGTAAAATCATGGGAACCAAAAATTAGAAGGTTGTGGGTCCCTCATGGTCATATGAACCTTGCAAGCAAAATCAAGTGAATTGAACATTGACAATTGAACAAATTGGTTCAAATGAATAGTTTTGTTGATGACATCAACATGACACCAATTGACCTCAACAAGATGATGACATCACCATGTATGGGTTGTGGGGATTTATCGACCAACTGAACCAAAAGTGGGATTTCATTTTTGAACTAGATGTTTGTAGACTTCCCACTCCTGCACTTTATAGACTCCCAACTTCCTACTGCACTTTGTCTTTCTTTTTTTTTGTAATGAACCGGAGGTTGTAATGACCAAGATAAAGGTCATTGCACTCATTTAGGGATATTTGGAAAGTTGCAAAGAGGGTGATTATGATAAAAACCAATTTGATTGAACTCTTGTGTTAAAAATTTATTGCCAGACAACAAGATTAAGATATGTATGTTATTAAAAAAATATTGTTGAATAATGTATTTGGCTACATGATTGTGCAATTTGATAGAATCCCTTGATCCTAAATCCATCAAGTAGTATCAGATCCAAATTTTTAGAGTGTGGGTTTGTTGTATTCGTGTTGAGAGAAGAAACAATAGTTGAATTGGTTGTGGGTAAGGGAAAGATAATACTTGCAATTGCAGAGGGTTTGTGAAGACATGACACATAGAGGATGAGGTTGACGAGGAGTAGCACCATGGTATGGTGATATGACCATTTTTGAAATGTTAAGAGGAATTATAGCAAAGTTGGAAGTAATAGAGGCAACATAGAGAAGAGGGGTACACATTGAAGATGTCAGTGAAGATGACAAAGAAGAAGTGATACAAGGAGATGAAATACATGGATCAAATGAAGGAGAAGTGGACCAAAGAGAAGAAATATTTCTAAGGGAAATGTCTAAAATGAGTAGAAAACCAATAATAGACCCTTCCAAATATAATGGTAACCTAAAACCTGAAGAACTTATAAATTGGATATCTAAAATGGAAAAGTATTTTAATTTTGAAGAAATCGAAGATGTCAAGAAAGTTAAATATGTTTTCACAAAGTTGAAAGCACATGTATCCCTATGGTGGGAACACTTGTAGAGAAAGAGACAAAGAAGAGGCAAAAACAAGATTAAGTTATGGGATATAATGATGATCAAGTTGAAGGCTAAATTC